>OX155677.1:3139988-3829646 GCA_944547425.1 Eupithecia centaureata | reverse complement strand
TAAATTAGGAAGCTTGTTCGCCCAAGCTGTAAAAACGTCGATGCAAACACCTACAACCAAATATCCTGTCCAATTTGCAACAGCTACAAAAACATCTACAACAACAGTTGCACCGAAACGCAGACCCATTCCAAAACCATCACCAGAAATGTCTGATTACTACTACGACGAAGATGAGTATTCTGAACCTCCTGTGAAATCTCAGTACATGCCTAGCACTGAAGTTAAACCGCAAAGACCTATGATGGCTCAAAATTACAAAGAATATGACGACGATAGTTATGAAGACTCACGTGAACTGACTGTCAATATAAAGCCGAGACCTAGACAGCCTATGAAAGAAAATATCTTCAAACCTGAAACAGCTACAAAAAACCATAATGATGTATCCATCGAAACCAAAGCGCCACCTAAAGATTACAAACACGACAGTGGTAAAATTCCCGTTCCTGTTTTAGTCAATTTCGCATCACCAACACCTACCGTGCTCATTCGTCCTGAACATTCAAGCTACGATTTTTTTAATCGCAACAGAACTATGCACATGTACAGGCCTGTTCATAATATTGGACCTAATACACTGAAACCACCGAAATATTTGAATCAAACAACTTTACGTCCTTATACAGTTAGGCATAGGTTAGCTAAGCCGACTTCTGTAAAACAGACTGACGATAAAACAATTCGAGGAAGAGGAAAACATCCTAATATTGTTGCTCAAATGCTGTCCACACCTCGTGATAACCACAACCAGGAAACTCGATTTACTAAGACAAGACATGACGGTAGAACAAACAGGTAATCATTTTGGAGAATCAGTTGCAAACACTAACAAGGAAACCTTTACAATAAGTATATCGGGACTCCAGTTATGGTAAAAAAATGGGATGCAAACTCAAGCTCTTGACTAATGCTACACATCCTTCTGTATATATTGACTCTATTGCACCTAACGCTGACTAATATGTGACTTCGACCTTGACTTTGACTAAATCAAAGACTTGCGCTTGACATTAAAGCGATTTTCTAATTTTTGGGTGTTTTCTGCTATACGATATTTATATTTGGTGTGTTTCAGTTTGGAACCCACTGAAAGCTTATCTCCAATCAACTACTCGCCTAGTCCTAGGCCAAAAATGCTCTACAACGGAACTCAGAACTACAATGCCGATCAATACGATCCTTATTATGCCATTTACGATGAAGATGGTGAATTATACAAAGACACAGGTGAATATCAAAGTAGAGTGAAATAAGTTTAACTCATCGAGTTGTTAACTTTGGTTAAACCTTCCATCGACACATACATGAATCCTGAAAATATCACAACCCTCAACTCTCACACCTTTGTCGTGCAGGCGTAAAGAAAGATTCTCGAATCTAGAAAAAATGCATGGTTTCACATAGAAATTACAAAATTATGTGGGTACCTAAAGCTGTCTTCCCAACCACGAACTTCATATTCTCCCACTTCCCAACTAAAGTGTTATTCTCTTTTGGACTAGGTAATGGTAAAACAACTAATTAAATTATTCATAACATTGTCTATGATTTATTCGAAATTAGAGGAATTTCGATAAAAGCATGTCCATACTATTCCTACTAAATAAATTGAATACATGTGCATGTGTAATTTCCCCGCTGTTTTGAAAAGGTTGAAGCAAATCCCCTTAGATTAGTCTAAGATCTAAGAAAAAAACCAAACCATCTCCTGACACATTTTCCAAGCACATAACTATAACGCACTAACTTCCGGTGGTGTGGTGGTTTTGGCAGACTATATTCAGCAATATAACACCGCATCACTCCGCCCGGCAGTCCAGCAGACGTATCGAGGCACTCCACCGCCGCAGAGACGACCTGACTCCTACAGTCCTAGACCTGTGTCGCCTGATGACTACGATGATGAACTTATTCAAGGACAAGTGAGTTTTCAATTTCACTTTCATCACAAAGATTTATAATAGTTTCTGAATATCATAAATATTTTCACTAAATTTTTATCAGTAATTGCTTTTCTGATTTGGCAAGAAATGGAGAAGATAGTAAAATTATTCTTCCTATGTGCAGTTTAGAAATACCAATATCACTACATAGTATAAAACAAAGTAGTTTTTTCTGTCCCTATGTCCCTATATCATTATGTCCCTTTGAATGCTTAAATCTTTAAAACTACGCAACGGTTTTTGATGCGGTTTTTTTAATAGATAGGGTAATTCAAGAGAAAGGTTTATACGTATAAAAACCGTGCGAAGCCGAGGCGGGACGCTAATATACTAATAAACTGAAATTAGGCCTAGTGCTGATAAAAAAATAAACATGGACACTCTTAAATAACTTTATCTTAATCTGATTCCAGATAAACAACCAGAATCAATACCAGTCAGCCGTTCGCCAACCTATAAGGTAAATAAAAAATATTAATAGCTATACATAACTTTGACTTATACAAATTACATAGAACACCTTTAGCATAAACATTTTATATACGTCCAGGGGCGAAGGTAATGAGCTGGGATACGATCATAACCCAAACAGCGTGAGGACGACCCTGTATGAGGCCCCTAGCACGACTCCTCAAACGACTAGCACGAGCACTACACAACGCCTTACCACTGCACCCTATACAGAGGCTATGACTCCGTCACGATACACTCCAAGGTACTACAAAAGATATCAAACAGAACTGAACTCATCGCTTCAATTCATGCAAAACATTCATTACAT
Source organism: Eupithecia centaureata (assembly GCA_944547425.1). Taxonomy (NCBI): domain Eukaryota; kingdom Metazoa; phylum Arthropoda; class Insecta; order Lepidoptera; family Geometridae; genus Eupithecia; species Eupithecia centaureata. Next base: position 3,826,919 of record OX155677.1, on the reverse strand, counting down.
TCATGTAAAACATTGTACTTACAAACCTTTGAATTCAATGTTTAACTTTTTGTCATCTGCTAATTACTTCTTTAGATGTTTGAAGGTTGAATAAATTGTATAAAGGGCACTTGTGACTAATCAAAATTTTTAAAAGATGTACAGACAAAATAGTAGGCTTTTGTAGTATCTTTCTGATTACATATCTTTGGTTCTCTCAAAATCTTTGCTATCCTACTAACTTTCAAAATAAAATATATATTCCACTTTTTTTATTTCGCACAATAATTTATCAATAAAACTAGTTCTTGTTATATAAGTATTGTTTAAAGGCTTGAATTAGAAAGTATTTTTCTGCTTTGTATTCAACAGATCATCCACAGTTGAGACTCCTATCCCTGAGTCCTCTGACCAAAATACTTCTGACGAATCTGTCTCTTCAAATCCCGTAACACCTTCCCCTGTCATAAACTTCTCCTCACTTGCCAAACCTTTTGAGAAGACTGATAACCTTTTTAGACTAGAAGAGACATTACCGACGACTGAAAAGATAGTTCCGAGTTCACAAACTTCTCAGGTGACTAACAACAACAACGATCATTCCTTGGAAGTGGTGCGTTCTGACACGAGCAAAGAAAAGAAAAACCTTGTGTCTTTAACCACCGGTTTCTCGATAAGACGCAACTCTAATAACACTAATAACCCTTACACTCTTACGTTGCTTTCTCGTCCTTTTGTAGAACTAAGTAGTTTTCGTAGAAACAGTTCCACAATTAAAAGTAATCCACCGATACAAACGTTTCCGAGTAGATATTACTATGATAGCAGTAGCGAAACCAATGAAAAGCTAGACAAATCAACTGAATCACGAGCTGACGCTTTGTATCAAAAATCTTCAGAAAATCCAATGCGCCGAAAAGATTCTCGTCCTGAAATCAGTGAAGAATATGATATTCCTGTTTACAATAGCAGAACAAGGTCCAAGTCAAAACTCAAAACGACAACTTTACCTTCAACTTCTACCACTAAATACTATTTGAAATCAGTTATAAAACGACCCGCTCCTTTTACAAAAGATACAACAGATCAACGCGATACATCTGAAAATATAGAAAACGTTGAAGCTTTAATTGAAACTGGTTTACAGAATGCTCGTAATAATAATGAAATTCCTGATCTAAAAGATAATGCTACCCCAGTTGTCAATATAACTCCAAGATCAGAAAGAGACCGCTGGCTTAATTATTGGAATTCCCCAGCTGTTTCTCCTTACAAGACATTAGACAATTTAAGAAATACTTCTCTGCAAGAAAACTTCGAACAAGTTGCAACAACAAGTGTGACTCCGTCAACCTCTCCATTAACCACAACGACCACAAAAAAAGTATTTATTTCTAATTATAATAAACAATCACGTATAAACCCATCTTACTATAGCTATCGCCTTGAAGACGAAGGAATCCCAGATCAAACTACCGAAGTATTTAGTGGAAAAGTTAAGAATGTTATAAAAGCCTTCTTGGACTTTAGTTCTCCTAACGTACAACCGGAAAATGATATTTCTAGCTCTTCATTTAAATCCTCCACCACTGCACCACTAGCTGAACAAAAAGTAGTAAACATAGGTTTCCATAAGAAACCTGTAAAATACACCGAGGAAAAACCTTTGCGAAACAATGTAAAGCGCTTACAAATTGTAACGGAGCCTAGCGTAAATAGGTTCTTTACTTCTAACTTTGATAAAGAAATAAGGCAAGATTTTTCATCAACTACACCGTCCATGTTAACCATGAGTACGAGAACACCTGTAACAACACCATTTACAATGGAAACTTCAACTTTTGGTAAACAATTTTTGCCTAAATCAGGGGTACAACAATCTAAATTTCATAGATTTATGACGAACGCACCGCAACCTATTATGACGACTCCACCAACTTCCGAAACAGACGAAACTTCGCGTAAGTTCTTAAATATAATACAAGCTGAACCAATAATCATTAACGATTTCGATGAAAAGGACGATGAAAAACAATCAGTGCCCATAAAAATAGAAACGACTAAAGCTTCCGAAATTGAATGGGACCATCCCTCAATTGAAGAAGTAAAAAGTCAAATAGCGTCGACAACAAGTACTACCAAATCGACTTCGACGACTGTAAAGAAAGTCCCGACTACGAAATCGACTAAAAACTATTCCTTCTCCACGCGAGCCTCTCGAGTCAATCCCGCCATAAAGTTAGCAGCGTCAAATCCTGGAAGTGGGCGCAGGAGTTACCAATCGCCGTCAAAATGCTCGTCAGACAACAGTCTGCAAGATCCAAAATGCAACGAAATCAAATATCAGAGGTATTTTTCTCGCCGGCAAAGAGTCTATGGCGTTTCTCACATCCGGTGGAGGCTTTCTCTACGAGTCCTTACTTTCCGCCTCGCGAGTAACTAGCATGAAGTAAACACCATCGTCCTATCGTCTAATAGCACCTTCAGCTAAACTATTTTGCTTGACATTCTGATCTCATTGGGGGACTTCCAGTCGGTTGAGTTCTCTATCTGAATTGTTAACTCCTGACGCGACCTTTTCCGTTTCCTGCACACTCAAAGAACATTCACTATACCTTGATCGATTGAAGTGTAGTCTGTTATAGAAAGTTCCTCAATACGTAGTTAGTTCGCACCTCATTGCAACTCATCACTTAGATAATAAGCGCACCTGAATAATTACACTGAGCAAACTAGAATTTGCATGATGATTTTACTACAATTTTGTATAGTACCAGAAGAAGAATACTACCGTAAATAAACATGAAATATTTACATATCTATAGATAATTTACAAAAAATTTAAGGCTTGTTATACCCACGCATACTAACAAAGTGAACTTAAAAAGGACATGTTTATTATTGTATTTCTGTTGCAGGCCCACCAGCACTCGAGGACGTGGCTCAGCGCACTATTCTACACTTAGTGGAAACGATGCGCCGCAGCCTGCTCCAAACAGAGGAACACCACCAACGTTAGAACTCAAAATAATATTACCATACTTTCAAATCAGCTTTGAGCATTAATTCGCGACTTCATCCGCTTGAAAATTGATGATAAATAGCTTATGTTTTATGCCAGTCCTATAACTACAATTTCAGACCAATCCGTTCAGTAATTTTTACGTGAAAAGGTAACACCACTGAATTTCATTTGTTTATTACCTATAAAGGTCACTCATTGATCATGTAATTCTACACTACAGTGAATTAATTAAAGAGCTGCTTTTATACAAATAACTGTTTTCTGAGCAGTCGCAGCCGCCCGACTCTGAAGCCATCAACCGCTATCGTTTCGGAGAACACCAAGTTTGTTGACATCTACACCAACCCTCCGAGCAGACCAGCTCCTGTATACCCCCAACCAACAGTGGACAAGACAGCAGCTAAATGCAGGAAGGATGTCTGTCTACTGCCCGATTGCTCCTGCGGTGGAAAAGACATCCCTGGTACGGATAAGCTAACATGCGAATGCGACCTAATCTCTTTTATTTACTATCTGACAAAATGATGCTAACAATTTTTATCACATAGGAAATTTACCTGTCGAAGAAGTACCCCAAATAGTATTGATCACTTTCGACGATGCTGTTAATGATCTCAATAAACCGTATTATGAGGAACTGTTCGAAAGAGGGCGAGTCAATCCAAATGGCTGTCCGATATCTGCTACTTTTTATGTCTCACACGAATGGACCGACTATAGTCAGGTTCAAAACTTATATTCGGATGGCCACGAATTTGCATCGCATACAGTATCGTAAGTCCATAAAGAAATATCCGATTCTGTCTCTTTGGTTTCTTTATAGGTGCGACTAATATCATGGCCATAATAATGGCCGAATATTGTATTATCTGCGTATATATTTACTAATCCATTGTTTCTCTTCCTCTTCCTACCTTTGAACCTGTTTACTATCTTCCTCTTCCTGGCACATTGACACAACCACATGCACACATCCTCACCAATAGGTGACATGCCGGTGGAACAAGTACCGCAGATCGTTCTCCTGACCTTTGATGACTCCGTCAACGACTTGAACAAGGTTCTATACCAGGACCTCTTCGACAAAGGTCGCGTGAACCCGAATGGCTGCCCTATCTCAGCCACATTTTACGTATCACACGAATGGACTGATTACAGTCAAGTCCAAAATCTATACTCAGCTGGACATGAGATGGCATCACACACGATTTCGTAAGTTTCAAAATGACTCGGCACAGTAATTAAACCCATGACACCCACAAAATATTTCTGCTATTATTATCCTTTATCACTGTCTTTATAGATGTGTGTTTCTGTTTTCTATAATTTTGACGGTCTGTGTTTTATTCTATGGGAATTACTCTGTATCTAAAATCTTATCTATTTTTTTTTAATCTTGTTTAATTTTTCTATGTGCTCACTATTTTTATAAAATCCTTAATATTTTAGCCATAGCTTCGGAGAACAGTTTTCTCAAAAGAAATGGAACAGAGAAGTTGGTGGCCAAAGAGAAATATTAGCCGCTTACGGTGGCGTGAAACTGGAAGATGTTAGAGGGATGAGAGCACCCTTCTTGTCTATCGGAGGAAACAAAATGTTCAAGATGTTATACGACTCCAACTTCACTTACGACTCGTCTATGCCCGTGTATGAGAACAGGCCCCCAAGTTGGCCCTACACCCTTGACTACAAGTTGTTCCATGACTGCATGATCCCGCCGTGCCCAACTAAATCTTACCCTGGTAAGTAATATTTAAAAAATAGAAACTCAAAAATATGGACATAAGTACAATTACTTATGGTATTACATACCATAAGTACAATTACTTATGGTATTTCGAAGACTTGCTCCGTAATAATTTAGTAAAGCCTTTTATACAGCATTATCTAGCCCCAGAGCAAGCAAAGCTATAGGTATTAGATCCCGAACATCCTGAAGAATAACAGCAAATCGTACAAACTTATAGCCAGAGGCTGGAATTGCATAAGTGACCCTCTACATTGCAGGCATAGCTTCACTCGCTGCACAGCGAGTTTGTCATAAAATATACCCAGGTGACTTTGGATCATCCATTCAATATTTGAATGATATTCCAGGTGTGTGGGAAGTTCCTATGGTGATGTGGCAGGACTTGAACGGAGGCCGTTGCTCTATGGGTGACGCTTGCGCCAATCCACCAGAAGCAGAGGGCGTCTACAAAATGTTGCTCAAGAACTTCGATAGGCATTACACTACTAACAGGTAACTAATTCATTTAAAGTCTTAGTGCAAAGGATTGCCATCGCTATTAAGCGAGATAATGCAGCAAGCATTATGTGGGGTCCTTTAATGATTAATTATAAATTGTATGTACTATATTATGTTACTTTGACAAAAAAAGGATTCATTTATTTATTTAGATAAAAATAGACTCGAAGTAAACCTGCTCTTTATTAAATTAAAATAAATGCATTTTTTTGCCGATTTATCCTACCCATGTTTATCTTGGTTTGTACATTTAAAAAATGCTAAAAGTAATGTTAAATTTTTTCAGAGCTCCATTCGGTCTCTTCTACCACGCAGCTTGGTTCACACAGCCCCACCACAAAGCCGGTTTCATCATGTTCCTGGATTTCATCAACCAAATGCAGGATGTGTGGATTGTGACGAACTGGCAGGCGCTGCAATGGGTCAGAGATCCCACGCCTATATCGAGAATCAATGGCTTCCAGCCCTTCCAATGCAACTATCAGGTTTGTAGCTATTTGCAAAATATCAAATACGCAGCTTCACACGGTCTTTCGGGAACAAAAAGTCAGCTGCGTCCTTTTTTTGTTGTCCTTTATTGGGAGTAAGTCAAAGATGTGTACGAATAAATAAATTTCCCAGCATACCTTGATTCGATAATAATAGTTTTAGTTTTCTTTTCTCTTTTTTTTCATTTTGTAGAGATACTTCTAGTAAAGGATTCTAAAAGCAGTTTCATTTACTATACATAGGTATAACATATTTCTGAAATTTTGTCAACATATTTTCAATATTTTTTTAACGATTACTGTCTTATTTTATTTCAAAAGTGCATTGTTTTGTGGGCTTAAAACATTTATAAATAACGATAGATGAATCATCAGGCTAATCTCTACCTAAGCGCACGCAAAATTAAATAATTAATGCTGGACAATCCACACAGTATCATCTAGCCCCAAACTAAGCAGAGCTTGTGTTAAGGGTACTAGACGACTGATATACTTAAAGCCGCGTACAGACTGCTGTAACGTAACATGCAATGTAACATGAAAGGAGCATTTCACAAGTGTGGACGCAGCGCGCGCGCGAACTGAGCACGTAGGTGTTCGCATCTTTTCCGGCATGCGCGCGGCGAACAAATCTCAGTCTGCCGAGAACACGCGGAGAGAATTTATTATACAATTATTACTGGCTACGATGACTGTCGATGCTTCAATGATTATCATCAATCATGTGAAAAAAAAACGTAACATAAACGGCTCTACTGTAGCTGTGTTTTCTTCCATTCTTCTAACGTTCGCGCGCGTTCGAGTAAACAACCCGTCCACACTGGCGCTCCGCGCACACTGCGAGCCCCTTTGTGTTCGGCGAAAAAACCGACAAATGGCGGATCGCGGCGAGCACGAGTTGAAATGCTCTGTTCGTGCGCGTAGTGTGCTCGGTTCGTGCGCGCGAGGCGTCCACACTGTGTGATTTCTGTTACATTGCATGATACATTGCGACAGTGTGGACGGCAATTTCTTTCATTGCGTGATACATTGCATGTTACGTTACAGCAATCTGTACGCGGCTTAATACCTCCTGCGTCGCTGGCGGACGCTTCGCCCGCCGCGCCACATCGGTCGTCAATTAACAAATCTCATTTAATGTTTCAGGACCGACCGAAGAAATGCAATAATCCCAAGGTTTGCAACCTCTGGCACAAATCTGGAGTGAGATACATGAGAACGTGCCAGCCTTGTCCGGAGGTATACCCCTGGACCGGCAAATCTGGCATCAGATCTTCACGCATCGACAACGACAATGGAGAATAAACTATTAACGTTAGAAAAGTGATCTAGGATTTTAATGATTCTAAAGTATCGAAAGACAGGGAGGCACAGTTCGAAAGGTATAGCCTCTACCAAGTTTGTTGATGTAACTTTCAGTAATCCTGTAAGACGAATTATTTAAGATAACACACAGTTATGGATGTTTTTTATAATTTAAGATTATTACAGTTTGCTGTATTATCGACAACAAACTATATATAGCGTCTGTGCTGTTTTATCTGAAAATTGTAACCTTGTTCTAAGTAATTTTTTTGTATTCGATTGTAGAAAGTATTCAAAAGAAATGGTAGAGGCACAGAAATTGCTTTGTCACCAACTAAATAGTGCCATTTAGTTATCGATGGTTACAAAGCAATAGGAGTAGAACAATCAGTGTGATTTGAATCAATATTATCATCCTATGTGTCGTATTGTATTGGAAACTGTGATATTATGTGTTTTCAATCTGTGTAATGTGAAGACAATTTGCTAGGACTAGTTGCATAGAATTCATAATGGACGATGCTCGTTCAATGAATGTAGCAATATTTTTTTCCTATTAAATATTCGTATTTAGTTCACAATAGGTTAAAAATTAGGTTTATATAAAATTTATACATTGTCATAAACAAAATATTTTTTTTAGAGAAAATATATCACAGAAGTCATTGAATACCGATTACCATTTTCGAAGTAACGAAAGCCATATTAAAATTTAGAAAATATTTTTTCTAATCTTGCCAGCTTTGTAGTTGACACTGCCGTATTTAGTAATTTGTAAATATAGGGGGTAAGTATATTTGTGTAAGTTTGATCTTTTTTCTAAAAAATTTGAAGATTTTAGTCAAAATTGGTCCTCAGAGATCAATCAAATGAATTATTATCAGTCTTATCATTAGTATTGTCTAGATGTCCGACAACATCGCTGAGTAGTGATGTTTCACATGTCTATCCAATTGCTAATTTTTATTTCGAAACAATATTATTCATAAAGATTTACTACCTACTCGTTAAGATTTTTTACTTGGCTTTGCTACATTTTTTATATTTTTACAATTAATGCGATCTTTTATAAATAATTACTCATGTGGACATTTAGTAGTTTTAGGGAATTATTTACTTTGCTTACGGAAACAAGGCTTTTAATGGAGCATGTTTATTTTGTTCATGCACATAATCAATGTTTTTTAAACATTCAGTTATTGGATATTCTGTTTCATTCTGATGCACTTACGTCAATAAACGTATATCTAACCTTATTTTTTGAAAACCTGCATGTTAAGGCTGCTAAGCTCTTACAACGACTATTATTTAATAATATTTCCTATTTATAAGTTAGTATCTTTTGTAAATATATTACGTAATATAATTAGGCTTAAGTATTTAAAATTGGTAGTTTCACTTTTAATAACTGTAAATGGCTACTCGTGGTCAGAAATGGATGTATTTTTATTTCAAAATTCTTATTTATGTATGAGAAGATGTATACAGGTTATTGGTGATTCACTGACACATTGTGAACTGCAGGTTCTGCAGTGAATTAATATTAATCCTGTATTGTGACCAGTGCTGAATGAAAATTAAAATGCTATATTGAAAACATGTTTTTTATTTACCACTTGTACTGAAATTAGATTTTTAACCTTTTGCTGAAATGTTGAATGCCAAGGGTACATCCATATTGTTCATGAAGGTTAGTACAATCAGCTTCATACTACTGTTATAAAATGAGCTGCAAAACATAAATAAACTTGATTTTTTTCAAAGAAGGTATATATTTACACAACTCTAGGTAACAATCTTTTATACAGTCATCCATCATAAAACTGAACTTAAACAATTTGAGTAAACTTAGGCCCAGATGTATATTGCATGCGTCGATTTTTATTTAAATAGTTTTCGCTTACATACGAATAACTTAAAACTCTAGCGACAGGCAAAGGCTGTCATTACCAATAAGTGAATATTTTGATGACTGTACTTATTGATCTACTTAGCAATCGATAAACTAGTAACGCTTCAAATTTCTGTTAAAATGTCAAGGTCCAAAGTCAAGAAAATGATATTGTCGACTTCATCAAAAATTAAATTCAATCAAAACACCTGAGTGTTATTTTGTTGACCAAGGTCCGTGAAGTTTATAGACCTATAAAAATAATGTTGCACATTGACAACCATTATTTTGTTTCCGAACCATTACAGAGGAAGAAATGTGGTTTCGTGAGTTTATAACTTTGATAGTTTTTGATTCAGTTCTAAGCCAACAAGTGGAATTCTATGCTTCTCAGTCAGTACTAAATATAGGAAAATCTCGTGAAAAGTTGAGAAAAATTAATACAATCAAACCTCTGATAAAAAATAAATATGATAATTTTCATGTTGGATTAAAGGATAATTATAAATGGAGACATATTGATAAAGAAATTTTCGAACCCAGCCTAAACAAATACAAAAAGAAAGTTAGTAATGCAAATAAATGTAATGAAACAAATCACGTAAAAGTTATCAAAAGGGAAGTTGATACAGTATTTCATGGCTATCCGAAAACCAGAGAAGAACTATGGCATGAACGTTTCCTAAATGAGAGTAATGCTTTTGACCAGACGCCTTCACTTATAAAGCTAATACTAAATATAACACTTACGTATTTGAATGATTGCACCCCTGTCATATTATATGACAGTCAAATCAACTCAATGGAAAGTTACCTTTTTCAAAATCTACTGAGACAGTTTCCCGTGACGTTTGTGCATGGATTAATAAATGACCAGAATCAGCTTCAAGAACCTAAGCTTCTGCAGCCTGTGAAAAGTTGCCTGCACTACATAATATTTCTAAACGACGTGAGAATAAGCTCTCAAATCCTAGGCAAACAGTCTGTTAGCAAAGTAGTGGTTGTATCTAGTTCTTCTCAGTGGGCTGCACAGGAATTTTTGGCTGGACCTTTGTCTAGGATGTTAGTTAATTTACTTGTTGTTGGTCAGAGCTTTAAAGAGGGCGATGATAATACTATTGTTAGTATATTTTTACTCTGTTATTTATTTATTTTTGTATTTTTTTATATATCTTCGTAAAGATTTAAGATTTTATTAATTACTTAGGAAACACCATACCTCTTGTATACCCATAAATTGTATACAGACGGTTTGGGAGGAAGCCAGCCTGTCGTGCTAAACTCTTGGTCTCATGGAAAGTTTTCGAGAGAAGTCAACTTGTTTCCACCAAAAATGACCCATGGGTACGCAGGTCACAGATTCGTCGTTGCTGCTGCAAATAAACCTCCTTATGTTTTTAGAAGGTAAATAACGAAACAAAGCATCCTTTTATTACCTACTATATGACTATATTATTTTGCTGCTAATTTGTTGACAGAGTTAAAACGGACCTTGATGGTGGAAACCCAAGAGTCATGTGGGATGGAATAGAAATAAGACTATTGAGACTAATGGCTGAGCGAAATAACTTCTCAATAGAAATCAAGGAACCACAGGAACTCCTTAGTCTGGGGTAGGTATTTTTGTAAAATATAACCAAGTACACTATACAGTTTTAAAATAGTGGTATTTTGAGTAGGATTCGTGAGTTCACAATCAAAATAAAGAGCTAAAAACAAATAATAAGCAACCTGGGTTAATGAAACCGTGAATATAGTTTTACGAATAATGCCTATATCGATGATACTGATGATATCGCTACTTTTAGTCCAGGAGATGCAGTAGCCAAAGAAATAAAAACTGGCAGAGCTGACATAGGAGTAGCGGGCATGTACTTGACGAGAGACAGGGTGCGAGAGATGGATATAGCTTTTTCCCATTCGCAAGATTGTGCTGTGTTCATAACTCTGATGTCAACTGCCCTACCGAGGTTTGTTAGTCCCTCCTTGTTGAATAATAAAAATGAATGATCTGCTGATGTTACAACTGGTTACGTGAGCTGGTTAGCTACGAAACTTGTTTGTGTTGGAAGAACATCAACGTCATGTGTAAGCAGGGATGTGGAACGTGTGGGTCTAGAACCACACTCTCTCTGAAGAAGTCCCTCGTTAAGGAATGAAACGTTGGTATTTTCCCAACCAAACTAGGTGTTTAAAGTATTTCTTTAACAAAATTATTTGTTTGAGCTAATTTGTATTATTCTAGATACCGAGCTATTCTTGGCCCTTTTCATTGGCACGTCTGGGTGGCCCTTACTTTCACCTACCTCTTCGGAATGTTCCCTCTTGCGTTCTCTGATAAACACACTCTAAGACACCTCATCAACAATAGTGGTGAGATTGAGAATATGTTCTGGTATGTCTTTGGTACCTTCACAAATTGCTTCACGTTTATGGGAAAGAACTCTTGGAGTAAGACGGATAAGATCACTACCAGACTTTTAATTGGTAAGTTTTGTGTTCTATTTATGAAACCAATTGAAACTGCTAATAATTTTCCTATCGGTTTTATAGCTTTGAGCTAAAGTTTAATTTTTTGTTGTTGTTTGATCCTGTTTTTTCGGACAACTAAAAATAATGTAAGTTCCTAACGTACAGCTTACATAGAAGGTACCTTATTGTTTATTTCAGGCTGGTATTGGATATTTACCATCATTATTACAAGCTGTTATACGGGATCAATTATAGCATTCGTCACTCTACCAATCTTTCCCGAAACTGTAGATACTATTGAACAACTTCTGGATGGATTCTTCAGGATTGGCACTTTAGGTATGAAAAATAGAAAGTTAACATGTTTTAAATTTAAAGGATTAGAAGGCTTTACCTACATAATATTTAACTGGAAAATATGAACACTTTATACACAGATCGTGGTGGATGGGAAAGATGGTTCGTTAACTCATCGGATCCAGAGACGAATAAATTGTTAAAAAAATTAGAGTTAGTGCCAGACGTGGAATCCGGAATCAGGAATACAACTAAAGCTTTCTTCTGGCCCTATGCGTTTTTGGGATCTCAGGCTGAGCTGGAGTATATTCTTCAATCCAACTTTTCTGCTACCAAGTAAGATTTTTTATTCAATAGTAATGTTCTCGTAAACATGTGTGATTTTTATCTCTCCATCGCAGTGAGTCACCAATTGCAGTGTGATGCTGCGGTACCACGGTCTGGATTGGTGATTGTAGGTAATATAAATATTATGAAAATACGTTTTATGTAACTAAGTAATTAAAAGTGTAAAATAAAATAGATCAGATCTTTTTTATGGCTCCTTAAACTTTATAAACTTGAATTTATGCTTCATTATTGTTGGATATTGTTTTCTTTTTCGATTTGTGAAACTGCTTAGCTTAATTTTTCTTTTGTTGAGTGATTTTGTTTCCCTAAGATTAATAAAAAAATAAAACTTCAAGTTTCCATTCAAGCTCCTTAGAGGTGATATTTTTTAAGCTTGTAACCTAGGCATGCAAGGAATTTAGATGGCTTATAATAGCGAGTCTGTACGGACCTTTTACGAGAATTCATGATCATACTTCTATGGACTTTATCAAGATTCTCATTTCCTGTCGGTTATTTATTGAAACTTTTTTTATATTTCTAGAAAAAGAGCCACTTTACACATTTCAAACGAATGCTTTGTACCATTTGGAGTGACTATTGGGTTCCCTAACAACTCCATGTACACAGCAAAGCTGAGTGCAGATATAAGCAGGATGGTTCAGAGTGGAATTTTAGATAAGATCGTTGATGAAGTACGCTGGGAGATCCAGAGAAGCCCTACAGGAAGACTATTAGCTGTAAGATAAACACCATTCATGAAAACTATGTTCTTTTTTCTTTGATGGCACAACTTAGTTTACTTCTTTTTACAGGCGTCCTCTGGAGCTCATCTGAAAATAGCATCAGCGGAAGAAAAAGGTTTGACTTTAGCAGATACACAGGGAATGTTTCTACTCCTGGGAGCAGGCTTCCTCATGGCTGCTACCGCCCTTCTATCCGAATGGATGGGCGGCTTCTCAAGGAAATGTAGATTTAGAAGAAATGAGCCAACGAGTGCTACTTCTAGAGAAGAGTTGATATCTTCTTCAAGCAGCAATGAATCCAAAAACTATGGTAGTAGAATGAATTTTGCAAGAACCCCAAGCGCTGAATCACGAGACACATTAGAGGGCCAAATCATTCATGTTACCAAAACTGATATAGTGGTACACGATAACTTGGAAGTGGATGGATGGAAATCAAGACGTTCAAGTTCCATTGACTTGGATAGAGAAGTTAATGAGATTTTTGAAAGAGATAGAGTTATGAGAGAAATTGTCGAGAACGTCGAGATAACTGAAGAAGAAAGATTCACAACCGCTTCGAAAGGTGCTTTCGGAACACATATTGGCGAACAAGATGAGCACCATGAAATAGAAAATAACGATAAACCTAAAGATCCTTAGACGTAAATCTGTGACGTAAACTGTAGACATACCTAGTTGAAAATTTAGTGGACTAATACAATCTCATTCTATGTTTGTAGGGTAAAGGTTAAGTTATCCGTTTAAATATAGAGTAAGGTTTGATGATTCATAATAAATAAAAAAGCAAAATTGACATCCAACTCTTTATTATCCTTCGAACAGTCATCAAAATAATTTATAACAATTTTCTAACACTGTCGTTAACATTAATTCATTTAGCCACTGAGATGTTCCATTTATAAACCACACAAGGGCAGAGGTTGCTGCCGACACAGAAAACACAAGAGCCATAAGACCTACATAATGCAATATTTGGCCCGGCCTTATCTTAAAAAATAATTACATAATATGACTTAAAAATCCCGAAAGACATCGACGAACATCTCTCAATATTACCAGTAAAAATATTGTTCAAAATACAACAGATTTAATGTACTTAGAATAAACTCAAACAAATTGATGTACCTGATACTTATCTTAGTATTTTCAATCTATAAACAAACATATTATGACGTAGGTATTGCACGACTACACGATGTTACATAGAGACGAAATGTGAAATCAACATGAGTATTCAAGTATTCAATAAGGATATGTGGACAAAAAATTGAGGCGAATTAAATTTGACTTGTCTAAGTGCTTATTTTGTAAGCCTAAAGAAATAAAGATATTGAATTTTGAATTTTGAATTTTGAATATGTTTATATTCCTATCTCCTATTAGGTTGTTCGCGAAAACTGTGGCGCAATAGCAAAAGTCAAAGGGACGTAGGTAATAACGTAACACTATTATGAAAAAAACCAAATCGGTCTCTTACATTTATAATTATTATGACTACATTTTAATTAAATGCAATGAACTAGATAATAAAAAAAACTGAAAATAGCTTTTGCTATTGTCACACACCAGAATAAATACGGGTAAACACATACATAAAATATACTAAAAAACATATCAAGCAAACTCTTTTTACAAGATCGACAACTTCTGTTGTGCGCTAAAATAATATATCTTTTAAAATATTACATGAACTCATTTCCGACAGGGTTCACAACCTCGGAAATAATGCTCCCAATACCAGCTAACAGATGAATGTACAAGATAATGTTGATCCACAACATTATGTGCATACCAAATAGACTATTTGCAAGAAAAACTTTAATTTTAAAAGTATAACGTACGAACAACGTAAACGCTTTATTTCAATAGTATTTTGTGCAAATCACGACTATGTGTTTTTTTTACGGTGCCTTAGATTAATTAATAGGTAACAGATTGTGATGTTTTGCATGACTGCATCAAACCAGAATTGAATGTCAACGAATAGCACAGGTATCTAAGGATTTCGCTTTATCGCCAACGAACACGATTGAGCAAATTTTAATACAAAGCAGGACGCTTACTGGAGGAACTTTTAAGAAACAAGTAGCCAATAACGTAAGTAAAATCTTGAAAGGGGCCCTATAACATCGCCAATAGAAGAGTCAGGGTTGGCACGCGTTTATTAAAATGTGTTCAGAAAAGTATGAACACGTGACAATCCTGACATAAGCACCGAGAGGACATAACAGAAGGGGACCCGAAATTGCAACAGTGTCATATTTTATCACATCAATAACATTCTCTAACATTTAAAAGTGTTTACAAGATACCTACAACATCTCCCTAAAATGGGTCAACATTCATTATTATGCTCCGGTAGTAAAATATTTAATTCGTTACATCTAATCGTGATTCTTATTATACAATGCGAAAATACAATTTTATGCGTTCAGACTTTTGAACATCAAAACTGGTTTCCCTGTACAAAATTTAACAAACATACACTTACATTTTTGTTATTGTGATTTGAAGGATTTATTTATATTCTTGCAAGTAGTTATAACTTTATATTACTTACTACCATTTTTTATTTACAACAGACAGTTACACTGCCTTTTATTGGTAATAATAGCAACATTCAATACAAATATGCCACGATAGGACTTACAATGGTCTAGGTACATATAGGTAAGTGTAAATTTGTATGATAATATAATGCGTGATTTATATAACATGATATAACATTTACTCTTATATTACCAGATGTGAATGCTATAGTATTATACAAATTTGTTACACGGTATATTTAGGCACTGTGAGTAAGGCATCTACAGTGAGACGATATGAGGGAATTAAGGGATTTTAAATCGTAAATCTCATATCCAGTAAGCATTTTTTAGATGTTCACATATTATATTAAATTTGGAATCATCCTTTTACATAACTATATATCTTCTCGTAGTCTTGAAATTACAATATATTCAGTGAACGGAGGTGAAAGAGACAGGGGTAAGCAACATGTATAAAATGATGATCCTAGATGATACACCCAATAACTACAGCTTAAATCTTAAAATTACATTAAATATTATCAATACACATTCCTACTTCTATGGACACCGACATTAATATCCATCTTTTTACGTATCATCTAAAAATAGGGCGGATTGTGATATAGTGCTTTACCAAAATATGATGTACTTCGTGAAAAATATATTTTTGTGTGATTTTAAAGCTGAGATTATTTTATGTTTTCACTTAAGTAGAGTTACAACTTCAGATCACATTAACAAAACATGAAGGATGTAAATACTTTACTACAAACTTGCCCGTCAACTAATAGCCACTAAATACTAGAATACATACTTAAAAGTAGGTAAAATTACAATATGATATTCAAAATTGACTTGATCATTTTGGTCTGTCGACGAGAAGACCCTATATCGTGATGAAACTTGAAATCGAAGCGTAAACGTAAATCATTCATAATGAACAATATAAATCTTGAATCTCTTGTTCATTGTTTATATATAACTGATATATCTTAAACATTGTGGCTTTTAAAAGAATACAGAAACTACAAAGTGATATACTTTCTACCATTGATCGAGTGATTCCCTTAGTCTGCTTAGAGTGCAAAGTGTTATCATAAGAAATTTTAAAGCTTCTTGTGGTTCCATTATATACTCATCACTATCTAACAATATTTCCTAATTACTTATATAACATTCGTTCCTAAAGGGACGTGTATACATATGTAAATACTATATTTTTCATGTATAAATAGTATGTCAATAGATAAAGTAGATATAACATTACATAATTTTATTATCTTCTGTGATGACACTACTCTTACTAATTTACAAAGATTCAAGTTCGGATGTCACACTAATATACTTTAAAATGGCACAAAAAACTTTTAAAACACTATTATAACACAAGTCAACTGTCGTTCAGAAGTCTTTGCACTACGCACTCAATGAAGTCCGTGGCTTCGCGCACTGCTCCCGCTCGGGCCTACGAAACCATCACTGTTCTACGTGATACTGCACCCATACTCACTAAATAAAATTTACTAACTTCAAGCTATAAGACAATGGCACGGATTGCACATACACTATTTACAAAGAGGATAGAAATCTACTACAAACAAGTTCAAAATTGTTCAGGTTGCCGCTATTATGCTTGTACTTAATTTAACATTTAACCTTACAAGTGTACTTACGTGTGCATTACAATAATTACGTATAGTGTAAAATTTAACATTTAACATCTATGCCGGGGAAGGGTAACTAGAGTTTTGAAAACTTTGTACATTTCGTGCCATGAAAAAAGCACCGGTTGATTTCCGTTCAGACTTTTAGCACGCGTATGCTCTAGGGAGGTCAGGGCTGTGCTGATAGGACGGTGGTTATCGATATCGAAGCTCGATAGGGTCGGCGGGGCCAAGCCGGGCCGGTTTAGCAGTGCGGGTGGAGGGGCCTCGGGTAAGAACCGAAGGCCTCGAAGTCTAGCTATGTGGCCCATCCCTCGATCCGCGGTCGCTTGTTGTGAGGCTGCTCGTAGTCGAGCGGGCCCGCGCCGCCGTGCCGCATGTCCGTGCCGCCCGGCGAACCCATGTTACTTGATGATACTGATCCTGAACAAAAATGTATTGCTAAATTTTTGGTGGTTTAAATCCTCAGACTTCAGAAGCAAGCAAAAAAAAACTAATTAAGATTATTACGAGTTACATTAACGAAAGAACTGTGACTAAGCGAGCTGGGAATACGTTAACAGAATCAATGATTTCCATTCAAATTGAAAATATTCTGATTCTGATTGGTGATTGAAGTTGATTCGGAGGATTTGAGTTAAAACTAAATGAAGAAATTAATCAAAGCAAGTTGGTAAAACCATTGAGATAACAATTTTGAATATGAGAAGTATTTGTTGATATCATAAGCGAAAGCTAAATCATTCTCTAGTCTCTAGACTGTCTTTTGTTTTGTGGATGATTCAACTATACAACGTACCTAATTTGAACAAAGGAGGTCTACCTACAAGAGACTTTGTCAAACAAAGCAAAGCATAAACCTTATTCTATAAAAATAGGTTAGTAAACGATACACACCATTATACGTACCGTCGATGACGGCAGACAGATGCGCGGGCGGCGCCTGCGGGCCGCGGTGCATGTGGTCCGGCGCGCGGGGGGGCGACACTGGCTCGGCTTTGATCTTCACGTTGTTGGGAGACGAGGACGGTGGTGGGGTGCCTCCCCCTAGCACTGGCAAGCTGCTACTGTAGAAGGAAATAGGGTTAGTTACGGGTGATAGATCTACAGTTTAAACGAGGGGATTTTTGGTGTAGAATGTCCATTATGTTGGTAGAGTCATAGCAAGCCTTCATAAACGCTTTGTCATGTATAGGCAACAAATCAAATGAAAATAACGAGTAACTATGAATAAAGATGCATGTTTGTGATGATTCTGCCAACATGTGAACGGACTATGTAAGAATGGGGTTTTTAGTCAAACAAAAGCTTACTGATTAGTAGGAAAGTAAATCTTAATCATCACTGTCTTCTCTTTACATAGGTACTACAATAAACATTTTCTAGCTGTTTAAAAGTTAGTCAATCTTTTAACACAGGACACAGTTAGGCACAAGCACGGTTCAACTAGAAAAACTTAAAATACAAAAGAAAGCTCCGCCGAGACATTGTTTCCACTGCCGTGACCAGGATTCGAACCTGGGTTACTACGGCCACAACGTAGGGTCCTAACCACTAGACGATCACGGCTACCGGAGCTGGTGAATGCTTCGACGAAACAAGCGGTCTCAATCTTAACCTACTTGTTTTACAACCATGATTTTGTGACTACCCTGCCCCCTGCGGCACTAACAAAACTCGATGCCAGAGGGGTTTTGTGATCCAGATCAAGGTATCGATGCTTTCACTTTCAATTGTTACGCATGACTGCTCAAGATTGGAGCTGATATGCAATTTGTTCTTTGGCGTCTGCGTGCACTTAATTGGAAGGCGAACTCGTTACAATGTAGAGTAAAGACTATATTGTAGATACTTAATGTCTATCGAACTGCGATCGAGATTAAAAAGTAAAATTAAAAATATTCAAAGTTGACAAGATCAATGAAGCAAAGCCGGCTATAAAAGCGAAAGTAGTAAACCAGTTCTTGTGAATTTCTTGTTGTAACGGCAAATTTCGTAAACTTGCATACCCGCTCCGATAGCCGTGATCGTCTAGTGGTTAGGACCCTACGTTGTGGCCGTAGTAACCCAGGTTCGAATCCTGGTCACGGCAGTGGAAACACTGTCTCGGCGGAGTCATATTTTTATATTTGTAGGCAACATGTATTTTCAGAATT
Organism: Eupithecia centaureata; assembly: GCA_944547425.1. NCBI lineage: Eukaryota > Metazoa > Arthropoda > Insecta > Lepidoptera > Geometridae > Eupithecia > Eupithecia centaureata. The sequence continues at coordinate 3,807,781 of OX155677.1, read as the reverse complement.
TGACTCCAGTAAATGTGGAAGATGTGATAATACTGCACTATCGTTTTGATCATCTTCGTAAAGACGGGGAGCGAGTTTCGAACATCAATATGACATGTGGTTTTGTCTGAAAATCTCGACATTTTTATTTGGTACACCGTTTTTATTGTCTAATGATGTCTCGAAATGCAACGGTCTGTGACAAATTATAACACTATAAGTTGCTGCTCTATGTTGATTATGTTTTGTAGGATAGTTTACAATTTTTTCAGATTTTTCAATAGAAGTGCAAAAACCAAATCACTTGAAATTACTAACTACTCGAACATTTTATTATTTTTATATCTTCATAAAACTTCTTATTGTTATTATTAAAGCAGCTTTAATTATAAATAGTAGTGCGCAAGTCCAACTTCATAATCTTGACCACTCAACCGCGAGTGTTACGTAAAATTTCTCAAATCGATAGCTAATTTCGTTGAACTGCATACTCGCTCCGATAGCCGTGATCGTCTAGTGGTTAGGACCCTACGTTGTGGCCGTAGTAACCCAGGTTCGAATCCTGGTCACGGCAGTGGAAACACTGTCTCGGCGGAGCTTCTTTTTGCTCTTTGTTGATAGTTTACAAAACTGAATTAATCGTTTCATGTTGTTATGTGTGGAAGTAGCAAAAACTTTAGCACAAATTGTGAGGGATTAACTTAATTGATTAACAACTATGGTATATTCTGGGAAATTAATATCGAGCAACATAAACTCAAACCATTAAAAAAAAGAGGAGCGATAATATAAAAAAGTTCATCTAGGGCCGATTTTTCAATCGTCAGATAAACAACCAGATAGCCTTTATTCGTCGAATAGCAATATTCATGGTTTTTCAATGGTCAGATAGTAGTTAACTGTCGAATAAGGTCCCTAACAGAAGAATAAAGTTACCTGCTACTTGAAGGGCCAGATAAGGTTTTATCTCCGCGATAAGTTTGACGTTTAGCTTAAGTTTGGCAGTTTCGTTCGTTTTATTTTTGCTTGCATAGATTTGTTTGGTAAAACGACATACCTACCGTGATTTATTATAAATGGAGCGGTCAGTAAATGTACTTCCGAACTACTAAAATTTGTAGCACGTTCACGTTTCTTGGATTCCATTTTCTGATTCATTCACAAAAGAACACAAATCGAATAATGATTTTGTTAGGAAGATAATTATCACGGTTTGAACTGACTAAACTGTAAACAAGCAAGCGACAGACAACAGGTTATGTTTTGTATTGCAATCAACGTCAAATGTCAAATACATTTTTGTTGCTATTCTTTTCTAACACGTTGAATACAGTATCTGTGCATCTCGCTTGCACACAGATGGTGTGAAGTTGGCTAGGATAAACCACTAATAGTTATTCTCTAGATAATAAACGATTGAAAAATAGAAAATATTTATTCGCCCGATAAACAGACGGATAATTTTATAGCCTATAAAATTATCCGTCTGTTAGGTAGCTATTCGACGACTTAACTGAGGATTGAAAAATCGGCCCTAAGACGTCCATGTCTTTTAGCGATCCAAATTGAAAACCAAATCACGCGTCATTTGTTTATTTCATATGTAAAGGAATCAATTCTTGGTTCCATTTCAATTCATATATTGGTAAAAATAGGACTCCTCTTTTCAAATGCTTTAAATTTTGCAAGCAATGATAATAATGTTATTGATTCTGATTTCAAAACTTGACTAATAGACTAACCAGCCCAGTTTATTTATTGGCTGTTTAAGTTACTGCTGAAGTAAAAAAAGAATATCAAGTTCCCAGAATTATTTATAAAATGTATATAAAAGTGTATACAGACATGTACCTGTTGTGCTGTAAGGTCTGCAGTTGATGCGCGCCCCACGTCAGTCCTATCCCCATGTCCGAGCTCATGCTGAAATCTTGCGGTCCAAAGTTGCCAAGTCCTGAGTAGCTAAGTGGTGTCTGGAAAGAAGGACCGATAGAATATTAAGGCGGTGTTCACCAAAAATTAGTAATATGGCTTCGTTGGTTAAGTTTGACCTAGTAGGATCGGCCGATCGGCTGACTGTTCTACGCTTTGAAGGTTTTCTCTTGACGGATTCAGCCTAAATGACCCAAGCGTCACTGTTCACTTGTTCAGTTTTCACTGTTATGAAATGAAAAAAAGAAAAAGAATTTTTCCCTTTAAAGATTATAATATTCTTTGTATTGGAGAGTTAATCCTCTCCAGCAAGATAGGTCATGGATGAGGTCAATTTTAAACAATCTGTTAATCGCGGTATCACACGCGTGAAAATTAATGAAAGCCTACGTTTAATTCCAGGCCTAGCTACATCTATTCAAAATTTCCGCCTAATCCGTTCATTAGTTCTAGCGTAAAAATGTAACAAATATCCATCCATCCAAATTTTCATTTATAATATTAGTGTGAAAACCGATTCAGCCTAAACGACCCAAGCGTCACTGTTAAAGGACCCAAGCGTCACTGTTCACTTGTTCAGTATTCACTCTTCTGAAAAAAAGTTCCTTCAAAGAATCTCACCTCTCCAGCATAAGATAGGTCGTCTTGAGGCGGCGGCATCGAACTAGGTATGACTACGCGAAGGTTGTTGTGTCGGGGCGAGTGGTGCGGCGGGGCGTGGTGCTTGTGCGGGTGTCGGTGCGGGGAGGGAGCGGGGCCGGGGGAGGGGGAGGGGGTGCAGCCGGCGCCGAGGGGGGAGCCTGAGCCGGGGTAGCCGTTGGACATTTCGAGCATTCCGCCGCTGGGGTAGACTGGAAAGAAAAAAAAAGTGTGAAAATTATTTTAAAAAAAATATGAGTAAGTATTCACCTATAAAATATATAAATAAATAATTCCGGACAGTCCACACAGCATCATCTAGCTCCAAGCTAAACAGAGCTTGTGTTATGGGTACTAGATGACTGATATGTGACGAGTATAGAGCAAGGATTGGTCAGATAGGTTATAGTAGTTTCAAACGCAAATTATTTATTTTGTATTTTTCGTCATACAGGCACAAACAGTTTACTATCATCATACTATCGCAGCCCGACTTCGCCCACTGCTGGGTATAGGCCTCCAAATATTAAATATATTCGTAACATATTCCTCAAATAAATAATAGATACAGCTATCAAGATGACGCTACTAGATTTATGAAAATACAGAGGTGTTTATTTAGAAAAATAAACCAATTTGAAAACATAAAGTATATCAAATACAATATTAAAGTCTAGAAAATCAACATAAGAGAGAATCTTCTTTCTTAAAGTTATTCAAAGAAAACAAAATGGCTTGTGTATCAAAATTATTAATCAAGCATTTTCTCAAAATTTACCCAAAATCAAATTTTTATTATTTCAATATTTATCTGTTTCTTAAGAAATCACTATCAAGGCACTATCATTGCTACGTTATAGTAATGCTAGTTGTCGGGACATTTCTGATTAGATTTATTTACCTGAATCGGTTTCCGAAGACGAGGGCCGTGGACTGATAGAGGTATGCATCTGAGGGCTAGCTTGCAACAGCGACTGATCGTAGCTTCCCGCCGGCACGCTGACAGGCAAGTTATAGTTACTGCCCGTCACACCGACGCCCACGCGGCTTCCGTTCAACTGGTTCCTTTGCATCATCATCTGGAATTCCTCGTCAATCTTGGAGTATTTGGCTTCGGTGCGGGGGGTCAGGTTGTATTCGGGCTCTTGTTCAGGACTGTCAGGGGACATCACTCCGTTCTTATGCTCTTTCTTCGTGAGTGCCTGAAAGTGTCAGCGAAAACAGCTCAGGTGGCTTGACGAGCCAAAGTCCTAAACGTATGGAATGTTATCAGCATGCAATTACAACACCCTCTTAGGCTGGTTTCCATCACGGGAAAGATGCATTTGTATAGAAATTTGCCTTCAATTTATTCAGGGATTCAGTTTAATAGTTTCTTTTTTATTGTATTGTTATTTCAAAACACGAATAGAAACAAAACACTGCTAGAACTAGAATTATTACATCTGAAACAGTTAAGCTTACTGCAAACAATCTAAGGGTGGTCTGATCCAAAGATAGGTATTTGCTAATGTCCAGCGTCGTTGATATTCTGAGGCAAAATTTGTGAAAGTATTGCAGCTTTGCTTTGATGGAAACCGACCATATACTAACAACAATAGCAACACTGATACCACACAAGTGCAAGACAAAAATATAGAAAACACGAGCGATTTTGCGCACACGCAGTTTTAAGAACAATTTATTATATTTATTGTGTAAGACTCTCAGTACTAAAATATAGTATATTTTGCTTTATGTGTTAGGTATGCGAGAGTAGGCGAGAGGGAAAAGGAGTGAGAACAAAACTGGCAGTTTTTGCAACCTCATAAGTTTAAAAGTATTTGATTTTTATATGTGACTTGACCAGAAATGAATGTCTTCGAGTTTGATTTAATTATTGTCTTCAAGTAAGGAGTGACTTTCTTGAGTAAACTCGAAGATATACCTACATTTGATGTTTTGTAAGCTCCAAAAGCTGTCAGCATTTTATTTCATGCTCCCTCACTCGCCTCAACTCGCTAGGTCTCACGGAAAGGACTATAGGTACCTAAACTTGATTGAGTTGCGCTTATGTGGCACAGTTTAGTATTTAACACATTTCGCGGAAGTAAACGTGTGAGAAGTTAACATTTCCTTCATAAGAAAGTGCAAGTACTTCATCAAATTTTACTTTGTAATGTATAGAGGGGTAAAACATAAGTGCTGATAAATTCTACGTGACTAAAAAATTGTGAAAGAAACTTTTTAGCGTACATTTGTGTGTAGTGTCGAACGCAATGATGCAACTGACTTTAGCCTCGATTTCCACAGTGAGGTAGGCGCGGTTAATCCAAATAAACACAAAAATATTTAGGTACATAAAACTCATGCTGGAAGGGAAAAAAATAACATAAATATTTGGTACTGTCTGTAAACTGTTAGTATAAAACTGAGGTCTGGTGTTTCGACTATAGCGGGGTAAACATGCTTCTTTGCTTGGATACTACGTTCATGTCTGAATCTGTTGGACTGTAACATAGTAGGTTAACATATAGATCGAGTTAGAGAAAAGATTTTAATTTATATTGAACATTCATCAGCTCTAAATTTTATTTATTTTCAAATTCTAAACCAAAATATACATTATAGCTGACGTCCCTGCTACAACTTTATAGCTTTAGACAGCTGTCAAAAACCAGCCAATCAGTGACACTATATGCTGATAGGATTTGACGTTCCGTTATACGCATTAATACGATCCTGCTGTGTAAGTATAAGCGGTTAGGTTTCAGTCAAGTTTGCATAGACATTGCATTGCGACAACAGCACACAGATGACGCCGTACTTAATGTACCTCGATGATGTTGCGGTTGGTTAGTGACTCGTGCGGCTCGTTGTATTCAGTGTATTTCAGGAGAACCTGGAAATTTGAGAATACATTGTTTTTAATTGAAACAACTTAAAATTACCTATAACTATTGAATGTAGGCCAGGTGGGATGACGATCTGCGAAAGATCGCTGGCAGATGCTGGATGATTCAAGCTGAAGACAGGCGGTTACGGCGCTCTTTAGGGGAGGCCTATGTCCAGCAGTGGACTAATGTACATAGGTTGATGATGATGATGATTGAATGTAAGCAAATAAGGACTAGTATTAAAAGGTGAAATTGTTTAATAACAATCTAGAGGTACCTCAACTAACAATAACAATAGATGTCTAGTCTAATGATTAAGAAGATGTCTAAAGAAAACACAATCAGAATTACGCGAAATATTTAGAAAATAAAAACATTACTTGTAAATTTTTTTCATAGATACTATTAAATAGGTACTTAGTATTAATAATCTGTGGAATAATTGCAAAAACATCTTAGGTTTTCATTTAAAACTCTTAAAAGTTGCACGATTTTGTTAATTAATGCAGTGGAAAATTTAAACGGCATTTCAATTTATTATCCTAATGTAAGCAGTGTTCAATGAATACGTTATCAAGTATTAAGAAGCTGTTTGAAAACAAGTTGACGCATCGAAAGTAAAACCCACGGACCTAATATTTCATACTTCAGTTACTTGAATTAAAAACCTATACCTATACCTTTAGATATATATATATATATACCTATAGCTACCTTTAGACTGTTTGCAACCGTCTGCAGTTAGCTCAATGGTTTCAATTGTAAATACTAGTTGTAATTTTTCTATTTCTGTGCTTGTAATTTTCGTTGTTAATAAAGTTATTTTATATACCTATACCTATGTAAACAACCTGTCTAAAAACCTATCGGTACAGAGGTAAGTGAGGCAAACGACAAGGATTACCTACAACATCAGTCAAACATCCTTTAGGTATCAGTTTTTCTAAACAAAATCATGAACAAATAAATGGCGTGAGAAGTTTCATCTTGCCAACAATATAAGACAATAAAATGGACGCTTTTTGTAATAATGAAACTATAATTAGCGTTGTTTAGACTCAAAATTATTAGTATTTATATTTACGTAGGTCTTGTATGTGTACAGTCAAAGTCAAAGGAAGTACCCTCTGTGCAAGATATCCGCGTTGAGCAGTGGTTTACTTATTTGTGTCGATGCCTGTACGTAGGTAAGTACGTATCTACGTATGTATTATCCTAAAAAATATAAATATGTAGCATTAATTTATTAAGATCACAGTGACATTAGGCAAGATGTTGACTTTGAATTAACTATGCTAGTTATATAAAACATTTATTTATGTAAAATACTTGTGTAGATAAGGTGACGTGTTCTGTGTTGTTAGTAGGCGTAGACTAAGTAGTCATAAAATAATATTGTGCATAATAGACACTTAAACTGTAGACAAATTCAAGGACTGCTGAGTTTTTATAAATTTTACGCTGTGTTCAGGTTCATTTTTTTTGGTTTTTATTGTATGTCGTCATAAAACGTTTTTGATAGATAACACTTTTATTACATCATTAATAAGCCAGATTTTACTTAATTTGATTAACTAAAGAGCAATAGAATTAACAGAGATATTATCCAGGCATAACTACAAAATGGTAATGACATTGTATTGTATTATATTAAATACTAGCGACCCGCCCCGGCTTCGCACGGTTTTTTTATACGGATAAACCTTTCTCTTGAACTCTATCTATTAAAAAAACCGCATCAAAATCCGTTCCGTAGTTCTAAAGATTTAAGCAGTCAAAGGGAAGGGATAGGGATAGGGAAATAGGGACAGAAAAAGCGACTTTGTTTTATACTATGTAGTGATAGTGATATCAGTCATAACACAAGTATTGCTAAACTTGGGCCTAGATGACGCTGTGTGGAAGTGGATTGTCCAGACTTATTTATATATACCGAAAAAAAGCTCTGCTTAGCTTGGGGATAAATATGCTGTGTGCATTATGCAGCATTATTTATTTACTAGTTGCTCCCCAAACCTTCACCAAAATGGTGAAAAGGCCTAGAACTAGTCTATTCAAAATTTCAGTCCAATCTGTTCAGTTTTTTAGGCATGAAGAGGTAACAAAAATCCATCCATCCATCCAAGTTTCGTATTTATAATGTTAGAGTGATTTACCTTGTCCATGTCCGTGCTAGCGTACTGGTAGAGTTTGTTGTTGGAGCTGAAGATAATGAGAGCAATCTCGCAGTCGCAAAGGACGCTGAGTTCATACGCCTTCTTCATCACGCCGAATTTGCGCTTGTTGAAGGTCACCTGAAATTTGGGCAATTAAATAATCAGTCGGATGTAAAGATAAATATAAAGATAGTTCAGCAAATCGTTAACAAGATGTTAATTAAATAATATTCGGGCTTGAGGGGGACCTGATTAGAGACTACGAAGAGTCAGCTCAGAAAAACTGAAAAGGTATTACTGACAATTATATTGTCATAATGATTGTATTATTATGGGATATAAGGGAAAACGAAGACCGAAGAAAAGATAGATGGGTGTGTGAAAAAGGATATTCTTAAGAATGGTGTGAATACGAAGATGAGGGATAACAGAGGAGAATGGAAGAAAAATACATGTTATGAAATTAAAATAAGCGTTTTGTGGATATGCTAAATACTCAATTTTATAGTGACTGGATTTATCTGAATAATTAATTTATAGTAGGTAGTTAAATTATAATAACAAATGTGATATCATTATTCATGTAAAACATATGACGTGAGTCGAAGCAGACGGTACAGTAACATTTCTTTTTACAAATAACCACCACATGTTTTGAGGTCGTGGATATTGGACTCATTGCACCTAATCACAGTCAATTTTACTTGAACTTTATAAAAATTTACTAAAATCTCATATAAACTGAAGTAAGTAAACTTTAGTACTTTATATTGATCAAGACTTGTTTAAGACGGGTGCAGCATAATGTTCACGGCGTGTTTTAGGAAAATTATAAAACGACTTCAAATTCGGCAAAAATGAGATAAAATATACATATATACAATAAAATATGCATTATTAAAGATTACACAAACACTAGTCAGATCTTGTTCAAATTTAGAATACAATTTTGTTCCTTTCACAATCTAATCTAAAATCCTTTTAACAAAATTCAAATTAAAAAGACTCAAAATCGGTCCGCCGTGAAAAAAGCTCACATAAAAAAACAATCGAATTCAAAAGCTCCTCCTTTTTAAAGTCGTTTTGAAAAGAGAACTCGAGATAATTTCTGATTAGGTAGAATGACAAATGACGTAAAGATAAGACTAATTTAGAGAAGACAAAAATAGCACTAATAAAGGATAGAAATAACAAAGGATGCGCTAAGCTATGACTGTACAATTAGAACAGTTGAAACGTCACTAAGCAAGTTGACCTTCATAAGCTCGATTTCGTCTCCACCACATCCTAGCCAGCTTATAAAGACCTTCCTCACCCTGCTACATTAAGCACAATAGGCAGTTAAAAGGTAAAAGATAGCCTTTCAAAGGATCTTTTAAAACTGGATGTTAGAGACAGTGTGATCATAATCCCTACGTATCTAGTCTCTGTCTGTCTGTATCTTACGATTTTACGTCTAAACCACCCAACCTATTTAAATGTAATTTGGTCTAGAAGCTGAAAAAGGAAAAAAGCTACTTTATATTTTGAAATAAGGATTGTAAGGGGTTGAAATAGGGGAAAGTTTGTATGGAAGTTTAGACATCTTTGAAACTTATTTCTGAAACTTAGTTGTAATTTTTTTTATTCCTTGCTTGTAATATTCGTTTTTATATACTCATTATATTTATAAGACTTATTTATAAGGCTTTTGATAAGATGAAAATAAATGGCATTCAAAGATTTGTAAGAAATTTACGTTTAAGGTGGTCAAATCAAGATAGACAATGAAAGTTTGTATGGAAATAATTAATAATCAAATATTAAAAATAAATTGATTAAAAATAAATAAAAGTTCAAATAAATAATAAAATTATTGTATAAGATTTTATGTGACTGCCTATAGTCACAAAAAATTCTCAAAAAATTGCGGACGAAGTCACGGTAATAGTGAGTATTTATTAATTAATATGACAAGCTGCGGTCGTTGTCCTGTTGCGATAATGTTTCGCAGTGGGAGTGTTGATACGACACATCTGTTGGGTCAGATGCTAAGGTCATTTCACTCTTAAGCTGTTCACGATTGTTCACAGAGCCTCTTGTATTCGAATACCGGGTCTATATTATGTCTTTGCATGCAGTTTTGTGCCATTTATTTGAATGTTATGGTTCTTTTTCATTAAGTCCCTTGTCCAACTTTTTTAAGCCGCAAACAGGAGGTACTCTAGCACCACTAATTTTATCATATAAATACGTTAAACAAAGGAATTCACAAAAATCAAACGTTCAGTTTGTTATACCTATCATATGTAAGCTTTTTTAATGTATGTATGTCTTTTATTTTTATATTCTCTAGTTAAGGAAGAGATACGAAGTTGCTCTTGAGAAATATAAAACTACTACAGATCCATTACAAAAAAGATTATTACAGGTATAGTTTACAAACTGAACGACTTTATTATACAAATTGGACGTTTGATTTTTGGAAAATTTCTTTTTCCATCCAAACGTAGGGAACGTTGCTTCTAAGCGATAATTCCGCCCATATCTTTATGTTATGTTTTTTTTTTGGTGTACATGCAATAAAGAATTTTTGTATTGTATTGTATTACTGACCTGCCGATTCCGTTCGTCCGTGATCCGGGATATTTGTATTTTCTTCCGACCCATGGTGGCAGCAATCTTGGAAGGGGGTTAGGGGAACGGGGCGAGAGCGAAAGTGGCCGATAGGCTGGCTTTGTAGACGTCAACAGCTGCTTCCTGCTGGCAAACGAAAAGGAACTGTGAGTACATGCTGAAAGACATGATTTACCATGAACTGGGTTTCTAAACAGAAGTGACGTAGTTTTTCTTTAGTTTTATTTTTCTTAGAGCTATCTTTATAATCCGGAAAAAGGTAAAAGCAAAAGAAAAAGGTACTTAGTTGTTTTTTATGGATTTAAAATGAAGCAAAGGAAAAACCTAGTTGTTTTTCTGTAGATTAAAAGCTTTTATAAAGTTAAATACTTTTACGATACCTCATTACTAAGATTAAAACAAAGTTCCTGAGCAAAAGCTCCTGAATTCAATTTCCGTTTAAATAGACCCGTCAAATTCATAAAAGCCAAGTTTCAGTCATTGAGTTATGGACATAAATACCTAGTACCTATTTATAAAACTAACTTCTGCGGCAGCCTTTACGTAGACTGTATTTTTTCGTTTCCTTTACTAGTGGACGAAAAATTTAAGAAAAAATCAAATATAACACCTTATTTCTTGTATGATTTTTATAATTATGAACAAAATTAATAATTAAGGGAGGACTCTCTTTTGTTCTCTTTTTACTATCTGCACCCTGCGTCTTCACTCGAGTGGTTTTTTTTTTTTTTTTTAATTCCGGACAGTCCACACGGCATCATCTAGCCCCAAGCTAAGCAGAGCTTGTGTTATGGGTACTAGATGACTGATATATTTAATACAATACATTACATAGATAGATATTTTTTATTATACATAGAAAACACCCAGACCAACGGAACAAATTTCTGCAGATCGTACACAAATTTGTTCCGAGGCGGGAATCGAACCCGCAACCTCCTGCGTCGCAGGCGGACCTTCGCCCACCGCGCCACATCGGTCGTCATTTTGACGAATGTCAATTGATGAAAAGTAGCTTATATTTTACTCCAGGCCTAAAACTACGTCTACTTCAAGAAGAAAGAAGACTTTACCAAAATCCATCCATCCCTTTATCCATCCAATTTTCGGATTTAATATAAGTGTGATTTATTATTTCACATGTATTGTTTCTATGGAGACTTTTAAATGTTATTTCTATCCCACGGGCAATAATTTATGGAATATATAGTAGCTTACGTTTTTTTTTAGGTTAAAACTAACTGTATGTAAAATTTCTCCCGTATCCGTTCTGTAATTTGGCGCGAAAAATTAAAATAATCAGGGCATTCAAACATCCATTCTAACTTTTGCATTTGTAACATTAGTATGATGTTTAATTTTGAGATAAGTAATCCATACTTACCTCATTATTTTAAGTCAACAAAAGCTTCTAGTACCTATAAAGTAGTTTTAATTACGACGTGGATTCGGCATTAAACATATTTAAAGCTGATTTACATAAATGGTTCGACGTAAATCCAAAAAAGCCTTGATCGAGACAGAAAGACCGGACATAAGACATTCCGAGTCAACACAAGCACTGTGATAATGACCGTGCTTACGTAATGGCGACGATGACGTCATCATACAACAATCGGTTTACTATAATCCGCCATAACGCGTTACCTACATTCGCGATTCCACGTATCATATAGCTCATGAACTTTCAACTTTGTGACTCTTGGAATACGGATGATTGTATATTGTTCACCGCCAGTTTTCAGGGATATAGGTATTCGAAAAAGCGCGTAGCACAAATTACTAAAGCACTCCATTATTCGTCATCCATTATTTTTGACAGTTACAAATAACGAAACCACTCTACGGGCCTTGGAAGACCTCTGTGACATAACTGGCAAGAATCCGCCCCAAGCGTTTGCAGGTTCAGTTCCCGCTTTGAGACAAACTATTGTACAATCTCCAGGAGTTTGTTGTTCATTTGTATTAGTTATCAAGTATACAGGGTCATATATACTTTATTAACAATGAAAATTACAATGAAGGAATAGAAAAAAATACAACTATTATGAACTAAAACTGGTATACATAAAATAAGCTCTTCTTTGATTGGCATACTAACTGATGCTGTATGATACATCCAGCATTATTTATTTAAGTAGGTACTAATTTACTAAAACTTTTGTACGAGTACATCAATATTGTATTTCTACTCAATGAGAGAACGATATAATCTACTTGTTCTGAAGTACAAAGTATTATTATAAAAGAGCGCTTAGTTTAAAACACTTTAATAACCTAGTATGAAATGAAATCATGCTTAACAGGAAAATGTCGTCTAGTAGGTTTAGGAAAAAACAGGGTCATAAAGGTTGATACTAGGTTTATTATGCAAATGTATGACCTACCACTCGTGGTCGGGTTATAAAAAGGCAAAGAGTAAAGTTTGTAAAAAAACGTAAACTGTAAAAAACGTAAACTGTACATCACTACTTTTTTACTTATCTCCTTAAGTAGGTCAGTACCTCCCAACCTTTTTTCGTTAGAGTTTGTTTTACTAACGCTATTAAACATATTTCTTAAAAATTTTGTTTACCTTGGCAACATGTGAGCAAATCTGCGAACAAAGGCTAGTTCAATAAAAGTAAAAAGCTTTCAAATAAACGTGGAGCTCTACTTTGAAGCATCATTTCTAAAGCTTTGTCCGATGTAGGTAATCAGTTATATGTATATTAAATTGACAAGATACCGTCAAAGGCCTTGATAGAAAATAATTAATGAAGGTATTATTTCTATAGATATCATATACCACCCTGTATTTCTATTTCTAATTTCATCTATCATATGAGCTGATCAATAATAATTATGTCAATGAAGTGTTGAATAATTTAGGAGGGTCCGTTTTAATTTCTTTGTAAATTTTAATGCGCACTTACTTCCCTAAAAAAAGACGAATTCCACTAAATTAATCGGTTACCCAATGCGCCGTCTTCTCAATTTTGACTGTTTCGTTTACTAACCCATTTATTATTTGTGGAAACTTACAATTACCCTTTAATAACCTTTATATAAAAATCATTTTTTTAACACAAGTTAACATGCAGTAGAACTAAATGTATCCTAAGACTCCCGAACTAGTAAAATCTGTATTTCAGTGGTCATTAGCTTCTCCCATGTAATTTACATATCCTTTTAAATGCAATTAAATTATATTACATGCCCTTTTAAAAGGAAAAATCTAATTACAAAACTTTACTAATTTCTGAACATTCCAAATCCTATGAGCCAGTCAGTCTCTTCGCTATGAATTCTCCTACAATATGATTGCATAGGACGCCCTTTCAAAGCCTGACTCTCCACAGGATGTGATCTCATGACATCGTCTGCAGAACTGTATCTGGGTTTTGATTTCCTTTATGATTTCATGGAATCTCGCTCAATGCTGTACGAGTAGATAATGAAAGCTAATGGAAATATGTGTAACATTGAAGGGATAAGTGAAAGCTAAGAATTAGCAAGCTGAAGTGGCAGTGGGCCATATCTCACGAAGAACCAAAAACCGTTGGGGTAGACTTGTGCTTGAGTGGATATCGCGACTTGGCAAACGTAGTACAGGACACCCTCCGGCCAGATGAGATGACGATCTGCGAAATACTGCTACTTTATGCTGGATGCGGCAAGCTGAAGACAGGGCGCTATGACGCTCATTAGGGGAGGCCTATGTCCAGCTTTGGTCTAGTATTGTTATTGGTTGGTGATGAACTTAAAGCTCACCAAAATATTAAACTGACTTTGGTTTTGTAGTTTTCATGGCCAAAGATCTTTTGAGCTTTCCAACCTAAGTAACCTCCCTGCATTGGCCTTGAAAACACGCGTGCGCAAATGCAGCTAGGGCCTTCGGCTAGATCAATACACGAAGAGGTTTTTGTGGAAAAATCCAGGGTGATATACAGGAAATTATCCTTTTAGTCTTCTAATCCATGTGTTAATAAGTGTCTCTACATTAATGTAAGGTTAAGGGCAGTTCTTTTTAATTTTAGACTTTTTATAGCTAGGCTAGATTAAATACATATTCTTTTGTTTGCAGTTTTGTCCCCATAATCATTTATTGCAGCAAATTCGTATCTATGAATGATACTGACCGATGTTGAATACAATAAAAAAAATCCTCAGGTAACTGAATTCTTCCTGAAGATCAGCGTGGATGATATCAGAATAATATAATAACAATTTGATTGTTGAGAATGGAAATTCAGCTACACAAGCATGTAAAAAATAACTCATAAAATTTTGCGTACATTTTACACTAATCACATCACATTAATATAAATGCAAAATTATGGATGGACGTTGGATTTTTTGTTACCTCTTAACGTCAAAACTACCTAACAGATTGGGCTGAAATTTTGAATAGACCTAGTTCTACGCCTGGATTATAACATATGCATTTCATAAATTTCCACGCGGTTGAAGCCTCGGGGCGGAGCTTGTATCATTTGGACTGAACTGAGGTCTATCATTTAGACTCAGAGTTTACAAAATTATCTTAGTTATGAAGATCAGTTCTGAAGAGGCAAGGCTGAAAAACGTGTACAAATGATGCGTATGAATTTTTCTCGCTTGTTTACCTTTACTCGTTCACAGTTTACGCTTTTACGCCCATATTAACCTTTTAAGAAAAAACTTACTGAAGCATGATCGAAAAAGAAACACAATGGGTGTTTTTTTGCTGTTATTAAATTATCTGATTCACACTAGATTTTTTTATGTTCTACGCTAGTGTTACGTCTTATTTTTTTTACTTTTTAATCCTAGGGGAGGAAAACAAAAGAAAGTAACTAATGTTGTTTTGATATGACACTAATTTACACTCGAATTTATCGAATTTTTAAATTGGGTTTGCGTCGGCCTAATCAGTAGGTACATTTGGCTCTGAGAAAACTAGTTTATATCCTTTTCCTGTGTTTTTTTACTTATAAGCCAAAACGTTTCTGTTTTAAAAATTAAAACGAAAGTGCAAAAGCTTGATTACAGCAATGCTAAAGTTTTTACACCGCCTCAGAAGGCTTATTACAAGAACCAATTAAACATCCAAGAAAAAGACGCAGCGCTCGAGTTTCCGGATGAAATATAGTTCAGCGTGTCATGTTTGCCCTGTTTCCCCTATTCGCGCTTGTGTGCGTTTGTACGCATGAGGACTTGCCTGTGTGCTTGGGTGAACTTGCGCCGGGTCAGTGGGAGGGGATTGGGTCACTGTGTTTGTAGGTGCGCTAATCAGGTTTTATCACTTTTCAGGGGGTATTTGTTGGGTTCTGCTGATGTCTTCTAGGGTATTAGGTGGAAGCATAAAGAGGAATTAATAGGCTTTGAAGAAAAGCAAATTTTTTTTTAGTTTTTCTTCTATACCTACCTAATACTACTAGATACCTATTACTTGCATAAAAGCCCTAACATAACAAATATCTAAAAGCTTACTTCCGGGGATAATTCAATGAATGTATTTTGAAATTAAAACAAACTAACAAAACCTATTTAATAATAAGTTAACAACTTGATATGATATATTACTTAGGAACTTAAAACTTTTTAAGTTAGTTCCGCTCCTAAAAGGGATCCGCTTTGCACCACTTCAACATACCTAAGTATAAACTGTATAGCAACTAAAACGTCTGTATTTTTTCTTCGGAATATTTCCTCTTTAACTGGAAACGTTCGCCGGGAGAAAGCATTTCCCTTCTAGGTATTCCCTGTGCCCGTGACCGCGAAATTGAATTGCTTGTAACCTAGTTAAAACCTAGTGCAATGTGATTTAATTAGTTTCGAACGTTTTGCAACGTCAAAGGTTTCAAACTAGAGAAGGTATTTAAATATCGAATCTCATTTTCAAACCTTGTTTGGTTGGTTGGTTAGGTTTGTTTTGTCAGTCAAGATTCTTGAAAATCGAATTTTGGTTATAAAATTGTGTTCTGTTTAGTTCTACATTCGAAAATTGAAAAAAACGTGTCAACATGCACATGTTTTTTTGAGCAAAAGTATACGGTATGCTTTTATTTCTCTTAGGGCGCTTGTACACGCTAAGAAAATTTGCCGTTCCTGCGGCAGAAAACACAAATTCTTCGTGTAGACGACAAGATTTTTTTCTGTTCCACACACGTAAACTTTTCGTGTCTTCCGCAGACAAGACCAATCGAAACGTGTACACGACAAGAATTTTTTCGTGCAGTCGTCAGTCGGGCGTAGGGCGCGCAAGTAATAACTAGTGTGATAGTCAGTGTGAGTTTCGTTTATTTATATAAATGTTAACTACAAAGCAAAAAAGAATGATAATTGCATATTATTATTATAACAAAATAAAAAAGAAAACAGAAAACAAGAGACTTTACTGGGTTCATCCAATTATACAAGAGAAAAATGAGTTTGGTGGGTTCATTACCGTGTCCGTGATGGTAGCGTACCCATAATCGAATACACGATTGTTGTTATGCCTAATAAATACTGTATAAACTCTGCATAATTAATGCAAAACTAGAATAAATAGTGCCTCTCTGGTTTCGAAAATAATGACCATTCTTAGTGGGTACGCTAGCATAACGATCAAGCTAGCGTACACATGACCGTACTCAAAAACGACTCATGTTACAGAAACGAAATTTACACAAATAATACGATACAAATACTGCCACAGCTATGCAAAATTTCATAATGATTGCTTTTATAGGAACGGAGATAATAAACAAGACTTTCAAAAACATTCCGAGCTAGCGTTATGGCAGCGTACACATTAAAAAACCTAATAGATCTTATAGAAAATGAACTTTACTGATTATAAATGATATATGTATAAATACTGCGTGAAATACTCCATCTGCCAGTAGTCATTCTTTATAAAAATTCTTAGTGAAACAACGTAAAAAAACCATGTGAACTTCTAGGAACAAATGCATTGTGGTACAGTCGCACACACAACAAATAATTTAAAATGGAAATTATACACCGTACAATGTATATTACTAAATATATGTAGTTTTGTTACTTTCATGAGTAGGCATTGCTTCTGAATGATGCTACCTACGTGCTTGAAGGGTCCATCCTATAGGTGCTGCAAGCTTGTCGTAGTAGGAAGTATTTCTGTTAACTGAATGCACATGAATTCAATGAAAAGAAATACTTGATTTTCAATATCGTGCTAAAGTTTTGACAAATTATTTACCACCACGAATCAGTGCCTCTGGTGTCATTCGATCATTCACAATGATTGATATCAATCATGACCTAGTATGAAGATGATCCGGAACCGGATCATAAGACCCGTTCATTTGAATGATTGATTTTGCCGGCGGCCTATCATCGCCTCACTTCGAGTTTTCGTTTAATGCCAGAAACATACTTGCGTGTCGCGGTGTGTCGGGGCGCGCCAGAAGCATATCGGTTTCATACATTTAGTATGGTTAGGGACAAACTTGTATGGCGTGTCGTGTCGCGACACGGTCTATCGTGTCGCAGACTGCTAGCCACCGATTGCGCCAGAGCGGTGGTGGGGGTTATGTCGCGACACGACACAACAGGCAAATGTGTTTCTATACTGGCGCGTGGCTCGTGGCGCGAACATTTTTTAATTTAGTATTATTTGCAGCAAAATGACAACACATGACGTTGACAACACAAACAGGTTCCTGAAATACATTAATATTAGTAGGTTGGCAAGAAATCTTAGCTCAAAAACAAAAATTAACTAAAGTGTTCAATCATTTCATCATAGACTATGTGATCTGTATTAATCTGAATATAAGTTTTACAGATTTGGCTTAATCTGTAATCTGTATTTGTGGTCAAAATTCTCTACAGATACAGATAAATCTGTATATATGGCAACACTGGGCCATAACACCTCGTGTCGCGACACGTTAGTGTGCACACTCACAGCCGCGACAGTAAGCATCGCGACACGCCAGGACACGTAAATATGTTTCCGCCCTAATTCGATCATGCATTTTGTGATTGACCGATTGAAAGATTACTTACCGGTGCGAGATCTGTTCTTTGCGTCGCGTCGCGTCATTTCGTTACAGCCCGATTTGAATCTCGCAAAAACTTATTTGAAATTAATAATAATCATTTATCATATATCATAATCAATAATCATTTATCATAATCATTTATTTGACCTGAATTGAGATAGATATCTACCTACTATGAAAAAAAGATTCTACACGCACGCAAGTTAGGTTTAGGTAGGTAGGTATAGGTAGGTAGGTAAGTATAGGTAGGTAGGTAGGTATAGGTAGGTAGGTAGGTATAGGTAGGTAGGTAAGTTTAGGTAGGTAGGTATAGGTAGGTAGGTAGGTATAAGTAGGTAGGTAGGTAAAGTAAAGTAAAGTAAAGTAAATTTTATTGATCAAAAATACATACATAAAACATAATCACATTGACTTAATATTATTCTTATTATTGCTAATTATATAGAGACTAATAATGGTGATTTCACTTTGATCTCTACACTAGGATACCCTGTGCTGAAGAGATCAAAAAGCAGTTGTGTTTATAATTTAAAATGACATAAACAGTACTAAATAAATGCTCGGAACATAGTAGTTACTTCGATATCTTCTTTGTTTGAGTTACATTCAATCTCAGTGACAATAAATTAGAAATTCCTACCTAGGTAAGTAGTCAATTGCAATGCCAACACATACCCACCTACTTATTTACAGTATGACAAGACGGCTTCCGTCTCATCATAGTCTTTACCAAGAAGCCATGAATGTAGAATCTTCTTGCAACCTCTTTTTGTTTTTGGAAATAAATTTAGTGTTTTGTTTATTTTTGTATAATAATATAAGAAAGGACCTAACCAGGCATAGAATCTACAAAACAATTGTGTTCGCCTAAATGGGGGTTTCCATTTGATATGTCTGAGGTCTGAGGTATAGGTAGGTAGATAGGTATAGGTAGGTAGGTAGGTATAGGTAGGTAGGTAGGTACGTATAGGTAAGTAGGTTAGTATGGGTAGGTAGGTAGGTATAGGTAGGTAGGTAGGTAAGTATCGGTAGGTAGGTAGTTATAGGTAGGTAGGTAGGTACGTATAGGTAAGTAGGTTAGTATGGGTAGGTAGGTAGGTATAGGTAGGTAGGTAGGTATAGGTAGGTAGGTAGGTATAGGTAGGTAGGTAGGTATATGTAGGCAG
Organism: Eupithecia centaureata; assembly: GCA_944547425.1. Classification (NCBI taxonomy): domain Eukaryota; kingdom Metazoa; phylum Arthropoda; class Insecta; order Lepidoptera; family Geometridae; genus Eupithecia; species Eupithecia centaureata. The sequence goes on along the minus strand of OX155677.1, from coordinate 3,788,423 downwards.
GTAGGTAGGTATAGGTAGGTAGGTATAGGTAGGTAGGTAGGTATAGGTAAGTAGGTAGGTATTGATTTTGCCGGCGGCCTATCATCGCGTCACTTCGATTTTTCGTTTAATTCGATCATGCATTTTGTGATTGACCGATTGAACTATTTATTACTTACCGGTGCGAGATCTGTCTGTTCTTTGCGTCGCGTCTCGTCATTTCGTTACTGCCCGATTTGATTCTCGCAAAAACTTATTAAATTCATGATCATTTATTTGACCTGAATTGAGATAGATGTCTACCTACTATGAAAAAAAGATTCTACACGCACGCTAGGTAGGTATAGGTGAGGTACGTAGGTACACTTTACTTAGTAGTAGATAATTAATACATAATAATGAATACAAAATTGGGTAAGAAATAATCTTGCTATTATAATAAATAGGAAAGTCTGTGTGAATGTTTGTTATAAGTAATCTTTGTACCTACTCAAGTTATTTAAATGAAATTTGGTATAAATAAACTATGAAGTGAATAATTAAACACGTTTTTAATTTTTACAGAATAATCCCTATGAGCAATAAACTTCTGAAATTTGTACGAAAAAAAATCTGGTTCGTGGGCGAAGCCGCGGGACGCCTCTAGTTTTTTATGTCTGACACCTGACAGCATTACTCGAGTTGGTTTTATAACTCGGTGATAGGTATACATACTTAGATATCTCGCAATTCGACCATTTTAGAAGCACCTACCTAGGTACCTAAAATGATTTTTTTATTTATTGAAAATGGTCGAGCGTTTGGCCACTATCTCAGGTAAGTGAAGATGTGTCCTAAGATGGAGCACGCTTTCCCAGAAGGAACTTATTCACTCTTGATTTGAAGACTCCGAGTTCGTATTCTAGCGGGAAAACAGACGCTGGAAGCTCATTCCACTCTCTGGCCGTGCCAGATTATAAATCACTCACATCGTGTTACCGTAACCGACACCGTCTGATCAACTCCAGCACAGCTCCAGACAACAACATGCCAAATCGGCAGGTTGGAGGCACGCAAGGTAGATATAGGTAGGTACTTGCACATCTTTATTTTCAAAAACATACCTACCTATACACCTACCTACTTACCTCTACCTACCTACCTACCTATACCAACCTACTTACCTATACCTACCTACCTATACCTACCTACCTACCTATAGCTACTTACCTACCTATACCTACCTACCTACACCTACCTGTACCTATCTACCTACCTACCTACCTATACCTACCTACACCTACCTATACCTACCTACCTACCTACCTACCATACCTACCTATACCTACCTACCTACCTAAACCTACCTACCTACCTACCTATACCTACCTACCTACCTATACCTACTTACCTACCTATACCTTCCTACCTACCTACCTATACCTTCCTACCTACCTACCTACCTACCTATACCTACCTACCTAAACCTACCTACCTACCTATACTTACCTACCTACCTATACCTACCTATAATACCTACCTACCTAAACCTACCTATACCTACCTACCTACCTAAACCTACTTACCTACCTATACCTACCTACCTACCTATACCTACCTACCTACCTATACCTACCTACCTACCTAAACCTACCTACACCTACCTACCTACCTATACGTACCTACCTACCTATACGTACCTACCTACCTATACCTACCTACCTACCTATACTTACCTACCTACCTATACCTACCTACCTACCTACCTAAACCTACCTTGCGTGCGTGTAGAATCTTTTTTTCATAGTAGGTAGATATCTATCTCAATTCAGGTCAAATAAATGATTATAATAAATGATTATTGATTATGATATATGATAAATGATTATTATTAATTACAAATAAGTTTTTGAGAGATTCAAATCGGACTGTAATAAAATGACGCGACGCGACGCAAAGAACAGATCTCGCACCGGTAAGTAATCGTTCAATCGGTCAATCACAAAATGCATGATCGAATTAAACGAAAACTCGAAGTGAAGCGATGATAGGCCGCCGGCAAAATCAATCATTCAAATGAACGGGTCTTATGATCCGGTTCCGGATCATCTTCATACTAGGTCATGATTGATATCAATCATTGTGAATGATCGAATGACACCAGAGGCACTGATTTGTGGTGGTAAATAATTTGTCAAAACTTTAGCACGATATTGAAAATCAAGTATTTCTTTTCATTGAATTCATGTGCATTCAGTTAACAGAAATACTTCCTACTACGACAAGCTTGCAGCACCTATAGGATGGACCCTTCAAGCACTTAGGTAGCATCATTCAGAAGCAATGCCTACTCATGAAAGTAACAAAACTACTTATATTTAGTAATATACATTGTACGGTGTATAATTTCCATTTTAAATTATTTGTTGTGTGTGCGACTGTACCACAATGCATTTATTCCTAGAAGTTCACATGGTTTTTTTACGTTGTTTCACTAAGAATTTTTATAAAGAATGACTACTGGCAGATGGAGTATTTCACGCAGTATTTATACATATATCATTTATAATCAGTAAAGTTCATTTTCTATAAGATCTATTAGGTTTTTTAATGTGTACGCTGCCATAACGCTAGCTCGGAATGTTTTTGAAAGTCTTGTTTATTATCTCCGTTCCTATAAAAGCAATCATTATGAAATTTTGCATAGCTGTGGCAGTATTTGTATCGTATTATTTGTGTAAATTTCGTTTCTGTAACATGAGTCGTTTTTGAGTACGGTCATGTGTACGCTAGCTTGATCGTTATGCTAGCGTACCCACTAAGAATGGTCATTATTTTCGAAACCAGAGAGGCACTATTTATTCTAGTTTTGCATTAATTATGCAGAGTTTATACAGTATTTATTAGGCATAACAACAATCGTGAATTCGATTATGGGTACGCTACCATCACGGACACTCATTACCTTTTACCGTGTCATGCGACAACATGAGGAAAAATTTGTGGATTATTTTCGCATGAAAATGTCTACGTTTGACAAGCTTTTGACAAGTATAGAAAATAATATACGACATGAAAATACCAAAATGCGAGAAAGTATATTATTAATACTATATTATTAATCTGGGACTATCTGGCTGGGCTGGCTCAACCCTACTACACCGCACCCCGCCGCTCCGCAACAACGTTCGCCGCGTCGTGTCTAGCGCAGATAAGATTTTTTTCGTGCACCGCTGAGAGCAGTGTACACAGTTATTTTCTTGTTCAGACACGAATTCTTGGGTAGGCCCGGCTTTATTTCTTAGCGTGTACAAGCGCCCTTACTTTACAAGCCTTACAACCACCGTGTTTTGAATTTTTTTTTCACAAAGTAGACATTTTAAATATAGAAACCTAGAAGATTTTTTGTTGATTTTGTAAAAAATTTAACCTTGACTTCATTATCTTTCTTAGCTTTGTTTAATTCCACTGAGTCTGCCTTTCAATATTTTTGATTTGCCTCAGTTCAGCAAGTTCCTTCCCCTAGAAGCCCTCAGTTAAACTTCATAATATCAAACTAATTAAACTTACACGTGGGTTCTGCCCACACGTTTTATTTGTGAATCCACTCTTATCTACAAAATCGGGGAAAGCTGCGGGAGATAGGGTGAGCTTTGGGGGAGGAGGAGGTAAAACGCGTAGGTGTCACACCCACACATTTTACCCGACACGAGTACTGGGAGACTCAGCGGGGAATTAGAAAATCGAAGCGCCAGCTTTCACTGAAAAGATTTTTCAACTTTAAACAACTTACATTTTTCAATGGAAGTTTCATTGGATGTTTGAAAGAATCTTTTTTGTGAAATGAATCAGAACTTCCATTACCTACATAATATTTCTGGAGAAAACCACAAGACAATGGACTTTCAAACCACTGACGCGATTGCTAACGTCATTAAATAAATAAACCTACATTTTGTTAGAATTTAATTCTAATGAATGGCTTCTAATATTAAAACCACGACGAAACTTAATCAGTACATTAAAACAGATTTGATTTACGGAACTTTTAAAAAGTGAAAAGAATTACTTTTTATCGAGGAAAAGATTAATGGGCCTTGTGTAAAATTCGTACGGGTGACTGTAACTTGAATGTTAACTTATGCAGGGGAAAGCTGCCAAGTCAAAGCGACCTTGAGAATCACCGCTTGTTTATGGAAATTTATGTTTATGTTTGATGAGTTTATGAAAACCAAAGTTATCGACTTAGCTCAAAGAATTAGCAAACTGAAGTGGCAGTGGCCCGGCCATATCTCGCGAAGAACCGACAACCGTTGCAGCGTTGGGATAAACGTGTTCTGAGTGGAGACCGCAACTTGGCAAATGTAGTGTAGGACACCCTCCGGCCAGATGGGATGAAGATCTGCGAAGAGCTGCTGGTTGATACTGGATGCGTCCAGCTGAAGACTGTGCGCTATGGCGCTCATTAGGGGAGACCTATGTCCAGCGGTGGACTAATATGGGCTGATGATGATTATGGAAATTTGATTATGCCACCATGGTTTCAACACCTAACATTGCAAGACTGATATTTTTCAGGATTTTATTTGTGAATTCTGTTTCTAAAAAATCTGATCCTTTCATCACATTTTCAGAGTCAACGAGAGGAAAGGCACAGTGGGTGAAACCTTCACCCACATGTAAATTAAGGTACTCATACAAACAAAATACACAGCCTTTCCAATGCACGCCTAGGTTGACCATTTGTTATGTTATCGTTGTATTTTGATAAAAATTAAATAGCACATACACAAAGCAATTCCAACATACATGTGTACACATAGTACACATAGTAATTACAAAGTCATTGCTAAAAAAACTCGGGAACAATCTTATTGTCTAAAATTTTCATTCTACTTCTCGGACACCTTGAAAAATTGTTTTCACTTCGTCAGCATTGATTACTTGTATCACCTGTTCAAACTGTGAAATATTCAAAATATATATATTATTGTCACCCTCAAGCACGTTCTCTAGCGCGTGGGCGCAACAACCCCCCTATCCCCTACCCTTACCCACCTGTATCACGCTGAAAATGCTGAAACAGAGTGCAATCAATTTCCCTGTAATTATATTTCATTAAAATGTCCACCGCAGTTGCCGCCAGGCGCAGACAATGGGTGTGGATAGGTAATACTAGGGTTTGATATTATTTTAATAGTTATCATCATCGGGGCAAGAAAATAACATGAATTTTCAAAATGATATATTTTTTGCAGGAATTAATTTTTTAACGGTATTTGTTTGCTTTTCTGACTCATTCCCGAATACCCTTATTATTTTTACTTTAAGTTATACCACGGATAAAATAATAAATAAAATAATAATAATATGTCTAAATATGTCTAATATTAATAATATGTCTAAGTATATAATAATATGTCTAAGTGCGTATTTTGTAAGCCTAAAGAAATAAAGATATTGATTTCTGATTTCTGAAAATAAATTTAATTTGGAATAAATTAATAAAATACCATTCGCCTCACCTTAATAAAAAAATAGTTATAAAGGCTACGAAAATTGCTAAAATACAAATCACTATCATTACTACATAGTATAAAACAAAGTCGCTTTCTCTGTCCTTATGTCCCTATGTATGCTTAAATTTTTAAAACTACGCAAAGGATTTTGATGTGGTTTTTTTAATAGAAAGAGTGATTCAGGAGGAAGGTTTATACGTATAATAAAAACGTGCGAAGCCGGGGCGGGTCGCTAGTAAATTAATAAAATAACATTCGCCTCACCTTAATAAAAAAAATAGTTCCTATGTCTACGAAAATTGCTACGAAAGTGCTACGAGGCTACGTCGTAGAGCTTTTACCTTTCTAATTTAATTATTTTCGTTCTTTAACTTTGCAGATTTACTTTTACCATTTTTTTGAATAGCCTTTTGAATACCTATAAAATTAATAATAAAAGCAATGATATTCTATCTATACTTAATAATCAAAGACTATGTACTTAAATACAGCGACAGCGTTTAAATAGCTATATTGTAAATATAGAGTAGGAAACACGTAGAAACCAAAATATGACACATAAGGCAATTCTGTGCCTTATTATTAACCAGAGTTATTATCACTGTGGACTACCCACAGGACAATGAGTGAAATATTAAGGACATTACGGGAAATTTTAGCTTTGTTCCAATTAAATACGTCGAATAATATAACTGAATAGGTATACCTACATCTTACATAGGCACATTTTACTCTGTTGTTTTTATACCTAGTAGAATTGAAATTAAGTTATTTGATGTTGATTTTATTGGCACCAAAATCTTATATCTACTGCGCTATTATATCTCTCTCCTTTAACTTTGCGAATAAGTTTTATTAATTGGAAAGTATTTAATGAAACCCAGTAGTACATACAAAAAAAACAACATAGAATAGAAACAAAAAGCTATTTAAATATGGCTATAGCTTTCTATAGTAGGTAATACTACCTACTATAGAAAGAAATGACTGCAATACTATTATACAATAGTATTGCAGTCATTTTTGTCACCATAGCAAGAACATAGCTTAAAGTTTAGTTTTTGGTGCTAGCCTTATTCTGCATCACTACATAGTATAAAATAAAGTCGCTTTTTCTGTTCCTATGTCAATGTGTCCCTTTGAACGCTTAAATCTTAAAAACTACGCGACGGATTTTGATGCGGTTTTTTTTAATAGATAGAGTTTTATTCAAGAGAAAGGTTTATGAGTATAAAAAACCGCTCGAAGCCGGTCGCTAGTATCATATATTTTAACAGCTTTCTGTTTCTATTCTATGCTATTTTTTTGTATGTACCTACTGCTGGTTTTACTCAAACAATTTCTTATGAATAAAACTTAGTCGGAGAGTGATATAAGAGCGTGATAGGAAAACGCTTGAACCTATTGAAAAACATCGGAACTGCGTAGAGCGTTCGGTTGCCTGGCAACGCCTCGTTGTCTCAAGATGGCGCTGGTGACGTCAGCTGACTCGAAAGGGGGAAGGAATAGGAAGGAGTGGGAAGGGAAAGCATGGTTTCATTGCCGTCAGAGATATAATTTCGGAATGACACTGACTTTTACAGATTATGATATTGGTACCAAAAAGTGAAATGATCGTTGAGGAATTCTATAACGCGAATAAGTTACAGTTTTTGACTTTTGTGTGTTGGTGTTTGGATATATCACCATGGGTCATGTAACTCTACCTAAGTCAAGTTCAACGAAGTCGAAAGTAATGCTACTAGCTTGTTTACAATACAATTTATAAGCAGTAACAAACTGAGTCAACAAAGTCAATGTCATCGATGTAGCAGCGAGTTTTTCAAACGGCAATGCTTACATTGCTGTTTTCTGGCTTATCGTGGTGGATTTACATGTGAAAACTACGCAATGTATCATGAACAGTTAGTGTAGTTTTTACTCACACTGAGTAAGTAGTACTATTACAATGAGCTAGAATCTCCATCTATTAAACTAATCGTTTGAGTGATGTAACGAAGACTTGATAAAAACTCATAGATTGATAAGATTGCTTACATAAATGCAATTTTACTCAAGATAACCATATTTAATCATTTTTGCTAGATAAGTAGGTTAATTTTGAAAATATTAAACTACTGATGTTACGATGACTCAAATTAAAGCCACTATTGCATTTCAAAGATTAAAAAACGCAATGAACATTGAAAACCAATGAATGATTAATATGATTATAGTAAAGTAATTTTATTTCCAAACATAAGAATCAAAATGAAAACTAAAGTAATCTACAGAAATTTGGAAATAAGATAAGTACACAACATATTATTGGTATAAAGACAGTCTATTGAATTTCTGTTTTTATAATGATCTATGGAATCAAACTGCGATGCCCAGAACTACCCGCATGCCTAGAGTGGGGATTATCGTCAGTACCCCTAAATGATAGTCAGTTGGTGCTCATTGGGGGAGGCCTATGTCCAGTAGTGGACTAATATAGGTTGATGATGTTATGATTTATGTATAGCACACAAATTGAAACATACCGAAGAACAGTGCCCGAGTCTGCTCGTTAGCCGTGACAGCGACAAAGGGTGACGTCATCGACAGCTGACACTGACAGGGCAAGTGTGCGTGTAAACAAACAAGTGTGGGTGATCGGGTATTGAGTGCCAGAAAGGTGTTTGGCGAGGGATCCTGGCAATGATTTGGAAGACTTCATCATAATCTTCTGCTTATATGAATTCACTACTGGAGATAGGTCTGGCCAAATGAGCGTGAAAGCACCCTAATCAGTAAATCAATATCTTAGACTAATATCTTTAGGCTTACAAAATAAGAACTTAGATAAGTCGAATTTTAAAGTAGGTACATAATTATCACTCTATCGCCTTGTGTGTGGTAGACTTTATAAAAAAGTCTTATTTTAAAATATGAGATGATTATGAGGATACAAATTCTTGCGGCGAGTTTTGCTCCTACTCAAATACTAACAACCTAACAAGGTAGAGATTTCTTGATCGCTTCTTTATTTTATCCAAAAAAACAATTGAAGTGAGTAAAATCAAAGAATGCGGTTTAATTCCTATTTTAAATTATTTATATAATATTACATCTCCTGATGTTTTCAAGTTTTCTGTAAGGTCTTTGCACTGGAAACACTCAGAGTTTGAGATAACTAGAGCAATTCTATTCCTTATGTCTCTTTAAACAAGTCTCTAAATTGAAGATTGTCGTTGTCATATTGCACCTGTAGCTGAAAATCCTGGTAACTCAAAACTTAGGTATTTTGAGCAAGGAACGTTTTCAAATTCCCGGGTTTCCCTACATTGTGATAAAACTTGCGGTGTGATACTTTGAACATCTTTGGTCACAATAATTAGTCAGCTCTCATAACAGTAGATGCGACCTTTTTATTCCTTTATAGGATAAAAATTATAGCAATTGAGAGTCTTAATTTCATCGTTTGTAAATACATAAAAACTCAAGATATTAAAATGAAAATGTCTATGTTTTTAAAATGTTGGATCTTTTAATCCTGTAGAGTAGAAATCGATACAGAGTAACAATTGGCTCTGATGTTAAATTGCTTAAATACATAGGCTATGTGTTTATCGAGCAAACATAACAGTAAATATTTTAATAGCAGGTTTTATGTTATGACCGATCGTTAGTAAGCCTGTCAGGTTAAAAAATAAATACCTTTTAGACCTTTACTGACTTTGTTTCTCTAACAACTTCTAGCCTGACCTAACCTAAACAAGAAAATAGTAATAATATCTACATACTAATGTATTCCAACAGATGGAGCTTGCTTACCCTAGCGTGGACAAAATGTGGACTAAACGCAAAAGAAGAAAAATATGACGTAAGGATAATAATTTCCCAGGAGTTGAATACAGTGACTGTAGGTAATTTGTACACGATGTCTTGAAAGGTGAAAATACATATTATGAAAAGCGCAGTTTCCGTAAGAGCCAATCACATCAACGTTCGAACAACGTACCATAGAATATTTGCGTTAAAATATCTACTAACAGCAACGTTTCAAGCTTCGTAACAAGCTGTTTTAAAAATCACGTCAGACTTATCAGGAATGCAAAGCGCGAGTGCGCAGCGCGAATCAGTTGCATATTTCATACTGCATCATCACGAGTCTTCCGTAGCTTGCTATTGGACTTCATACTAATCTTTACTAATAATATAAACAAGAAAGTTTGTAAGACTAGATGTTTGTTAGTCTTTCACGCACAAAATAATCAAAGGAAACTGAAGTTTTGTATAGACGCCTTTCGATTGCCTGTTGACTGTAAAGGATATTTTTATACCATCCTCCAGAAATATAATTATCCAATAATTTCGTACCGCCGAGGATTGCAACGCGCTCCTTTCTATTGCTCCGGCCTATAGTTTAAAAAAATCCATGAGACTGAACTCTTTTTTTATAAAGAGGCATATTTTTATCCCATCAATCAGTTGCCATGGAATAGAAAGAAACATCCTTTCAACGTTCCCATAGAAAGAAAACATGCAAAGCCGCGTGCAGTAATAAGTTATTTAATATTATGTTGGGAATTGTCATTGTAAACTTTTTACCATAATGGGTGGGAGAATCAAAAGTTTCAACGTTCTTTAAAAATTCTACTCAGGCTGGTGTTCACCAAAGTTAATCGGACAATAAGCACTTCCGTTGGTTAATTTTGACGATATATGAAAACGTCTGTCAATTAAAATATCCGATTATATTTATAAGTACATGCCTCAAAAATAAAAGGTTCTAATATAAATATTTCTAGAAAAAAAGGACGAATTAAGGAATACAAAAAGGAGATAAGCATTTCCTGTACTCAAAACATATACTTACTGTGAATAAAACTAGTTTATAAAATAACACTTAAGATATTTCTGAAGCAGTGAATATTTACTGCGATCTTTAATAATATAACTTTCGCATATTTAGTTATAAACGCGTTGATAATTCAAACCATTCCTGAAAATCCTTATTAGTTTTGAAAGTAGTAGAGGTAAGTAACCCGAAGCATTAACGAGCGGAGGTCTACCATCTAGGGTTGCCAACTTTTATTAGATGAAATAGAGTATTTTTCTGATTTAAAATGAGGTACATAAAGAAAGTGTAAGCACTCATGAAAAAGACATTTATTGATTTTTACTATATTTAAATATGTTTTGCAGCACATACCAATGTTAATTTTTTGTGACTCTGAACATTTTACTTTAAATTTAGATAGCTAAATTTAGAGTAAAGATGCTAAATTATAATCAATTTTATGAAGCCCTGTTCCTCGAATCCTGCCAAATTCATGTAATGATATTTGGTATGCGTTATATAAGCACGACTGACTCTAATATAGTTAGGAACCATTAAAAAGAGTATTTCGGCGTACGCTTTTAGTGTAATAGATTATAGAGTACGTCAACACGATATAGAGTACAATACAATACTCTATTTTAGAGTACCGTTGGCAACCCTAATACCATCCCTCGAGGACTTCCACCCGTTCCAGACCCACCTGTTGATCCCGGATTACATTTCACCTTCAAATTGAATTCAGCTGTTTTCAGTTACTCACCACTTTGTTTTGTTTCGTATAATCTGATTTTACTTCTTGGGAATTAGGGTTAATTCCAACTTTCAGGTTTTTCCACAAGAACGTGTTTACTTCGAATCGAAACAAAAGAAAACTTTCTAAGAAGTTTATAAAAAGTTTTCTTCTGTTTTATTTATAGCCGTTTTGAAACGTCATTGAACCTTATAATTGATTAAGTTGTAGTTGTAGTTTTTGTATAATGTACCTACTATTTAGTATACCATGTAGAGGAAATATTCCAACAATATTATTCCCGACCCAAAAAGTGATGTCACTAAATAGCCAGCTTTTGCGTTTAAAACATTAGGTTTGTTTTATACCTACCTACCTTCAGTAACGAACACTGTTCTCTGTTCTTTATCGTGTAGACACACGCTGTATCGGCGTCTGATAAGAAATGTCAGGTCATTCCTTTGTTGTTGGAGATTACAATGTCAAAGTATGCGTTCAGATGCTAATGTCGAGAGATGGCGCCAGTGCGATGCTATCGGCGCCTATGCCGGTGGAAACCGGGCGTAAGGCTGGTTTACAAATTACGACCAGTTTTGTACGGTTTTTATTTATTTTCCAGTGGTTGTAATTGAAGTGCGTATGCATTTAATGTTGCCATTCCCGTGTAAGGTTATGGTGTAAAGCAGCAGCATTCGTTACTCGGTTAATTTATTAATACAACTTATTAGATATACCTTTGGTCCTTATTTTAAAACCGTATTTCGAAACTTATTAAAAGCGGTTTTTTTGACAATCGTATCGAAATTTGTCACAATAAATGAACGAGTAGTTTTTGACGATGTTATCAGGGACCTCCTCTTTCGAGTTGGAGACCATCCATCAATTTTTCATTACTATTCGCAGACTTTCAAAAATATTACGCGCAGCTAGAAAACGGACATTGAACACAAAAAATTATGCCTATTTGCTTACTGCGTTTGAAAAATCCTTTTGTCTGTAAAGGTTCAAGTTTAGAATAAGTTTAAAGTACAGTCTACATCTAAAAAATAATAACATCTTTTACTATACGGAATTACAAAAACGCGCTAAAGTATTTCTAGACAAGTAATTTTTTTTAAGAAAGTTTTTGTTTAAATTGTTTTTTTTTGCTCCCTGTAGGTACATGTTTTTTTAAACCTGTGAAATATGAATCGATATCAAAGTAAAAAAATATATGGTTTGTATTTAACAATTTTCCTATAGCTACAACGGTTAAGGCAGGGTCACGCATATCCATGAAGTCACAATTCAGTCTCACTGAATCTTCTATTCGGTACAGAGGCATAAGAATAAATAACTGACAGACAGAGGTACAGATTACCGACCGTTGACGGATCGGCAGTATTTTATATCAGTGAAGAAATAGTAGAGCTATGACTTCACTGATATGTGTGAATCGACCTTTAGTCTACTTCCCCTTACTGCCCCGTTTGCAAAACCCACTTGTCTGTAAAGGTTCAAGTTTAGAATAAGTTTAAAGTACAGTCAACATCTGAAATAATAACATCTTTTATTATACGGGCTTACAAAAACGCGCTAAAGTACGGTCTATTTCTAGACAAGTCTTCTTTTTGTGAAAGTTAGGCTTCTGTATATGTATTCTCATAGTCCTGTTCCTAAACTTGTTTTTTGAGACTATAAAATACGCATACGTAATGTTGATTCAAGCATTTTGTCCGTGAAAGTGATATCTGTATAGTTACGTTACCGATTATCAAAAGGACGATAGCATTTAGGTGCCTACTTACTGCATACAGATAATTTATAATCTCAGATGGGCAGGTAATATAAAATTGTTTTTAATAAATAAGGTTTAATATCGGATTATACTTTTATCGTATACCTACTTAAGTTCAAAATAACACTTACAGTGAATTTGTTTTAATAGCAAATTCTTTCATTTCAAATAGCATATCTGAATATTCTTGAACTAAGAATAATAAATAAAGTTCTTCATTGATTATGTTTATTTATACTAAAGTGCCATGCACATTCATATTTATTTTATTACTAACGTTCTTTTGAAAGTACAGAAAAAAAACATTTCTTATTTCTATTCGCTATGAGTATACATATCGCTTATTTCTATCAACATACTACTAAACAGTAGGTAGCTTAACTATATACATAATATGAAACTATGTTAAAAAGTAATTATTAAAATAATTTTACTTCTTATATACCTTATAGCATTTCAGCTAAAGCATAAAGTTTAACATTTTCACTGCGTTGCACTTTCTCTACGACGCCGTTTAAGTTTGTATTGTAAAACCTGAAAAAATGTAGTACAAAATCTGACCCAATTTTTCAAGGTTTGCAATAATTTTTACTTGACCTATTCATCTGTGAACATTGTTATGCAAGACTGTAAATAACAACAAAGGATCTGCAGACTATAACCTCTTTTCAATTCAATTTTTCAATTTTTTAACCTTTTTCGTCTCTATTGTTTCTTTAAAGGAGCTCAAAAAGGAATATAAGATTATTCAGCTGTCGCTTTATTAATGACTAATTATGTTTTACGATATCGCCCTCAAAAGGGAATTATGAAGGCAAGGAATATTATGAAAATTAGTTATTATACAGTTAAAATCTCTTAGGAGTCTCAATCGAAAGTTTTCTTTCCGAACCGCATACCGCATGTCGTAACTGGCGTAGAGCACATTGTTTACAGTACGCCCGTTTGACCCGAAACGTGAATCTGTGTCAAGCAGTTTATTCAATCTGCCAAGCCTGAGACTCTCCAGCAACCTCAAGCTAAATTAGCACCTCGTCCCTTCATCCAGAGAGTGTTTTTTCGTGTGAGATTCTCGGCACGCCCTTGTTGGTGTGTGTGTCCTTGAATGTGGTGCTATGGTGTTAACGATGTGTCTGACGGTCTGAACTGAACTAAGAAAGTGAAATACTTCTTGAACTAAGAAAGTGAATACATTCTTACGTTCTTAGCGTTTACTTTGTTATCTAACTGATTTGAATGTGAGCGTATTTGTATTTTTATTGGATATCGGTCCGTTTTGGCGTTTTGTTTTTTGATAGAACGCTCGGGCAATCTTAATCCTTGGTGATAACAATGGACAATGCTTTTATCTAAAGGTGTGATTCTGTAAGCAGATAATGGTAACTGATTGCACTAGTAGTATTTTGCTGGCTTTATTTTACTTCAGGGACCTGACGAAATTGTACGATAAATAATCAAAGTACCATTGAACTCGTGAGTCAATGTCGATCGATAGGTATTGCCGGTTATTTATATTATTCTACATTAATATCTTAAATTTCAGTAATAATAGTGAACTCCCTGACCACTATCTTGGTTTGATACCCAGATAACCGTTCGGCCCTTCAGATAATTGTCTGCTCTCTTTATTGCTCATTATCTTCTCACCTTTTGTAACCAGTACTCACTCACCCAGTATTATTTTGATCTGGGATTCGGATTCCAAAAGGGCGTGTTCTTATAAACGTACTATTACTAGGAAGTAGATACTTATGTCAAGTAGTTGGATATCTCGTCTCATCGAACATCGATCGATATGCTTGTGAGCGTTTGCCAAAATGATAAGATTGGTACACTTCGCTGAGTTAATGTGAGATATGTAGGAAAATTAGCTACTGTGAAGGAAAGATACCGTGAGGTTAATTCTAAATTTTGTATTAAATTTATTAATTAATGTATAAAGGTACCCGTGTAACATAAGTTTACCGTTCGTAACTGGATAATGATTCAATAAAGCAACTTATACCATAACTAATTAATTTTGTTTTAATCCTCAAATTTCATGCACTCTATCGCAAATCGGTATCAAAAACAGAAACGGATATATATGTCTCTAACTTTGCCATACATAACATAAAACTTGAAAAATTTTACTTGTTCAGATTTTTTTGCTTTTGTAGATGCACTATGAATTCAAAATCGAAGAATGCGATTAAAAAGTTGAATTTTGAGTTGCCATATAAGAAACATCATTGAACGCACCGCAGGCCGTCAAGTTGGCAACATTGAGCGTGAAAAAAGGAATGGCCGCCGCCAAGGTCGCAAGAAGCTGTCCTAGTCATGGAGGGCATTTACATTTTAATACAAGCCGGGATGCTTAAGCTTATGTTCATGGTACGAACGACGATAAATATAAAATATTGATGATGATCTTGATATAAAATAAGTTTAACATATATAACCTTATTCTTACACATTTTGTGTGAAATAAATTAAAAGAAAATTGACCCTGTAAAGTTTACTACTCTAAAAAGTCACAGCAGAGAGAGTGTTCGCTTCTCTCCGTTTTTATATATCCAAACAAAGTCGTTTATCGTATTTTCATGTTTTAGCTTTAGTTATTAGGTAGGAAGATCTTAGAAAATGTTTATAAATTTATTATAGCATATAAAATAGGTATTAAGCTGATAAACAAAAGGTAGGTAGAAGAAGATAAGTAACAAATCTGTTTACAGATTTTAAACCAACTAGAGGCAACAAAGCAAACAAATATGCACTTTAACCCAGTGATTAAACATAAGAATTTAGTGATATAGTTGGCCGATATCAAGACCCAAGTATCGTATACCTACAACTCGTCTTGCGAAACCAGAACCATCACATTGTATACCCGTTTCAGAAAAAAAAGACAAAACATGTATTGGCGAACATCGCATGGGAACGCAAGAAAATAATCTTATAGGCACTCAATAACTCTTATTTCAACTTAATAGGGATTGTTTTTGTGTATTTTTTGTAGAAGAAACTGGCAACACCATAAACGGAGTGGTACACCTGCCCGTGGTCTAAACCTAGAGACGTAAGAAGTAAGGTTCTACTTCTTAAATACATATTAATATATAAGGTATTTTTTGCTATAAACATTATTCGGTTATTCTGAAGACTACTTAGAACCCTAATCAAATTCGTATTATCCTACGCTGAAAGAAAAAAATCCTAATTGGTTTGTTTACCTCTGCCGACCTTGATTCGAGAAGGCACAATGTTTGTCAAGAAAATTAATAATTATATTTTTAGTCATATTTTTCTTTAATCCTAATCTTAATCCTAGACATTTTCTCATCACTTCACCAATTTAAAATAATATTGGCACATAAAACTATATAAATTGCGAAAAATATGTATAAATTAGTTTTAACTGCTTGAGCAGAACGCTAGTCCAGAATTATGCATAGTAAATATGCCTGCTTAATACTACGTCACATAATTGGATGGCACACCGGTTTGTGCAGTTCAGTGGCGACTGGCAACACATGAAATTACTGGCGTCGCTGGCAAGATGCTTCTGCGGCGCGCCTGATTGGTGCCCTAGTCCTTTAGGGTTGCCGTCTTAATTGGACATTTATTATGGTGTTTTAAGATTAAAACAAAAGACATTTATGTGTAAAATGGCTTTTCAATGATGATTTATCACGATTTAAAATGTAAGAATTAAAATTAATGTATTTGTGAAGAAGTAAGATGTTTATTTAATTAATTGAAAAAAATGTGCATTTTTAAAATCAATTTATATTAATTTTTATTTAATTAATATAAATAGCAAGATTTTATTTTAATATACATGAGTAAAAGAGAGCGAAGTTGGAACTAAGCGTAAGTAATATTTTTATAGGTTTTTCTCTGACCGGTAACTTTTATTTTGTTTTTTTTTTCAATTGCGTAGTACTAGCTTCATATATATTATCTTGTGTCATTTTTGTTTACAGTAAATGTCATGATCAGTTGCAACACGCAAAGATGCAACCTTATCCGATAAGTGTAAAGAAAATAATAAAATCTGTCGCCACTTTATTTTTTCCAGGCTTGCCTTCTAGGGTTATCTTATATTATTAGATTAATAGACGGTAAAAAGTAGTTAAAGCTAACATCACCTTTGATAGTTGCAATTATTTGCGCTCTTTGATAAGGAAGATGACAGATATTTAAGTATTTCATTTATTTTGATCCTTATCTAGAGCTTCTTTACTTATAATATTTGAATGATCGTTGTTTTATTAAATTACTTTACTTTCAAGCGATCGTGAGAACGACAAATTCTATATAATATACATGTATCTGTATAATGTACATGTAATAAAAAGCCAGATACTATTAAAAAGGCAATTTAAAAAATAAGGCTGGAGATAGTAGTCCAAGTGATTAGTCGTTTAATTAATTATTTAAAATCTAACAACTTACGTTTAATAGATAGCTGATAGTGCCAACAGGTTTATTTGTAGTCAATTTTTTTTATACATACCTGTAACAAAAATAAACATTTTATGGACATGGCCAAATTGTTAAAAAGTATCGAAATAGTTTAAACACCCTGTGTAACTACATGACTAATTATACTCGAATATAATTGTACTCGATTGTTCTCTACATACATAATTTTACTCGAAGTAAAATTAGAATAGTATTCTAATTTTATATTTTAATTATATAAATAATGTTACCTACATTCAATTTACGTTTCACCTTCATAATTATTCAGTTACTAACTAAATGTTTTTAATATAATTTCTCAAAAATGAATATTTTTACAATTTTAGGTCTCGTCCGCGACCTTGCACACTCCTTGCCAGGCCTTTTTTTTAGCATAATATGCGTCCTCGGTAGACCGTCTAGCTCTCTGCCAAATTACACTAAGATCTGTTCAGCCATTGATATGTGAAAATGTAACGTATATATAGACACAGAATTACTTTCTCTTTTTAAATTCTGAGTTTCAAAAATGTGTTCTAAATACGTTACGGCCCACGTAGTCTATTAAAAATACATAAGGAATATACATAACGCATTCTTTTGAATTGATTTTTGGATAATTAATTCATCATCATCATCAGCCCATATTAGTCCACTGCTGGACATAGGCCTCCCCTAATGAGCGCCATAGCACCCTGTCTTCAACTTGATGCATCCAGCATCTGCCAGCAGTTTTTCGCAGATCGTCATCGAACCTGGCCAGAGGGCGTCCTGCACTACGTTTCAAGAAATCAAGATCTCCACTCAAGAACACGTTTACCCCAACTGTTGTCGGTTCTTCGCGAGATATGGCCGGCCCATTGCCACTAAAGTTTGGTAATTCTTTGAGCTATGTCGATAACTTTAGTTTTCTCTGTCATTTATTATCTCAAAAATAATTAATAATAAAACAATAATTACGGAGTATTAAAACTTGTATTTTTAATATTATTCTTTTTCAATATTATGAAAAATTACCACATTATTTGCAGTAAAAATTTATGTAAATGAAGGTTTTGAATGTTATAGGTTTAATGAAGAGTTTATTGACACTTGCTATTTTAAGCATGCCATATTTATGTCTTGATGATAACAAATATTCACAGTGAATTTTACACGATTGAATAAAAATAATAAGTATTGCATATGCTAGCGGGTTTACTACCAACCATAAATGTGTTGGAAGAAAACCTAAGTTCTATTCCTTATCCTAGAGACTTCTTCAGGGTGAGTGTGTTAGCTAGCATGCTTACATCCGTAATTAATTGTTCAAACTACAATAGTTTTTATAGTCAAAATAGTAATTAAAGGCAAAGATAAAAATACTGCTTAGAGGTTAAGCCGATATTTATTCAATTTATATATTATATTTAATAATCAATTTTGCATTTGGAATATAAAAATAAGAATCAATAATATTTTATACTAAAATGCTACAACTTTTTCTAGAATCAAAATAATTAGTCACTCTAGGTGGTTAGCAAAGTCTGCCACCTAATTATTTAGGAGAAAGTGTGTTTGAAAGTTAGTTTCAGATCTATTCGATCACTTATGTAAGAGATGCTATGCAAAAAGAGTATTAACTATTGCAGTGCCAATTATATACATCAGCCTACGGCGGTTCAATTGAAAAACTTAGTATGGCAACAAGATTGTTTTTAAATAACTGCAATATTTATACTGACGTATGTATATATAAATGTTTTAAAACAATAATATGCAGACGTTGCGAACCGTAACAAGTGTGAGTGAGGTATAATAACCTAAATACAAATAAGAATGTAAAGAAGAATCAAGAATCGTCAGCAGAGCGATGAAAAACAACAGCAAAACGTCACTATCGGTCTCAGTTACGTTATCACCCAACGATCCATTTTTAGAAATATTAATACAGTAATAACCAGCACTATTTTTAGTTCGGCCTAGTCTAAAAATACTGGACGTAGTATGACGCTACACTTGATAATGTTACTACATGTTACGGTGTCGTTGACTTGCAATTCATTCGATGTATTGTCGCAATTGATGGTTGAGGTTATCAGTTTTATACTGACGGTTAGATAGGTCATTGCAATGAGGGCGCTATGGAGACTGGATGGTTCTTTTACATGTCCAGAAAATAACATATTTAAAATTAATTCATGTAATTATGTTTTAAGTAATTTCATATAACGTATTCAGCATCAAATGTCATCGACTTAACATAACAGGTTGCTAAGTATTTATTCTTTAGTTTCAATACTTTCAATACGGTAGATATTACAATAACAACAAGGAATCACATTAAAAGTACCAAAAGCATTCATCATGCTTGCTAATTGCCAACAAAGCA
Organism: Eupithecia centaureata; assembly: GCA_944547425.1. Lineage (NCBI taxonomy): Eukaryota > Metazoa > Arthropoda > Insecta > Lepidoptera > Geometridae > Eupithecia > Eupithecia centaureata. Next base: position 3,768,812 of record OX155677.1, on the reverse strand, counting down.
ATCCACGCAAATCCAATACGATTAGCAGCCGATTTGAATTCAGTGCGCGATGATACATTAGCAAATTAATAGTTCATAGATTAGACACTAGGTTGTATAGAACAGTTACGTAAGATGTCCACTATTTGGTCTAGAGACATGCTCGAACGCGCATCAAGGTCAACTACTCGACATTGACCGTGAAGTTACAACATCAACTTTAAAAAATACTCATTTTGTTTCCGCAAATCGCGTCGGCTACGCTACGAATTGAATTCTACTTGAAATTTAGGACGTCACAACTTCGATTTGTTCGTCGATAAACAACACGACAACAAGCAAACGGTTTAAGTGGTGATTATGGTATTTACGGATCTATCATTATTCGAAATAGACTTCAATTTTCTGTTGTAGAGTTTAGTTTATTCATCACTTACTATTATTTTAATCACCATAGCTCCTTTTGCACTTTTTTTATTTCTGAATATTTCTGGTTTGTAGTAGTCGTCTTCATCATTCGATTTTTAAGTTCTGTTCGATGCGATCCTTGGAGAATCGAATACCGCCTTTGCATTTTGCCAGATTATAAAGCCAATCATATTCTTTTTGCGTCAAACAGAGCTGCCTCTAAATTTCTGCGGATGTTGTTCCTAGAAAACTTCGACCCAGCGTGGTTATCTGGTGTGATGTTTTGCTTCTGCTGCTTTAGATTATTCATCTTCATTTTCATATGCCTGATCTTCTTGGTTTCTTGAAGCTGCCGATATAACTGCTGCTCCATATCTGAGTAATACTTTACTTACCTGACTTAAAAAAAATCTTTAAATACTATTGATAACTATTTACGTTGTGTAAATACTTTGAAGCGGTAAAAAAATTAAAAGTTAAATTAAATATTAAACCTTTTTCTTTTCTAAAATTGTATTTCGTTTATATGGGTGCCATGCGATTTACTTTACAAAGTTTACGAAGTTCGAAACTCTCGCGAATTTCCAAGGAATTCGTTGGTCAGCGACTTTACAAGTTATAAATAGCTGTTCCAGAATCTAAACTTAAGTAATTGGTCACAAGATGTCCCAAGTCCATTTCAATTAACAAAAATATTAATCAACGCTTTGTGGCGCCAATGTCTCGTGGGGTTGTGTCAATGTGGCACTTGCTTGATTGGCTTCAGCCTATACTATCTAGGCCAACCTTCGGACCCGTGGTATTATGCATTCTGCTAACGAGTCTCTCATATCCTACAATAATATTTTAACGCGAAAGTTTGTAAGTATGGATGGATGGATAAACGGATAGATGGATGAATGTTTGTTACTCTTTCACGCTAAAACTACCAAATGGATCAGTCGAATTTTGGCACAGAGATAGATTGTAGTCCGGAATAGCTTATAAGCTTTATGGGAGTAAACTCTAAATACTAATCCTGGGCAGACGAAGTCGCGGGCATCGCTAGTAACTTATAAGTTACAGGAGATACTGCAGGTTAAAGCGGTTAGATGGCAGAAAAAATGTGATTTAAAAATCTACATAATCCATAGTTTACAATACAGGTCTCTAAAACCCTCCCTGAGGCAGTCCACAAGATAAAAGTAGTAAAGCTATATGAATAATTGAGACCCGTTATTTTTTTTTGTAATTGAATCTCTTTATCCTTATCACGATACTCGTGTAGTTATCGTTCGTCAAACGATTGTCTTGATAAGCGAGGACTTCCTCCTTCAGTCGGGTAAAACTGCGCCAGCACACGTTGCGTTGCAAGGGCTCAGTCCATTACGCGCTATAGTCTTAACAAATGCTTTATTGACTTTTCTGTACATTATATCTACATGTATATTATAGTCTCTGTCGTTTACATTATCTCCATGGTGTTGAATTTTGGATTGGGTATTTGCTACCATTCTGGAACTATGCTGCATTTGACTATGGCAAATTTTATTTTAATTTCTGTAATTTTGACTTTTTTCGGATTGATTGATGGAAATCCAGGTTTATTGGTGTGGAGTAATTTTGTCCACTAGCGGAAAAAGATGTGTTATTTTTTTTAATTTAGGGCACTTTTAGGACAATTTTAAGCAGAATTCTCATTTTAAGAAATTAAATACTATCCCAAACGACCTGCCCTAACATATAATTTAATTTCTTAAATATTAAACTGAGCGGAACCGACATTCCTGCATATAAATATTATATGCAGGAGTGTCGGTAAAGTGGATTTTAAAAGTAAAGCTCCAATATATACTGCTATATATATATCGTCAAGGCGTGCATAATTATTATATAATTTGAGTACAGTGTAACTGTAACGGAAAGTTACCGAAGTAATGTAGATGACTAAAAAGAAGTTGCTAGTTAGATCACTGGAGAAGTGTAGAATAAACCTTTGCGAAACAGCCGCACGCGCATTGTCTAGCCACTTCCTCGCAGCCTTGACTGTGACGATGTCGTATCGAATATCAAATCGTATAGGACCTGTGTCTACCATATCGACGTAATGTGATTTTGAAAAATATTGCTCTGTTATTGTATTTAACTCTTGGTTTTTTTTAATACATATTCTTAGAAGAAACTCTTTTGATTTTATATTAAGTATTATAAATAACATATACTAACTTTAATATACCTAAATAAATAAAAATTAATTGCATAATACCAACCAGGTAAATAAGTTTGTACGTATCCATATATAATTTTGATCATGGTAAATTGATACCTAAAAATGTCTTTGCAAAACATTAATTTAAAAGAAGAAATATCTGCAGATCGTAAAGCATTTGTCCTAGATGGGAATCGAACCCGCAACGGTGGACTGGTGGTGATGTAATATATATTGAACCGCTCAGTTGTTGGCTATTTAAATATATGTAAAATTTTAGTAAATTGCTATATTTAGTCATTCAACAAAACATTCAAAGAGTACAAAACAATGTCTATATTCAAATTAATGTGAAATAATGAATTAAATGTTTTGGCCGGTTCGTTGGATACAAGGACGCGTGTTTGTTTATTCAAAAAACTAGTACAAATTAAACCTTAGTACTAAGACATTATGAACTAATCGACTTAGAGTTTTAATTTTAAATGCAAGTTAGTAGGTACGAGTACAAACCTAATGAATTTGTATGCGAAATTAGTTTGCTCTGCCATTCAGCAGAGCGTGACAGATTTAAAGCTGCTCATTGGTGGAAAAATACCCAAAAAATCACATATAATTTTATCATATGAGGTATTTGAAAAATGAATAAGCTCTAAGTAGAAAGTCATCTTGCTATACCACATACTAACATACATACTAAATAAAGAAAATAGTTAAGTAAAAAAAGTAAAATTGTTAAACCGATAAACCTCAGGAAACTGAAAGTATCCTTGTGATACCCCGTGGGAGAGAACAAGTGTTTAGAAAAATGGACAGCTAATAAGTTGCTAAACGTTATAAAAATCTGAAGATAATTCACATGGTGTATGTTTTGATTGACACTTTGATTAAAAGGAAAACCATTGAGGGTTTATTATTTCAGGCATGAAAATGATACAGGTTTCCCTGTTACTAAGCTAATAAAAACCTACCAAGTGATGAAAATATTCCACATCCGTGTCTTTTTATTAGAACGCGTATGAAAATTATAGTTCTTTTTTGTTCTCTTAAAGTTGGAAAGGTATGGAATAAGGTTAGACACCTTGACAGGAAGACGGATTACCGCACGTTAGAACTGTCGAATGAAGATAAAAGGGTTACTCAGGCAATCTCATACCGTTCAGGCATAACATTCCTGAGTCACGGAAACCAGCCATAATGACATGAACTTTAGCCCAAACATGAATCACCTGACATTGAAAACGCACGGAAACCTAAACACCCGGTTTTTCGGGGTAGAGCTGTTCACATCGATCTAGGAAACAGGGTCGACCCTCCACCCGCGACCTTGAGCGACGGAGCCACCCGACTATCCCCGAATTCTCCCGAGTCATTCATTCATTCGTATTTTTTACGCCCACGTGAAGTCTCGGGGCTTTTTGAGTATTGCTCCCCACAAATTCTTTTAATGATGTGTTCTCAATATCACTTGTTATGCTTGCACTTATGTCGAGTTTTACCTTTTCAGGGATCTTTCACGTTTCTTTCACAAATTTTCCCAGAAAATAAGAGCACCTTCCTTGTAATACCTCTTATTTGTGAGTTTTGTTCATTAAATGTAGAAAATATACTAATAAATTCACGAAATTTAAAAAATACGAATGAAATTTACCTAGAACTATTTTACTAGAGAGTAATTGCAGTATTTAAAGAAAAGAACTTCATAAATGAGCATGCCATATGGACTCTAACAACAGAAGGAAAGGAGCGGAAGATCAACTCAAGGCGACTTATATGCAGAAGACAATGCAGGGCCATGTTATCAATTATTATCAATATTTACACACGACCTTAGGAAAGTTATATTGTACCATGCATCTGTTTATTTATTAATGCACCATATCTAGAGTAACTTTAATGATAATAATTAAGATTTTTATTTTACAAGGCTTTGTTACCTGTTAGGTATTTGACTTCAAAAATTACTCAACGTTTAATAACTCATGCGAATTTTAATAATATGCGAGGCGTTACTAGTTTTGTTTTTTAATTTTGTTATAGAAATTTTATAATAGACTATTCGTAAGCAAAAATAATATTTTATACAGTAAGCCTGTCAGTGACTTCCCCGCTTGCCGAAACCAGTAGCAATTTGATAAATTCGGGCAAATAATACTATACAAAACTTATAAATAAAAGAAGATAACATCAAAGTAAAATGAGATTCAGCACAAAACTTTAATAAAAAAATTTAGTCATTGGATGTCTTAATTTGTAGTGAAATCGGCGTCTCAAAATGTAAAAATCTTTCTCAAATTTCAAATATCTGTCTTGATAATAACTTGTGAACGGCAAATACATATATTTAAAAGTTTATCTGTCTTTTAATTTGGCATCGAATAAATTAAATTGAAATTTACTTATAAATTCAGTAACTAAGTCATTCAAATGGTTATTTGATTCAATTATAATTATAGCAGTATTAGGCATAATAAATATACGAAAACAATTTAATTGCCCCGAAAAAGAACATGTACTACACATAAAAATTTACTGTGTCTTTACTCTTATCAGTCTGTAATATTTCTTTCATATTAATTAGATCATACATATTTTTATGAAAACATCATAACTTCATAAGGGATGTAGGTACATTATATACTATATAAGTATTCAGGAGGTATTTGTATATTAGTGGATGTGTTATTATGTGTGAACTCATGTACCAAGTGAAGAAATATAATGTTAACAGATTTGTTCACTATTCGCTACACTACGCTATTTTATTTTGTGCAAAGCTTAAAGAGCGATAGATTATAGTCTGGAATAACACAAACGTGCCAAATTTCATCCATATCCGTTCAGTAGTTTTTGCGTGAAAGACTAATAAACATCCATCCATCCATACTTACAAATAAATAATAATAAATAAATAAATAATTCCGGACAGTCCACACAGCATCATCTAGCCCCAAGCTAAGCAGAGCTTTACAAACTTTCGCGTTTATAATGTAAGTAGGAAGTTTGCCTTACTTATGTCTTAGCATACATTTATTTTGCTAGTCTTTATATTTATTTTATTCATTCAAATATTTCTAGCAAAAACACGAACCGCTTCATACCCGTTGTGAGCGGCTATTATCACAAAAACGTTGTTTATTTGCATAAAACGGCAGTTGTCAAAACTCAAGTGGAATTATTCACGCCGACTACTGGGTGACGTAACGCGATAGCGAAACAGTCAATATTTGATACGAAACCATTAGCTGGGAGATAACATGTGCAAGTTCACTAATGAGAGATACATAGATTGTCACAATGGTATGGTTCTATCTCTCAGACTGGTATGAATATTTTCATTATCACTATGTATTTACCCCATAGGTGTTAGTATTGAAAATGTTGTTGTTCTTTTGCTGAAGATTTGATTACCATACAACAGATTTTTTTAAGTCATCAATATCATCAGCCCATATTAGTCCACTGCTGGACATAGGCTTCCCCTAATGAGCGCCCTAGCGCCCTGTCTTCAGCTTGACGCATCCAGTATGTGCCATCAATCTTTTGCAGATCGTCATCCCACCTGGCCGGAGGGCGTCTTACACTACGTTTACCAAGTCGCGATCTCCACTCAAGAACACGTTTACCCCAACCGTTATCGTTTCTTCGCGAGATATGGCCGGCCTATTGCCACTATTTTTTAAGTAATGTAATCTAATTCTGTTTTCTCTGTAATTACCTAACTTCATACTCGAGAAAAAGCAAGTCGAAAATTATTTAAAAGTGGATTTAATTGTTTAAATTTATCTATTTTAGTATGCTCTTCTACTTTTCAGCGGTTTTGTTATTTAATTAGTTGCCTACTGATTTTGGAATGATCCTCGTCGTTCATTCGAAGGATAACTGGTTTCATAATTACTCAAAACTTCGCTTTAAACCTGTAGCAAACATGTCGTCAGCAGATTTCTCCAATTCACTTTAAAAAAAAACAATTAACTACGATTTTTCTTACATTGAGTTTTGAGGTTAAAAACATATCCTCTCACTGAAAAGAACAACTTTTTGTAATTATGGTTAGTGATAAGGCCAGTGCGAGGTCATTGGAATGTCCCTTTTCCGAGTTAATTAAATGGTAATTGATACAGTTTTCGATGGTCAAAATTGCGAATGAAGGTTCAAACTATCTCCAGTTGATACCTATAGACCTATGAAGGTTTTACAATCTTTGTTGGCAGAAAAACATTAAAAACCGGCTAAGTGCGAGTCAGACTTGCGCTCGAAGGATTCCGTACCATATCCATAAAAATGACAAAAAAATCATGTATGTGTATGGGAGCCCCCTTAAATGTATATTCTGTTTTGAGTAGGTATTTGTTGTTATAGCGGCGAAATAAGAAGATACTAGATAGATTATTGAATAAGAATAAGAAATATATCATCTGTGACAATTTCAACAGCCTATCACGGTTCATGAAATATAGCCTAGTGATAGACGGACGGGCAGCGGAGTCTTAGTAATAGTTTCTCGTTTACGCTCTGGGTACGGAACCCTAAAAAGATCAACAGAGTACGACAGGCAATAGCAAAAAAACCAAACTGGCCTGGGGTACGTACTAAGTTGTCTATCATAATTACAAAATCTAAGCAGGAAGCGACGTGGATGGTGTACAACGACAAAGTGCCAAAACACGGGGCTAAATAGCAGATTAACCTTCTGCTGTAGATCACACATACGATATTCCTCTGTTTTAATGTATAAACTTCCGTAAAATGTGTAATCAAGCACGAGTTTAATCTTTGTGTGAATCAGATTCACCAAAATACCACTCTGAGAATTATTACACTCTTTATATCTCAGAGATCACACTAATCACTATCATACATAGATATTAACAAAGTCGCTTTCTCTGTTCTTGTGACCCTATGTCCCTTTGTATGCTTAAATCTTAAATACTACGCAACGGATTTTGAAGCGGTTTTTTTAAATAGATAGAGTGATTCAAGATTTATACGTACAATAAAACCGTGCGAAGACGGGGTGGGTCGCTAATAATATTATAAACGCGAGAGTTTGTAGAGTTTGAATAAAATAAAGGATATTTGTATCCCATAAATCAGTCTCCATGAAAAATAACCTCTTTATTTTTCATACAAACAACGCGTTCACCTTATTTTCTAGCTTGAAATCGATTACCTTTGGTCGACACAGTCAGAATGTATTCGGTATTGTCTAAGGCTTATGCTATTAAACCGGACTAACTGTCAAAAAAGAATTCGATCTCGATTACCAGTTGAGTTGCCACAGGTCACAGGTAGAAACTAGCGGTAGTTGAAAATATTTGACTAAAACTTTTTCAGATTAATTTTGAGAAAAGTCAGCATTTTTATACGGATATTTACAACGAGTACTTTCGCTGAAATATAAGGGTGCGAACAATGTGCAGAGGAGGTGTAAGGTTATCAAATGAGATAAAAGCATATCCATCACTCTCGTTGACAGACTCTCCTGGTGTGGAATATTTTTAGCTCCTACTTTATTTGCTGACTTATAAATTGACAAACTGATAGAAATTAACCTGTTTTTGGTTCTAGATTTGCTTTGTTGAATTTTTGAAGGTGGTAAAGGTGCATATGGTATTGAAACTTATTTCATAAATCTGCTATTGATGATCGATGTGGAGTGGCGGTCAAAGGTCCTCTAGCGACGCTTCCGTTGAGACAAATGCTTTTACGATCTGCAAATATTTGATCCGAAATTCTGGGTGTTTTAGATACATAATTTGAAAAATATTCTTATGTCATGTATTGTATTAAGTTTATCAGTGATTTAGTACCATTAACACAAGCTCTGCTTAGCTTGGGGCTAGATGATGCTGTATGGATTATCAAGCATTATGTATTTATTAACTTTTAGCCTGTTTTAAATTAGTTGTGTAAGTACTTAGTTCGTAATATGTAAATAATGTTAAAAAATAGCGATTACGATTGCCGTGTTCCGTGGCTATGAATGCGAAATATCGGATTATTCGGCCTATTTGTATTCGCATAAATGGGTGTTACGTGCCCTCTAACCTCCTTAGACCGTACGGCTATCATAAAATATACAAAATCAGTGATGGCTGTGGACCTAACACCCGACAGTGACAGTTAAAATACAGACAGGAAGAAAACATCTACACGTCATTGCTTTTATTATTTATACGTTTGCCGGTTAAATTCTAGAGATTGATTCCCTATGTAGTTGTAAAAAGGTAGCATAACTATCAACCTCACTCATACAATCGCGGTTTAATATTCAAATTATGTAATGGTGTCAGTATGGTTAAGTTTATCTGTAATAATAGTAATTTAAGTCTGTAATTTTCTGGGAAATCTGTTAGTTTTTTGACAGTAACTTTATAAAATTCATTGATGAAGTTCAAGGTTACAATAGAAATGCTATTGTTGTTTGAAGATTGTTTTTTGGTTGCTGAATTGGCTTTTGAATACTAATTCTACTTAAGTTGTTTCCGGTCTGGTTTTCGCAACTAGGGCTTTTTTTTCGTGTCGGGGGCTGCTAGTCTAACTACCCGATATCTTGAAGGAAAGCTGTTGGAAATGTTATTTAACATTACAAATGATAGTAATTAAGTTTTATTTCATACGTATTTAAATAAAAACTAAAATAATGTTTTCAATTTTTATTCGTCTTCGATTTGGAATTCATTAAATAACCAAATTAGATCAAAGTGAGACCAATTTAGTCTATCATCTTCTTTTATCATGTCTTATCTATGTAGGTATTCATGAATAAACCCTAAAATTTATTTGTTCTAGCAAAAATCGTTAAAACTAATTATAATCCTTATAAGCGGAAAGGTTCAGGCCTGAGTAGTACAAGCGCATTTCTTCTTTCTGTAGTACATTCGATCATAAAAGTATATTTTTCAAATGCCAGCGCTTAGGAAGTCTAATATAAATTCACTTAATTGAAACAAAAAAAAATCCTTTTATCTAAGACAAAGATTGAAAACGAGTAGGTATTCCAAATTAATTGATTCTGTTAAAGCAAAAGGAACAGTCAAAGCAATTTAAACATCTATAATGGGAATCGACTACCTTCAGATTTCTAAACGTGAATCGCTTATCAGATATCAAATTAGGATTTAACTGACGAAATTGAATGACAATCTGATGGCCATTAAAAAAATGAGTGTTGCTAAACACAACCTGGCATATCAAACGGCTATGTAAAATAAATTCGAGAAATCCCAGATTTAGATTCGAAAAATTGTAAAGGAAAGCTGAAATACTTACTAGATGTATGAATGGATGTATGTTTCTCTTCCACGCAAAAACTATTAAACACATCGGCTTAAAATTTTGAATGGACGTAGTTCTAGCCCTGGAATAACACATAAGCCACTTTTTTCTTTTTTTATCCCATAAATCAGTTCCCATGGGAACAAGAAATAGCCTTTGAACGTTTCGTTTCGTTTTCTCATTTATAGAACAACGCGTGCGAAGCCGCGTGTAGATACTGGTGCTAAATAAAATCGTATACCTACCGAGTTATAAACGACCTTAGTGTAAAGCGAGAGATCTTGTATCTAATTGAAATCGGAGAATCGTTGGGTCCGCCCACGCCCACTGAGGATTGAGGCGACCAAATTGTGGAGACCAGATTATTATTCTGACAAACAAAATTGCTTTGTGATCCCTTTTTGTCAGTAAACGAGAACCTTTCGAAACGCCTTTAGAAGAAAAGCCAAAAATCGCTTGATTATTACTTGTTGACGAAAACCATATATTGAACAAAATACTATAGGCTTTTATAATAATAATTAAGGCTACTGTCACTACTACTGACAACAACATCTTTAAGTTAGCAAAATCTTGCTGGTAAAATAAAGAGCAGGAAAGTTCACACAGCGTCATTTAGTTCAAAAATAGACAAACATTTTTTTTTTATTCTTAAGCTTAGAACTATGGAGTTCCTATTTATGTAGTCCGCATTTGCACCTAAGCCCCAGTAAGAAAGCATTCAGTCATCAACATGAAGTGCACGAGATGTCTGCGTTACGCAACTCCGCGTGACTCTAGTTACGATGGATGCGATCAATAAACGTTATATGTCCTTGCACGATAAGCATGCTAAACAAAACCTTATCGATCATCAGCGTAAAGCTGAAACTCCAATATAATAGCTTCCTATATCAAGTGGAGTTAATCCCTTTCTGGAGATGGGTGTATGAGGTCTATTTGATTGTACTTATTTATTATTGAATGCAATGAAAACTTCGTCAATGAGATTAAACTCTTAATTTTTCTCAACGCATGTTCTGTTCGCTCAAAATAGTAGATATTCGAAAGACTAACTAAATAAAACAAAAAATCGAAAACGAGAAATATTCTGCTGCTCGGTATGATCATTCTATAGCAAAAAATGATACAACACACACATTGACTGCTTAAGACCCTGCAGATGTGTTCGATGTACCAACAAAAACTGTCATGATCATGGCTACGACAGAGATGCTATCACCATATTCAGTAACTTTAAAGTCATCAATGTTATCATACATGTTGGTATAAGACACGCTTTATTCAAAAGATCATAAACCCGTTTATATCTTACTAGCGACCCGCCCCGGCTTCGCACGGTTTAATTATACGTATAAACCTTCCTCTTGAATCACGCTATCTATTAAAAAAAACCGCATCAAAATCCGTTTCGTAGTTTTAAAGATTTAAGCATTCAAAGGGACATAGGGATATAGGGGCATAGGGACAGAGAAAGCGACTTTGTTTTATACTATGTAGTGATTTAAATCTAATGACTACATGTGAACAAACTATACTTTTTTTAGAAGAACTCTATATAACTAATTTTAACAAAATCCAGGAAATAACATTTTGCAAGAACGTCATCATCGCGGAAATATTTTGTTTTTCCTACTCTGTCGCTGGTTACTATATGAATGTATATTTTATCAATATCATCGATATAACATTATTTGGCCATTCCAAATTTATTAAGTAGTGGTTTTTCTGCGTTTTTGAGTTCTTTAATTGGTTTTTGAGTTTTTTAATTCGTGTACATTTTACCGAAATTATAAAAGTTTTTTTAAAAGCATAAAATACTTTACTTATAAAGTAATTTTTCTGAGGCCCAGAATCCAGTTTGAAGAGTTCAAATGCCAACAAACGTCCTGTATTTTTGCAGTTTTATTTTAAATAATTTTACCAGGAGAACTCGTGCAATTAAACCTTTACTATCCCTAGAACGAACTGGTAACTTGTTTTTAATGACATTTTAAGTACATACACACTTAGGTCTCAAGACGTCGTCGTTGACTATCTTTAGCGTCATTACGATAAATACTATGCATTCAGTTTATACCGATTATCAGGTTCAGTTTGCTTTAGAATAAACTATTAAATTATATTTTATACTTATTAAAGTCATTATTTTGACACTAAGTGGGCATGGAAACACTTTTATGAGTTTACTTAGGCACAAAATCGGTTAAATTGGTCACCAAAACATAGTTACTTATTAGTTAACATTATAGAGGTCAAAAATCAATCGAACATGTTTTTCGAATCTGTATTTTATGCAAGTTACGGTTAGGTTGTTCAATGGGAGCTGATTTGTAGTAAAAAAACCTGATGCTTCTTATGTTAGTTGATAAGGGGTCATCTGGCACTCTTGTCCAAAAATCATTCTGAGCTGGCAGGGGATTTCTGCACAAAATCTTGTTATACGCTACGAATGCGATAATAGCAGAGGATCCAACCGTCAATCCTAACTTTACAATTTATAACATAGGTGTCACAAGATCATTGCGTAGTAAAACCGTATTTATCTGGCAAATTGGTACTTTGCATGACGACTTAATAAAGTTTTATTCTTGAGGAGTATAATAGCGCAATTATATCTAAAGTACAGAGCTATTTTTTGCCAAATTATGAGAATACTGGAAAAAAACTACGATTAAGAATTAAGATGTCTGTGGAAATACTACCTACGGTTTTAGTGTTTTGATTGAACATAATAACGTTTGTTCAAACCTGTTTTTGTACAAATTCTGTGTAAAATGTCACGCATGAAGGTCGACGGTGCGAAGAACCGGCGGCCGATACGACTTCCGATATTATTTTATTAATTAAAAATTCAATACAGTCGCTCCAATTAAGTAAACGTATACTCTCAACTAGAGCCACTTAATTTTAATTCATAAGATGCTGTTTTAACGATTATTATTTAACATTATAAACTGATACGACTGGCTTAAAATAATTAAATATTCCCAAAACCCGTCTGAAAATATAACCTAAAAACTATAACTTAAAGTATTAACTTAAAAACTTAATTTAAAAAGGAACGTAATGGAAGGAGATTAAACAGAAAAGAAACTTAAGAAAAACAACTCTACCCCACAATCAATAACCTACGTACTTTAATAAGGCATGAAGTTAGGTGTAATGGAGCAAATTAACATAAAACTGCAATGCATTCACCAATCACAGACGTAGACATGTAGGTTGTAGGGCAGGTCATGGCTGTATGCGTAAGCACAAACGGATGTGCGAACGATAGCATTATCAACACTGCACAGTTTGCTTTCAACGAGCTAAAAGAGAAAACCAATATCGGATCTTCGTAATTATCTATAGCATTCACCACCATGTTTGCAATGCTATTAAATTGCAGATAAAATAAATGCTGCTTGCGTTTAAAGTCAGCGGAATGTCCTTGTTTTGTTGCAACACTTGCTACAAAGTCCTTCGTACTCTGTCTAGAGAGAACTGTCTGGGCGCTACTTGAAGTACCAGGCTTGCAGTGAATCGTGGTGGTGTCACGTTACGCGGTGGCTGTTGACACCAGCGCCTGATTAATATTTATGATACGACTGAGCATCTCGCATGGCCGGTTCGCTGCGAATTATCTGCCTCCCGCTCACTCCCATCCCACGTCCGCTGACAACACGAGTCTGACAGAGCCAGCGGCTTATACTGCTCTTTCAACATTCGCATACGCGTAAGTGCGAATGAGATTCACAAATCTTCTTAATTTTTGCAGTTTCTTTTTGTTTTAGTTTTTTTGCAGGATCCCACGTAGCCGGTTTCGACCTTCAAGTGTTAAAATGTATTCTAAAAAGGTAAATATTTTCATAATTGTATTTACCTCGTATATTAACATGTCAGGTAAGGTGCCTCCAAAGTACGGATGATGTTCTATCGAAGTTATAGGTCGCAAAAAATGGATTGGAGTCAAACGGGGTGAGCAGAGCAGTCGGATTGCGAATCGAAAGAAGTAGAACGAGGCGTGGGACATCGCGGCTCGAACCTGACCGTATCGAGGTAGGTATCTCAACCGGACAGACAAGACTTGACTGCCATTAAAAAAAGCGCATCGGCTGCAATGGAAAATTGTGTCGTAGAAATTATACCTGCACACAGAACTGTGTTACAATGTTTGCAGGGCATATAGGACATTATTTGTTCTCTTTATGTTGTTGGTTCAGTTTAGCAGAAGCGATGTTGCGTTCATTTGAATTACTCATTGAATTGTTAAATTACTCATTGGTCAGCCTCGTTGCTTGATTGCTAATTGAAACGCATCCAAAACTGTTAAGCTGGTCTCTTTCATATTTATGTTGTCTGCATCAGATGTAAGTACCTATGATTATCTTTATAGGGTTTAAATTGTTACACACGGTTGTTGTTGATGAGGATAATGTTTAAAATGAAGTACATATCCTTGCGAGAGTCGCACATTTACAGATTTATCATTGTTTGTTCTCCATTCTATTATCGTTGTTTGTCTGGACATTTTCCGCGAGCTCGCGCGTTCCAAGCGCCGGCCGGCGTTCGCAAGACTCCGCTCCAAGGTCGCGTTATCGTGCTATCGCCAGCCCTGAACCGCTCCAAGGCTGTTCGGCAAAATGTACTCTTGCATGCGTTCATCTAGTCGCTCCTCCGACGGGCCAGCACGTCACAAGCACGTCTTACAGGAACTCGGCAATCTCGACCGTCGCGTCGCGCGCCGCCTCTTTATTGTTAATTTGCGACCGCTCTATCTGGTAGAGCGCGACCGGATGCCTACTCTCGCTTTTAAAGAGCGTCATATCAAAACGAATTTGTTGCGTGTTTACATTTTATAAATAGAGCATTCACGTGGCGCCAGAGCCTGATAAGGGGCTATCGTCCGGTCGTCGCGAACTTACCGTGCACTGTTAACATCCTCCGCGGCGGGAAGAGAGTTCCTCCGTCACACTGACACTCGTGCGAGATACAAGCACTCACAAACGGCGCACTCAGTTCAGCACACGCGAGGACTGCACGGCGCGACACCCACGACTAGAATGCGGGCGAGACGGCAGGTCGCGGGGTGCGGGGCGCGCGGGGGAGCGGGCGAGGAGCGCGGCGACACACGGCTCGTGCGAAGGCGCGGTGCCGAGGACTGCGGCCGACCGAGAGCGCGCTTCCTGTAATTGGTGCGCTCGCGAGCGACGTCACGCGGCTCGACCAATAGCCGGCGAGCAGGAAGTTCTCACTGCCGGCCGGTAGAGGCGCTGCCGTGAAGGAAGTCGCCCGCCCTACGAGCTTTTTTCAGCCAGGGCGTTCGCTTCAGCGGGCGGCAACAGCGGAAATCAAAGTTGCACGTATTAAGAGGTTTAGAAGTAATTGTTGTATAATATTCTGAAATCTTTGTCATTAGCATTCCAAATGCTAATTAGGTGAACCTCAAGTAAAGACAAGATTTCCGTATGATATTGGACGTTCGCCAAACTCAACGAACATAAAGACAACATAAATACAGTTTGCTTGTCACATTCACAGTAAAGAAAAAGAAAACAGCTAAACTTTATTTTGCGGAGGCTTCTAGAGTCTAACAAAACACTAAAAGGTTCAATGGCCACTACAACACAAGCCACAATACGGTTAGTAAGTATTATCTTTCAGTGTATAAGTACCTAACCCATTATTAAAGGAAACTAAATTAAGGGCTATTTAAACAGATCTCTTTTGTATAACAGACGACGAGATAAAAGCTGTATCGACGTCAAAACCAACAAACTCTATTGAGCGAAGAGTAAAGCTGGATCCACACTTTTTCATTTATTAATTATGGTTATATAAAATATAATACAGAGATAAAAAAGTGTCTATCAATATCAAAAGACACAATAGCACACAATAGTATTGGCTCTAGCTTGTGGCGATCACAAATAGGCCTATCATGACCGCAGTGATACGACAGGCACCTTAACAAAAAATGTTTCTAGCTTACTGTATAGGTACAATTGTAAACGTTCGAAGTTCAAACATTTTATTTCAACTGAACTTTAAAAACAAATGAAAACTACAAATTAAGAAGATTGTTCAAACGAATTTTGCTTGATTCTCAACTGAGGAATAAAATCTTTGTCATTAGTGCGTACTGTAAACAAACCTTTGTGATCCCTGAGGGAGGCCAGCTGTCTCCAGGCCTCGGCATTTAACACCCACACAGAAAAACACTTCGGGAAAAAACATCTCTACTTTCTTAGTCTTAGGCTCTAAATTACTTCAAACATCTCTTGAGTATCTTGAAAAAAATCGTTTCTCTATAGATTGAACTTAGTGAAAGAAATAATAGAGTATGATTTTGTTTGCGAGGTTTTTGGGATAGGAAATTGTATCGGATATTGAGTACAAGATGGATTGATGGGCAATAAAAGGAAAACGAATCTCTTCAAGTTCTGATGATAATTATAAAGTACTAGTAGCGCACCGCGGTTTTACCCGCGGTGATTCCCGTTCCCGTGGGAATACCGCCTATTAATATAGCCTATTTATTATTCCAGACTATAATCTATCTCTGTGTCAAATTTTACCCATATCCGTTCAGTAATTTTAGCGTGAAAGAGTAACAAACATCCATCCATCCATAGGTATTTACAAACTAACGCGTTTATAATATTACTAGCGACCCGCCCCGGCTTCGCACGGTTTTATTATAAGTATATAAACCTTCCTCTTGAATCACTCTATCTATTAAAAAAAACCGCATCAAAATCCGTTGCGTTGTTTTAAAGATTTAAGCAGTCAAAGGGACACGATGACATAGGGACAGAAAAAGCGACTTTATTTTATACTATGTAGTGAAGTAGGTTTTTCATGTATGCAAAGAATATCATGTCAGCACAGTACCGTATTGGAATAAAATGATATGTAATTAGTTATTTGTTATGATGGTTAAAAGCGCAAAACAACTTTTTGGTAATTATTTTAAAATTATTTTGCTGTTACAATTCCGTTTATCATCCTATATAATTCCAGCCTATATAATTCCACCAATCGACTTAGTGAATTACGCTAACGGTGCTATTTACCATTCTTAACTATAAAATAGTCCAACACTGGACTTATTTACTTAATTACGCTGCCTGCTTTATTTTCCAGCCTTTATTTTATTTTTATTTTTCTTTTCTTATCATAGAATGACAAGAAAACTTCATAAAAAGATTTTTTTTAATTCTTACTCTTACAAAATTAAAAGTACACTTACCTATAATGAATCTACGTCAATAGGTACGTAGGGGCTTACTAGCTCATGGTGCACTATAAATCTGTCAGAAAATCGTCCCCCAATAGCAAAGCAAATGAGCTTTATATAAACCCAAAAAATATTCATTTACTACCTTGAACCTATCAACAGCAATTTGACTCTTGCCTAGAATATACAGAATTGACATTAAAATGATATCTTCTTGTGCTTTATAATATTTAGTAAAACTTTTTAGGTACGTAACTGTTTACCTAATCGAATGAACTAACACATTTCTACACGTTTTCTAACCAATGGTTTATATTGAACGGAACGTAGTCATGCTAGATCTTAGATTCAACTAAAATAATTCAATACCAAACGTTCATTCAACTATGCTTTTCTACACTACTATGGTCTTTTCTTCCTCTATGGTTTACTTAATTTCCAACTGTTTTACGAATGATATGTTCAAGGGTGTGTTCATTTTTTTATTATTGATCATCATTCATCATCATCATTTCCACATTTTATATTGAAAAAAAAGTACTTACTAGGTTTACTTTGACAACGGTTTCAATTGTATATATACATTGTATTGTATTGTATATACTAGTTTATTTTTTTATATTCCTTGATTGTAATTTTTGTTGTTAATAAAGATGTACCTACTAGGTAGGTATAAAATCAAAAAACAAAGCAATCGGCGCGTGCGGCGGCAGAGGCACGCGAGAGCATGCGCCCGCGGCTATTTCTGGCCACCCCTCGCTCACGGTGGAACTTAATGAGCTAGAAATCGACTTGGACTTTCTTTTGAACCTCTCGTTTTGTTGCCTGAAACTTGCGAAATGAAATTCAGTTATAACTAGCTACGAACGATGCAGAATTTTTGTTTTACCGGCTTACCAGCTGCCTTATTTAACATGAAATCGATTGTAAGTTAAATTTAAATAGAATACCAGTGTTGAAATCAAAGTCTAGGGTTCTGATTTATTCTTAAGGTCCAGTTTAGGTTTCAAATGACAAAAATTTAATCGATCTTGCTTATCAGTTTACAATAAGCCCCCTGTTATGAACTTGCGGTTTCGCAATTTGACCGAAAGGGAGAATAACATCGCTAAGAAATAGAGAAACCGTCGTTTAGTGTCTAGATTTTCTCATTGCTCGCTAAATCATAGTGAAACATAAAGTAAAATTGAAATTATCTCGTTTGAAATGATGTACACATTATGTTTCTTTTTTTTAGCATTGTGGTATGTGTTTAACGTAAGCCTATTCGCTCTGTCATAGCATAAGCTGAGTGGTAACCATTTGTGTCACTTCTCCTTTTATTTTATGTCCAAAACTGTGTTATTTGTATTTTATGTCTAAGTACTTTTTCCAGGTTTAATTAAACAATTCAACAATTAAGTTGTCGGTGTTACAATAATATTTTCTAAAGATATCAATCTAAATTTGACGGTTGAAAAATTCTTAACAATACCTTATTTTAAAATAACTTAAGAAGAGGTATTTCCCATGAGTTTTTTTGATATAAATGGACCTGTACCTTTATTTTAATCAATTTTTTTTTTATACAATTGTGATACTTATTAACTTTTCACGTCTGTCGCTCGGCAACGGTGACTCAGCTGCTTAAAAATAGCGAGATTTTTTTTGTCACAACTGGCCCATATAGAATGTTACTCAACAAGTTAAAAAAGTAGATTTATAGAAAACAATTTGATTCACCCCATAAAGACAGGGTAAACAGAAAATTTGCCTACTTGTTGAACAAATAACTATTTATCGTTATTTTTCAATTGTTTTTAAAACTATCCGTCAAATTACATTAATTTGCTGTTTTTTCATATGACTATGTGGCTGCTCTTTTATTTTTCTAATCCAACTTTGTCACTTGGAATTACGCAATAAATATACTTTTACTTGACTTTCAGTATACACTCAAATTTAGAACCTACCTATCTAATTTTGGAGTGCGCTCTCTTTTGTCTTGATAACTTTCGGACAATTACAAATATAGAATACACTCTTGCGGCAACTGGCAAACGGGCCACTCCCGAGGAAGATTTTCTTGATTTACGAGTAGTATCTCCAGAGAAAGCGAGTAATTGTCTTCTCGATCTTGTTGCTCGTCTACAACGACCAAAAGAAAGAGCTACCACAAAATAAACATCGCAAATACGTGACCGGAGCACCGAAGGAACACAAATAAAAACTAACTTAGAACAACATCACGTAGCGTGGGAAGGAAACAGTCTGAAAATAACTGAAACCGTTGCTACCTTAACGGACTGTTTTATCGAACGTTAATTAGGAGTATTTAGTTTCATTTATTTTTGCTTATATGTTCATATGTAGCTTAAGATATAATTATAGCTCTTGTTGAATGTGGAGGGATATAATGGGAGAGGAAGACCGAAGAAAAGATGGATGGATTGTGTGAAAGAGGATATGCTTAAGAAAGGTGTGAATACGGAGATGACGAATAACAGAGCTGAATGGCAGAAGAATTCATGTTGTGCCGACCCCACTTAGCGTGAGATAAGGTCCGGAAGAAGAAAAAGAAGAGGTTGGGCACTGATAATATCAGTGCCCACTGTGTATGGAAAATATTATTTTGACTTTCAATGTCCAATTATTGTTTATACTATTTAAATAAATAAGTAAAGTTATGTCAGTACGACCAATTGCAAACATATAAGTTAAATAATGCTGAACATTCCACACATCATCATATAGCCCCAAGCGAAACAAAGCTTGTGTTATAGGTACTAGATATCTGATAAACTTAATTCATTACAATTAATAAAAATAATTCCGGACTGTCCACACCGCATCATCTAGCCCCAAGCTAAGCAGAGCTTGTGTTTTGGGTACTAGATGTCTGATAAACTTAATACATTACATGAGACATATTTTTTACTCTATATGGAAAACATCCAGAAATCCGGAGAAAATATTTATCGATCGAACAAACGTTTGACCCAAGGCGAGAATCGAACGCCTTTTGGGTCGCAGGCGGACCTTCTAGACCCACGGTAAAACAGCAGAAGTCAGTACCTCTACCATGAGTTAGGACATTACAATCGCCTAACTTTACAATAGTAGTTACGTAAATATGCAGATAGTATAGTATAGCGCATTTTTAGTACCCAACTATCCGCAAGAGGCGCTGTTCAAGTTTTCATACATTTTATAACTGCAGCCGCTAGCGATTAGATAGCAAAAACTCATGGTAGACGTACAGATTTTTAATAGTTGTAGACCCGTACTATAAATGCTAGCTCAGTCACAGATCAGTTTAGTCTCAGTCTATGCTTGAATGCTTTTCTAAGGCATGAACATTACTCAAACATCGATCGATGACTTAGAACGGTCATAATACGAGTATACAAATTGGTTACCTACCTATTAGATTCTCAATTTTAGGTCCATGAGTTCCTTTACACTATAGAAAGCTCTTTCAATAAGCCGTTATATGTTTTTTTTTTGTGAAAGGAAAATCTTTGATAGGTATTTTTATAAGGAAGGTCTTAGGAGTCCTTGACAGATCATTTCTGTACTCGTGTAGTATGGTATGCAATATACATCTAGCTAAGGTATTTATCCCTAGCTTTAGACTTCATAGGTTGAGACTCTGTTGATGACTGCTTCAAATAACAATTGTGCCTTGTTATTTGAAGCAGTCATCAGTCAACAATATAAACTAACTAAACACACACAAGTGTGTTTAGTTAGTTACTAAATATTGTTCTTTAATTGTTATTTTTATTTGTGTGTGGACAAAAATTATGTCCGAATAAAGAAACTTTTTTTTTATTTATTCCTTCGATTCTCAACAAATTTAGCCACCGCTAGAATATATAAACTGGGCAATGTTAGTTAACGATATTTGTATGCAGTGGCCTATTTTTTATGTAACCGATATTATCCCGTAAACAAGATGCAAGTTGTACAATGTGTTACGCATAATGTTTAACCTTTTGCCTGTCCCATTGGAGTCTCCCACAAGGTAAAATCCTGTGACCTATATTTAACTTATCTTATTTAAAACACAATCTGAAATCGACTCTATAACTCTGCGGTTTGGAAAGGTTTTTGTGTAGCTAGTGTTGGTGGTTAGGATGTTTTGTATGGCATTTGCATGGGACCCACGTGATGGAACACATGTTGGACCATCGGGGCCATCTTCGCGCCGGGAGATGTGTTTGGTAGAGTTTTTGAAAAATTTACTTCAATTATAATGTTTTTACGTTTATTGCAGTTGGTAATTTATTAACTATAACATAACTCATAACTATTAGCTTTTTACTGTTCAATACCTTTACCTACCTCACTTTTATGGTGTAATTTAGTAATAGGTACATTGAAATAGAATAACTTAAAAAATTACAATGTTCTCCCTTTTTTATTTCCTAAGGAGAAAGTTTGAATATGAATATTGTTATAACCTAAATAACTATATTATGGTAATGACAAATACGCGATAAGCAAAAAACCATTTCCTTTACGAAATAATGAATCATCGAATGACAAAATTATTTCAATTAAAAACAACAGTTAATACGACAAAAGTAAATGAATCACATATTCTCATGAGCGCGGCGGCGCCATCACATGCTGTGCACATTTGTGAAACCCCCCTCCCTTGGACCGTTACATCCCCCTGAAGGGATCTGAAAAAACTTAACAAAAAATCAGACCCTTATGTTGGTAGCGATAAAGTTCCCTGGGACTTTGATGTGGTTTTCAAGGGCCTTAAAGGTTATTGACCTACTTTTTTCGCATCCTACCATCGGTAAAGTACCTCTAATCATATTCACAAAACTTTAACTTTAAAGTAATGCTTCTGTTTTGATTGATCACGGTGGGCCGGCCATATGACGCGAAGAACCGGCTACCGGTAAACGTTTTCTTAAGTGGAGACCACGACTTGGCAATTGTAGAGTAGGGTGCCCTCTGGCCCGGTGATTTGACGACCGGCAAAAGCCAGGCTGCAGATACTGGATGCTTTAAACTAAAAACGGACACTATTTCTATTTAGTAGAGGTCTGTGTCCAGCAGTGGACTAATTAAGGTTGACGATGATCTTTTTTTTTTTTTGCGGCGTGCGACCTGGCAACACTGCTTACATTTTTCTTTCACTATAAATAATTTCTTAATTCGCCCAATAAACCCTATAAATTCGCCTACATTACCTTCAATTCTTTATTCCATAAAGCAATTGAACAAAAAATCTATTCAGTGACTCGCGAATGTCGTGATTGTGTAAAGTTGCGCATATCCTGTTGGCATAACCTCAAAATCTGTGCAATGACTGAAGTGCAGGAGCTAAAGGAAGCTCAGAGAACCATGGAGGCCTCTCTTCTATCAAGAATGGATGCCTATGAGAAGTCCCTGCAGCAGGCTGTCTCCAGTGACAGTAAGGTTAGCATAGAAAAATTAGCCGAAGACTTCAAAAATTTCAGAGACCTTGCCTGGACATGTTTACAGAGCCTACGCTTGCAGATACAGGCACTCACGATAAAGGTTGATGAAATAGACAGCTACAACAGAAGAAATGCCCTACTGTTCAATGGCATAAAAGAATCAGACAGTGAAGATTGCTCCAAAGTCATCCTCGGCATAATCAATTCCAAACTGAATATGAATGAAATCGGCCTCAATAATATTCTGCTATGCCACCGCTTGGGCTTGAAAAAACCAACTGGGAGCCGTCCAATATTAATAAGGTTTACAGATGACAGAGCTAGAAATGCAGTTTGGAAAGAAAAGTCAAGACTGAAAGCCAGTTCTACAGTCATCAGTGAATTCCTTACAAAATCTAGACAAGCCATCTTCGTAGCAGCTCGTCTGCACTTTGGAGTTAGAGGCTGCTGGACTCGTGACGGCGCCATCTTCATAAAACTTCCAAACAACGACCGGAAACGTATCACATCATTGGAGGACCTAGAATCGCTCGCTAAAGAACATCCAGCTATGCCAGCGGAAGGCTCATCTAATAAGCCGCCAAGCACCAACTCCGCGAGATCGCAGGTGACATCAGGATCCAGCCGGCAGGCGGCAGCAGGACCCACGCCGCCGCCGCCGACAACCCGTAAGCAGGCAGCTGCAGCGACAGGCGCGACTGCGTCGTCGGTGGCCCCGACGACGATGTCTGCGGCGTCATCCCTGCCTCGCAAGGGCCATAAGTAGCCCTTCCCTCCCGGCCATAGTTCCAACAAGAAGTGAACAGTGACCATGGAATGAAAGAGACTATAGTGATTAACATATCAACCAACTCTATTTATAGGTAGATACACTTGAAGCGCCTAGGCCTAGCGGGTGATATGTTTTTCAATCTGTGAATTGTCAATGTCAAACGCAGAAATTTGACTGACTTGACTTCGTGTTGTTAGAGTGTCAAACCAACAGGTGACATAACCTTCAAATTATTATGTAACTGTCATTGTCAAATCAAAGCGTAGGGACCTTGCAATGTCACTTCAATGCAATGTCACTTGTGTTTTGTTTTGTTTACATTAGTTATATTATTTTTTTTCTCTTTTGCGCCCTTCATTTGTTTCTATGTTTTTCCAGTGTGTCATTCATTTGTCTATAAAAGTTGCAATAACTTCTTTAATTTAATTTAGTCTTATTTTTTAAAACCGAATACGGGACTATGATCTCAATGTTTGTGACTGCTGATCTCAATATCTTTGACTGCTGTTCATATGTAAGTAAGTGAATTCCTCAAACACGTAACAAATTTGTGTGGAACTAACTAACCTCAGTTGTGCAAAGATGTTTCTCCTTCATATCTTCTCTACAGGAGCTGGCTAGGTTTGTGCAACTAATATCACAATGTTTATAGATCTGTG
Organism: Eupithecia centaureata; assembly: GCA_944547425.1. Classification (NCBI taxonomy): domain Eukaryota; kingdom Metazoa; phylum Arthropoda; class Insecta; order Lepidoptera; family Geometridae; genus Eupithecia; species Eupithecia centaureata. The sequence continues at coordinate 3,744,877 of OX155677.1, read as the reverse complement.
GTATTAATATAATTATTGTAGGTTTTATAAGTTTTCTTGTTTATAGCATACATTGTATATATTATTTATAAAGATATTATAAAAGATAAGTATAGTAATAGGTATCTATCTAATGTCCTTTGCCGATAGCACTAGTAATAATGATGAATCATTTCATTCCGCTATAACCAGCTGTGAAGCCTCTTTTGAAAGTGCCAGTGATGGAAGCCCAACTCTTGGTGAGTTACTTGTTGATGTGTTTGCTCCATACAAAAAAAATCTCAATATATGTCACATAAATGCCCAAAGCATTCCACAACATCATTCTGACCTTCTTGAAACCTTTAGTTCAGGGTGTGCCGATATTGTTATGGTGTCGGAGAGCTTTCTTAAACCATCTCTACCCTCTTCTTACTATCCCATTCCTGGCTTTATTATGGCTAGGAATGATCGCACAGGAAAGGGTTGTGGAGGTGTAGCAATATATTTGAAAAGCCAACTAAATTTTAAGGTCATCTGTCAGTCACCGTCTGCTTACAGCAAGACTGCTGAATATCTTTTTCTGGAGATTGATTTGGGGGTCAAGCTGTTGCTTGGAGTAGTATACTGTCCTCCAACCATAGATTACTTTGATAAATTAGAAACAGTGTTAGAAGAACTTGTATCTGACTATACTCATGTTATCATTCTTGGTGACTTCAATACTTGTCTCCTTACGGAAAGACTGAAATGGAGAGCAGACAAGCTTCACAACATTATTGACTCAGTAAATCTAAACATAGTAAATAACATTATTCCAACCCATCATACTTCTCACTCTGATAGTTTAATTGATCTTATTATAACATCACAGGTTGACCGTATATCAACATATGGCCAACTTTCAGCACCTGCTTTCTCCCATCATGAACTTCTTTACCTTGCCTACAAAATCCGACCTCCTAAGACCAAGCCAATGGCTGTCAGCCAACGCAACTTCTCACGGCTTGATTTCACAAAACTTGTTGAAGCAGCTACGGCAGTTGACTGGAATAAGATAGAGTCTTATCCTTCTATAGATGAAAAGGTAGACTTTCTCAACACTAATATTATTAGTTTATATGACATTTATGCTCCCATCCACTTAGTTAAAATGAAATATGCACCAGCACCTTGGCTTGATGATATAACCCGAAAGGCCATGGCAAGAAGGGATAAAGCTTTCCGAAAATTTAAAAGTAATAGATGCGAAGAAAATTGGAACTCTTACAAACATTATCGTAATCGCTGCAATATGTTAGTTCGAAACGCCAAGAAAAAACACATTATGACACAAATTGATATTGCTTCTCCAGCAAGCTTATGGAGGTTTCTGAACTCTCTGGGAATTGGTAGACAGAGGTCTCATAATATAATACTTAATACTAATATTGACGCCTTAAACAAACACTTTACTTGTAGAGACAAAATAGATCCTGACCTAAAAACTATAGCTCTTACTCAAATTTCTAATATGGCTCTGCCAAACAACGACTCTTTCACCTTTACCACGGTTAGTGAAGATAGAATTCGAAAGATTTTTAACTCGTTCAAATCTAGTGCGGTGGGCAGTGATAACATTGGTCGCATCATGATCTCCCACATCCTTAAGCAACTTCTTCCCACGGTTACCCATCTTATTAATTACTCTCTCATGTCTTCTCAATTTCCTGACCAATGGCGTAAAGCTCATGTGATCCCTCTTCCCAAAATTTCAAATCCTGTCTCACTTAATCAATATCGTCCAATATCAATTCTCCCATTCCTGTCTAAAGTTGTTGAAGCGATTGTTCACTCCCAGGTAACAGAGTATCTCTCCAATAGCAATTTTATTAATCCTTTTCAATCTGGGTTCAGAAAAGGTCATAGCACCACTACGGCGCTTCTAAACGTCACGGAGGACCTACGGAAAAACATGGAGAAATCCCACGTCACGCTACTCGTCTTAATTGACTTTAGCAGCGCTTTTGACGCTGTAGACCACGATCTTTTACTCACACTTCTTCCCCGACTGAATTTTTCTCCACCCGTTGTTGACTGGTTTGCTTCATTTTTGAAAAACCGTCAACAAAGGATCCGGAATGGTGCTGATTTCTCGGCTTGGCTGGAAATCGAAGCTGGTGTGCCACAAGGCGGAATTCTCTCTCCACTTCTTTTCTCACTTTTTATTAACCTTCTTTCTCACAACCTTCTTTGTCATTACCATATGTACGCCGATGATCTCCAGCTCTACCACTCCTCTTCTGTAGATGATTTAGATAATGCCATTAAGTTCCTCAATGGTGAACTGGATAAACTCTCAACTTGGTCCACTCAGTTTGGCATTAAGGTTAACCCTAACAAATGCCAGGCCATTTTAATAGGTAGCTCACGTCAATTGGCAAAGATAGATGATCAAAACTTATCCCCTCTACAATATAACGGGATTGATATTCCTCTCTCCCCCACTGTTAAAAATCTAGGTGTCATTTTTGATAGAAAACTCAGTTGGATTCCCCACATCAAAGAAATCTCCAGAAAATTCTATGCCTCTATTCACTCACTTCTACGTCTTAAAAACTTCCTTCCGACTACTACCAAAATCACTCTAGTAAACTCTCTTCTCATTCCAATTATCGATTATGCCGACGCTGTGTTCATTGATCTAAACGAGGATCTCCTCAATAAACTAGATCGTCTTTTAAATACAGGTATCCGTTTCATCTACAATCTCCGCAAGTACGATCATGTTAGCAAATATCGAGCTATGCTTAAATGGTTACCTATCCGCGAACGAAGAAATCTTAGGATCCTTTGTTTACTGTATTCAATCATAATAGATCCTTCGGGCCCCATTTACTTAAAGGACCGCTTTAATTTCCTAGCCGATGATCATAGTAGAAACCTTCGTTCCTCTGATAATCTTCTCCTATCAATACCAGTGCATAACACCTCCTTTTTCGGAAATTCTTTCTCTGTAGAGGCAGTACGGTTGTGGAATGATTTGCCTCTGGACATAAGAAAGGCAAAGACACGCGACACTTTTAAGCAGATGGTGCGTAAGCACTTTCTCAAGAGGTTATATTGATATTGTTTTTGTTTTATATACATTATAAAACTATACCTATTTACTTTCTTTGGTTTCATAAAAGTTGTTTTTATAGAAATATATATATATATATATAGATATATTTATTACTGTAGGTTATTAACTTGATTAGTTATTATTGTTAACTATTGTATATTATTTATAATTTGTAAAACTAATATTAGCACGCCAACCCTGTGTCTCAACATGTGTTTTTGGTTGGCAGGTAGAAAATGCCTCGGCATTAAGCCCACCCTTTGTACTTTAGTGCAATAAAGTTTTAAATAAATAAATAAATAAATAAATGATGATTGATGTACGTCAAATTGACATTATCACATTTATCAGATCTTCCAAGAAATCCTCTCAAATATTATCGTAGCGTAGATAAATTTCGTCGTACTTTTTATCAATCAGTCATAAACTTGATCTAGAAAAGAAATCATGTGGTTGCCGATCAGTGTATTTACCTTGGTAGTAGTGGGTGTCACTGCCCAAATTGATGGTATTATAGAAGTTAATCCTGTATCTGATCCAACAGTGACCATACAGCAAGGAACTGTGCAGGGATCCGTGTCTTTAAATGGGAACTTTGAGTTTTATGGCATGCCGTACGCAGATGCGACATCAGGCACCAACAGATTTAAGGTAAGAATAAAGATGGAATCAGAAATAAAAATCAAACTGATATTATAAATGCGAAAGTTTGGATGGATGGAATGATGTTTGTTACTTTAACACGCCAAAACTACTGAACGGGTTGTGCTGAAATATTGATAGACGTAGTTCTAGGGCCTGGAATAAAACATATTAGCTTTTTTTATCAATTTTCACGCGATTAAAGTAGCGGAGCGCAGCTAGTATAGTATAACCGCAACTAACATAAGAGTTATTTTGTAAACTTTTTTCAGGCACCAAATCTTCCTCCGTTATTTGCAGACACATTTGTGGCCAACAGAAAAGACGTGAAATGCGTGAGAGCATTAGGAGCGGGCTACGAAGGCACCGAGGACTGTTTAGTAGCAAATGTGTTCACACCATCCCTTAATAGTACAAAAAACCTTTCAGTAATGGTCTGGGTTAAAGGAAAAGAGTTTGATAAAATGAAAGATATGGATCAGAGTTTTGAAAATTTCGTACATAAAAATGTAGTCGTTGTGTCTTTAAACTACCGAGAGTCGGTCCTTGGTTTTCTTTGTCTAGGAACTGATGTTGCACCAGGCAATGCCGGGTTAAAAGACATTATCGCTGGATTGCGATGGGTGAAAGATAATATTGCTCAGTTTGGAGGCAACCCCAATGACATTACTCTGGTTGGGCATGGAAGTGGCGCTGCCGCTGTAGACCTGATTACTCTGTCTCCAATGGCTCATGGATTAGTCAACAAGGCAATCACACAAAGCGGCAGCGCGTTATCTCCCTGGGCTGTCTCACGTGATAACTTAGAATACGCAATTCAAGTGGCTGAAGCTCTCGGACACCGTATCACGGACATCGATGAACTCTCCGAAATTTTTGAAAGGACTAGCAGCTCTTATGGGAGTTATAAATGACCTCGACCTTACTGATAATTCGTTGGCGTTCGCACCTTGTGTCGAACGTGATAACTTGACTGGCATAGTACCGTTTATTTCCAGAACACCGTATGAAATTATTCAAAGTGGGGATTTTATGCAAATTCCTATGATCATGGGTTACGTAGATAACGAAGGCACAATTCGGTCTCAAGAGGCTGTAGAAGACGATTGGTTGGTAAAGATGGACCAATCATTCGACGAATTCTTGCAGCCTGATTTGAAGTTTGAAAATCGATCACAAGAAGCGCAAATAGCTGAAAGAATAAGAACCCGTTACTTCGAAAGTGATCCTATTGATATCGACCACGCAGAAAACTACATTGCTTATCACGGCGACACAATGATATTGGTGTCCACTATAAGAGAAGTTCGTATGCGAGTGGCTGCAAGTAATTCCCCTGTTTATTTGTACCAGTTCTCGTACAAAGGAATTTTGGGTGAATCACTCATGGGGCCTCTAGCGGTTAAAAGCGCCGCGCACAGTGAAGAGTTGGCTTACATGCTTTTTAATGCAACCAACAATCAAATACAATATAGAGATATGGTAGTCCGTGATATCCTTGTTGAAAGGTGGAGCAATTTTGCCATGATTGGGTAAGATACAGCTTTGTTTTGTGAGAACATCCATTAAGTCATGTCATGAAGCATATCATTAGACCCGTAAGAAGATAGGTCTAATGGTAAGCTGCTAAAAGATTTAAGAATTCATAAATATTATTTATTATTGCAGAAATCCCGTAAGTGAGATGTCCACCACGGTTTGGTCTCCATTCACATCCACTCAACCATCCTTTCTACGGTTTCTAGATGATGACGAAATTTCAGAACTATCTATATTCGACTTAAACTTAGAGAACCCTCATCCAACGACTATGACATTCTGGGATGAGATATACACGGAGTGTTTCTTGGATGCTGAGAGCACGTGGGAACTAACTGATCGGACGGATGAAGAAGATATTGAAGAAGGTAGTGGAGAAGACAGTGGAGAGGGGAGTGGGGAGGGGAGTGGTGAAGGCAGTGGAGTTGGAGGTGAAGAAGGCAGCGGTGATGGTGAAGATAACTCAACAGATTCTGCATCAACGGCTGTAGGATACACTTTCTCAATCATTACTGTTTTCGCTGTTCTAAACAAGTTTCATTCTTCCCAAATCCTTTTGTAAAAACTATTCAGTAGATTGAATTTTACTGTCCTAGTTTTAACATATAAATTGATTCTTGTATGAATTTGACTCAAATTCATATGAAGTAACTACCTCTTATTTTACTTTTAATAGATTCAAATAAATTTATAGATTACAATAAATTTACTTATTTTGAATTTATCTAACAATCAATATTCGTACAGTATTTTTTTAGTTTATTTACTTCGTTTATTTAGTTTAAACTTTAACTTTAAGGGCGCCCATTACCTATTAGTTAAGAAGTTTTGTTGATATAAAATTAAAAATCCGGATAAGATTTGAGTTGTTTTTATTTTAAGTTATAATGATATGTTTTGTACCTACCGCAGAATAATAAATTACAACTAATATATGGAAACGTTTGAAATAACAGCAGACTTTTCAAATGTTATATCAAGAGGTTGCTCTACTCAATGAAATCTACTTTCTTTATTCATTTGATTTATTTATCCTCAAATATTAATATGAAACCAAATCAGGTAATATAATAAATAAAAGATAAAACAAATTTAATTAATTAAATAACACATGTATTGCACATAACTTAGGTAAAATCGTATATCTTCCATACACCTTAAAATCCAATTACATATTATCTACCTATGTCAATATCATTTGTAATTACTACACTAAATGTGTTTGATCTTGTCATTACTTTCAATACTTGGAATCGTAACCAAAAGCTATCATCATCATCATTATTAAGTTACTTTTAATAGATGATCATTAACCGTACAAGGGTATTCCAATCCATATCACTTCACAGTCCACCAATCCACCAACTTCAAAACTACCACACCACCAACTTCAATACTTTAAAGTTTAAAGAAAAATGAGAACGTAATCAATAACGAAGTCAATAAAATACGTATTATTGAGAATAACTCAAAAACAGACAGATCAAATCTTTATCAAGTTTATATTTGACCATATGATAAACACCTGCATGTAAATAAATAAGACTCAACAAAATCAGTTCATCTTGAAATTTACAAAATTGTTCAATGGAGAAACTCCTCCTTTTTAAGTCAGTTGTTATTGAATAGGTAGGAATTAGATTAACCTTTTGACTCATCGATCGAAGTTGAGACTGATCTGTCTTTTTGAGATAAAAGTGTTAGCTTAAGACACTAAAGTGACAGCTACGATTTCCGTATAAGGCTGTGTTTCCACCGGATATGCTAGGATGTGTGGCAAAGGTGTATTTGAAATACAATAATCGCGTTATGTATTGCAAAATACTTACAGTTAAGTATTGATCTTGATTCATCTGACAGTATCTTATGATAAACTGATAAGCTAGACATTATCAGCTAACGGTGGATTGAAATACGAAGGTCATTGTTTTTCATTTCTTGTAAAATACCTATTTTGCAATCTAGTTGAAACGAATGTGTTGATAAAAACGTTTCAACAAGTATGACGAACTCTGTGGCATGGTGGGCGATGGTAAGTCTGCGACGAAGGAGGTTGTGGGTTCAATTCTGCCTCGGGACAAATGTTCATACGATCTTCAGATATTTATTCTATTTATAATCAAAACATTTATGTAGTATTAAGTATATCAGTTACCTAGTACCCATAACACAAGCTCTGCTTAGCTTGGGGCTATGATGTTGCGTGTATTATCCAGCGTTATTTTATTTATAACTCTGAAGATATCTGAGAAAGCTTTGCGTAGGTAGAAAATAAAAGACTTATGAATCATTTCTAGAATAATCTTATCTACCTTTGTTTCACTAAATCTGAAAATACAAATGATTTGCTAGTGTCGTGACAAGTGCTACAGCTGCATTGTTGGATGTATTTGTTTTTTATTTTTTCGCAGTGATTTATTTCCTTTAGACTTTACAGGACTTTTGGATATACAGATTATTCAAGATGTTTATAATTTTAAACAAACTAGGAAGTAAAGTCCTAAGTTTTATCATTTCAATAATCTGATATTTTGTAGTAAAACTTTATACAAAGAATAGATTGACCATTTAGGTATTTTTTTTTTTTTTTTTTTTTTTTTTTTTTTTTTAATAACTTTATTAACAACGAAAATTACAAGCAAAGGAATAGAAAAATTACAACTAGTATTATTTAGGTATTTGAATTCATTTACTGATCATTTTTGCAAATCTCTTGGAGCTTTGTTGTTTGTGAAATATGGATCGTACCTTTTAAATGCTTCTATTAAGCCTTGCCGCGGCAGTCTCGGCATAATAAACGACCCCTACAACTCAGCTCGTGTATTTCGTATAAACCGATAAAGAGAAAAAAATATCTTTTGTACAAAGAAAATAAATAATTAATTCAGGACTTCTGAGGACACACGAGTTTGAGAGATCTATTTTCTATAGTAGAGTTCATAAATATAATGCAGATCGTACACAAATTTGTCCCTAGGCGGGAATCGAACCCGCAACCTCCTGCGTCGCAGGTGGCCCTTGGCCCACCGTGCCACATCGGTCGTCAAAGAGTCGCTTGAGAGTTCCATTGCCTGAATAGTAGAGTTTGAGAGTTCCATTGCCTGAATAGTAGAGTTTGAGAATTCCATTGCAGTGGAGTTTGAGAGTGAGTTTAGCCTGAATAGTAGAATTTGAGAGTTCCATTGCCTGAATAGTAGAGTTTGAGAGTTCCATTGCCTGAATAGTAATGTTTGAGAATTGCATTGCCTAAATAGTAGAGTTTGAGAGTTTGCCGCAGGCGACCCTCATCCGCCACAACACATCAGAACCATCTATCATCTATAATCATTTACCTTGGGCCTAGATGATGATGTATGAATTGTCCATCACTATTTATTAATTATTTATTTATTAGTAGTTAATCAACTCCCAACTAAATGGGGCATATTGTAAGTCCTAAGTAAACTTGCGTGCATAAAAGTTGAGACCGCAACGCGCGTGTCAGTTCACAAGGTCGCCACTATATATGCAAATGTATACAGCATAAACACGTACTAGCCCGCACTAGGGAAATGTCACACAGACCTTTCCACATCCGCTGGACTAGATAAAGTAGACGTAAGACAAAACTGTTTTTAGTTGAAAAGTGGCCTTTAACCACTTAGAAAAAAGGAGGAGGTTGAATGTTGGTGGGCTTTTGTCTTTTACCGACTTCAAAAAATTTAATGGGACCTCAATTCGACACTATTTTCTTGTTTATTACGTAATTTTTTTAGGTATACGATATATTAATTCTTCTTTTATTTAAAAGGTGGTACTTCTCAATTGTCTCATCATAACTTTTTCTAGGTGAACCGATTTTGATAATTCTTATTTTATTAAAAAGCTGATGCTTTTAATATTTATTCCGACTGGTATTGACATGGATCAATTGAGCTACCTTTAGACTGTTTGCAACCGTCTGCAGTTAGCTCAATGGTTTCAATTGTAAATACTAGTTGTAATTTTTCTATTTCTTTGCTTGTAATTTTCGTTGTTAATAAAGGTCATTAAGATCCAAAAAAAACAAAAAAATTTAATATTTATTGTTTACAAAAATGATCTCATGGTCGCGGTGACCAGTAGTTTCCGAGTATCTTAAGTTTAATATACTAGCGACCCGCCCCGGCTTCGCACGGGTTTATTATACGTATAAACCTTCCTCTTTAATTACTCTATCTATTAAAAAAACCGCATTCAAATCCATCGCGTAGTTTTAAAGATTTAAGCATAGGAACATAGGGACAGAGAAAATGACTTTGTTATATATAATGTAGTGATGATAATGCCTGAAATTTTATGTCGGTTATGAGTTTATGTAATAAACATCAAATTATAACGGAATTTAGTAGTTACCGAGCTTTTTGACCACTTCAAAAAAGTAGCTGATTCTATGTTCAACTGTGCGAATGTTTTTTATTATTATTATCTAAGTTGAATCAGCGGGAAGGCGGAGCTAATGAAACTGAGTAATTATCAACAAACAAATATGGGTCTTTTTGTTTTTTCTTTTGTTTTAGGCATTGTAGGTGTTAATAAATTCAAAATGTAAGTCAATTTCCTCTTGTTTGTCCTGTCCCTATCAAATTAAAAGCTTCTTTAGACAAACAATTTCAGCTCCAAAGAAAATTATTAAATGAGACGAATTCTGAGAAATAAAGAACTAAGAGCGAAATGATTAATATAACCTCTTAAAAGATCCTTTTGCACGTGCAGTTTAAGGTGATCCGAGTTCCATACGTTTGTATTTTCCCAAATATGAGCGATGTGGACATAATTTAACAAATAAATAACTGTTTTTGGCTTTGTTATTGGTCATTATTTGCGGCAAATTGTGTTTGATTCATGAAAACACTCGGTATAATTAGAAATAACGTGAAAATTTTAGGCCATTTTTATCAATGTGTGAGTGAACACGGATAATGTTGTACGCCCGCTTACTTGAACTTGTGAGTGTGACGGCGGCGACGGAATCGCCATCTCTGTGCTATCTAAAGAATCATCTAATAATACCATAGTCTACCGTTCTCAAAGGGTTTTTCCATCGTCCAAGTATTTATTCCCTTCTATTTTTGTTGCATGTCAAATAAGATCTAGGAAGCCTACGTGCCGTTCCCATGACAACAATAAATGACACTATGTAAACAGATAAAATGTTTGCTTACAGATACCAGTTTAGAGAGTTTTACGCTGGGGCCACACTACCTTACCGTCTACCGGGCTGTTACCGCAATAATTATGACATTAAATTACCGTTTAAATTACTGCATGAACTGGTGTGGTTACACTAGAGTTTACCTAGATATGTCAATAAATAAGGCGGTAAAAATATCACGTGCGTCGCCGCGCCGGTGAGCTCATATTGCACACTGGACAAACGGTAGTGGCCACAAACGCATTAATTACTGCGGTAATCTTCTTTGATGTGCGAAACAAGACCGCCGCCGGAGCTATTGCCTACCGCCATTTGCCATATTGATTGGCATTGTAAAATTATGGCCATAAATCGTGGTTACACCTAGGTGTTGTATAACTTATGGCAATAATTATCGGCATATCACGATAGTGTGGCCCCAGCATTAGACGTGTCAGAGTGTATGCAAAGCATTTCGCTCATTCATCAGCGACGACCGATGTGGCGCAGTGGGCGAAGGTCCGCCTGCGACCGGTTGCGGGTTCAATTCCCGTGTCGGAAAAAAATTGTGTACAATCTGCAGAAATTTGTTCCGTTGGTCTGGGTGTTTTCTATGTATTTAGAAAAAAAATATCTATCTATGTAATGTATTGTATTAAGTTTATCAGTCAACTAGTACCCATAATACAAGCTTTGCTCAACTTGGGGCTAGATGATGCTGTGTGGACTGTCCGGAATTATATATTTTTTTTTATTTTATTGGACTAATCGTCACTTTTTACAGGAGCCAAAACAAAATTTTGAACATGATTTTTTTGAAAAAATGTTTTTCTTTCATTCATCACATTCATCATCATTGTTTTCGTAATTTTTTGCTCTATTTTAAAATAATGGTCGCTGTTATATCTATCACCCAACTTGATAAAAACTACAAAAGCCCTTTTTGCATTCAAATTTTGAAGCAAAGTTAAGATAATAATCCCAATAAAAAGAAATAAATATTGAAATGAAATGTTTTCAAAAGAAGATATACTTTATGAGAAATAAAACATTTTCTAAATTTTTTGAAATGTGGCCGTTTTGCATTCAATGAGCGATTTGTAAAAATGCCTGAACATTAGCTGGCGTAAAGAGCTAAAATAAAATAAAAATCAGTTGGTGTTGATAGTACATAATTGTTTCATTTTATTTTTGTCATACCGTTAGAAACGAGGTCAGGACCCTTTGTGGGATGTACGCAGAACAGTCTACCAAAGTTTTATATTACAATAAAATAGACTTAGGAAGGCTTACAATAAGTAATTTATGACAAACATGAATTTGTTTGTACTAGGTCTATGACATTGTTCAAAACATAAAGAATAAAAATGATAAAAATCAAAAATTTTGGTAGTGTTGAAGGGATTCGAGCCCGTACTAACGGGATGTATCAAAATTTTGTGGATATTTTATCATCAAAAAGCAAAAAGTAAATCAAATTTTCAGTGGTTTCGAACCCAGGTACGACTATACATCGTCGCACCCACCCGACTGTTCGAACCGCTAGTCCAACGTGACTTATTGAAATACGGTGAAAATTTGTATTACTTTTAATCTATTATAAGTGGTCGTAAAATCGGAGCTAAAATACCTAAGTACACAAAGAACAGAGTCAAAAAAAGTGGAGACTTCCTTACGCCAACAATTTTATTGTAATTTTATTATAATATTGGAACAACTTTCACAGTGAGTACATTTAAAATTAATGATTGTTATTGTGAACTCATTCAAATTATTTGTCAATTCCAATGATTTAACGAAATTAATAAATAGTGTGAAAAGTATTTTTTTTACCTATAATTTGTAAGATATTCCTTAGCTTATAAGCTAGTTTGTAAATAACATTACCCTCTGCGCCTTTTTACTTAAATTGTTCAAAACGATAAAAGAAAATTACCTCCAATTTTTTTTTAAATGTAAATAGAGCCTGTTTTTATTCTTAAAAAAAAACAAGAGTCGAAAATTAGTTCGTTAACTAGTGGTTTTATTGAATTAATTTTAGATGTAATTTAGTTATGTCCCGAAAACGGAACTATTGGTCCGAAAAATATTTAGTCCTAAGGCGTCTCCAATTATCTCTGTTATTTTTCGAACAGTAGTTATTTTAGTTCCACTGAATTTATAGGGTTTGCCTGTGTGAGTGACTCGTAGCGGCCGATCACTCACACGGGCAAGATCTTTTTTTGTGTGAGTGACTCGTAGCGGCCGATCACTCACACAGGCAAAATCTTTTTTGCTCTTCCCAAATACAAGCTCCATAGATGCTTTCAACACTTGAAAAATTGCTTGGTACATAAAAAACAACATCCCATTTGCGGCAAATATATTACAATTAAACAATTATGCACAATTTAATAAGAAAATAGTGAAAAACTTCAACATAGAAAATCAGCGCCATCTTATAGCGGAGCTATGCTTAGTCCTGGACCAGAAACAACCTTAATAAATATTTGCATTATAAAACTTATAATGTAAACTTTACAATGAAACATGCATCAACTGTTAAAAGTACCAGCGTGCATTTGGCTTAACTGCACACGTGCTATTCAAGCTGCTTTTTAATGTAAATCTTATTTAGCGAAAGCTAAATGTGGATATGGCTATTGATAAGGAAAATTTTAAACTTTGTTTATCGGTTAATTTTTTAGACTACAACTTATTAGCAAGCTGGAGTGGTAGTAGGCCAAACACATCTGCAAAGAACTGATAACCACTAAACATGTGTATCTTAACATGTTCTTGAGTGGAGATCGACATTCGTCAAATGTAGTGTAGGATGCCTTCCGGCCAGGTGCGAGACAATCTGCGAAAGAGCGCCTTCTATTTTTCGCGTCCTTAAACGATGTTACGCATTATTTGCTTTTTAATGAAACCGAAAACCTAAACATAGGCTACTTTTCATCCCAGAAATCAGTTTCCATGGGATAGAAATAGCCTTGAAATGTTTCTATAGAGACAGCGCGTCCAAAGCCGCAGGCAAGTATATTTCATAATAACTACTTCGAGGAATGTCTGTCGTAGTAATCTTTGTGATTACTCCGAGTCTTATAACAACTTCGCTTTGATCCTATCCACATTAAGCTAACGTCCTCGGTCCTCAACGCCCGTGCCGCAGCCGCCTCTTGCGGGCCATGTGGCACCGCATCCTGTCCCACCTCGTTCAGGTTACAGGACGAGGGCGATCGTAAACGGCCTGCTCTGGCTCTTTAGGGGACCGACCCTGCTTAGACTATTGCAAACATTGTGACAAACTTCGCTTAAACTATCGCAATCTTTGTGCAGCAGCACACTGATAGACCTGGTTTAGACTATCGCAAATATTGTGTAGCATCACACCTGACAGACACGGGTCAGACTATCGCAAACTGTGCAGCAGCACACTGATAGACCTGGTTTAGACTATCGCAAATATTGTTCAGCATTACACTGACGGACCCGGCTTAGACTACCTCTTCTCAAGAATACATAAACAGTAATTTCAGTTTCTTGTTTTATAGTTCAGCTTGGATTTTGCACTTATTGTTATAATTGTTGCCATTTTAAGAAATAAATGCAAGAACTGATTATAAGCGTGAGGGGATTTACAACGAACCATGTTTGTATTGCAGGAACACCAACGTCCTTTTAAATTAAACTAGCGACCCGCCCCGGCTTCGCACGGTTTTATTATACGTATAAACCTTCCTCTTGAATTACTCTTTATATTAAAAAAAACCGTATCAAAATCTGTTACGCAGTTTCAAAGATTTAAGCATACATAGGGACAGAGAAAGTGATTTTGTTTTATACTATGTAGTGATATGCAAGAATTTTACGCAATTTAGCTAAGGCTACATATAAAATAATAAATAAATGCCGGAAAAGCACGCGAAAACCTAGAGAACTAATACATTTATGTATACTTAGTTAAGTATTTATCTGTTCACCACACAACATCTGCTTATGTGACTTCATAATCTTATTCCTGTAATTTATCCCCGAGCTGTATTTTCCCTTGAGTCTATTTACCATTTACTTCCGGTTGTTTCATCCTTGAGCATCTATCGATTTCCTTCCAAATTATAAACGTTGATATAATTGGTTCTAATGATAGTCCGTAGCTTTTGTTTGTCCTTGTATGTGATATGTCAAAGTGGGAGTAACAGTTTTAAAATCAGAATACCCAATCGATCGCAAAAATCACCAAAATATCAAACGTTTAGTTTGTTATACCTAAACCTATCATAAGTAACTTTTTTTTAATGCATCTGTAATAGTTTTATTTGTTTAATTATTTTTAGGAAGAGATACGAATTTGCTTTTGGTGGCCACCAAATCGTAACTCTTCCTAAAATATACAAAATAAAAGTACTAAAGGTGCATTAAAAAAGCTTATGATAGGTGTCACAAACTTAACGATTGACCTTTTGTTTACGTAATTACTACATAGTATAAAACCAAGTCGCTTTCCCTGTCCCTCCCTATGTCCCTATGTATGTATGCTTAAATATTTAAAACTACGCAACGGATTTTGATGCGGTTTTTTTAATATATAGAGTGATTCAAGAGGAAGTTTTATACGTATAATAAACCGTGCAAAGCCGGGGCGGGTCGCTAGTAATCTGATAAAATAGGTAGTGACGCTAGTATACCTCGAGTTCGCGCCTTATGTTGATACAAGTTTCATTGTCATTGAAAACAAAATCGATCAGTCACTATCATTGATGATGTACTCCTGTAAAAACAGTTCAATGCCATCTCGACCCCACTGAATAAGACCGTACGTAAAAACAGCGTGACGAAAACCCAACGAAAACTATTGATTAAGTACCGTTTTTGTTTATTAAGCTTCAGTTTCCTTATGATCAGTTAATGAGTTTTAAGTGATAGTTTACGATTTGACACGATTTTATGGTAGTTATAAAACAATATTTTAGTTCTGTTTTGATGTTACAAACAAAGATTAGGCTGAGTGCTGTTTATTGGTAGTAAAATGAACATAACGGTTATACTAAAGGTACCTACCTACCTAGCCTATCTATTTGTATTCTCAAATAGGTTCTGAACTGATTGAAACTAATATTGCATTAATAAAATTAGTACAAATTTGTCGTAATATCTCATTTACCAAATGCCTGAAATTTGTGTTCGGTAAATATGAATAATAATTTCAAATTCAAAAAAGATAGATATAGAGAAAATACTTTATTGTACAGTTAAATTATAATATAAATTTAGAATAAAATTACAAAGACTAAGGCTGTGTCCCCAGTAGGCAAACTATGAGCGGCCGACTGAGAGAGCCGCAAATTTGTGGCGAACAGCAATAAACTCAGATTAGTTTGCGTGCGTATCGCAAGCACTCAAACCTGCGAGTCGACTGCTAACTGAGACAGTCGGCGCACGTATCGCTGCAAACTGCGTACAGTGAGCGCAAACTAGCAAACTGTGGACACTCAATCACTACATAGTATAAAACAAAGTCGCTTTTTCTGTCCCTATGTCCCTTCGAATGCTTAAATCTTTAAAACTTCGCAACGGATTTTGATGCAGTTTTTTTAATAGATATAGTGATTCAAGAGGAAGGTTTATTCGTATACTAAAACCGTGCGAAGCCGGGGCGGGTCGCTAGTTTAAAATATATGGAAGGGCGTACTGAACTGATACGCCGCAAACTCAGTCGGCTGCTCACACTTTGCCTACTGGGGATACAGCCTTAGTCACAATTGGCGTTTATAACGCTCAAGAGAACAGTTGATGGTTTTCAAATGCCA
Source organism: Eupithecia centaureata (assembly GCA_944547425.1). NCBI lineage: Eukaryota > Metazoa > Arthropoda > Insecta > Lepidoptera > Geometridae > Eupithecia > Eupithecia centaureata. Next base: position 3,728,691 of record OX155677.1, on the reverse strand, counting down.
TTCGTAAATGCATTTTTATTCTCTTTCGCTTACAGTACGTAAATAATTTAGCCTCCACGGAATGAAATTCTAATTTTAACTTTATTCCCAATTGCACAGAGCACATAAAACTTTTCCTTGTCATCTGAGAGACCTTGGTCTATGCCCTTCAAACTTTGTAGGTACTGAAAATATCTCATGTTCCCTTTTTCTAGTGCTGAATAATAGCTGTAACACATTGTTTCCCATATACGTACTTAGACCTAATTGAAGTTTTTATTTATTATATTCACGTAGCCTCTTTTCATTAAAATTTTTAATCAATTGTGTATTCTTTTTTGTAATATTTACTGTAAATTTTATTAACAACGAAAATTACAAGCAAGGAATAGAAAAATTACAACTAGTATACATCTTTGATGTAACTTTGAAGTAAATGATTTTTATAAATAAAAAATTTGAAAAACAATTCGTTTGTTTTTAATATAGCAAATTTGACTTTCATAAATATAATTTTTTATTCTTTTTTCAATTTTTTTTTTTTAATCAAGTTGATTTCCTTAATTTGATTTAATTTTTTGTAACCGTATTGTATGTACATTTGGATCAATGACGAAAGCATTTTCTACGTCATAATAACTTTGATGTAAATAAAAACTACGAGCTTTTTTTTAGCTTGTAAGAACTATAATTATAATGTGCTATTATTGTGTTTCGAGCATGAGTATGTTAGTTTGACGTAGGCTTACCGTTTATGGTTGTTTTATAAATGGATTTCGATCGTTCGTTACTATTATAACCGCTTTCTAGTATTTTAAAATTAGGTTCTTGATTTTAAACAGTTTATCATTATTTATACTAGGAATACAGTTTTATTTAGGTTTTTGGTACCTATATAACTTTATTTTGCTATTATATTGTTTACCACCATCGTTTTCAGTTTTAAAATGTTCCCTACATAAATACATACATAATTGTAGTTTGTTTATTATATGGACTATAAATGTGAAGTCAGGCATTTTTTGAGATGACTAGGCTTTGCCAACGACCGTTTATTTAAACACTTACTTCATTCGAATATTTTCACAAAAAAAAAACATCAAAGCCACAAAATAAAACTAGTATTAACAATTTAAATAAAATTTTGATAACTGCAGGCTGACTATACCAAAGAGTCTAGATGTAGCTCAACTGATCCATATCCATACCAGTCAACTTTCAGATAGTATTTGTGAGAGTATCAGACTAATAATCACTGATTAAACGAGTATTATATATTGTTTACATGTATAATATACCAACTCGACATGGAATGTTCGGAAATTACGGAAATGAACCTGAATGAACGACGCGTGTTACGTCAACTAAGGTAAAAGCCATCCAAAGCCACTTACATCAAAATAAAGACAGTGAAAAGTAGTAATTTGATAAGAGGAATAACATCTCAAAACTGCAGGTAAGTACTGAATTATAGAGTTGTTCAGCCGGCTCCGGCGCCGTTCGACATGCTCTTAGATAAATGAACAGACCTTTTGTGGAACACTTGACGTTTAAAGGGATGTACAGACGGGCTGACATTTGCGAATAGACTGACTCAGGCAGCGCGATACAACCTTGCGCGGCATCCTAATAATTATAATAGCTCGGTGTTGCTTCTTGCCTTGCGTGGTACAATTCTTGATGCAGACTTTAACTAAATAAATATTAATAAGTAGGCAGAAAAAAGGTATTTTTGGGAAACGTCTGGTAAAGTTACTCATTATAGGTGATAAAATAATGGCTAATTTCATGTTTTCTGACAACAAGCACGGCAAACTTATCGTGTCTAATAAAATGTACATGCACTGCATCCATTAGCATTTAACGTTTGCGTACTTAAAGGGTAAAACGGGACTTTTTTAGGCTATTCTAAAATTCGCTATCCAATCGTCTATAAGCAAACGAGATAGTTGCTCCCTGACTGTGTCTACAAATCAGGCCGTCTGTACCGTTCATATCTCAGCCAGATAGCATCTGAGTAATTGCGGCTATATCCGGAGTCAGCTACTTCCACTTAAAATTTGATGCATTTCAGTGTCAGTAATTTGCAATGCATTGTAGATAGAAAAGCGATACGTCTATGTTACATTTCAATAATTGTAAAAATCTATCAATATTGTTTGGATAAATTTATAGTTACACATATATTATGTCATAAGAATAAGAATGTTTATTCTTATGATTATGTTTGCATATTTACGTGAAGTCTGTATGAGGAGACTGTCCGACTGGTCGCCCGCGCACTAGACGTACTGGAGGCCGAGCGCGGTGGCGTGCGCGAGCACGGCCTCCGCCGCCTGTAGGTAGGTAGGTAGAGACACGTATATACATTAATACGTTTACGTGCGTTCTTTGGAGTGCCATACTCGCGCGCGTACGGATCACTCCACTCAGTCGCTCATCGTAAATCTGCACAATTTAATACGTAAATTCGTGTAGATTGCGCCCGTAGCTCCGCGCTACGGAGGGGAACGCTCGCGCTCGGGATACCGGCGGATCGGCATGCGAATGCCGATTCCCTGAAGGTCACGCGTCGCGATGAACCCCAGGGAGGGGCCCCCCGCGGGACCCTCCAAAGTGCCACCTCCGCGATCGTCATCATCATCATCATCGTCGGATGATGACGAAGACAGGGCGGAGAAAATTAAAATCAAGAAGACCACCCCCTCACCACGGAGGAGCGAGATGCCGCCCATGGGCACCTTCGCGGCATTGTCTCCGAAAGGGCTATACGAGCGTGATTTACTCACACTCGCCCGGCTTATGGAAGTCGGGGCCCTGTCGGAGGGAATGTTGCGATGGATGTCGATGTATCTTCGGCTCCAAGAGGCCGAGTTCGAAGGCACAGAACTGTCGCTGGAAGACCAGACGGCCCTTGAGTTCGCCCAGAGGGCGATCATCACCCTGCCGCCGTCGCAACCGATGCCCACGGCTGGACGCCGCCGGCCGATAGCAACCATCGAGAATTCAGAAGCGAAAAAACGGCTTCGCTCGCGCTCGCTCTCCGAGAGCCCGAAACAACAAAAAGAGAAGCAAGTGAGGATGACCAGCCCTCAAGTGCACGACGAGCCCAAGACCGCCGTCACCGCCAGCAGGCAAGTCCAAGCGCCATTGCCGCAACGGAAACCCGCCAACAAGCCCAGCTTCGCCCAAGCCGCGAAGGCACAGCAGCCGCCGAAGAGCTCAACGCCGGCGCCGCAACCATGCGACCGCCCGCCCTCGGCCAGCAGACCCCCCCCACCCCCGCCCCACGGACCGACCCCCGCTCGGCCCGGCCCGTCGAAGGCAGGATCAAAAGTGAGTACCACTCAATCACAAAGAGCCCCAAATGCCCCTAGTACAGAGACGGCTACCGCCGCCCAAGAACGAACCGGTCCCAAATACCCCCCGCTAGTTGTGGAGAAATTGGACAACTGGTCGGTCCATTTCCGCAAGCTAGCGGAGAGACTTGGGAGACCGCCGAACGGACGCCCATATGGCCAGGGAATACGTTTCAATCCCGAGGACGAGAAGGAGTACCGGCTGATACAGTCGTACCTCACCGACTTAGAAAAAGAGACGCCAATCAGCTGGTTCTCGTACTCACTCCCGGCGGAAAGAAGCCTGAAGGTAGCAATACGGGGGCTGCCTTCCGAGACCAACATAGACGAGATTAGTGAGGCTCTAGAAGAGAAAGGCTTCTCCCCGGAATATATTAAAAATATACGGGGACGACAGGGACGCCCAGGGAGCATTTTCTACGCGTCCCTTAAAAAGACACCTGGCCTGACACCGGCTATTTATGAAGTAAGTGAGTTACTACTGATGCCAGGTATAGTAGTAGAGGCATGGCGGGGGAAGAAGGGTCCGTCGCAGTGCCACAGATGCCAGAAGTTCCGGCACAGCTCCCACAACTGCCACAGGGAGCAGGCGTGCGTGCGCTGCGGAGAGCCACACCGCGCGAACGAGTGCCCGCGCCCACGCGAAGAACCGGCCACCTGTGCAAACTGCGGAGGGTCGCACCCGGCAAACTTCCAGTCGTGCCCGGTTTTTAAACGAGAAATCCGCAACAAGCGAGGGGGCACCCTCGCAGAAACCCAAAGCGCACCAGCCAGAGGTAGGAAGGGCACAGTGCTGGCAGCACCCGCCACCATCGAGGAGACGGCGGCATCCTCCCTGATGGCCCCAGCCAACCTACCTGGCCAAGCGGCAAAGAAAAAGAAGAGGAAGTCCAAGGTAACCAAAGAGACCACGACAACGACCACAGCCGCAGCCGAGAGAAGGAACTCCTTAGGGCAGACCATCGGTGTCCTCAAGGAGATCCTAGAAGCGGTACAATCTGGCACCGACGCCGAGACTGCGACCCTAATGGGCCTCATGAGGATCCTGAACCAAAATGGGGGTCAATCTTAGGGTCGTATATTGGAATGCCGAAACGCTCACGGGGAAGGGAAGACAGCTGGCCCTCTTCCTCCGTGAGCAGAAGATTGATGTCATGTTGGTCAGCGAGACGAGACTAAAGACCGGGACGAACTTCAAGGTACCTAACTATCACGTGTACCGAAAAGACGAAACCACCTCCACCGGTACAGCCTACAGGGGGTTAGCAGTGATGGTCCATCGAAAGGTCATCCACCAGCCCATTCCCATCTCAGAGTACAGCTCATTCCAGGCCATGGGTGTGCTTGTGAATGTCGCCGGAGAAAACGTGAGGATATTCTCTATCTACAAGCCGCCTAACGAAACGCTCAAAACAACAGACCTGAGAGCGTTGTTAGAGCCAGATACTCCAACAATCGTAGCCGGCGACCTGAACTCCAAGCATACCCTGTGGAACTCCAGCAGGGTATGCAAGAACGGACGTATACTATACCAAGACTCGATGGACCATCACTACGAAATCATAGGACCTGACACCTGGACTCACTACACAGGCGACGGCAATGGGGATGTTCTCGACATCGTGCTCTACAAGGGCCTGACGGTGATGCCTGAGCTCAGCGTGCTGACAGATCTGACCTCAGACCACAGGCCAGTGCTACTGACGCTCAACGAGCTACCGAGCCGAATCTGCCCGCTACCTCCGAGACGGAAAATCTGCTGGGAAACCTTCCAACGAGAGGCACAAGGGAAGACCCTCAGCAGATCCATAGAAACCGCCGAAGACGTGGAATGGGCCACGGAGGAACTGACCAAGGCTATCCAGGAATCCCTTACTGCAGCATCGCACACCTCCACGACGACGAGGCGGATAGACCCCCTCCCGGCGTGGATACGGGACCTCATCCGCGACAAAAGGGACAAGAGGAAGCTTTGGCAGGAGACCAGATGCCCAAGGGTCAAAAGGGAGCTGAACGCCCTGATAGAGCGCGTGAGAACCGCTCTCGATGACCACGCAGCCGAAGGATGGGACAGGCACATAGAGTCCATAACTGACAACGTCCCATCGGTACACCGCCTGTGTAGACAGCTCGCGAGCGAACAAAAACCAGTCCAGCCGCTAGTAGGAACAGATGGACTCCTCAAATTCTTAGCCGCCGATAGAGCCGAGATCCTGGCAGAAAGCCTAGAAAAGCAGTTCTCACCAAACCCAGCCGCTGACGTAGACCACACAGAGCACGTTGAGAACTGCATACAGGACTACCTGACCTCAGCCATCCCGCCCGAGGAAGAGACCATCTTCATAGAACCCGGGAAGGTGAAGAGGATGATACAGAGACTGCCAAGAAAGAAAGCCCCTGGACTGGATAACATTACCAACGAGACGCTGAAAAACCTGCCGCCGAAACTCGTTGTGACGCTCACGAGGCTGTACAACGGCATACTCAGAAGTGGCCATTTCCCGACGAAATGGAAAGTCGGAAAGGTGGTGATGATACCGAAACCCGGAAAAGATGCCAGGAAACCCGAGAGCTATCGTCCGATCACGCTGTTGAGCACGATGTCGAAGCTCTTCGAGAAGATCGCGCTCCAGCATCTGACACCGCACATAAAGCCGAGGGAGGAACAATTCGGGTTTCGAGCCGAGCATTCCACCACCTTACAGATCACCAGAATAGTGAACGAAATGGCCACCAGCCACAACAAGAAAGAGTATGTCGTTGCCGTCATGCTGGACATGGAGAAAGCTTTTGACAGAGTATGGCACGAGGGCCTGCTCTATAAACTCTCGAAGTCCAGCGCCCCAAAGAGACTCATCCTGATCGTCGAAAGCTTTCTCAGAAAACGTAGCTTCATGGTTGCAGTCGAGAACGTGCTGTCGACGGAGAAGCCTATCAAAGCCGGAGTCCCGCAAGGAAGCTGCCTCTCACCAGTGTGCTACGCCTGGTACACCGACGACATCCCTGTTGTCGGGCAGGCAAAGCTCGCACTGTACGCTGACGACGCAGCCTACTATGCTTCCTCGTACCGTCCCGAATACGCCGTGAAACGACTACAACCGACGCTCAACGCCCTCCCAGAATGGCTACAGAAATGGAGGCTGTCAGTTAACGTGGCGAAGACCCAGGCCATGATAACTGGCAACACACAACTGCCTACCCCCTTGAAGCTGATGGACAAGGAGATCCCGTGGCAAGCAGATGTAAAATACCTGGGAGTCACCATCGACCGACGCCTCAGCTTCAAGAAGCACACCCTCCAACTGATTGGACAGGCCAGAGGAGCAAGGAGCAAGCTCCTACCGATCCTCCAATCAAAGCTACCACTGAAAGCCAAGGTGATGATCTACAAGACTTACCTCAGGTCACGGCTCACCTACGCAGCAGCGGCGTGGTACCCGTACCTGAGCGTAACCAACAAGAGGAAACTGCAGGCCCAAGAGAACATCACACTTCGGAGGATCGTAGGAGCTCCAAGGTACGTCAGGAATGCCACCATTCAACGAGACCTCAATATAGAGGGATTGGACGCCTTCAACCGCAGGCTTCTCTCTAACATGTTTGATAAAGCAGACCGCTCCGATCATCAGCATGTTAGAGAGATAGCACCACAGCACGCCAGACCACCGGACATACCAGGCAAACGAAAGACGAAGCCCTACACGCGTGAATTCCGCAATACCAAAGAAACCGCCGACACCACAGTATCAGCTCCACCACCGGTGGCCGCTGCCGCGGTCGCTGATCGGCTCGCTGGGCCTTCCCTGGGTAACCAGGGATCTCACCCGGCAGGGCCAGATCGCACCGCGGCTACAGGCGGCACCGGCAGCGTGGACTGAACGTGCGTGAGAACTTGACCAAATAGACCCGCCCATCGTTATGGGCGGAGACACGCCAGGGCCAGGGGGCTCAGCCCCGATACCCTATCCCCACCCCCCACAAGGGGTGAGATGAAGAAAGTCGTGCGTTCTTTACCGATAAAATAAACTATGGGTTAATACAATAATGTCGTTGAAAGTACCCGGTAAGGGCCAATTAATGCCGTGAAGTTTCATAACATCACCGATTGTTTGCCTTTTATTGTTGCATATTTTTGCAGCGCTTATTATCCTTTCAAACGAAATAAGTGACGTTTTAAATAGGTATTACTATTATAAATGCAAAAGTTTGTATGAAAGTACAGACGAATGAATGTATGGATGTTCATGAAAATTTACATGCAAATTTTCAGCTCGATCCGCACAGTAGGTAGTTTTAGCGTGAAGAGGACATTCATCCATCCATCCATCCATTCATACGAACTTCGCATTCACAATAATAACATATGGTTTTATATAAGTTAAAAAAAAAAAATATTTTCAAGTAAAACACGTATTAATGAGAGAAACATTCATCCATCCATACATTCATACGAACTTCGCATTCACAGTATTAATATACTTTATGGAACAAAATTACTCATAGATCAAGAATGTAGTCGAATAAAATACGCATTATTAAAGAAAAGTCAAAAATTTATTTTACAAAATATTTATTTATTTCTAAATGATCTAATCTAATAAAATATTTCAGGTATATAATGAAATAACAATTTTAACACTGCAATGTTATAACAACGATAATAATTTCCTCATAAGCACATATTATGAACATCCTTTACAGTCAGAAAACTAAGTATATTTTTCGCTTATTCATTATTTCAAGTCAATTTTCCACCTTAAATAGAGACTCGTGCATTTCTACCTATATTTACGGAACTACCGATATTAACGATAAATACCGCTTTTGATAAGTATTGATAGTTCCGGTAACCAGGTATCATACTAATCACCGTTAATAGATGGTACAAATCGTTTTTATTTAACATCAAAAGAAGTTTATTTATGACAATATTCATTATCAATTTGAGCCGGTTAGTACATTAGCTGCGCTCTGCGACTCCGCCCCGTGTAAATTTTTATGTGTCAACTAGAAAGCAATAGAAATTAAAAGCACACCCCCTAGAGGTAGTTTTGTATAAATAATTAATACGTTATTATTTATTCCCTGTTAATTTTTTTTAATCTACAGAGGTTTCAGTGAATACTTATAAACAACGAACAATAATTTTACATTGAAATGTAACCCTTTTTAAACCTCTCAAAGGTTAAGTTTTCATAATTAGATAAGCCTATGTGTTAACCAAATCACATGAATAATGATTATCGTTAAACAACATTTTATGCGAAGATATAGTTTTGTCTCCCCCAACCTTTTCCAAGAATCCCTTTCTTTAGCCAAATCCCTCCAATCGATTGAAAGGATCAATCAATCCGGATGATTCAGATCATCTTGCCATTTACGATGTTGTATGTAAGATGTTATAACGATATTAATTTTTCTTATTTATTTACTTGTACCAGCCCGCGACTTCGCTTGCGTTTTTTCTACGAAAACGTTCCAAGTTATTTACTATCCCATGGAAACTCAGTTGTGGGATGAAATGTAAACTAGCCTTTATTTTATTTCAGACTTAGAACCTCTGTACTTCGGGTTTCGTTCAGTAGTTTTTGCGAGAAGAGGTAACAAATATCAATCCATCCATTCATCCATTTAAACTTTCGTATTTATAAAGTGCAATATTAGTGTGATAGGTAAAATTCTAGCTAGCACCCTACCATGCATTATATGTAAAGTCCACCTCAGCTTTTGTTTTGACAGGTCACATGTCCAGTCAGTTTGCGCAAGCCTGGCTAAAACACGTGTTCGTTTGTGTTTAGTAAAGCTGTTACGTGGCCAATAAAGGGGATGTGTGTAGTTTAAATGAACCGCTAAAATGCAACGTGAACTAAAACGAGTCACTCGTTAAATACATTTTATAGATATTTTTTATCATATATAGAATACACCCAGAACACAAAACCCCCCCCTCCAAGTCATTTTAAGTATACCAGAACACAGAACCCCCCAAGTCATGTTAAGTATTATAAGTACTAAACGCATCGCTTACTTTCTGTTTTTAATTTTAGTGAATTAATGTAATTAATTTACGGACGATCTAAAAATATTATTCTCTGTTACGTCAACAATAGCGACAGATGGAGCATTAGAGTTTCATATTTTTGCAGATAAAAATGGTCAACCTAAATACTAGATCCAATATAAATGTGACCCAATTAAATTAGTCACTGAGACCATTGTAACGCTAAAGTTCCATTTCCACAGAAATATCTTGATCTAGATTCACAGGTAAAATCTATAACAGGAGACTGCAATGGCGGAATGTCGCTCAATTTTCATTAATAAAACTAACGGGTTAAGCGGTTTTCAGTGTTCAGTTCCGGAAATATCACACAAGCGAATGCATTTGGGCCGATGTAAAATGGCTGAATTTGATTAAAAGTCTCGGAACTTCGAATATCCATTTGGCGGATTTCAAACTTTGGTTCACTCGCAATAATGTTTGGAAGGAATTATTCAGAATAAAAAAAGTACCTATTCGCTAAATAATTAAAAAAGTCACACGTTAAAAATGCAAGTACCGACCTAAATACAAACCGCAATATTGCATTATCAAATCCGCAAAATAAAAGGCCAATAGGTCTAAGGGTCGTTCTACACTAAGTGCCGTGACATTTCAGCGTGTGCATAATTGGTAACGGGACTGACGTACCCCCTTCAGGGGGGGGGGGGGTCGGGAGCAGGCGTCGACGTGTCAAGTTAGCTTCTGAATTATATATAAGCAGAGTAGGCGGATGGCTCTGCCACTTAGCGGCCTCTGAATAATGAACGAAACAGCCACGGTGCCATCCGACTGTTTGCATGCATTTGTCGGCTTCCTTTGTTTTGCTGTGCAATCTTTGCAAAGTAGAAACAAAGTGGAAACTTTGAATGGTGAAGTGGATAGGATCGCTGGGGCACAGTATTTTATTACTTGTGTGATATTTTTTGTTTTATCTTATAGAGTTTTGATCCCTATGATTATTTTGTAGACTATTCATTAATGGCACAACTACTTTATTTTTACAATTAAAGGTAATTAATAAGTATATCAGTAATTTAGTACCCATAACACAAGCTCTGCTTAGCTTGGATCTTGATGATGCTGTGTACCCACCAGTATTTAGTCTTCAGTCCAGTATTATTATTATAGATAGACAAATATTTTATAAGTTTAGATCGTGCATGAATACCTATGTATATGGCATTAACGTCAAAACTTTTATCTTGGTACTAAGATACTCCTAAATCAAAAACTCATTCCTTCCCTCACACTCAAAAACTAATTTCTCAAGCTTTCATCGCAGTAAATTAAAAAGTCTATTACATAAAGCGTAGAGAACTGCATTAAAATGCCATAACTCTACATGCGTGCGCGCAGGTGTCGCGCCGGATGCGGCTGAAACTAAGGGGAAGGGAGAGGTGAAAGGAGGAGCGAGAGGTAAAAGGGGGAGCGAGAGGTGAATGGGGGAAACGTGAGCTTATGGAATATGGAGGGTGTCTGTGGTAACTGTGTATAATCTGTGACCTTCTTGAGACTTCATGATGGTTGTACAGTTAAATGCTCATAATTTTGAAGCAAAATATTTAGTTATCTACTCCTTGCCTTACGGCTAGGAGTAATTTTAGAATGTCAGATAAAATTTAATTGATGACATGAAAGATGGGTAGATTACTCGTAGATGCTTGATAAACTATTGTTATTATGTTAACAAATATCTATCTATGACTTAATTGTATGCTTCGTCTCAATTTTTATCATTCATTAAAACTAACCAATTTTAGCAGTCATTGATTTTGTAACCTTAACCTTATATAATCTATAAAATAACATAATTTATTAGGTATTCTATTTAGTATATCAGGCATTAGTATCTATCATAACACAAGCTCGGCTTAGCTTCGGGTTAGATAATGCTGTGTGAATTTTTCAAGATTATTTACGAAAACGCGGAAGTTTAAAAGTGCTTACAAAATCTATAATTTATGACGTCTTAAACTATGTTATTTTATGGATTTAAGAGTTCATTAGACGTCCTAGATACCTACAATTTATTAAGTCTTAATATACATAATTCTATCAAATTAAGACTTTATAATTAAGACGTCATCAATAAACGTTCATACTTTCAGCAGTTGGGGAGAGTCGGGGTCATCGACCGTATTTTTTTGTGATCACCGGCTGCTGGCGCTTCCTGTCACAATTTGTCTGTTTTTGTAACACCGTTACAGGATGGTTTTTGTTACATCCGTTTTTGGGAAGAATAATATTGTGATGCAATAAAATTAAACAAATTGTTTTATAATTTACCGTCGTATGAAGTTGTTGTTGAAATAACAATTAATCTGCTTAGTTTCATCCTGTATAACTCAAGAATATAGGTATATAGATAATAAAGGACTTTTTATTAAGATCACAAAGAGCACAGTAAAAGTACACATATTAGGAATAACTGGATCAAATTTTTAGGTACCTTTTTGTACATGCCCAAACGATTATTATAATACTAGATGCGCCCTCCGGCTTCGCCCGCGAACCAGAGTTGTTTTTTTTTTCATACAAATTTCAGAAATTTATTGCAATCCCCTAGGGATTATTGTGTATAAATAAAAAGTACGCGTTTAATTATTCACTCCATCGTTGATTTATACCGAGTTGTGAGTGAATCGAACCAAGGAATAATTATTTTCCGTACAAACTTTACCACCATAATAAACCCCGTCAGAGATTAAAATTTCCAAATTTTAATAGTCTATGTCCTATTCTAGGTCCTAAACTATCTACGTACCAAATTTCATCTAAATAACTTATGTAGTTACGGAGATTACCTATAACAAACATTCACACAGACTTTCCCATTTATTATAATAGTAAGATTTGATTTGTTGAATTTATCTTCGTCCCTAACAGCAGAGTAATCAAACTTAGGGTTAAGTTTAAGAAAATAATGGAAGTGATTACTCACAGCGATAAATCTTCACTTTAGATATGTTTTTGAATTTTGCGGTTTCCCACCATTCCGGATGAAAATCACGAGACTGTCCCGCCATCTTTTACGTGGAAAGGTATTTTATCTCTGACAAACGAACCATCATCAGACCATCATATACAAACATACAAATCACTTCTGGAAATAGGCTACGCGCAAACTACGCCACAATAGCAATTCTAAACCTATGGATGAAGAATCCAAAGGATAACCTATCTAGTTATTGGTATTCTATAATTTAAAAAATACGGACCTATTTGTCTAATAATTTATAATATTTTCTGAAAAAAATATGAACCAATCTATCACCTTCTAACATAAGTGCTGTGGGAATTGGCCCACATACCTTGCTAATTTCCTTGTTGATAAATGACTAATAGTCCTGCCCTGACCTACCTCACTCTCTATAACCCTCCTCTTTCAATAATCCAGGAGTCCATTCCGACTGCACTACTAATTTGAATTGACACATCAGGCCAGACCGAAATACTCGGAGTCTACCCAATGGGGGGTGTTTCCCCCTAACTTCTCGTAGAAGCACAGTACGACCTACAGTAGTGTTGTTCAAGCTAGCCAGGTTGTTTTTGTGAAATTGCTTAAGCCTGAATTAGCTGGTAAGTCATAGGAAGTTTTGCCGTGACGATATCGACCATTGCAGCTATAGTCATAAGATAGTGATCGCTGGTACTGTTAAAAAATGTGGGTAGTGGTAGAAAAATCTAAACTGTATAATTATAAAATATTTTAGTAGTAACTGGTTAGATTGTGATAGCTGATAGCTGTGTAGTGGCTGTGATGTGATTCTAATCCTGCGCAGACCAAGTCGCGGGCACCAGCGCCCGCGACTTGGTCTGCGCAGGATTAGAATTTCGAGTAACTCGCGATTTCACCCGCGTAATTCCCGTTCCCGTGGGAATTCCAGGATAATATTAGCCTATGTGATATTCCAGACATCTATCACTGTGCCAAATTTCATCCAGTTCCGTTCAATAGTTTTTGCGTGAAAGAGTTTATACATCCATCCATCTATCCGTTCATACTTACAAACTTTCGCGCCTATAATATTAGTAGGATATCGGGTTTGAAATACATGTATAGTCGTTTTCTAAGTGATTTTTATATAATTTCTGAGTGATTTATTAAAATACAGCAGTTAGCTAACAGTCTGGCGTCAGTGAAGAGGTTAAAATACTATTCGATATAAAAATAACAGGAAAATAAAATTTAAACAATATGTTAATGTAATAATACATTTCATTACTCGTAATTTACAGATATATCATATAATAGATCTTAAAATTAAGTAGATATATTGTGACTTAAACTATTATTGAATATGTCCACATGGAATGAATGGAAAGGAATAATTGCATGAATGAATGTTACAAATCTCATTGCAAAATGAGAAATAATAGTAATACCCGAGAGTTTTCTACCTACTGATTGCATTCATCTCATTACTGTGCTTGAATGCAGTTCACAGTAAACTTATCATTAATTGTTTCTGACAGTGGAACCTTTCAGAAGAAACCTTCATCTCTTATAATTTATGGATTTAAATTTTTTATTTAATAAATATGCGGGCAAATTTTACATAATACTACCATTCATTTTGACTGTAAGTGGGTTAGCTACGATCCTAATTAGTGCATTTACCATTTTCTGTTTTTCACATGAATTCAGAAACCAAGAACTTCATTTCTTGAGATTTACAAAATAAACACCCAGACAAGTCAAATTTAGACTATAAATTTGTTATCAAATTTACACTCTTATAACATACAAATTAATAAAATATATTTTTTAATTACCTACGTATTATAAAAGCAAAAGTTTGGATAGATGGATGTTTGTTACCTCTTCACGCCAAAAATACTGAACGGATCGGGCTGAAATTTTGAATAAACGTAGTTCTAGGCATGGAATAAAACAAAGGATTCTTTTCATAAATTTTGAGTGAAGTGAGGCGCTTATCATGGGAAGACCTGCGTCCAGCAGTGGACCAGTAAAGGTTGTAGATGTAGATGTAGAAGGAAAATAGTTATTGATTTTGTCTTCATGTGTTTTCGATGCATTTTATTAAATTTGTAGAATAGAAGTAAATTTTGTTCTAAATAATATTTTATTAGAAATAAATGAAGTTTAAAAAAAAAAGATTCTCCATGCAGTGAAAATATAATTTGTTTTTACATTAGTAGTTTCTTGTTTGATGTGAGATATCATCATAATATTATACATATATTATCTGCTTGCTACGAAGTGCTACGAAAGGGTCTACAAGCTACGAATCTAAAGCGTAGACGCATAAGTGATACGATTGGACACACTAGAAAATAAACAGTGTATTTTACAAGGAACATGTGCTGTTGTTAACATTTCAAACAATCAAAAGTAATGGAGAAACCATCAAAAATAATGTCTATGTTAGTACCGTATATATAGCAAATCAAAACAAGCGCCCACAGCCTGCGGAATGCTTTTAAAAGAAGTAAAAAAGCAGCCCTATGAACCACCACGCAGTGCTTCGTCTGCGCTTGCGCTGGTCTTAAGAAAGGGCCCTGTGACTCGGTGAAATGAACGTGGATAGTTCACAAGTGCCATTAACCCGAAAGTTGAAACCGTGCGGTATCAGGCCAAACCTGAACTCTGATTTCCGCAGATGTCTTTAATAAATAAATAATGCTAAACAATCCACACATCACCATCTAGCCTAGAAGTTTCTACTAACCTGTTAGGCCTAGCCAACTAACAACATTCGCTACCAAGCGATTCTATTTCAACAATCGTCATCGCTCAAACGATAGCGAAGTTCGATTGGTAGACAAGCGAAATCGCTTGTCAAATGTGCTACAGTGCTAAGTGAATCCATACATTTTCAGACTTTTCAACTATAGTTATTATTAATTGAATGTTACGTTGTCTAAGCCCTCAGCTGTACGTCTCATCCTTCAACTAAACTATGTGCAGACCAAAGCCATCATTCTTAAAAATGAAGACCGGTCTCTCGTTGTACCTCTCAAAGCTGGACTCACGCCATAATGTGCATAAACTCATTTGTCGAGTTCCAATTTCAAATCTTTAAATCTACATGAGTTAAAAGTTATAGCCGATGAGAGTCGAGTTCCGACGATCGCCTGCAAGGGGATACAGGTAGTACATGTATTCATCCATCTGAAAGTAGATCTGAAACCATGATTATGTAACACACAGCCATTGAAACTTTGTCATTTAGAAGAAAGAAATAAAATAAATATAAATTTAACTGGAACTTATCAGTTTCACAAATACGCAAAATAAGTTACTATAAAGTAGATAAAGTTTTAGGATTGTCGTTCGAAATTAGGAAGCGTAACATGAATGCTACACTATCAATTTAGTTTAGGTAGTAATCTGTAAGGAATTTATTTATACGCCAGTAAAATAATAGTTGCCTGAAAATAAATCTTGGATACTTACAACGAAAATTACGATAAAGGAACAGAAAAATTAAAAACTACTTTATACAATTGAAACAATTGAGCGGACTGGAGATTGTTATAAACAGTCAAAAGGTGGAGCAACTGATCCATGTCGATTCCAGTCGGAAGCGTCTCCAAGACACAGATAATTTATACTGACTTCGATGAAGTGAACAATATTAGAAAACCACAGGCTGTTTAAAAGGTAAGAAGCGCATCCCCTGGTCGAAGGTTGAGCGCGCGGCGAGTCCAGTCGTCGTGGCGCGATCCGCCGACCTGACTCCCGCGCATGAACCCTCGCAATCAATGTATAAATAATCGTTTACCAATGCGTCCGAAAACACGTAAACCACCAGCAGTAGTAAGATATTTCAGGAAGGTATTCCCCCGTCCGTCAGACGCAACTTCAGCACATCCTATTTATAAGCGGCTATGTATAAATTCACTAAAAGTTAACACCACAACACACGTAACGAATATAAACTCGGAAAAGCCTCTATTAATAATCGACCGACTGACTTTGCTACCAAAAATAATAGTCTAATTGTGAAAAGTTTATGCGCGATGGGTCGTGGACCGGGGCTATCTTGGGGCGGCTAAACTTAGTGGTGCGTGCGAGCCAGAAGGTAAAATTAGTGTTGAGACGCTGTCTGCTGCGCTGCTGCTCATGACGCCAGCCGCGCCTTGGCCATTCACGCTCTTCGCACCAGCGCAACGTACCTAACTGCCAAACTTATGACATTCCATTTTCGAATAAACCGCCATGTTGCCAGGTGACAGCGACCGCCGCCGCCATTTTGCTGATATATTGGCACATCTTTTGCCTTGTCGATCCCCAGCTGGTGATTTAGATGGCATTTGCAGCTCTACACAATATGTCGTTAATGTGCCATTGGTTTCAACGGCATGTAAATTTATGATTATTGGGGAGAAAAGGAGTTAGAAGCTTTAAAGTCAAGGTTAATGGCACGATCGATTTTCGTTCTGATTTATACAAGGTCCTTAGGTCCTACTTAATACGCTTAATATGCGCTTAACCTTGTATGCTTACGGCAAATGAGAATTTTACGTTCACTTTCCTTTCACACCGTGTTGCATTTTAAAGCATCGGCCAAAAACTCTTCAAATTTCAGGCCCTATTGAGTTTTGAAGGCTCTGACCCGAGAAAACGTGGCCGAGCGGCAAATCAAAGGGTTTTTCAGGGTCTTTTGTTTTCAGTGGTCCATTAATGAGAGGATAATTATCTGAAATGTCCAGCGGCCTCGAGTTTACCTCAACCTGCTTTTAAATCATTAACTTGGGTTTTTACGTGAGTGGCAGAATCGGAACGGATCTGCCTAACGTCTGGTTTAAAATTCATTAGCAACTCTTTTATGCAAAACAAACCACACAAAATGGCTGCAAATAATGAGCGAAATTAAAATTACTTTAGTTTATTCTACTTTCAGGATAATTATTAATACAAAGTTGCTGAAACGAATCCTTACAAAGCAAAGGCACGACTTTCTTAAAATCTAGTGAAAACTTAAGGGGCCGGCGGATGAAGAACTCCCCATATAAACGGATTACCAAAATGATTTGTAAGTCTAGCATATTTCTACAAAATTTTGGTGTTTTTTGTATTTGAATTGTATTTATCTATGCTCCTAAGTAGTTTTTTTTTTCGAAAAAAATAAATTTAATTACAATGAAGCAACTCTTAAGCATATCTTATATTGTCTAGTTACAAATTAACAACTATTTGTCCGAAATTATAAAAGTTTTCAGTCATAATTTTTGGTATTACGGAACACCGGACGCCTCGAATAAGACTTGTGCAACCATCGCCGGTCCCTTAAGTACAAAGATACGATCTTTTTCAGGCATATTTTTTTTAAATGGAACGTCGGGAACCTACCACCATAACCTGAAAAAACACATCGATTTGTATCTTTTCGTGTTTTTATTAAAATCCGCTTGCATAGTTCCGTTTTCAGAAAAATAGTTCAGAAAGAATTACAATTCTTGCTCGTAAGAACACACTTAGATTCAATTCAAAGAAAGAAATACAATCGATGATGTTTTGAGTTTTGACTATAGTCCTTGAGTCGACTCTAAAAATACGCCTGGCGCTCTTCCAAGCGCTGGACGGTGATAATAAAATGCCAAAGATTGAGGCGAGCCAGTCAAACCACGATGTTTCATGCACCTACTTATGTAACTCATCTACTCATTCGTCAATGACTGAATAGATTCCATTGATTCGACATCAGCTATAAATAAAATATATAAAAATAATTCTGAAAATTAACTCAGTATCATCTAGCCTCGAACTATGTAGAGCTTGTGTGATGCATACTTGATGAATATTTAATAAAATACATGACAAAGATAGCATTTTTTTAAATATAGATAACACTGAAAAGCTGTGACAAATATTACTGCGTAACTCAAAAAACTTTAGTAAATAATTCTTATTTCACTGATAAGAACCAAATATAGAAAAGAAATGGTGACCAATTTCATAGCTGTTTTAGTATGAGTATTTAAAAATATTATTAGACTAGATCAAGTTTTAATCGAATAAAAATAAATTACTTAAGTAAAGACGGCTGACGAATTTTTGGTATTTGTGATAATGGGTATGTGAAAAATTTAATAAACTATTACACAGACTATTATAATATGTTTTACGATTTTATCATATTTTATTTGTTTTTTTTGTCCATTCCGAAGTCTAAGATTTATTACATTTATAAATATAGTTTTTGTTCAAGTAAACTCAGTCTTTTGTTTATTTTATTTTTTAAACAATCTTCCAATCAATTAATCTCAGCATTTCAGATCAAAAAGTTACTGACAAAACGAAGACCACCATTCAGGTTCTTTCATAAAAGGGCTAGGTACTGACCAATGACCCAAATAAATCAAAACTAAAGTACCTACTTACTTAAAGTATTTTTTTAAACGTGACTTGCTACCCCCCCTGATGACTTAACTCCAAACAACTAAGCTGAGAGCAATCCTCTTACCTCTTACCCTCTTCAGAAAACTGGGTCAATATAGGTCAAACCTTTTTGAAGATAAATAGGAACATTACATTTCACAAAATACACCCACTAAAGCGCCTTCATGCGACCTTAGCTAAGAACCATTGCCAATAAATTCCAAATCCGTTACTGAAAATCGAATCCCAATAACTTTAGCCGTTTTTGTCATTGATGTACTTTATAAAACATCTCTCACCCTAAATATAATTTACCGTCTCCGTTCCGTCAAATAAAAATAAATTTCAAAGCAATAATCATGGATTTGTAAAATTCACCTTTTATTCTTGCACGTTTCAATTTCAATTATTGAACGAAACGTACATACTAAGTCATTTATTTGAAAAATCCTTGGAAATATTTTATTTACCGAGAAATAGTTCAACTCGAATAACGGATGTTTCCGCACGATAGGTTACATTTCAATCGAAATTACATGGAGGTATAATATTTTTGATAAGAATAATATTCTGAAAATAAGAAAATAATCAAAATACAAAGAAAACACATCATGGTCATCAACCTATATCAGTCCACTGCTGGACATAGGCCTCCCATAATGAGCGCCATAGCACCCTGTCATCAGCTTGCCGCATCCAGCATCTGCCAGCAGTTTTTCGCAGATCATCATCCAACCTGGCCTAAACTTCATTTGCCGGTCTTCACTCTAGAGGTAGAACACGTAACGCAACTGTTATGGTTTCTTCGCGAGATATAGCCGGCCCTCTGCCACTTCACTAGTAATAAATATTGCTGGACAATAATTCATACAGCAAGTTTTTATCCTAGTTAGTAAAACATATTTATTAACAACGAAAATTACAATCAAGAAATAGAAAAAAATAATACAAGTATATACAATTGAAACTATTTAGCTAACTGCAAACGGTTGCAAACAGTCTAAAGGTAGCTCAATTGATCCATATCAATACCAGTTTGAAGCGTCCCCAAGGCTGCATTACCTTGCAAGTTTTTAATGCCTTAAGCCATAATTGCCACCTTCAGATATTTCATTCCTATCTCCAGGTTTAAGAACAAGGAGTTGGAGCAGCATTTATCATTTATTCAGGCGCGCGAGTGCTGTCTGATGCAAACAAGTGTCTGCCCGAAGGCAGTGCATATTGTATGGAGAGATCAACTTCGGAAGGCTGTGATTGGACAACTTTAACATTGTTGTTTACTTTATCGGTTTCAATTTGATGTTTTTTTACAAGAAACAAACAAAGACAACCTCCTTTTCTTGATGACGTAATTTTTGATGTTGCTAGTTTCAAAATAAGAAGGAACCTTATAACTAGAAACTACAACTAGAACATAATATCACTTTGATACTAGAATTGTCTAGGCAAAGATAAAACTTCACACACTTTAAAACTTTTCAAAGCATTCAAACATTCAGGTTTTTTATACGCGTACAATAATCGTGGCCATTTCTCAATAGATTTTAGAATACTTACTTATTTTCTTTTATGCAAAATACTTAGATAAATAATGCATTATGATAAAAGGAATCAAAAATTGTACAATTTTCTGTCACTGCTATAAAGTAATGTGTTTACGAGCGCATTAATCCATAGACAGGATAGCATGGCTTTATCCCGTGGCTCGCAACGGGTCATTAAAACAGCCATCAGCTATACAGGGTGTATATTTTGAATAGGACAGTATATATTAGGTAGGTACCATAACAGTCAGTTGTTACAACTGACATAGTTATCTGTGACTATCCTGAAATTATAGAAAATATTTCTTCCTTATTCACTAATTACAAAAATTACAGGTTCTAATTATATTATCCACCCACTGCCTTGCTTAATTTACGTAAGGCCGCCCATTTTACTTGTTTTAATAAGTGTCCATTTTATATTATATAAGTCTTTAACAAAATAATAGTCTTAAATCTTTCAGTCACACATTGTTTTAGCTTTTGTTTATTTAAGGATTCTATTTTTGATTTAAATTAATTTTACTATACAGAATTGGATGTGAAATTGTGATTCAAATATTCGTTTAATTTTGCAGTGAGAACTTGGAACACTTGGCACTTTTCTTATCGTTTGTTGGAAGGAGGCAAAGTCTGAACTGTTTATGAATGGTACCTGTTTATACAGTTAAGCCAATTAGATTTATAACAGAGAAAACGTCATATTTTTATACATTTAAGTTGTAGGGTACCTGTAAGATACGGCAACATACTTTAAGCAGAAGTCTATTCTTATCGTAGCTCTATCTCTATCTTATTGTAGATGTAACGGTTAGGGTACCTCGTTTTATTGTCTTGTCAAAAACATCACCCTGTATATACGGATGTTAGATGATGTCGGTCGGACGGTAACATGACGAAGACTATAAAATGAAAGTAGATGTGACAGTAAACTAAATATTTCAGCGGACAGACCAGTAAAGAGGCAAAGTGGTAGGCCGCTAAAAGGAATTTTGTAAAGTTAATTTTCATTACATTACATATTACAGTTAAGTATCGCACTATCGTAGATAATACCAGTAGGTATATTTTAGTTCATTCGATTCGTTTCCGTAACGAAAATTTCAAATTTGAATTCGATTACATTGCCGTCAGAACGCTATTTTGATTTCATATCAAAATTATGGAACTATGGATCCAAATTCAAATGGCAAACGTCAAATTCAAAATCGATTCCCTTACTGTGAGATCTTTAGAACGCTGTTTTGATTTCATATCAAAACTGACGGACTAATGTTCCAAATTCAATAGGCAAAAGTTTTCGAATCCGCTTCTTTACCATAGAGTTCATTGTCAAAAGTTTCCGATATCCAATCCGTAGTCCTTTCCGATGAATTAAAATACCCCTCCAGACATGTGTCAATTGCTATCAAGTATAAAGTAAGTTTTCAAGAAAACCAACTAATTATTATAATGTTTTTTCTCGAAATTACATTGAAAATTACAATCAAGGAATTGAAAAATTGATTGAATTGAAAAACATAAAGTATATACAATTGAAACAATTGAGATTACTGCAGACGGTTGCAAAGAGTCTAAAGGTTGCTCAATTGATCCATGTCAATACCCCTCACAAGCGTCCCCAAGAAGTCCCAAGCTGCGTTACGACGCTATATGGCAATACTGATTAGCTAATATAATTATACAACTAAAAAATCAGTTAAGTATTACTTTCACGCTTTCAGCTTTTATTATTTAGTATTTAAAAGCGTTTTGGTTGACCAACGCAAAAGAAAAAGAAGAAAAAAATCAAATCTCAGTCTACACAACTCTGTGGACGCAGGGGCGGGCGGGCGCCGCCCAAAATAGCTCGCACGTGTCGACTCCGCGCATGCTCGCGCGCAGGCAAGATGGCCGCGTGCCTGATGCAACACACAGACGCCGGCGCACCTATACACACTGATGTCCTCTATATAGGTATAAATAATTATGCGTAGCTACTATGTTGAAACGTCGGCGTCGTTGCAACTACGCAGAATACTGGTAGAGTATGAGAAATGTTAGAGCATGTTACGTCTTTGTATGACTGGTATTTTTGATGAATAATTGTAACCATGAATAGAACTGTAGGGATACTGAATACAAGCGTAGATTATATGATTATGTAGGTATTTGCACCGCATTTTAGGTTTTTATAGTTTTCGATCAAAATTTTAGTGATATTGGTCTCGATTCGATTTGGAGACTTGTTTCATAGCGATCGGCGCCACTATTAACCAGACACAGAAACACAACACTTGCCAATGCCAATAAATCTACGACCACGGTGATCGTAAATAACACATAAAAATCACAGATAATGTGAGGCAATTATGAAACTTCTTGGGCTTAATTGGGCGAGACGTTTCAAGGGAAATAATAATAAAATAGTGCTGGATAATAGATATATTTAATGTTTATGGAAGTTTTTACTTCAAATATATTTGTTTCCCTGAATATTATAAAAAAACTAGTTTAGTCACACTAATATAATAAAAGCGAAAATTTGGATGGATAGATGGATGTTTGTTACTTCTTCACGCCAAAATTGCGAAATGTGCTAAAATTTTGAAAAAATTTACTTCTAGGGTACTTTTCATAAATTTTCACGAGAGTGAAGAGCGGCACAGATAGTTAACAATAACGCTTTTCATGGTAATTTTCAAAAATGAAACTTATAGCAGTCATTCAATTGCGGCAACCGCTTCCGCTTCTTGCAGTTGCAAACCGCAATTTTGTCCGCATGTAAGTCGTGTGTTGTTTGCGATATAAAAAACAGGGGCCGCAACTATTCCGCATAGCTCACACAAACACCGCCTCAAATCGTGTTGACCGCCTGCTGTCCATCTACTCAGTGTAGCGACAGCGTCGTCATGTCAAAAACTAGCTCCCTGTACCAAATAAGCCTAACTAAAGCTTGCCTTGGCTCGGCCAGTTATATCTTAAATCATCAATATCAGGTAAAATATATTCTTTGTGTACTTATCTGCTTTCACTTTATTAAGCGATATTTAATTCTCTTAAATAATAAAAATACAATATGGTACAGGCTAAGGGTTCAACTTTTTCGTTTTAGTAGAGTGATGTCATGATTACCAAGCGTCAAAAAACCAATTAATAGTCACGTCGCGTTTCTGACAGATTTGCCAAAATGTGCTGCCAACATGATTCAAATTCAAACTATGATTCAAGAAAACGTCTAGCACCATAATCGAGTATTTTCTACTTCGTCTAGCACCATAGTCTACTCTAAAGAGTCTTTTCAACTTCGTCTAGCACAGTAATCTACTCTAAAGAGCCTTTTCAACTTTGTCTAGCACCTTAATCTACTTTAGAGAGTCTTTTCAACTTCGTCGTTCTAATTATACGTCCAAAACTATGGCTCCAAATAATAAGAGCTTTGACAGAATCCTCAAGCTTGGCAGGCGGATTGGTAAACGCAGTTGAGGTATTAAAATCATTAAAATGCTGGACAATCCACACAACATCCTCTAGCCAGAAGCTAAGCAGAGCTTGTATTATGGAAACTAAGTGACTGATAAACTTATTTATTATATTATTTTTCATCACAAATACATGTAGTTATTTTTAATATACATAAATAACGCCCAGAAACCCGGAGCAATTATTTGCATAACGTACAAAAAAATCCATGGCGGTAACCAACCCGCCACCTCCTGCATCATAGGAGGACTGTCTGTCGCATCACATCGGTCGTCGCGCGGCACATGAAAAGACATAGGAAACAAACCAAACCGCAGTAGACATGTGCCATCAATGGGTAAGTCTAAATATGTAGATCGAGAAATATAAAGTCAGTTTTTCAGCGGAAGAGCAAGTGCAAGATATAAATGTATGATGATTCAAGCTATCATATCCTGAGGAATTCACACCTTACTCCACACATGTGGACCAGACACAATCGCAGAAGCTTTGTGAATCATCGATGGCTTAAATTCATAAATTATATGAATGTTTCTTTCTGGAAGGGTGTCCAAAATATTGCAAACAATAAGCGTGGCTTCAAAACATTAAAGTCAGAAGATTTTTTAAAATAACAATCCATGAGGCACTGTTTTTGTCAATCGGTTTCGAGGCATATTCTATACTTCTCATGATAAGTATAATGTTTTCAAGTCTATTTATGTGCCTGAATAGAAAGGGTTAAGTTCTGATCTATTTTAGAAATATCATTCAAAATGATAATTATATACATAATTTATTCTAAAACTGTGAAAAAGGTAAGGTTAGGTTAGGTAATCCAGAAATTTTGTTTTCTTGCCATGGTGATGTCAATCTAGGGCATTTATTCAGCTTAATTAACCATAACTTCACCATAAAAATCATGTAAGTACTAAGGCGTTTCAGAATGACACATTTTATACATATATTTAACCTTTAACGGACGCGTGAAGCTTCAAGGGTAAAACCATTCTATCTATCTCTCCGTGTTAATAACACCGCACGTTCTAGAGTTTCTTTCATCTATTGACGATTTTGCGACGCTTCCATTGTCATAGTAAAGCAATTTCATTGGATCATTCGGCCCCTGAATACCAGGAGATCATAGAGAAAGAACAAAAAGATCTCAACCTATTGTTCCATTTTTCAATAAACCGCCTAAAAGATTCAATTTCATTTGAGCATAAACCGAATACCCAACCTACATACAGTAGCAGTTCATCGCACTCCAGGTGGTAACATACCTACGAGTACCAGGCGGGCATGCTTCGTGAGGAGCTCACACACACAAGGCTTGGGTTGGGAACGTAACGTGGCAAAGGAATGAAAACGCAGTAGCGCAGTTTATGTGATATTTAATACTGGAGGTATGTTTTAATTCAGAGATCAGAACTCCAGAAATAAAGATAAACATACCTACCAAAAACTAAAAAATGTTACATGACACTGTTTGTGAAATGACGGAATTAGGTGAAATTGATGATTAAAAATCTAGTACTCTGAAGAAAGGGCACAAGATGTTGAAGTTTGCAAAGTAGAAGTAGGAAGTCTCTATTGCGGAATCGCTGCTGAATAATCAACCTTTTAGATACGAGCGGTGGAACTAATATTGATGTAAATGAAAACTCAAAGCGCCACTTTATTTCCTACTTTTATTTTATATTTTGAATTTTCCGACTTGTTCAAAAGTCCAGGGAACCAATTCTGCTATCAATTGGTTCACCATTGGTATCGTTCATGTAAATCCAAAGACTTCCCAGGAAATAACATAATAATAAATGCGCTTATCTTGGTAATTTTCTGGTGGATTGACAAAAGAAAAATTACATGTATATCCAATTTTTTTCGAAAATCTAACACACGTACTAAATAAATTAAATTATTTTTCATTTATTTTATTAAGTTGCACCACTGATTACCCTAGTTACTACGTCGGTCCGCGCCTGCGCGTTGAGCACGCGTCGCGGCGCGCGCGCTGCTAAATATAGCGCTGCCTCCCGTAGAGCCAAGCCACTGGAGATTTCCAAGATTCCTACACAATCATTGTTGTTTTTTACACGATCGCGGTGCGGACTGCTTTACGGTGGACGAGAGACGTGTTTTGGCTTGTCGATGATTGGGCGGGCAGGCGTTCGTTACTTACCTACTTCTACAGTTTTGAGTTTAGATAGTTTTATATTAAATCATTAATTTCATGAAATCCATAGTTTCGACTCATATACAGGTGTTTCTTTGTACAAATACGTCATTTCAATGTACGAGCGCTCTTAATGAAAAACCCTGTACAAGTTTCTATTATACAAGTTATATTCAGCTTCTATATGTAGTATAAGATAACTATATATAGTATAAGATGTTGCAGAGTCTCCAATAAATGATGGAAAACTATTAGTTATAAAGCTCTTCCTCCTATTTTAACATCTAGTTATAACTTCTACAGTTTTATGTAAGTTAGATAGAAAGATAGATAAAATGTTTATTTGATTCCACAGACACACACACGACATACAATTTACATAGACATACTTACAATAAAAAACAAAAGTACACTACATTTATTTAAGTTATTCAAACATGCAATTTCAAAGTAATTAAGTTAATAACTTAGTTTAAGTTTGTGTGTGCTGCAGAACGTCAAATA
Organism: Eupithecia centaureata; assembly: GCA_944547425.1. Classification (NCBI taxonomy): domain Eukaryota; kingdom Metazoa; phylum Arthropoda; class Insecta; order Lepidoptera; family Geometridae; genus Eupithecia; species Eupithecia centaureata. Next base: position 3,702,296 of record OX155677.1, on the reverse strand, counting down.
GGCCAATAAGTTATTACTACTGTCTGGTTGTAGAGCTTTCAATAAAACGATGAAAACCTTTTAGTTGTGAAGATCTTATATTTGAACAGCTTATTATTACTTCTACAGTTTTGATTTTAGAAAGTTTTATACAAGAGTTATAAGTCAGCTTGTCTGATTGCAGATATTTTACCTCAGCAGAGTCAGTATGAGAATACCGATCGATATGTTTGAGGAGATATTTGTGAAGTTCACTATGAGACAAAAATAAACATAATATTATTTATTTTATATACACACACACATCAATAATTTATTATAAGGTAAATGTTTAATATTATTTTTCTATAGTCTCTAAGAGCTGTAGATTTTCAAAAGTCATAAAAATAAAATAATAATGAGCAATGCTCGCAGGGATAGAGACTCGTCCTGAAAAAGTCAATCTTTAAGGGATGAAACATTTATGATCTTCTAACACGTCATACTAGGTTCGTAGTTAACCCGCTAACAAGTCATTCGTCAAATAACGATATATTTTATACGAAACAAATTTAGAAGTATTTCTCCTCTATTTTTTTTTATTTCTCTAAAATTTTAAATAGGTTAAAATGCGTAAAACTCTTAAGTTTTTGAGAGGTCTGAGAAATCAGTATAATTCGTTATTTCTCGAAGAAGAGAAAGGAACAAGTTACTGTTATTACGCTATAACACATGTCATATACCTGATGGTTATATGTAATTGTTACGGTCTTAGTGTAATAATAAATAATAATAATGCTGGGCTATCCACATAGCATCATATCCCCCTGAACAAATATCCGCAATCGTACAAACAATTGTCTCGAGGCGGGAATCGAACCCGCCTTCTATAACACAGAAGGACTTTCGCGAGGCGGGAATCGAACCCGCCTCAGTCACAGATGGACCTTCCAATGCACCACCGAGGTCGTCAAGTGGTAGGTAAGTACAAAACGTGCGCAGAGAATGTTTCCTCCCTCCGAGACGTGGGCAGCTGAAGGCGACAGCTGCGCACACGCACGCCGCTCGTAAATCGCGCCAAGTGAGCCAAGTGAGAGCGACAAATGGATCACCATTGAAATTATAACAAATTCAAAGTGTTTTATTTCCTTTAGACCTTACAAGACTCTTGGACATTTTATTTCCTTTAGAGTCTAAAGGCATTTAGAAGATTAGGACGAGTCTAAAGTTTAGACCTTACAACACGGCAGAAAATGCCCGCCCTGGGTCGCTAGTTAAATGTAACATGAGTTTTCAACCCGCCTCTCCGCACGGATGTTTTACTTAGAAACCTTCATCTTGAATCACTCTATCTGTAAAAAACTGTATCAAAATCCGAATTTTGTATAGGGACAGACACACAGCGGTAAGCGACTTTGTTTTATACTATATAGTAATTAAAACTAGAAAATAAAGTTCTCACTTTCATTTATGTTCATTTCAATCTTTTTAATGTTGTAAAGCGAACAAATAACTTTTACCTTGTTAGGTTGTTAGTTTTCTAGTGGGGGCTAAACTCGTCCTAATCTTCTAAATGCCTAATCAAATATTTTATAGAATGTAAGCCTTTTTAGAAAGAATAGTTTTTTTAAATTTGTTTAAATTTATTTATTGTTAATTTCTGCTACTCACTTGTTGTTTTTGTATACCTATCCCTTTGAAAGATAAATTAAACGGAACTAACAATAAACAAATTTGTATTTACAGAGTTTAATAATAATATTAATCCCCCAATAAGGTTTCCTGGTAGAGTACTCTTTTTAAGGTTAACCTCGCCTTTGTACCCTACCTATCTAGTTTTAAATTTTCCAAATAGGTATAGCTTTTATGTGTATAATAATAAATTAGGAATTAAGAACAACATCGAACTGAATTTCCCACCTTAAGGTCGGTTTTCGCGTGCCCACATATAAATTACTTTATTTTGAATAGTGTAAGAGCTAACACGTGCACCGTGCGCAAAGTAAGCCGAGATCAGTTGGCAGCTGCGTCAAGCCGCGTGACTCACTTGCAGGAGTGCTTCTGAAAACTTTGATTATTATTCTCAGGAAGAGAGAGAAAGTTTGAGGCCACGTGATTTTAGCACACGGAAAACAAGCCTGGAAAACGTTGTTTGATATTTTCTTCTAAATGGGTGTATTTTAATTTGTTTTGCTTTATTGTTTTATTTTGTAACAGTTTAGGTTAGGTAATTCTGTTTTATACCTCTTTGCAATCAATAATTCATTACTTAATGGCACGCGTCAGCAGACCGGCATCGCACGTATTGCGCTTTTCGCATCAAACAGATTTTTTGAGCTTCATGCCGGGCGATGTGGCCAATGTGACCGCAGCAACCGGACGGCCGACGCGAACACCATTTTCAAACGAATTTCAATCATTGATATCCGGATTTTTGTACCTTGCAAGCGTACGAATTATTTACGCGCACAGACAAACGGTAAAAAACGACGACGCTGGCAACCCTCGCGTTATTACCGATAGTATTATCTTTCCAATCCGTGCGTTTTTACATGTACCGTACGTATTAAATACGTACGGTACATGTTACGGTTATGGTACGTAATAAACCGTCAGGAGGCATTAGTATGGCAAACTATACAAAAATACTCAATTCCGTCTGATGCGTTCAGTATGGACCGTTTTGCTCATTCTAAGAATAATTTCATATTACTGATACAACTAATTTAAAAGTTTATATCGGTGTATTTGACCATGATTTGTATAATATATTTTTGGATAAAATTTAGCCATTATAATATCATAAAATAAGTCTATGTGTAAAATTAAGCACGAATTAATATTTTTACTTGTAGTTATCGTAAATAACCTTTTGATAAACGCCAAGGACATTAATTTGAAAAATATTCCAGCAATAAATTTTATTCCTGGAATATTTTTCAAATTATTTGTAAAGAAATCAAAAATAATCAATTCTAAGAAAAACAAGACGTTGAACTCGAATCCCTTTCAGTAAAAAAATATATTATAATGATCAATTGAAATGGGAAAATCTTCAAAATTAATGGATCCGTTACATTGTTATAAAATGTAAGAGCTATCATCCCACTCAGATGAGCCGGTACAGTCATAAGCAATTGTTTTTAGCAGGTAAAATTTAGGACAGCTATAATTTAATCTGTCAAATGTAAACGTAAAAGTGTTTTGAGAAGAAGTTTAGATATTGGTTTATTATAATTGGAATCACCCAAAACACTCTGTACAAATCTGAAACTCTGACCAATCTGTAAATCGTACAAATATTTTTCCGGAGGCGGGAATCGATACCGGGACGCCTGCGTCAGAAGCAGAACTTCGCCCACTGTGCCATAGTGCTCGTCGAGAAAAGAAAATAATTCAAAATAAGAGCAAATTAATCCATTTAATTAATTTAATTTTGTGAGCTTGGCTGTACCAAATTTTCTTTAGGAAGTTTGTTTGGAAGCCCAAAGCCTTTCAAACTAAACTTCAGCTTTGAAAAGGCAACCGAAACTTTGGTAAGAGACTTCCTAATTATCAAGAGTATTCTAGACCATGTACAGAGAGATAAATAATATTATCTGTGTGATTAGAGTTATAAATTGCGCTCAACCATTATCACGAGATTACTTTTTTGCTTTTCAAGATTCACCTACAGACTATTTTATACACTACTAGCGACCCGCCCCGGTTTCGCACGGTTTTATTATACGCATAAACCTTTCTCTTGAATCACTTTATCTTTTTAAAAAAACCGCATCAAAATCCGTTGCGTTGTTTTAAAGATTTAAGCATTCAAAGGGGCATAGGGATACAGGGACATAGGGACAGAGAAAGCGACTTTATTTTATACTATGTAGTGATATATAAAAGCACTGTTGTGCTATAATTATATAGCACAACTCTATTAAATTAGTCCAATTGAAAGTGTACCCACAACGTTAATGATCCAGCCTTATTTATAAAGTATTGACAAACAGTAAGAACTTGGGTCTAACTCAAGCCTTTGAAGTAGGAAATTTATATAATTAGGTAATAGTAAAATGATGCAATGGTACCTTACACAATTTGCACATTTCAAATCAATAATGGGCTTGTTTCACATTTATAAAGGAACTAGCGACCCGCCCCGGCTTTGCACGGTTTTATTATAAGTCTATAAACCTTTCTCTTGAATCACTTTATCTATTAAAAAAAACCGCATCAAAATCCGTTGCGTAGTTTTAAAGACTTAAGCAGTCAAAGGGACATAGGGAAATAGGGACAGAAAAAGCGACTTTGTTTTATACTATGTAGTGATAATATATAAGCAATTAAAATAGTAAGGATCGCAGTCATCTCAATTTACGGTTTTTTTAACGATAAACTAGAAGCCATGTAAAATTATATATAGAGAGAAAGATAAAGAAATAAGTTAGTGCTTAACTTTAATTCAGTTTTACAGTAAGTAAAAGCGATGATTTTTATTTTAAGAAAAACTTTGTATAACTATAGTCTTGCAAATTATAAAAGTATGAATTCGATTCTATAATTATATTATAATAGTTATTTTTCTTGTTTTAGTTTTTTTTTGTTTATATTCTATATTCTATAGTTATCAACTTTACGAATTTTCCCTGCAGCTAATTTAGAAAGAAATCGCAGCTGAAATTCATAATGTCAAATATTGGCGTAATGACCAATTTAACACCAAACTATTGTTTGCTTTACTAAATCTACGTTCTAGTCAATACAGTTCCCAACAATTCTAACCTCTTTCATGATCTCTCTTTCAATCAGAAGCTCGGAGTCGGTTAACCCCTCGGGGTGATTTGGCCGCGCTGGCTTCATGCCAGCCGGCGTTTTTGGCCCTTAGCCAAATCGGGCCGGTGGAAAAAAAACCAAGTCGCGCATCTTTGATATGCGTCACAGCGCGCGCGCATGTCGAGAAAGGTTAGTTGGCCTGTAATTTTCAGTTTTGTCTGTTCTGATTATGATTTGATAGGAAATGTCTGGTTCTTTATTTGTTTAGTTTTAACTGGATTGAGGTTCCTTTACTTCTTTTCTAGTATATTAGATTGAAGTGAACAAATAGCATTTGTTTACAATTTATTATTTTATTTTGAAAATAGTTTGTTTTTGGAACTAAACCTTCTGGATCTTTTCAAAACGTTTCGAGTTTGCTCTAGTAAAGTGTGTATAAGCTTATGTAGCTCATACTCCGCTACAATGGCCAAATGTGCCATTATCTAGCACTCAATGTAGTAAAAGATGGCCTGGCAGAGAGCCAGAGCAACAGGCGGCACTGTCGCCGGAAATTTATGGAAAAATAATGTTATTTCAAATCGCTGTTAACATTAATGGGCGTACCAAGGCGAGATGAAAACTACTTTAGACCTATGATACACTTTTGAGATTAAATTGAAGCCGCTTTTCAAGGTGCATCTTTCATTCCCATAAGCAAGTGTTGGTCAAAGTGGTTTATCACTAAATAACTTACGGTTTCACTTTTAATTGATTAAATTATAAGTGAAATATAAGGTAAATTATAAGGTATTTGCTAAAACGCCAGAAAAAACTGTGATCTTGTAAGTTCCCTTGAATAGTAAGTAACATAAAGCTTATTTAATAGAGTGATGTTAACCCTGATTTTTAATTAAAACATTATTTGAAATGACATAAATGTATCAAGACTTTTCTTACTACAATAACCACGGACAATACCTCTTGTAATTTACGAACTCTATACGACTGTAAGCTTGCTAGTTTCTTGGGTAGCCTGGTCATATAATGAACACCTTTAAACTATGTCCATGTAAAAATTTAAATAAGTTGCAATAAGTAAAAATATTTTTCGTTTCAGTAAGGGCAAAGCTACCATAGTTATTGATATAGAATCAATTGGTATTGACATGGATCAATTGAGCTACCTTTAGACTGTTTGCAACCGTCTGCAGTTAGCTCAATGGTTTCAATTGTAAATACTAGTTGTAATTTTTCTATTCCTTTGCTTGTAATTTTCGTTGTTAATAAAGTTATGAATCAATGAACAATAGAAATAACGTGTGCACCAAAAGTAGAGCGTCATGAATTTTGCAAGCGATTTTTGAAAATGATTACCGAGCGCATTATTTATCGATAGAAGTAATGATTGGAATAATAAGAACGCATCAGCAAGCTTGGCGTGAGGCCAGCGACGACTTGTTGTGGAAATGTTGTATGTGAGTAATGTACAGTCGAAACGAAAGGAAAATGGAAACTTGTTTGAACAGGCTTTTCATTATGTGGAGGGAAAATATAAATATTGACCATTTGGATGATGGACAACATGGCATTCAAGCGTTTTACATTTTAATTGAAATATTGATGTCCTAAATAGTTGCTAGCGACTTAACCTTTCCTAGGTTAGGTATCGTCTGTAAGATAATTTTACATGACTAAGTAGGTATGTTAAATTGTAATTTTTATACATATGTTGGTTTCGAACTAATTTTATGGTGTTTCATAATATATTTTGGATTATTTTCGTGAAAATAAGATGATAACTGATCACTCTTATGTTACCCAGACTGGAATCTTGCTCGATGCTCTTACCTAAGTACTTCTTTCTTTAAGTAGTAGGTATTCTCTATTTTTTCTCTGGCACTGGCATGGTTCTCTGTACAGAACTACGTATTCAAATCAAAATTCATGATAACCTTAGTATATAACAGCACTCAACGGTCTAATGTTTGCTATGATTTGTGGTGATTTCCGTGTTTCACTTAAGTGCTTGTAATCAAATCACACTCACATCGCACCACCCCTGGAAGAAATACGCAAGTGAAAAGTGACAACTTTTCAGGAGCGACAAAAAACTGTTTTTAAAATTTATGAACATTACTAGAAATATGTAATATACATCAAATGATAACTAAAAGTACCTGCGAGGGGCCTACATGTTTATATTTTAAATTTACTCAATGTGTATTGAGAAAAACCTAAAAAAGAGCGTTGCGTAATTATTCTTCGAAACGTATTAAACATTTAATGGTGTTAATTATGAGTATTGCTTTGTATTCATGTTAAGGAGGTCTCGTTGTTTGTTATTATTACAGATAAACCATTATGTGCGTTCAGATTTAGTCGTGCATTCAATGTGCAAGTATGGTTTACGTAGATTTTCCTCGAGCTACTTTTTCTTTTTTGTTCATGTAAAAAGGATTACTTATTTTTACCTTGTGAAACATTAAAATACTTATGGTTGTATGTCAAGTTATAGCTTTACTAAACAAATAATTTAAAATACTTTTGCGTCACAACTTTATTGAGAATGCGCATTTTTAGGAAGAGTCGAGCTATTGAAAGAACTACTCGTGGTTGCCATCGACAGGAAGAAATAGGAAGAGGAGACGTTTGCCTTTGACTTGCAGCGGGTCAATTATTGTGGGGTAGTAATATATTAAAAAGCTTAGTTTGAGCAGTATTTTCAGGTAGAGTAATGTAATCAAAATAAAGCATTTTGAGTCAAATCTATCATTATGTATAATATTAATCTGGATAAATTTCAAACCCCATCCTCGATTGTGAACAGAGATTTCTTTTTACCAATCAAGCTATTGAAATTCTTTCATAGTCTAATCTTTAATACAGCTACTAAATACTATGGCAGTATAAATAATAATAATGTAGTAGTAGTAGAGTGTATTTGATGAAATAAATAATAAGCCAAATATTAATTAACTCGTCAAGTCTCATGGCGAAACAATTCTTGACAACTCGTGAGAACAGCTTATAGATACAGGGTCTGTGATGGGTTTATAAGTTTTGAGTAGAGTTTTATCAACTTTCCTGATAAAACACCACGAAACTCCCGCTCCACGCCTTAGGGGTTCTCCCACTGTGTAGGACGGTATATTGAAGAGGTTCTGTAGCTCCTGTAGCTCTTTTCCTGCCTTCGTCAAGCTTTGAACTAATACCGTCGTCACCGGGGACTTTTTCATTTTTAAGCTGCCTCAGGGATTTCGTCTTGACTTATTTCTTTCTGGCAGTTCGGCGGTATAGTGGCGTATCAGGGTGGCTCTGGAATCATGGTCGGCTCATAGGGAACGAGGTGTATGTGCAGTTTACAGACGGCCATAGAAATCCTCTGTCTCGGCTGAGATCTCCGGCTTTTACAGGAAAGAAAATTTAAAAAAATAGTTTATTCAGATATTAGAGATCCATTTTTATGAAATTATAATTACGTAACTAGTAGGTAGCTACACAAAAAGGTGAATAAATTAAGTTAAGTTTGTGCAGCCATTCAACAGTCTCTATCTCTAGAGTTGAAAGATTGCATGATGGGCGAACCGAATTTAAAACCTACAACCTGAAGGATGGTGTTGGTACTGTACTGCCCCATGTTCTGCCGAGCAAAACGACTGTATTTTTGCGGATGATGGCGTGAAAGCCATCAACTTGAGCTTCCGCACATTGAGAGATGCGCTAAAGAAGCCTATTATTTTGCACACGAAGGGCATTGAGCGATTTTTTGGGTAAATCAGTAAATCAATAACTTTTAGTTCTATAAGCTCACAAAATAAGCACTTAGACAAGTCAAATTTAATACTAAAGCTAGCCCAAAGGCTCCCCGTGTAGAATAATTGGCAGTAAGCTTAAAAAAAAGCGTAATTAAGTTATAATTACGCTCTTTTTAAGCCTACTGCATACTGCAACATGAGAACCTTTGTACCAGCATATTACTTCGGACCGCCAACGCCCTCCTTTCTCGTTCTATACCTACCTGGTCGTGAAGGTCCTCGGTAAGGAAGTGTCCTAGATATTTGAAACTATTCACTCATTTTAGCTTAAAGCCGTTTTAGTCTTCAACTTGGGATTGATAATGAAACTTTACCATCGGCTTTGAAAACGGTGACATCATGAAACCAGATATTCACTCTTTCTGCAACTGTATACTAGTCCATGCCTGCTGGAGCACTCCTCACTAATAGACAGCAGTTTGCGGAGGGCACAGCAGCACCATGTCATCTGCGTAGCTGATACGCGCGCTGCTGAGCCCCACGATCAGACGATACGGTCTTCCCGTCGCACGTTTTAAGCTCGGTCAGGTGGCTCCTGCTAAGCTGCTGAGTGAATACTTTGGACCTTCGGTTTTGCTCTATCGCCCTTTTAATAAAGCGTGTGTCTGAATTCGGAAGGTCAGGCCGTACCATCTTCGCAATTCCATTGTTCAGGTCCAACCTTTCTGACGAAGTTGCTTGGGTAGTTTTCCGTCTTCTTGTCATCAGCCCCAGAGTCTTATCCGAGAGGTTTCACTTCTTACCAATACGCTGTTTTTGCAAAACTTGATGCCCTCGTCCCTCAACGTTTCAATTTTATCAGTGTCATCAGTGGGTTCCAAAACAAGAAATCCATCCCCGAGAAGCTGCTGAAACTTCTCGGTGCCCGCCGTAAATGGGATTGGATTAGTTCGGAGGACTTCATCAAGCGGTTTCTTTCAAGATTTAAGTTGATATTCAGAGAGCCTCGGAGCAATCGGTGATCAGATCCGGTATTGAACCTGTTGATCACGGTCTCTGAATATGTATTTGCTTGGTATTCGTCATGATGAAGTCGGCTTTGCCATGTCCACTAAACATTCTGTTTATTAGAGGAAGTTTATTTATTTATTTATTTATTAAAAATATAGTAGTACAGCTACCGTTACAGGCACACCTAATGCGATAGCGTACTTGTCAAATTCTTCATAATTATTGAGCTACTCTTTAAACTAATAAACTAAATGACACTATTATTCATATAAAATTAATCAACATTAGATACATTACAAAATTAATCAACATTAGATACATTACAAAATTATTATAATTAATTAAATTTCTAATTCTAACTCTAAATAATAATAATCATACTCGATACATTAAAAAATAATAATAATAATAATCATAAATTGAAAATATACACGTTAATAACTCAATATAAATAATAAAGCCTTTGCCAACTCGCTCAGGGAACAGTGAAAAATATCTATCTTCTCCGCCAGTACATTGAGTGTGCGGATGCAGCGCGTCACAGGAGCCTTGTGCAAAAGGTTTGTTCTCCCTTGAGGTAGAGCAAATAAGGTGGGTCGCCTCCTCCGATGCACAAATTCTTCCGGCACATTCAGCTTCATTTCCGCTAAAATACTTGGATTATGAATGACCCCCCGAAGAACTTTCACCGCATACGTAACAAGCGCCGCGTCGCGCCTAACCTCCAGCTTGTTGTATCCAACCATGCCTATAACAAACAGGGTTGGATACATCAACGGGTAGAAAGGGTAGACACCATAGTGCTTAAGGTACAAAAAACGGGTAAACTTGTTCTGTATGCGCTCTACCATAATGCTATATTTGGCCTCGTGTGGAGCCCATATCATAGAGTTGAACTCTAGATGGCTTCGAACCAAAGCGTCATATAGAGCCCTTACTGCTCTCAAATTGGTAAAGGTGTTTGCTTGCCGAAGAACAAAGCCAAGAGTCTTGAACGCCTTTTTGCAAACTTTAGTAATATGCTCTCGAAAGTTCAGATCTACATCTAAATGAACCCCTAGATCCCTTACCGAGGTCATTCTCTCCAGCCTGGACCCGTTTAGTTGGTAGTTGTAGAGGAATGGCGTCTTTGCTCTACTGAACGTGATTACTGAGCATTTGCTGACGTTAAACTGCAGTTCGTTATTACGACTCCACTCCTCCACTCGGTCCACGTCACGTTGAAGGCGCTCACAGTCTACTTGGTCTTTGATCGGGAAGAGCAATTTGAGATCATCTGCGAAGAGCAAGCATTTGGCGTCCCTGACCACCTCCGGAAGGTCATTAATCATAATGATAAACTGAAGCGGGCCGAGATTGCTACCCTGACTCACTCCAGTCTTCGTAGCGTAAACCTCGGACTTGCAGCCCCCGTACTCTACATACTGATGTCTGTCCCTCATGTAACTCGCGAAAAATTGCAGTAGTTTGGTTGTGCATCCGATCGTTGCCAACTTCTGGAGCAATATGTCATTATCGACTAAGTCGAACGCTTTTTTGAAGTCGAAGTAGGCAACGTCGATTTGCACCCCTGCGTCGACATGAGGAAGCATGTAGGTCATGGAGTCTAGGAGGTTGCTGGCTGTGCTTCGAGCTGGCCGGAATCCGTGCTGCGCATCAGATAGACGAGCCACGATCTGCTCTTGCATGCAGCGCTGCACCGCTGACTCGAACACTTTTGCTACAGTCGATAGAATTGCTACTGGCCTAAATCCCGTTACCTCATTTCCCGGCCCACCTTTCGGAATAGGAATCACACGTGTTATTTTCCAGCGTTTCGGAAAATATGAGTTATTTAAGCAGAGGTTGTAAATATAGGCGAGCGGTTCTACAAGAGCCATACGGCAGTCTCTAACTATGTAAACTGGGACCCCGTCTGGGCCTGCGGAGCGCTTCGGTTTGAGCCTCGCGAGCGCCGCACGTACCTCTCGCAGCGTGAGCTGCGGTACGTGCACTCGCGCAGCGCTAGCGCAGCTCGCCGCCTCCGCGGCTGGGACGTCCAGCTGAGCTGTCGAGGTGCCGTATACCGAATGAAAGAAATTCGCAAACTCTACTACGCATTCCGAATCCGAGAGAGCTCTACCATCCTTTGAAATTTGCTTTCGATTGACGGTCCCTCTCTTCGCTCTTACGTAATTCCAAAATGATTTTGGGTCTTCCGCCAGATGGTGCTCTACACGCTTTCTGTGCTGGTCCTGGGCATCTTCTATTATTTTCTTAACTCTGGCTCTACATTCAGAAAAAGCAGAATAATTAGACTTCGTTGCTTTTGCCTTAAAACGTTTATGACGGTTAGCCTTTGATCTAATTTCTCTGATGATTTCTGTTATATACCACTTTGGATAACTATATCTAGAGTTTTTCCTGTTTCGGCATTTCTTAGGAACCAATGCATCGAAAATGCCTATTAGTTTGTCATAAAAATAATCCACGGCCTCCTCGGGATCCGTCGTGTCGTATAGGTTATCCCATTTTGCGGCAGCTATCGATGAATATAGAGCGTGAAAATCTGCTTTGCAAAAGTTCCACTGTTCTTCGCAAGCTGGCGGTAAAGTAGGTAGAGTCTGGGCCGAGTGCGGCGCGGCGCGGCGGAGCGTCACCGCGAGGGGCGGGTGCTGCGCGTCCGGCGGCACCAGCTCCTCGTCGGCGGCGCTCACGCTCACCTCCTCCATGCACAGTGAAACCAGGACCAAGTCTAATAAACGGTTCTTACTGTTTCTAACTTCATTTCTCTGAACGAGTTCGCAATAGGCTGTAAAATATTCAAAATAATTTAAAACATTGTCACTACAAGAACAAGTTGACAAGCATTTACCCGTGATTCCTTATTCCATTACTATGCAGGCCTATACCCCCGGGCTTGTTCCCACCTTGTTTTAAAGTCCCCCATAACAACGTTGAAGTGAGCCTTAGTGGGGTTCTGTAAGGCTTTGGATATGTCTTCGTACATAACCTCCATTTCATCGTCCGAGTGCCGAGGTTCATGCGTAGACCTGAACCTTTATGCTGGATGGCCGAATGATTACGTACGCTATCCTGGTTGACACACTGGAGATTTTTTGAACATTGCTAGAGAGGGCCTTATTGACGAGGAAACCTACGCCATCCCGGGATGTTTTATCACCCTCGCGAAAGTAGAAAAGATGGCCCGAGTGTAGGATTACGTACGGCCTCCTCTCTACGGACTTCAAATAACCCGAGAACATGCCATTTTAAAGTTCTATAAATCCAATTTCAACTGCGCTAGATGATGTACGTTGAACGTTGCCAGGGTCAACCCGGGGATTCCTAGCATCACCTGCCCCGCCGTAACCATGTCCTCTACCACGGTCAGGAATAGCGAAGCGGCCGGGAACTGGGGACCATTTTTTGTTGGTTGCTAGTCATCATCACCCATAATCTCCTCGTAGGGCATGCGGGTAGGGGATCGCCCTTTGGTGGTTTGGTTGTACTGCAGGGGCACTGCTACCCGCTTACGACTTCCAAGGGAAGAGCTGGGGTGATGCAATTCTATTCCGGTACCACAGGGCAGGTAATAATTAAAAAAACGTAATGTTAAACTACGCTATTTCTCTAATTACGTCTTAATCATTTACAAACTCTGTTTTAAAAAATACGTATCAATAGTTATAAAATACAATATTTACAAAATTTTCGTGGAAGAAATAGGCTTCTTGCACAATGATACTTACTCACCTCTAGATGGTAAAATAACGTATCAATTGTTATATAATATAATAAGGATAAAAGTTTCGTGGAAAAATTAAGCAACTAGACTTACACTACGATACCTACCAAAAAATACCCTAAAACAAGTGCGCAACTATAGTTATGCGGAGATATTTTTTAAAGTCCTCGCTTAAGATTTATGTAAGTATAAATATGCTATTAGTCATATGGAACTTTAGTAAATAAATGAAGTGCAAATGTAGTAATTTCATTATTGCGCTGGAATTATAAATATTTTAATGTTGCAATATTTTACATTTTTGTTTATAATTACTTCATTTTCATGTAAAAAATTATGAAAAAAATTGACAATATGTATTAAATTTTTCTTGATTTTTTGGTGCAATAAAAAAAAAATCTCGCAAGTGGACTTGCATCTTTCTTCCAGGGGTGGTGCGACATATTAAATGCGAAAGTTTGGATATTTGGATGTTTATTATCTCTTCACGCTTAAACTACTTAACGGATTGGACTTAAATTTTGAATAGATGTAGTTATATGCTGGAATAAAACTTAGGCTATTTTTCATAAATTCGCGCAGGTGAATCCTTGAGAGGTAAATAATCTTTGAGGGTTCGACTAATGGGATGGTTATTGACGTCATTTCTATTGAAGTTTGCGAGTGAAACTGTACTGCAATGAGACGATGACCTCGAGTGCTTGTCTAGCCAAATGTCGGCGTGTCGATCTCACATTACGTCCATCTCATAAACAACTAGAGATACTCTGAATCTTTTGAGCGCTTTGAAAAAGGACAACATTCAAGATTTGACTAAATTAAAGATTGAAAAGATTGAATTGATAGGAAAGAAAAATTGAAATCCAAACCGAACGTTGTCGTCAGAGAAGAGTTTTTATTAATTACTAGATACGCCCCCGGCTTAGAGTTTTTTTAATACAAATTTCAGAAATGAAATTTATATTATTAAGGGTTCTTTTGTAAAAGTAAAAAACAATTTTTTAATTATTTATATCATACTTTATTTATACCTAGTTTTGAGTAAATCTAACCAAGGAAAAATAATTTTTCATACAAACTTTACCACCCTATTTAACCTCCTCTGAAAAATTTTTTTTAAAAACTTTTCAGGCTAATGAACTCATTAGCCTGTGTCTTATTCTAGGTCCTAAACTATCTACGTACGGTACCAAATTTTATCTTAATAACTTAAGTAATAACTGAGATTACCTATTGCAAACATTCACACAGACTTTCCCATTTATTGTAATAGTAAGATGAACAAACCACACAGCACCATCTAGACCCAAAGTAAGCTACTCAAAGCTTGTGTTATGGCTTATTTTGATTTTCATTTGTTTTATTTCTATTTCGAATTGGGTTTCCTATGTGCGATCGCCGGATAATCCAAACTAAAATATTTTTTGGAAAACCGAGAGAGCCATGCACACTCATGCACGGGGTTTTTAAATCTTTATTACAGTATTCAACAACTGGTGAGTATTTGACGCCGCACTTCAGCATTGCCGTACCAACAGCAGGTCAATGCTAGCGTCTTTATGCGTACGTAATTTTAAGGCCAAGTTGCACACTGCCACCTAGTAAATTTAAAGCCATTTTGTTTTTCTGCTGTTGTATAAATCAAAAGTATCACAACATCTCAATTGTAGTTAACATATTTATGGCATAAAACTAATAAAATGTCCGTGAAAAAACACGCATCAGTACACACCTATGACGGCTGAATATTTATACTTCCTCTGCCAAGTGTTGGGTGGGTGTTGTAAAGTGACCAATAAAGTGGGTTTATAGGATAGTGTTATAGGTTCCATAAAATATCACTCATTGCATCGTCATCTGTTTGTCTTTTAATCTGTTTGTCTCTTGATTTTTTCCTTTCAACTAAGAGAGCATCGAAGTTTATGTATGTTTATGTCACAAATTTCTCAAGAAAAATTGCTTCATTGTTCTTATTTAATATGCGGTTTATAGTGTTAAGTAAGAGGCCTCACAAAAAATGCGTTAGGTGTGTACGTTTGTAGGTTTAAAAGGCTAGAAGCTACCAAACTCAATAATGACTTACAGTCTGTAGCAAAGGTAAATATTTACTAATCCGGAAAGCTATAGCGAGGATGGATGAACGGCAGACACTTTTGCCTTACTAACTCTTTTTCTAACCCTAATTTATACTACTTTGATAAAACCAGCTAGGGCTGGTTTGATCGAAGGAGATAAAGATCGGTTAATTCATTAGTTTACTTCATTATTCCTATAACACAAGCTTTGAGTAGCTTACTTTGGGGCTAGATGGTGTTGTGTGGATAGTCCAGTAAAAAAATATGTACTTAAATACGATCACGGACCAATTCAAAGCAGCACTTAAACCCACAGAGTTAGGTTTCAAGTATAAGTAAATTATGCGTTTGTTTTATTTATTGTGAGTGTTTTTGTTTTATGGCAAATTCTCATCAGAATTAAATCTCATTGAATCTCAGCTTATAACTCAAAGCCATTGAAAACTGTATAAGAAATACAATAAAGATTAGCATGGTTATGTGAAAAAATAGCTTCTATAGGAAATGCTGTTCTTAATTAGGTATCTGTCTGTTGCCCGTGCTAACACGCGCCAAAGGCCCTGTCAGAAAACCAGCGTTGCTCAACAATACATATGTGGAGCAACATTATGCTGAGACAGGACCTATTGGTTTGCTAGCATCACTTGTTTATATCTTAGTTATATTTAGTAGGTACTTACAGTTTTTTGATGTTGGTAAACTAATAAAAATATTTTCTTTCTTTTTTCTTTCTGTTCAAAACATTCAAATAAGGTTGGATAAAAAAAGGTTCAACCAAGGTCTAGTCTATATAGTCATCAAATCATGATGCTGCAAATGGGCCTTGTTTTCGTAGAAAATACCTGTTGACAAGTCACAACGCTCAAAAGCAATGAGCACATATGACACGTAACCTTTACTAACGTCACATGCTGACTAACTCTGGCAGCCCGCCAGTGATCCGACCTAGTTACCGGTCTTCCTAGATGTAAGCTAATTAGGTTTTGTTTTACCACTTTTTATTATAGCGACTTCTTTTGCGGGCCAAAGAACTATTGTACTCCCTGGGCCGTCGGATTTTGTAAACCTTTTTAAGATTTAAAACGAGTTAAAGCCAAAAATGTTGCTTGCGTTTAGGTTCGAAATTTTCTTTGACTTTCAGGTTGTTCCATGTGTGAGGAAAATTCCCGTAAGATTTCTTCATTTCATAGTTCCTTTTGAGGAGCTACCTTACCTTACCCTTTTTGATCATCTAATGTAAAGGTTTGTGTGTTCTAACAGTTTTTAAACATTTCTGTGTCATGACACCAAGTAGCATTCCTAGCATTTATTCATCATCATCATCATCAACCTGTATTAGTCCACTGCTGGACATAGGTCTCCCCCAATGAGCGCCCTTTCTTCAGCTTGACGCATCCAGCATCTGCCAGCAGTCTTTCGCAGATCGTCATCCCACCTGGCCGGAGGGCGTCCTACGCTACGTTTACCGAGTCGCGGTCTCCACTCAAGAACGTTTACCCCAACGGTTGTCGGTTCTTTGCGAGATATGGCCAGCATTTATTAAATTTTGGTAATCCATGCAGAAATATAAAAAAAAAAATTAGAGACGACTAACTATTAAGTTGATAATTTGAGAGTCCGTAGAGGATAAAGGTAACAAACCTTTTTCCTCTACTACCTTTTTTAATATGGATGTAGTAAAGATGACGTTTAGCACGAACAACACAAACCACGTGCCCGTAACCAAAAGGTAGAAATTCAAACGAAATGTGTGTGAAATCTGAAAACAGGAAGTATATCGTGTTTCATTTGACTCTGATTGCAAACACGCGAATACGAATGATTAGATGACGTCATTGCATACGCGCACGCGCTGGGCGGAGCCTGCGCTTGCGCCGCCGATGGATGGCGCCTAGTTGTATAAACACGTTCAAACAAATACAAAAATATTGGGTTGTCAGAAAAAAATCTAAAAGTTTTTCTAAAACTTAGCTTTTACAGCTGATATTTACTAATCCATCAATTTGGCTATCGAAAGTCGAACATGTTCATACAAGAAATTTATAACTGTTCGTACAAAGGCAAAACCTGAGGCATCATTCTAGACTATCAGTAAAAATAATTATATAACATAAAATTCACTAAAATGTTTCTCGTATTTTAATCTCAATTATTATGACAATTTAGAAGCACCTACGATCACAATTTGTCACTGTTTCTCCAAATAAGTTGCTGTCATAAGTAAATTGAGACTTAATCCTTAACAGTTACGTTTCAAATTCCGTGCCCGCTGTAATGATGCGCAAGCGCTTGCCATATACGGCGCCCCTCGCCGCCCGCCCTCCAAGCGTTTGGCTCACGTTTCGGTACAGAGTAGAGAGGGCAGATAAGACAACTCTGTTGCAATTTGACACCAATACTAAAAAAAACAAAAACAAATAGAAGTTATGGATGTCGCCGGAAGGTACAATACACCACTTATTTTATGAAATAACTAGCGACCCACCCCGGCTTCGCACGGTTTTATTATACGTATAAACTTTCCTCTTGAATCACTCTATCTATTAAAACAAAGTACATCAAAATCCGTTGCGTAGTTTTAAAGATTTAAGCAGTCAAAGGGAAATAGGGACAGAAAAAGTGACTTTGTTTTATACTATGTAGTGATTTCGAATTTCCAAAACTCACACCTTCAGTTTGTTGTACCTAACATAAGCTTTTTTATAGAGTCTGTAGTAGTTTTATTTTGTCTATTATAGGAAGAGATAGGTACGAAAACAGAGTTTCGTGACCACCAATCGCAACTTATTTATTTTATCTCTTCGAAAATATTAGCCAATATTTTCACGAATCTTCTTAGGCTAGTCGTATCTACACACTTTTCTATGACAAGCCAAGTTTGTTTACTCTCTCGCGCGGTGCATTTTCTCAACTGACTTGGCTCGTGTTCGTAATGAGATTTGGACAGCTTGAGGACAAAGAGCTTTATTGCATTTTACGTTTTAACGCTAAAAGGTATTGTCTCGGGTCACAAATACTGTCATCATAATTAAAACTTGTCTGTACATTTTATGGCAGCAAGAAACTGTTGTTGTTTTCTATGAGCAGTGTGTAATATTCAGCAATATTTAGCTATAGGTTATATAATTTATAGGTAATTCTACCCACACAAATACATACATACATAAATGTCAATGCGTATTTCTTTTAGAGATATCTTTTGTGAGCTTTACAATACTTCATTATTTATTGGTGGACTTCTAGTTAAACCATGTTGAGCAACTTCTTAGCACTCATTGGGTATTTTTAGGAATAAAAACAGTTTTTTGAGTTTATTAAGCAATTTTATATGAATTATAAAAGGAGACTGCACTCGGGCCTGTAAAAATTACCGCCCTATTAGTTAACCGAACAAACCAGCAAAGTGCATGTCAGGCTGTTGTATAGATAGACTTGCACGGTTTATTATCTTGTAAAAATGTTTGGTTAAAAAAGTATGGAGGTAAGATAATAGAAATGATACGGAAGCATTTCGAGGAGCCCTAATTTTAAAGATTACGGTTGGAGATAACTTAAAAAAAAGCTATAAATAGCGGCGAGCCATATAGACACGTTTTTTTTTGTTTTCAGAAAAATAAATAATATGAAACATACAGAGTGCAAAATATGATTGGCGAGCGGAGCGGGCCGCGAAAATGTTGTGATTTGATGTTTTTTTTGCATAAGAATAACGAGGGATTAGCTCAGGACACGTAACTATCAAAAATTTTGTCGCGAGAACAGCGAGAGGAATATTGCGCCCCTTCTCAAACCCTGCCGCCCCAGGCCCGGACGGTAAATACGCCTCGGGTAGCCACTAGCCACGGGTCTTAGGTACCTGTATTTCCCTACTCTTAGTTAAACCCTTACATTAAATACAAATTGAGACCAGATTCTTTTCTGACTCACGAAAAGTTATAAAGCAAAGTTACTCATTAAAACTGACTTTTGTTTATCAATTTACCTACATAGACCTCATCATGGCTGCGTAACATGCAATAACAAATAACAATAACAATCTCCGTTTTCACGATCGACTGTTTGGCGTGAAGCCGATGTTTGGTTAGCGTTGTTGTTACTTCCGTCCAATGCACCGGCTGCGGCTATTTGTTTATGTTACCCTGGCCTGTGGACAGGGGCGGTTCGAGGGACTTACCAGGGCTAGAATCTTTCACCCCTATAATTAGTGACGATTTAAATATTTTCTAAAAAGTTTGAGTATTCTGTGCTGTTTGTTCGAAACCCCTGGTCTGGTTGGTCAAGAGACAGGGCATAATAGCGATTTTATATACAACTGAGGTATTTATTTATAGTTTACACACTGCCATGGTCACGCAAGGCAAGTAAACATAAACGATAAATACTATTATTATATGTATTTTCATGTAATTAGAGCCATTATATATACCTACAAATAAGAGTAGATAACGTTTCACAAATATCACCAAACTGAAATTAAGGCTATGTTCAAAAACGTCTTAAAACGGTATATTATTGTTTAACTACTAATTTACTATTTTTTTCTAATTTTTAAGCTCATTTAGTTTTCCATCTTTTCATGTGCCATATTATAACGCTTTAGATTAAGTTATCTGTAGGTAATGTTTCATATTGTTTCATGAACAGAAATTGAAATAGAATGTGTCTAAGTAATCATCTAAGCAAGTACTTATAGAAACATAATACATTTTAACGTCACTTATTACCTCCCTGTTCTGTTTCTGGGTAAAGGTTGCTTTCTTAAAGCTTCGTAAAATTTCCAGCCCTCTGATGCAATCTGATCTACTAGCACAATTATTAGTAAATGGGTCCGCCTTTGATTGTCTATCGATATTTTATAATATCCATGTAAGAACTGAACATATCTAAGAACTAATTGAAGTTAAGTTTTTCGCAATTTTCTTCTCTGATTTCTTTATGAATGTTCCTACAAGCTTAAATCTGCCTACAATCTGACTCATAGCACTCTACAAAGCTAAATAGTATAGACTTCGAAACGCGATATGCGCTGGCGCACCCATATACGGCGGTAATAGAAGCCACTGACCAATCACGAGCAAGCTCCCGCCCAGAGCTCTACTCTCGAGTTTATGCGCTCTGCATCATTAATGTTTGAAAGACTAATTGACCAAGAACTTTCATGAAAAGCTTTGATAATTATTGCTGGCTGTATGAAGTAAAATGTAATGTTCATTAGTGAAATAATCATCTAGTAGCCATATCAGCTCTGCTTAGCTTTGGGCTAGATGCTGTGTGGATTGTCCAGTATGTCATATATTCTATAATTTGTTTATTTTTTGTATATTATTCTAAGTGTGCGAACTGGATTTTATAAACTCTCGTTATAAACTACCTATAAGTCTATTATTAAAATATTCTCTTGCCGATTTGAGTTTTTTTTTAGTCTAAGAAATCGTGCCAAATCATAACTTAAGTCACGTCGCTAAGTTATTGAAAAATGGTATCCATAGTGAGGAGTAATGAGGCTCATTATTGGAATTACAGACACAGTTGCCAAAGTAAAGATATTTTTATGCCAAATAATGTTATTATTATCAAATGATTGGTAGTATCAAACGATCTATGATTGGTAGGAGGCGAAAAATTAAACATTTTATAAAATTTGTGCTAACAAATTTTGGGAAAGGAAAATTTCAGATTTAAAAGAAAATTACGTTTTAATTTGTTACTGTGTTGTTATTGCTTTTTATTCAATGTACTTACCTTTATTAACTCTAATTTCTATTTATATATTATTTTATTAACCATTTAATGTTTTTTCCAACGCGATGTAACTATTGCTTCAGAATAAATAAATGAAATGAAAGTCAGTAGGTATTTAAGTAGCAAAAAAGCGAGCATAAGCTGCATTTACCTAATTAAGTAAATCACAGAGCACTTATCAAATAGGCACTGCGGTTAGCTATGACTAACTAAACTGTGAACCGTCCATATGGACGCAATCACTGTAACGACGGCCTTTAAACACATCCATACTATTTTGTAAACCAGCTTTGCCCATGGCTTCGACCATATGTTTTTTAACCGCATTTAGCTAATTCTTCTTTACGGGACGGAGTCACTATCTAACTAACTAATCAAAGATCATTAAATCTTCCATCCCACTGCCGTGATTTTAAAGCGCCAATTTAATATCCGTAACCGAAACTATCCAAAACCGTTTTCATAACATTATTCATTCCTATAACCATTATCAGCATCCATATTCAAAATATCATATCCATAACATCCCTAAACACTTTATTGTTTTACTACGGGTGGCTGAATGTAGCCAGTTCTTACTATCATTTTCTCCAATATCACATTTTCGAATGCACCAAAACGGAGATTTTCGGCTTTCAATATTTGCCAAATGTTCTCGGACATTTAGCATGATTTGTCGGTTAACTTTGCCGAAAAATAATGATAAAAACGTCAGTAAGAAAGTACCTAAGCGGCTGATGAAAAACATTTCCGAACAGAGGCTGATCAATGATCAGATGCACGTACGTACAGACAGCTTCACTAATTGGTATCCCCCTCACAGAATATGCAGTAGTGTGTATTCAGTAGCACGCAGGTTCAAACCCTTTAACATAAAAATAATTGATTATAGTTTACAGATTTCTCGATAATTTCGTATTTTGTTTTGTTATAAATTTTACTTAATCCGAAAACTAAGATTTTTTCAACACCTTTCTTAATTTCTATCGGTACGCACGAGTAACTATGCTAAATTTCGTGACATAATCATATGTAACGTTGGTGTAGTGGTTGAAGTAGCCGAGTTAATCTGGCTTCTAATCGCAATACCCGAGTTCGATCCCCTTTATCGATTAGGTAGATGTCTTTTTATATTTGCCATTTTTTTATTTTTGTCTATTCTTGTGAATAGTGAAGTCATTGTTTATTAGTATCAATATAATGATTGAAAAATAAAACACAATTTTAGGTAAGTAAACACACTTTTTCTATTTCAAAATTTATGATTACATAACAAAACAAAATAAACATAATTAGTAGCATAGATTGTTTGTTTGTCTTAGACATTTTTTATTTTATAATCAAGCTTATTTATAAGTTGTTCCCTATCCTGATAAATAATGTTCCATTTGCGATTTAGTACTCGAGAATACACATGTTTTCATTAGATTTTTGTTTACTTTTCTAATCTAATGAATTAAACAATTTGAATCTCCTGTAAATCGTGGAACATAGTTTAATCAGGTAGGTTTGAAAATATATATGAGGTCAAAGGGTGTTTTTCTATTATTTATTTTTTGTAGTCTGTTTCTCATCTCTGTAACCTCTTGCTCTAAGTTATGCTTGGATCTCAATTCATTCGAATGCCAATTTAAAACCATTTGACCCCACATATTTTCTCAGACTTAGGTCCGGACTTTTAGCTAGCTAGGAATAACAGTAATGTCTTCTTAAAAATAAAATCATTCAGAAACCATTCGCGTACGATGCGCTGCACAATTATAATGGACAAAATAAATTTGTCCCTCTGGATACACGATCCGCACAGAAAGTAACATGACTTCCTTCAACACTGTCAAATATTGTTCGCCATTCATACTCCCAGTCATTTCTTCTATTTTCCGGGAACCATAGAAGACCCCAATAACCTAAAAATAACAATTTAATCAATTGGTGTTTGTTTTTAGGTGTGTGGGATAAAATACAAATAATTTATTTGCATTGGTCAAATACTATGTTGTTTGTTTGTTTTGTTTTAAAAAGATAAGAATAAGATGAAATAATCTATAATATAAAAATGAATCGCAAAATGTGTTGGTAAGCGCATAACTCAACAACGCCTGGACCAATTTCGCCAAATCTTTTTTTAAAATGTTCGTTGAAGTTCAAGGATGGTTTTACGGAGAAAAATATGTTATTTGACAAATAAATAAATTTCCCCGCGGGCGACGCTGCGGGGCGCAGCTAGTCTTTGATAAATGTAATTGGATTCGTTGAGAATTATCACTTACTTTTATAATTTATTCTGTTGTTACACTCCTGTTGTTTTTTCTGCCAATTCTTCTTACATTCACATCCCCCTCGGATTTAAATTTACGACCTCATAAGCGCAGGGTTCGAATCTGTAAGATAACAAATCAACAATATATTATGCAGTTAAAGATAACAAGGTTTTACTAAAAAGATATAAGTAGGAAATTTACCGTTATTCCAAGCTGACGAGCAATCTTCTTATTACTTATTTGCTGTTCGATAATAACCGGGATCTTAGTTCTCACAAAATTAATGATATGCAACATTTCCTTCAAAATTCTTCAATTCCACCAAAAACATAAATAAAAACAACCAAGTAAACACTCGAATTGAGAATAGCAGTAACCTTTTCTTCGTTCACCAATATTGTATTTAGATCTACCCTCATCTTTTTTCTTATCCAGATATCGTAAATAAAATCCGCTGCCGAACATAAATAACACAAAATTTCGAGCGCCCGATAACTAGTTCATTAGCTTAGTTGTTTAGTGAAGTGGTTAAATGTCATGCGAGCGATTGGATGCCTGGTTCGAACCCCACTTGATGATACAATTTTTGTTTCTTAGAATTTGAGTAAAAGATTAGTAAATCGGTCGGACGACAAATGTAAACTTTAGCTATTTGAGGGGTTACCAATTAGTGATTCTGTCTGTACATTGCCATTTAGTTACCAGATTTAGGTACACTTCGTATGTTAGTCTGAGTTTATTCTGTACTAGCAGCGCCTCGCGGTTTCATCCGAGTAATTCCCGTTCCCGTTGGAATTCCGGGATAAAATATAGCATAAGTGTTATTCCAGGCTATAATCTATTTCTGTGCCAAATTTCATCTAGATCATCTAGATTTTTGCGTGAAAGAGTAACAAACATCCATCGATCTACCCATCCATACTAACAAACTTTCGCGTTTATAATATTAGTAGGATTAAGTCATCATTATTAGCCCATATTACACCACTGCTGGACATAGGCCTCGCCTAATAAGGATTAAGTAAGTCCATGGTAACAACAACTTCTTGCATGATAACTTTGCAAGCGCCATTGGTAAATTAATTTACTAGTTAAATTTAGTTGACGTCAGTTCTCAGTTTAAACAAGCCCACTACTTAACAGATTGTATGGAATTTCTACTAAACACAGCAAATGTATAGGTTGCTATAGCCATAAAGGTCTCCACACACTGAAGCGAGAGGCGGAGCGGAGGCGAAAGCGCGCGAGTTGTATTCTATTGAATCATTATGAAAGCCTACACTACACCACAGGCGATGGCGCGGCGCGGTGCCATAGAAAAAACCGGCACGCCTTCGCCTCCGCTCCGCCTCCGGCTTCAGTGTGTGGAGACTTTAAGACCCACACTTCGACAAACTTTGGAAATTGTGGCTAACAACGTTGGGTGAAGGGTAATATTTTACTCAATTAATATCGATCAATCAAAAAGCGTAGGAAGGAAGGGCTAGAACATACCTACTGCTGAGTTTACTTACAATGACGACCGACGCAGGAGATTACCGGTTCTATTACCGCCTTGGGACAAATTATTTACTGCAAATATTTGTTGTAGGTTCTGGATGGTTTAGATTTATATTAAAAAGTATCTATCTATGTATGAATTGCTTTATTGATAACGAACATTACTATCAAGGAATAGAAAAAATTACAACTAGTTTATACTATTGAAATCATTGAGCTAACTACAGACGGTTGCAAACAGTCTAAAGGTAGCTCAATTGAAGTGTTTATATCAATCATCACACAACACAAGATCTTCCTAGCTTGCCTAGATGTTTTGTGGATGATTCTGTAAAGCATTATTTACATTATTTATTTCAAAAAAATGAACGCCCCTATCTTGGGGTTTCTTCCGACTGGTATTGATATGGATTAGTTGAGTCAGACACTGTATATAACGCCTGCAGTTGGCTTAACTTTTGTAACCGAAAAAAATCTAGTTTTAATTTGTTTTCAGCTAAGTACCTCTAGACTGTTTGCAACCATCTGCAATTAGTTCGATTGTTTCAATTGTAAATACTAGTTTATTAACAACGAAAATAACAAGCAAGGAATAGAAAAATTACAACTAGTATTTACAATTGAAACCATTGAGCTAACTGTAGACGGTTGCAAACAGTCTAAAGGTAGCTCAATTGATCCATGTCAATTAGTACAATCAATTAGTCAATACTAGTTTAATTTTTTTTACTCCTTGATACTGTGCAATTCCTGTAAAACTGTGATTAAAAAATGTTTTCAAAATTTAAGGATGTCTTTCAGTTTTTCACAGGCTCTCGAACTTTCCATACACTTCCCAGAATTAATACTGGAAATACCTGTGTAAATTCACAAGGTAAGTAGGTACTGTAATTTTTCATGGTCCTTGCAAATTCCTCACAGTCCCTTCAATCAATACTGACCTCGAAGTTTTTCACAGCTGTTCTCATTTCCGACATTTTCTGATCAACAAGTTTTCAGAACCACCAAACAATTTCCAACCGTAGTTCGCTTGCAAAAAGCTTTATTTCCAAAAATGAGAGAACAAAGTCTCTGTCTGCTAAAAATTGTTGCAGGAAATTCAACTTCAACTTGTATGGAACAGGATCCATTTCCTCTTGTGAAAGCTCTATGAGATCTAAACGATGGAAAAGCTACTGGCCCAGTTTGATGTAATTTCAGCTTTGTTGGGAAGGAAATAAGGTGGAATTTAATGGGGATATGTTTCCTTGCCCGGGCACGGCAGCTGGGTCGTTGCTACGTAACTAAGCTCCCTTGTCAAGTACTGCCTTTGATAATGGATCTTTGGTTATGCCGAGGCAGTGAAGTGGATAATTACTTATAATCAAATAAAATCATTAATATCAGGCAATTTGTTTCACGGAAAATACGGTAATAACAAAAGAAATTGGAAAGAACGACTACCTAGCCAGGTGTAAAATATTATACAAAGAGTCTTAATCTTTGGCGAATGGTATAAACAGAAGAGAGGCCTTAGTCCAACAGTGGTCGATAAGGGGCGATTAAATCCTTATTCGTAGATTGAATCAGTACATAAAACTAAATCTTGTCAAGAAGTCCCATCCATATATGATCACAATGACGTTAACGCGCTACGAAGTTGATCTTGGTGGCCACCACTCTGATTTCGTATCTCCTCCTATAATAGACAAAATAAAATTACTATGGATGCATTAAAAAAAAAGCTTATGATAGGTCTAACAACATAACGTATGATTTTTGGAAAAGACTTTGATGATGAACGTAGTAGGGGAAATTATTCTGGAAACTTCGGAAGGCTTCTAGTAGTAGAATAATTATTCTGTAACTAGTCTCAAAGTAGCCTGGCGCGCGGCTTTGCACACATTGTGTCTATGGAAAAGTTTCAAGGCTGTATCTATCATCATCATCTCCAACCTATATTAGCCCACTGCTGGACATAGGCCTCCCCCAATGAGTGCCATTAGCGCCCTGTCTTCAGCTTGCCGCATCCAGCATCTGCCAGCAGTCTTTCGCAGATCGACATCCAACCTGGCCGGAGGGCGTGCTACACTACGTTTGCCGAGTCGCAGGCAGCAACACGTTTACCCCAACGGTCGTTGGTTTTTGGTATTTCTATCATGGGAACCTATTTATGGGATGAAAATTGAAGATGTGTTATTCCAGTGCTAGAATTACGTCTATTCCAGAAAGCTAGTCGTGAAAGAAGAACACATCCATCCATCCATTCATACAAACTTTCACGTTTATAATATTAGTAAGGAAGAAGTAAGAATATAGCAATTTCTTCAACTTAAAGCATTTCCTATATTAGTATTATTTTCTAAATAGTTGCAATCAGAAATACGATTCTTCTCCTGAAGAAAGAGAAAATTTATAAGTTCTACGCGCCAATACTAAGTAAAACTATTGCGAAGAGGAAAATATCAAACAATTATCTCGAAGACTCTAGAAACACGCACCTACTTAAAACAGGTCATGAACCTCTCAAACTACTAGAAGGTACTTATCCTGTAATGTATCTATCGTGTTATCTCCCGTCGGCCGCCAAAGGAGACGCCACACCTGAGCCACTCGAGTCTGAGAGCTTCTGATGCTGCCTCTGTTGATCTTAGCTTGTCTTGCGGTGGGTATGAGCACTTTAGTTGTTTCTGTGTGGCCTGCTCTATGGTGGTATTTTGTTTTTTATAATTAACTAGCTGCGCCCCGCAGCGTCGCACTATGGAATATCGTAGAACAAGAGCATATTAAAAATGGTTTTTACAAATATCATAATTTATCAAATATTTTAATTTTATTAGATACTCGGATAGTCAAACTATGTTATTCAATAAGATTTTGTTACTCAATACCTAAAATAATATTATTTTTCATAGTCAAAAGGATGTTAAAGAAGGCGGTCCCAAACTCATGCCTTTGCATGTACATGTTTCAATGCAATATTGTGAAATAAATATTCAGGAGAGATATGTAGTATACTACATTTTTGGAAAGATTGTTTCATGTATTTTACGGAACAGCTATTTAATTTTCATATTATTTATAAAATTTTTGAGTAATTGCTAAAAACGTCGCATACCTTATTTTTCACTAATTTTTTTTTTCTTTGAAGCTTTTCACTGTCACCCACGTCTGCCCACGCGCTACTTTTTGTATTTATTTATAGTCTAACTATTCATACACATTATGCAAAAAAAATCAGCTGCGGTTTTTTGCGGTTTTAGAAGTTATGAGCAAAAGTTAGATAGAAGTCGGAGCAGGAAATTTGTTATTTTTCGTGGTTTACCACAGAGACTGTTCGCAGGGACATTTAATCTGTATTTTTTTTGTCGTTCAATTATTTTGCTTGAGAATGTAAGTGATAATTGTGATGTAGGTACCCATTCAGTATTGTATAATAGAGGTATATAAAGGGAGGTAAAAATTATTCCAACCTTTCACATTAGTGTTAGTTCAAGTGAAGTAAAGCTCATCTACGCCTGTAAGTAATTGATTAAAGTTCTAAAATGTCTTGATTCAGCTGTATTCAACGAGATTTAATACTTCCCTTCATCGAGGGTGGCAGAACTCTGGAATCATTGTCCAAAGATTTAGAGGAAAACATTTATTTTTCTTTTACTTTCTTCAGGGATGACGATAATATCCAAAAAAATTGTCGAATACGTAATGGAAACTGCTAGAATATACGTAAATGAATTTAATTGGTATTACATGCCATCTTCAGTCCAGAAGATACTTTTACACGGAGAAAATATTATCAAATATTTCGCAGTTCTTCCTATTGGACAGCTATCGGAAGATGCACAAGAGTCGCGTAAGAAAGACTACAGAAACATGCGACTACATCATGCCAGAAAATGTTCTCGACCAGCTACAAACGAAGATGTCTTTAAAACTCTATTGTAGACTTCAGATCCGTATATAACAAGTTTAAGAAAACCATACGCAAAAATTTTCAAAGATCTTGAAGAGGCACTAAGTCTTATAAAAGTGGCACCACTTGCAACTGACCCTAAGATATATTATGTGTATTAGAGCCAAGTAGATGGTGATTTCTTTTCTAATGTCTAATCCACTCTTAAATTTAATCATTACTTTTCACTTTTTTACAGTAGGCAGAAAATATAAGCTAATTAGGTAAATAGATAGATACTATAAAGTAGTAGCATTTAAATAAAAAAAATATTTTTTTTTGGCCATGACTTATTTTTATTAACCATAGATTAAAACTAAGGTTATTTTTTGGTAATTAAAACCTTTTATTTCGCATTACATTAAATTATTTACTTATTTTTTCCGTTTTTTTTTCTTTTTATGCTGTATATATATATACATATATAAGAAATCACTTAAACTTATATATTATTTGAATCTCTATACATTACTGTATATCTGTACCAAATTTCATCACTGTATGATTAAAATTCGTGAAGTTATAGATTTTTAATCCGAAAATGACCTAAATATTCCATAGTGCGTCGTCCGCTGTGAAATTTATTTATTTGTCAAATATCATATTTTCATACATAATATGCTATTCCCGACGAAGACAAATCCAAAAACACAAAAATCATAAAAATCGGTCCAGCCGTTCTCGAGTTATAAGTGTTGTAACAAACACGACTTTCTTTTATATGAAAATGGTGCTGGACAATCCACACAGCAACATCTAGCCCCAAAGTTACAGCTTGTGTTTAGGGTAGGTACTAGATAGGTGTTATGGGTACTAGATATGTGATTATATTTAGTACAATTATACATAGAAACTAATATCATCATCATCATCATCATCAACCTATATTAGTCCACTGCTGGACATAGGCCTCCCCCAATGAGCGCCATAGCGCCCTGTCTTCAGCTTGACGCATCCAGCATCTGCCAGCAGTCTTTCGCAGATCGTCATCCCACCTGGCCGGAGGGCGTCCTACGCTACGTTTACCGAGTCGCGGTCTCCACTCAAGAACACGTTTACCCCAACGGTTGTCGGTTCTTCGCGAGATATGGCCGGCCCATTGCCACTTCAGCTTGCTAATTCTTTGAGCTATGTCGATAACTTTGGTTCTCTGTCGGATGTATTCGTTACGAATTCTATCCTTCAGAGAGACTCCGAGCATAGCTCTTTCCATAGCTCGCTGGGCGACTTTGAACTGGTGGACCAGCCCTACCGTGAGTGTCCACGTCTCAGCTCCGTAGGTCATTACGGGTAGGACGCACTGATTGAAAACTTTCGTTTTCAAACATTGCGGTATGGATGAAGAGAAGACTTGACGTAGTTTCCCAAATGCTGCCCAGCCTAGCTGGATCCTCCTCTTGGCCTCCTTCTCAAAATTGTTTTTACCTAGCTGTACAATCTGCCCAAGGTAAGTATACTCGGAAACAATTTCAAGAAGGTGACCATCTACGACGATCGGTCCCGGAACAATGTGGCCATTGATCATGACTTTGGTTTTATCCAAATTCATGCCAAGACCGATACATCGCGAGGCTGAAGCTAGGCCGTCCAGCATGTGGGTCAGCTCCTCTAGCGACTCCGCCATTACGACAATGTCATCAGCGAATCGCAGGTGTGAGATGTAATCGCCGTTTATGTTAATGCCCTTACCTTTCCAGTCCAGCGTCTTAAACATATCTTCCAATGCGCTCGTGAACAGTTTCGGGGATATGACATCCCCCTGTCTCACTCCTCTGCGCAATTGGATAGGTTTAGACTGCTGGTCCTGTACTTGGACACTCATAGTGGCAGCTTCATAGAGACACCTCAGCACTTCGATGTAACGATAGTCTACTTGGCATCGCTGTAAGGATTCCAGAACAGCCCAGGTTTCGACGGAGTCAAAGGCTTTCTCATAGTCCACAAAAGCGAGACACAGGGGCTGATTATACTCTTCGGACTTCTGTAGTGTGTTCGCGCACTGTACAACGTTGCTCCGCGTTCAAATTATCTTCTACTTACAATAATGTCACTAAAAACCATGGAATGTGTTGTGCGCGAACTACAAATAACAGTTGTGTCACTCGTAAATAAAATTGAATCGTTGGAATGCAAAATCTGTGAGCAATCAGTGATTATAACAAAATTAATTTCACCGAGTGAAAATACCGCTACCCGCAACTCGCTGTCAAGCGCCCCGACTCAAGTGCCTGCCGCGCCCCAGCGTCAGGTTCGCGCCGCTCGCATACAAGCCTCGGCCACGATAGCCGGGATATCCAGTTCAACGAGTAAACGCCGCAATGGATGTGACAGTACTGCGATGCATTCGAAAAATGAAATCGCATCGCCGCCGCCGCCGACAATTAAGCCCGATAAACGAAATGTTATGACGGAAACTACTTGCACTGTTGGCTTACCGAAGAGATCTTCCACGACAGAACCATTGACTGTAGCCCCGATGTCACTCGAAGTCATAAACAGGGACTCGGCTCGAATGGAGAATGACTGGCAAGTAGTAAGCAGACAGCGTAAACAAAAACAACGTCCCACTGTTGTTACTGGGACAGCAATGAACAATGTCGATATAGAAGCAGCTGAGCGCGTTAGGCACATCCAAGCTTGGAGTTTTAAGCCGAACACTACCACCGAAACAGTTCTCAACTTTCTTAACAAGATAACGAAGTCAAACTACACCGTTGAAAAACGAAACATTAAATCAGACAGGCACGCCTCCTTCGTCATCGGGATGCCGGAGAACGTGTACAGCGAAGTGACGACACCTACTGCCTGGCCCTCCGGGATCCGTTTCTCGGAGTGGTTTCTGTACCGGCCCCGCGGCCCGCGGGGCTGCGACCCCACCGACGAGGCGGCCCGCTCCTGCGTCGGCGTGTGACTCGCTCCGTGCCAGGGCACTACCATTTGACGATGAGAACTATATAAACAAGTTAGTTATATGTCACCAAAATGTTTGCTCTCTTAAAAATAAAACTAAACACTTAGAAGTAATGGTTGAAAATGTTATTAAATGTAAAGTTCTCTGTATAACAGAACACCATTTAAAAGAATATCAAATAGATAAAATTACTATTAATAAATTTATTTTAGGCTCATTCTATTGTGGACCAATTATTTCACGTGGTGGTTCTTGTATCTATGTTAGGCAAGACGTTAAATTTAAGGAATTTGACTGCACCGGTTTATCTGTGGAGCAAGTTTGCGAGGTATCCGCTGTGGAGCTTACCGAATATAATATTGTAGTGGTGTGTATGTATAGATCGAACAAAACATCTGTTTCACTATTCTATCCATTGTTGGAGCGCTTGCTAGATAAGCTAGGGGACTGCGGGAAGGATTGCGTCGTCGTTGGTGACATGAATATAGACTGCATGTGCCCTCTTAACGGTGACCAGAAAAAGCTGTGCGATATCCTGTACACGCGTAATTATTGTAATGTTATCAATTTTCCCACGAGGATAACTGATACAACGAGTACCGGCTTGGATCACGCCTATGTGAGTGGTGACCGAGTGCGGGCCGGGACTGTGCGCGCGACCGCGACGCGTATGCTGTGGAGCGACCACCATGCCGTAAGGGTCGACCTGCTCTGTGAGACTAAAGCCCCGTTCACACCGCGTCTTGCGAGGTCTTATACTAGGGCGAATAAACATAATTTTATATCCGCGATCGAAAGTGTCGACTGGGTCGATGTAAGTCAAAGGCGAGCGACTGCAGATGATTTAGCTCAATCCGTTATAAATATTTTAATAAGTAAACTCGACACATGTTTTCCATTTAAACTCGCGCCCAGTAGGACAAAGTCTTACTCGTGGGTCACAAATGAAATCGTAAGCTTAGAATTCCTACTGAGAGAAATACAGTCTAGCGTTATGAAATTCCCTCTGAACCAAGCGTTGTCAAATAAATTAGAAGATTACAAAAATAGATTTAATCAGATTATAAAGACAGAGAGAAGTCGTTTTTACTGTAACATTATATCCAGCTCAACTAATAGGACCAAATCGATGTGGGATGTTGTGAGGCTCGAGACCGGACGACGGCGACTGAACCTCGAGCTTGTAGATACCCTCCGGAGTCCGGGCGGCTCCAGGTACGCGAGCGGGGCGGCGGCGGCGGACGCCGTCAACTGGCACTTCGTGAACGCCGCGGCGACCTGCGGCGCGCCCGCTGCTGACGTCACGGCCGCGCTGCGTGCACTGGCGGGCGCGCGCGCTCCCGCCGACCGCTCACTCAGGTTCAAAGCTTTCACGCCATTTGAGGTATTTAAAATTATATCCAATGGAGTAGCTCTTAAAGCTACTAAGGATATATACGAAATATCAGTGTCGTTGGTGCACGCCGCCGCCGCGCCGCTTAGCTTTATTCTTTCCACACTTTTTAATTTGTGCGTGCGAGAGGGACGTTATCCGCAGGTATTCAAAAACGTGAGGGTTTCACCCCTGTACAAAGGTAAAGGTAAAAAGGAAGACCTAAACAGTTACCGACCAGTCTCAATAATACCTGCCGTAGCAAAAGTATTTGAGTATGGCCTCAGCGGAAGGCTCACAGAATACCTTGCGGATACTCAATCCCTTTCGGACAGACAGTTTGCCTACAGAGCGGGACGGTCCACGACGGACGTGGCCCGGGAGTTGGTCACTTGTGTGCTGCGGGCTCGTGAAGACCGTCTACAGGTGGCGGTGATTCTGTGTGATCTATCCAAGGCCTTTGATGTCGCCGATCACAGCGTGCTAACCGCTAAGCTGGCACATTATGGTATCGATGGCCCCGCACTCTCTCTTATGAGCAAGTTCATGATGAACCGATCGCAGACCGTAACAGCTGGCGGAAACGTCAAGTCGGCACCTCTTAAGGCGACT
Organism: Eupithecia centaureata; assembly: GCA_944547425.1. Taxonomy (NCBI): domain Eukaryota; kingdom Metazoa; phylum Arthropoda; class Insecta; order Lepidoptera; family Geometridae; genus Eupithecia; species Eupithecia centaureata. The sequence goes on along the minus strand of OX155677.1, from coordinate 3,668,698 downwards.
ATAGGTGTTGCCCAGGGATCCTCGCTGTCTAACATAATGTTCTCCCTCCTCTTGAACGACCTGCCTGAGTGCATCGGTGACGCGCATGCACTTATGTATGCGGACGACGTTGCTGCTGTAGTCACAGCGCCAACTTTGGACGACCTGGAGAGGAGGCTGAACGTAGTGGCTGCGAGGCTGGGTGAGTGGTTCCATCGTAACGGCTTCCTTATGAACGTAACAAAAACAAACTTTATACACTTTAACCTCGCAGGCCGTACCTGTAGAGGCTTGGATGTGTTTCTAGGGAGAGCCGCAATCGCTCAGGTGAAACACACTTTATTCCTGGGCTTCATGCTCGATGAGAGCCTAACGTGGGAGCTGCACATTGATAGACTCTGCGAGAGGGTGGGCAGGGCCTGCTTTGCTTTATGGCGTTTGTCGGCTACCCTGGAGAAAAGGATGACCAGAAGCTGTTACTTTGCATCCGTTCACTCGCTCCTTCAATATGGCGTAGAGCTGTGGGGCAGAGCTGCCGATTGGGAGCGAGCGTTTAGGATGCAGAAGAGAGCAGTCCGAGCAATTGTGAGAGTTTCACAGAATACCTCCGCTCGTCCATTCTTCAGGGAGCTAAAAATAATGACTGTGCCCGCCCTCGTTATCTTCAACGCAGCTGTGTATGCCCATCACCACCTGGACGAGTACGCGAGTCTCGGCGACTCCCACGCGTACCCGACCCGACACGCGCAAAGGTTGCAAGTGGTGCCGCGGCGGCTGACCAAATCTAAGAAACTGGTTCACGTGATGGGACCCGCCCCGTGTACAATCGACTTCCAAGAAGTATTACCGCTGCACGATCGACGCAATCCTTTAAAAACAAGCTGAAGAACTGGCTTACCGGGCAAGCTCTTTATAGGGTTGACGAGTTTTTTAACGACAATAAGCTTACGGTGTAACTGTAGCGAATTATGTATTAATTGCTGATTAATTTAATTTAATTATTTTAAATTTAATTTATTAATTTAGATTATTTATTATTTTAATTATCATTGTTACTTTATAAGATTATTTTTTATTGACGATACTCGTCCAAATTGTTCTAAATGTAATTATGATCAATGTAATTCTTCATGACCTGTAACAACTGTTATTAATAAAATATCTGTATCTGAATCTGAATCTGTATAATCTGCCTCACTGTGTGTATGTGGTCTATGGTGCCATATCCTCCGCGGAACCCGGCCTGTTCCGGTGGCTGGAACTCGTCAAGTCTCCTGGCGAGACGATTCGTGATCACTCGTGAGAACAGCTTATAGATGTGGCTCAGGAGTGTGATGGGTCTGTAATTTTTAAGGAGAGTTTTATCACCCTTCTTAAAAAAGAGCACCACCAAACTCCCGCTCCACGCCTTAGGAGTTCTCCCACTGTGGAGGACGGTATTGAAGAGGTGTTGTAGCTCCTGTATAACGGAGGCTCCTCCTGCCTTCAGAAGCTCTGAAGTTATACCGTCCTCACCGGGGGCTTTTCCATTTTTAAGCTGCTTCAAAGCTAACACGATTTCGTCTTGACTGATGTCTGGCAGTTCGTCGGTGTAGTGGCGTGTCAGGGTGGCTCTAGAATCAAGGTCATCTCGTCGGGAACGAGGGGCATGTGCAGTGTACAGACGGCCATAAAAATCCTCTATCTCGGCTGAAATCTCCGGTTTCGACAGTACGGTCCTCCCATCGCGCGTTTTAAGCTTCGTTAGGTGGCTCCTGCCAAGCTGCTGAGTGAATACTTTGGACCCTCGGTTTCGCTCTATCGCCTCTTCAATGAGGCGTGTGTTGGAGCTCCGAAGGTCGCGCCGTACCATCTTCGCAATTCGCTTGTTCAGGTCTGACCTCTCTGCCGAAGACACTTGGGTGGTTTCCCGTCTTCTTGTCATCAGATCCAGAGTCTCATCCGAGAGTTTGGACTTCTTGCCAGTTCGCTGTTTTTGCAGAACTTGATGCCCTCATCCCTCAACGTTTCGACCAGATTGTGTAGGCTCTCGTCAGCGTCATCAGTGGGTTCCAAGGCAACAAATCTGTCTCCGAGTAGCTGCTCGAACTTCTCGGTGCCCGCCATGATTTGGATTGGATTTGGTCGGAGCGTGGACTTCATCAGACGGTGTCTTTCAAGCTTCAAGTTGATATTCAGAGTGCCTCGGAGCATTCGGTGATCAGATCCGGTATTGAACCTGTTGATCACTGAGACATCTCTGAATATGTGCTTGCTATCCGTCATGATGAAGTCGATCTCATTTTTAGTCACAGTGTCGGGGCTTTGCCACGTCCACTTCCTTTGAGGCTGTTTCTTAAAGAAGGAGTTCATTAAGAACAGTCCCTCTTTCTCAAGGAAGTTGACAAGCATTTGCCCCCTGTGATTCCTGATTCCATAACCATGCGGGCCTATTCGGGATTCATTGCCAGTCTGGATTCCCACCTTGCCGTTAAAGTCCCCCATAACAACGTTGAAGTGAGCCTTAGTGGTGTTGTGTAAGGCTTTGGATATGTCTTCGTACATATCCTCCACTTCATCATCCGAGTGTGCCGAGGTCGGTGCGTAGACCTGAATTACCTTCATGCTATACCGCTTGGAAAGCCGAAGGATCAGGTACGCTACCCTGGTCGACACACTGGAGATTTCTTGAACGTTGCTAGAGAGGGCCTTATTGACGAGGAAACCTACTCCACCCTGGGATGTTTTATCACCCTCACGAAAGTAGAGAAGATGGCCTGAGACTAGGGTTACGGTGTCCTCCCCCTCTCTACGGACTTCACATAACCCGAGAACATGCCATTTAATGTTCTCTAACTCCACTTCCAACTGCGCTAGATGATGGTCAAGCCTCAGAGTGCGTCCGTTAAACGTTGCCAGGGTCATTTTAGAAAGCGTGTGGTAGCCTGAATACCGGTGATTCTTAGCACCCCCTGCCCCGCCGTTACCATGACCGCTACCATGGCCAGGAATAGCGAGGCGGCCGGGAACTAGGGGCCGATTTTTGGCTGTGTTTTTCATTAAGGGGTAATGCCCATAATCCCCACGCTGGGCATGCGGGTTGGGGATCGCAGTTTGATGGTGGGGTTGATCTAGAGGGGTGCTGCTGCCCACCCCCCGGCAGTGTTGGGCAAAATTTAATTGCAAGGTACAATTAAAAATAACAATTGATTAATTGTTAATTGTGAAATATCAATTAACAGTTGATCAATTGTTAATTGTGAAATATTAATTAACAATTGATTAATTGTTAACTGTGACGTTTCAATTAACAATTAATTATTTGTTAACTGTTAGTGTTTCAATTAACAATTAATCGTAAATTATTCCTGCAATTAAATATTAATCAAATAAATTTAAATTATGTAAATAGAAATAATATAAAACGGAGGGTTGGCACGGGCGGGAAAGTTTCACGGCGAAACAAGTAGCAACAAGAAAGATCATTTATATGTGTAGATGCAGTGAAACATGATTATCAATTGTTAGTTTTAATTGTTTCTTACAACAATTAAAAATATTAGTTGAATTATTTTAATTGTATCTTACAATTAACAAGAGTAAATTTAAATAAATTAATTGCAATATGCAACTAACAGATTAATTGTAATTAAATTAATTGTGATTAAATTAATTGCAATTAAATTTTCAATCAATTACTAAGATGATTAAATTATTAATTGATTAATGCCCAACACTGCCCCCCGGTATATCCCTTAGTCGCCTCTTACGACACCCGCGGGAAGAGTTGGGGTAGTGCTATTCTAAGCCGGCACCACACGGCAGGACCACACGACAAACTAATAATGAGTAAAAAATACCTCAGTGATCGGAATTACCTGATCATTTACCTAAAGTTGGAAAATCGGTGTTATTGATACTTACGTCAAAAGGAAAATAAACAATTCATGTTTTTAAACAGGTTTTCACAAAAGAAGCATCCTTCGTTTATTTTAAAATGCCACCAAGAAATGCAATTTCAAATAATTGGATTTTTTTTTAACTTTAAGTTTCTGTTATATTAATGTCTGACGCAAGTCATCAATTAGATTGATATTATTTAGTTAGATTATTGATACATTATTTTTTGGAAGTCATTTAGAAATAACCTACTTACAAGCTCTGCTTAGCTTGGGGCTAGATGATGCTGTGTGATTTGTCCGGAATTATTATTATTATATTATTATTATTATTCCAATTCGCCGATATCAATCAGCTGTAGAGTTTTAGATTTTTTTAAGAATTCTTAAAAAATAGGTAAAATGTTAATGGTCACATCATCTGAGACAACCATGGCTCAAATGATTCCAATCGGTCTGAGCTAGCTTCACCTTCAAGCTTTGCACGCCGCTACTAATCACCCTGTGGTAGTAACTTTAACTTAGAATTTAATACCTAATATTTTTATTTCCTATAAAGGACTGTATTTGGGTGATTCTACGAAAACTCGTTTTTTGTCTGACTTCTGTGGCACATTTTTTTTTGTTGAAATTGCACATCATGATAGTATATTCTAAATGAAGATTTAATTTTGAATTTTTTGGTAGTGAAGGGAACTTTATTGGCTTTATGGTTACGGAGTTATTCAATTTTAAAAATATGGTGTCCACGGAAATCAGAATTTATATCACCAAAATCAAATATGGGTTGGTTTATCAATAAAAATATGTGTTTTCGGTAGTAAGTAGATTATTAAGCTTCTTAAAACTAAGGACCAATTATTTGACGTTTGTAGTTTTAATCAGTTTTTACAAAAACACCTTTAAATCATTACTGTAAATACAAGTAACTTTTTACAAAAATCACACTAATAATGTTTATCTTTGTATTAAAAATATTATAATTATTCATTTTGTATTTATTATAAACTTTTATCCTAAAAAACATCAAAAAAACTGTAAAAAAATATTATTGAGATGTTAATCAACCCGCAAAATCCACGGAAATCAGTACCACGGAAATCAAAAATAATTACAAAATCTTAGAAATTTTCTTAATTTGCTGGTTTATTTTACATTGAAATATGCAGTCGAAATTAGGAACACAAAAGGCATGAATTATCATCATTAATAAAACAATAGGATTAGCATAAACATAACATAGCGTTCATTTGTCAAATTTTGCTTATTTAATATTATTTTTAATTTAATTTATTACAATTTTTTTTTTATATATTTATTAATTCTTGTATTGTTAGAAAAAAAATCACTGTATGGACTATGTATCTAAATTGTATGTAGGTACTGTCTGAAATAAATGATTTGAATTTGAATTTGAATAAACAAATTTATAGTCAACATGGTAATCAGAATTTCTAGATACCAAGCCACGGAAAGTGATTACGTACTGAAATAACAGAGTGACGTGGAGACATACACACTTGTTGTACACACCACTGATGGGGCGTAACTGATAGTTACTCTCGACCTAACAACTATTTACGCAGATGTTAAAGTACAGCATTTATGAATGAATTAGTGCGCACCAGGGGAATCAGAGCTAAACGACGGACGCGAAGTTATCTCGTTGTAACTTGTCAACTAAAGCTTAGTTTTGCGTAGTAATAGCGTCAAATAAGCAAGTAACTATCTGGGTTATTGTGAACCTATGTAAATAAGTACTAGTGTTTTCAGGAAATGATATAAAAATTTATTAACACAGGAACATGAGGTCCGGACGCACCACGGAAGTCAGAATTTCCAAGGATTTTATTTATTTTTACTTATTTAAAATAAGAATATTAAAAAACTAAAAAAGGCCTCCCCTATTATCTTTGTCTAATCTACTATCTTAAATAAAATCAAAGGGCTAGGGATACTTTTTGTATGATTTTTCGAGCCGGACATGTTTTTTTCCACCCTGGGAGAATCACCCATTTATTCTTGATCACAACCTAGGATTCAAAGGCGCAATTCCGATCCGGATATCCTGATGATTCGGTAGAAAGAGCGAGATAATAACCGGAAATTTACTTGTTGGAATTTTTTCTCTTGGCTCCTTGTTTAATTTTTCTTTTGTCTGCTTACTGATATAGTATCAAAAAGGGTAGATATTTACCTATTTGATGCCGCATTATGATATTGTACTATACCAATATACCCGCGGCTTGAACGCTTTATTTCTATGGAAACATTTCAAGGTTTTTTTTTTCTCGTGGGAACTGATGGGGTGAAAAGTAGCCTATGTGTAATTCTAGGGCTAGAAACACGTCTATTCAAAATTTCAGCCGATCCGTTCAGTATTTTTTGTTTGAAAGAGGAACATCCATCACGCAGCTATACATAAATCTTTCGCGTTTATAATATGTAAGGACTGAATAATACTGGACTATTCAAAAAACATCATCTAGCCCCAAGGCTAAGTAGATTGTTCTTGATAAATAATGTAGACGTTTACACAGTTTTTTTTTATTCTTAGACATTACATGACATGACATTACATTACATAGAAACCACCCAAAACAGCCTGATGCATGCACATAGAAAAAAAATATGTAGATCGTACTTACATTTGTCTCACAGCTGGAATCGAATCTGCAACTCGTGCGTCACCGGCCAATCTTCACCCTCCGCGCCAAATTAGGGATGTCTTCTATATCTCAAGTATTAAATTATTTCTGATATTTAAGGTGAAATATCAAGTGACTAAATCAGACATTTTTACGGCTTCCAGGTAAAGACCTCTTTCCTAAATTTAGGGATTTAATTTTACTTACTGTAACGAGAAGCTAATATAACACACACAGATTTATCGTTATACAGTAGAACCCGTTTAAGACGATCACGCTTAATACGATTTCTCGCATAATACGCCACTTTACGCCAGTCCCTGCAACTTGAGACATATTTTCATACATTTCTTAACGCTTAATACGATTCGTCATCCCGTTTAATACGCCCGAGCCAGCCCCGAGTCCTGGCCTGTGCCTATTCTGATGGGTCAGAAAAGTTACGTTTGCTAGTGATTGGCAAAGCAAAAAATCAGCGCTGTTTCAAAAATGTAAGATCGCTCCGCTCCCCGTAACATATGATCCACAATTTCGAGCTTGGATGACCGGCATTCGGTTTAATTAACGGTTAAAAGATTGATCACTTCCAGATTAAATGTAGACGCATAATTCTATTCATTGACAACTGCCCCACTCAACCTAAAGGTGTTGAACTCAAGAATATCAAGCTTGTTTTCTTACCTCCAAATGCGACAAGCAAATTACAACCGATGGATCAGGGAATTATAAAGGTCCTAAAGCAAGGTTACATTACAGGACAAGACTGATACATCGCTATCTTCAAGAAATGAAAGACCCTGACAGCAAACCACCCTTGACTGTGCATGATGCGATTCTAAACTTATACCAAAATTAGAACAAAATACATAAAAATATATATTACGATTTATTTTCCCTATCCCGCATAATACGCTTTCTCGCTTAAGACGCGTTTTTGGAAGGGTCCCTGAGAAATCGTCTTAAGCGGGTTTTACTGTATTTACACATTTTCGTTTCACATTCAACCCTGATTTTGAACCATTAGCACTCAGCTTGTGTTCATTCAAAAATAGACTAAAGGTAACAAGTCTAGATAAAATCTATCTATATAGATAAAAAGTTGTGTTTCAACATTCGTTTTATAAACCATGCCAGTTAGAAGCTTCCCCAAGACGCTGGCTGCAGCGTGGTAATGCTGTATGGCAAATATGGCAATGCTGATGCGTTAGATACCTATTTACCAGCTCTAGGGTTACGCTTGGCATCGAGCCTCGCTACCCCAGGGACCTATAGCGTCTCGACTCTAAGGAAAATAAATAATAAAGAAATATAAATAAATAATTTATTCAAATTCATAGGCTCTGTCAAGACCTCCATTATTTGTGCCTCTTGCTTAAGATGCTCATGATTACAGTTTTCTCAGTAATTTGATTTATTATCTAGTTTACTTTCTTTATAGTACGGCAGTAAGTTTATTTAGTTCTAAAGTTTAGATTTATGTTCTTTCTACGATTGCCCTATATTTTTTTGTAAATAAGACGTTGGTGAACCACTTGCCATGATTGCTGATAAAAAATTCAAGGCGCCCTATGCCTTTTCAGTGGCCAATAGCCGAACAGAAGTAGGACTCGTGAGAAAGTTTAATAATAGATACGTGTTCTAAGTAGGTACTGGGCCATGGATGGATATTGGTCCGTTACTTCATAAGTTTGTAACTACCTAATTACCTATATTGACTTGAGCATAGCTTTGTATTTTCTGTTCTCTTTCTTTCCATGCGTTCCTCTGAAACTCACATCTTAGTAAGTCAAACCACCACTTTCTCTTTTCTTGACAATTATTTTCCGTGCAACCTGTCTTTGAAATATTAGACAAAAGACGGGCAAAATTACTCCATATCTTCAAAAATCTGCTACATCAGCATTATCTTTGTGTGTAAAAATTTAAACAACAAACTAAATAAAATGTTTGTAGTTTATGTAGGTAGGTCATATGGATAGTAGTGTAATTGTTTTTTTCTTTATCATTTTATAATTCATCACATTTTTTTGTACGTAACTTCTAAGTGAGCAATAAATAATTTTATATCAAACTAAATATAGATAAGTGAGTACGTAAGCTCGTCCTATATTATATAGAGTATACATCAGTAGATCCCAACACAAAAGGCTGGCGAGGCATCCGCTAGATGACACGCGCACTGGGCACGGAATACGCAATGATCCGTGCCACGCCGCACGCTTCGCAGCCTTGGGATGAAGGATACTTATACAATGGATGAGTTTTCCTATAGCAACCTTTATAGGTTTTTATGCCTGCCTGTGACACGTAAGGTAGGGTATGCTTAAGGCTTTGGCACTCCTGGAGGAAGCTGTTTTTTGTAGGGCATTTTCTCTTATACAATGGACCAGTATACCTATAGCAACCTTTATAGGTCTGTATGCCTGCCTGTGACACGTAAGGTAGGGTATACTTAAGGTTTTCGTACTCCTGGCGGAAGCTATATTTTATAGCCTATACATACAAATATGCAGGTTAATAGTTAGTCATTATCTTTATATCTATTAAAAAACCGCATCAAAATCCGTTGCGTAGTTTTAAAGATTTAAGCAGTCAAAGGACATAGGGAAATAGGGACATAAAAGCGACTTTGTTTTATACTATGTAGTGATAGTAAAATATAATGAGAAAACCGCGCACTCCCCTCATACCAAGTGAATCATTACATCTATACATTAAAAATTAAAAGAAACCCGACTCATTCGTCCCTTTTACACTCTTTTCGCCAAATTCTAAACTTTAGCGTCGTTATCACTCTGGCTTCTAGATTCTAAAAGCCTACGCCCTGAATATAGCTAAAACCGTACAAGAGTTTGACGAGTAGGCTGATACCTCATTTATCAGAATTACTAAGAGTGATCAGATAACCACATAGAAACTCTCGAAAAACAACATAAATCTCCATATTGGTTGAAATTCTCCGCCGGGTCATTCAACTCTGGCTTTTCACTGCAATAAATTGGTACCTCTATCTTCTAATATTTTAAATCTTTATCAACCAACTTGAAAAATAGGAGGTTTTCGATTTGACTGTATTTTTATAAATGTAGGTACCTACCTCAGAACTTCTTTCATGGTGAACCGATTTCGATAATAATTTTTTTTAAAAGCTAATGCTTCTCTTCTTCTGTTACGAGTATATAACCAATTCTTCCAAAATTCTAATTTGATCAAAATCTGACCAGTAGTTTTTGATTTATCCATGTATATTTGATTGATGGCGCTCATTAGGGGAGGCCTATGTCCAGCAGTTAACTAATATAGGTTGATGATGATGATGATTTTATTCACTTCGACTACAATGATGTTCTCATTTTCGCTTTCATGAATTCAAAGACTATTTTTAGTATTAAAAATACAATATTAATTGTTTTATCATCCTATTAATATGTTAAACGCGAAAGTTTGTAATTATGGATGGATGTTTGTTACTCTTTCTCTCAAAAACTACTGAACGGATATGGATGAAACTCGTCCCAGAGATGGATTATAGTCTGGAATAACACATAGGCTATATTTTATTCGGGAATTCCCACGAGAACGGGAATTACGAACGAAACCGCGAGGCGCTGCTAGTAACCCATAACGTTAATCCTTTCCCATTAAAATACTGCATCGTTACTGAAACAAATGTGTTCTCAGGCGGTAATTGATTGACTATGTGCCGTGAGCGGGGGCGCGTTGCCATGGAAACGCCCACGCCGCCCTACACGGGTGGCAGGGCGGGCGGCCCATCATTGACCTGGCAAACCTTGACCTTGCCAGCTGATCGAACGCTTGTTCCAGGATTCTAAGACCTTCATCATCTGTCATTATCTTAAAACCTTGAGGCAGGATATATATAGATTGTAGTTAAGGAAATTAAGGCTTACAAATTTTCCCGATGAATATTCAGTAAAGTTGTCAGGAAAATGTAAAACATACAATATCAATAAATTTAAATAGCATCTTTTATCTTTGATATCATTTTGACCTGGAGATTCAAAAATTTTATGGTGAATATTTTAAAATATTCCTGATTTTAGATTTTTCCGCGTTTTGATTCCCTGAATTTTGACATCTAAATAACAGCTTCGTAGCAAGTATCAATTATCATTTTTTATATTTTTTTTTTTAAGTATCCATCTAATTTTTTAAAGAAAATAAAATTTTATGAAATACTATGAGAAACAATATACCTACTTACCTACACATCAACCAATCCAATCAATTTAAACATCGCGTATCAATTTCTAAATAATTGCCTTCCCAAGACTTCTCCTTGAACTTCCTTTCAGAGAATACGCAGAACAGAATGCAGATAATTTAATTTGAAACCTAATAAAATTACATCCCGACTCCGCCAGTGCCACCTATAGGGTGGTCCTATTAGGTATCCTAGGGAGGTACAGGGTGGCACACGTGTGTTGACGTCACGCGTACACGAGTCACCTGTGTATCACATTCGCACCTTCCACCTTTTTCTGATAGGATAGTGATGTTTATGATATTGACGACTGAAGGAGCGAGGCGGTTGAAATTTCGACTGTGACGCAGCAGGTTGCGGGTTCGATCCCGCCTTAGAAGAAATGTTTGTACTTTGTACGATGATAATAAATGTTCCGGGGTTCTGGATGTTTTCTATAATAAAAAATCTATCTATTGACTCAATGTCACGCGTCATTAATGCTTACCCTAATGATCATTATATGGTTTTTGGCGACTTTAACCTGCCGTGTGTGGATTGGAGCTCTGGTGACCCAATAATATTGAAAAGAGGATCTGTCGAAACCCAGAACCTGGCATCCAATCTGATTGCTCAAACCTCTCTACTGGGCTTATTACAGTACAATGTCCTAACTAATAAATGTAATAATACTTTAGATTTAATATTTTCAGAATCACCAATAACTATTCTAAAATCAAATTTCCCTCTCGTAAACGAAGATGCCTTTCACCCGCCTTTGTCAATTCTAGCAGCTGACATCTTAATTCCCCCATTTAAACCTAAATCTAGAATAAAATATCAATATAAGCGCGGCAATTTTCAAACTATTAACGAATCACTTCAAAATCAGGACTGGTCATTTATCGTAAAAGGTGAAAACATTGAGGATGTGATATATAACTTCTATATTATCTTACGTAAATTAATACTAGATCACATACCGCAAGTTCGTTGCTCTGGTACCTATAATTATCCAATATGGTATAGCCGAGCTTTAATAAAATTAATAAAGGAGAAGTCTAAGGCCCATCAAGATTGGAAACGTTATAAAAACCCCAACGACTATTTTTTCTTCGCAGAGCTCAGAAAAAGACAAAAGATTATGCAGGACGAATGTTATAGGAAATATGTAGAGTTGTCTCAAATGAAAATTAAATGTAACCCTAAGCTGTTCTGGTCTTTCGTTAAATCTAAAAGGCAAGTAAATTCCAATTACCCTCAGAGAATGTCCTGTGATGGTGTTACTCTTGAAACGCAAACTGACATATGTTCGGGTTTCAATCAGTTTTTTAGGAAAAATTTTATCCAGCCTGCTGACACCTATCGTCTTAATGAACACAGTGACTGTAACTTTGAAGTGATTCACGACATAGATGTTAACAGCGATGAGATTAGCAAACTCCTCATAAATCTAGATATCACAAAGGGTGCTGGAAGTGATAATATTCCTCCTATTTTTTACGTCAGATGCGCGAAAACACTTTGCACTCCAATTTCCTTAATATTCAACCGTTGTTTAAAGGATGGCTACTTCCCCAACATCTGGAAGCAAGCATATATCGTCCCTATCCATAAAAAAGGTTCCAAGGCAGTGATTGAAAATTATCGCCCCATTTCTATCCTAAATGTTATAAGTAAACTGTTTGAAAGAGTGATTCATAATCGTTTATACCCATTTTTATCAACTGCAATTCCAGAGGAACAACATGGGTTTATGAAGGGTCGCTCTACAAACACAAACTTAGGAGTCTTTGTTGATTACGTTGCCAATAGTATGGATGGAGGGTCTCAAGTGGATGTGGTCTACACAGACTTCGAAAAAGCTTTCGATCGTGTAGACCACATCATACTCCTCCAAAAGCTCTGTAATCTCGGTGTTCGTGGGAACTTGTTGAGATGGATGGAGTCTTATCTGCGCAATCGCTCTCAAGCGGTGGTTGTTGGTGGCTTCTGTTCAGACTACATCTCCATACCCTCTGGAGTGCCGCAAGGCTCCATATTAGGGCCTCTCCTATACGCTTCGTACTTATATGATATCGGATCATGCTTGAAATATGCACGGTACCTAATGTACGCGGACGACACCAAGATTTTTATGAGGATTCAAAATATTTCTGATTCCTTGAACCTACAATCTGATCTGGACAGGTTGGCCGTATACTACACCGAAAATCGCCTCACTATTAATGTCTGCAAATGTTCTTTTGTGTCGTTTACCAGGAAAAAGCTCCCGTCACAATTTGAATATCAAATAAACGGCATCAAAATAGCTAGAGCAGACTCTATAAGAGACCTTGGGGTGGTAATGGACGCCAAGCTTTCTTTTTCAAATCATGTTGATTGTATTGTAAATAAAGCATATAAAAGTCTGGGTTTTATTCTAAGGGTCAGTCGTCCCTTTTCAGACATTGGTTGCCTGAAAATTTTGTATTTCTCGTACGTGCGAAGTATTCTAGAGTATTGTAGTTCAGTATGGAACCCGCAATACCTGATTTATACCCAAGGCATAGAATGTATTCAGAGCAAATTTATAAAGCACCTCAATTACCGATGTTATCGTGGTTATGGGCCTACTGTCGATTATTGGGAATCATGTCAGTATCATAAGTTAAGTAGCCTCGAAAATCGACGTAAACTAGCAGACATGTCTCTCCTCCACGGTTTATGTAACGGCTACATAGATTGCATGATGCTGCTTTCAAAGATTTTGTGCTTTGAAGTACCTAAAAAGCGCACAAGGCATACCAAAACTAAACTTTTTGCCGTGTCTAAATCTGCATCTAACTATGCGCACCACTCACTTGTCAAACGACTACAGACATGTTATAATAAAATGTTTTATGATGCTAATATCTTTAACTCTAGCAAATTAGGATTCAAACGCGAGATACTTCAGATTTTAAATGAAACGGATCAAAAAAATTACAATCAGAAGAACGGGGTGGGGTCAAACTCACTCACACATAGGTAGGTAATTAAATTCAAATTTAAATTTGGTGGTTCATTCGGTGGTTTGGTATAATCAGGTATTAGTTAGCTTACTTCTTAGGTTTTTGCTTGTCAGACATTTTTAACTTCGCTTTATTTATAACAATTAACTGGCAATATTATTATACAATGAATACAAGTTTACAATTTCATAATTCCCTTAAAATACATTTTATCATTATGTATGATAAAACGTATTTTTATACATTATATGTAGAGGTATGATGGCATTGATATATGTGAGTGTATATAATGATAAAAACATATTATGTTTAAGGTATTCATCATGTGATAAATGTAAAATGCGTTACTTTTACTATTGGTGGGTAATTAGTGTACCTAGTATGTTTTCTGCTGTTTTTCTTAAAACCTTGTGAATTTTGGCTTAACTTTTATAAAAGTAATAATTAATAGTAAATTCAACTATTTAGATTTAATTTGTAGATTTAGTGATAGTTCATATTTAGGTTAAATTCATAAAATGTAAATCCTTTATTGGCTGTAGGTTAAACTATAAGATTAGTTGTAATTTATTTTTAAGAGCTGTGGATTTTGTGTAATAAAATAAATAAATAAATAAATATTGTGTCATTTTAAGTAAATCTGTAAATCAATAACTTTTTTCTTTATGCTTACAAAATAAGCACTTAGACATGTAAAATTTTACATTAGTGTTGCCTGATTGATTTTCTCTTCGCTGTAATTCTATGATAAAATATAAAATTAATAGATATATAATATAAAATTAATGCTTCAAGTCTTTAAAAACTAATCTATTTCGGTACGGGCTTGCTTGATTTGAGAGTTTTTTTTGTCCTTAATTTTATTTGTTCTCGTCTAAAGTTGGGCTAAATAAGTGTTGAAATACGAAAGTTTAGTACTTGTGTACTTTTTTACGGTTTCTTGTGTACCTACCTAGTCTCTCATTGAGGACTCGTTAACCTTAAAGTTTATTCTCGTAATCCTATAATATTATGAACGCGAAAGTTTGTAAGTTTGGATGGATGGATGGATGTGTATGTCTCTTTCACGCAGAAACCACCGAACGGATATCGATGAAATTCGGAATAGAGATAGATTATAGTCTGGAGCAACACATAGGCTATATTTTATCCCGGAATTCCCACGTGAACGGGAATTACCGCGGGCGAAACCGCGAGGCACTGCTAGTAATAAATAAATAAAAATTTAGCTAACTACAGATGGTTGCAAACAGTCTAGAGATCTGATGCGCTGCACCAGATACTCACCAGCTCTCGGGTAACGCGTCGCATCGACCAGAGTCAGATTTTTTTTAAAACCCGAAGAGCTTCGGTGCCCTACGGTCTCGACTCCAAAGGGAGCAAAGGCATGCTCTGACGTACATAAAATTTAATACGGAACGTGGAAATCACGTTTATCAATAGATATCCGTTGCGCCTCGCGGTTTCACCAGCTTGAAATTATGCGCTTAAGTTTTATACCTACTATGCAAAAGAACCGAGATATTCGCGAAAAACGGATTTTTATGATCTTTGACCGTCAATATCTATCTTAAGACGCAGACACAATAGCATTTGTGATATTTGAGACAATATTTAGGGCGACTAAACAAAAGTTTATACCAATTTGCAGCTTATTTTCTTTCATTCCTTAGGTTGATCCCTTGTTTACCTAATATGACTGGGAAATATAATTTTAATATTATACATATTTTACTAATTTATCATAAAAAAGCTAAGAAATCTTGATCTCTTCATAGGTACGGCTTAAAAATATTATAGTACTTTGTATGTACATGCCGTAGTTCAAATACGTCTATGAGCGTCATAGGCACTGAAAGTTGTAAAAAATCTGTGGTTGGAAAGTATATGACGTCGCTAAGTGTGACGTTTTCATATTGTATTACAGAATTCTATAGGTAATACTGAAAATATATCCAAACTTATTTTTCATTCAGCCAATTTCGTCCTCGAGTTTTCCTCCAAAGAAAACAAATCCCATAGTAAATTGTAAACTTTAAAGGGACTTTTTGTTAGGATTCTTACTTGATTCAGTGGAAATAAAAACAACTTCAAGAAGTGTTTTGTGAAACTTTATTAAATTACACCCTGATGGCCTTTATAATAATTCTAAATTTATTATATTTATACTACATGACGTAATTCTTATAAATGTATGATTATGTCCTCAAACTTTCCATAATTGATTACGAATTAATTATATTATGACTATTACTATTATGATGATTGTGATGTCTCAGTAAATATTGTACATTCTGAAATTAATTAAGTTGATCATGCGCATCAGCATTGCCATACAGCGTGGTAATGCAGCCAGTGTCTTGGGGACGCTTCCCACGCGTATTGACATGGATCAATTGAGCTACCTTTAGACTGTTTGCAACCGTCTGCAGTTAGCTCAATGGTTTCAATTGTAAATACTAGTTGTAATTTTTCTATTCCTTGCTTGTAATTTTCGTTGTTAATTAAGTTGATACCATAGCAAACGATTTGGGTTTCCATTCGCCAAAACTTTTTTGGTAAGTACTTACTGTTTTAGTTATTAAACAACAAAGTCCTATAGGATTAGTTATAAATTGCTATGAGAATAATTTATCGACTGTAGATAAATTATTTTCAAAGCAATTTTAATTACTACCAACTTTCGTTTTTTAAGTTAAGCGAGGACGCGGAGAGAACTATTGTTACCTAACTTAAAAATAGGAGGAGGTTCTAATTGTGATTGTTCATGCTCATTTGGTCCCACATAACTGTGATCCTAATCCGAATAGTGGTGTTTAAGTTATATCACAGAATAGGTTATATTGCTTATTTTATTGATTTCCATTACATTAATGATGTTATCATTTTTGGAATTTAAAGTATTTTTTTTACTGACGTTATTATACCTAAACTACTTTAAAATCGGTTGATGCGTAGCCATCAACCGATCGAATCAAGTATCTGACTGTAAGTTGACCGGTAAGGCACTGTAAGTAACGAGACCTACCTTACATTTTAAATATTGAAAATTCCGTCGAAAGAGATGGAATCCGTGAATCCAATTCAATCTGATATTCCCGTCGGGCTTGTATTTTAGAACACATACTTCATCATGTAGGTACAGTCGCCTACAATGTTATAACAATATTTTTACAAAACAATATTTGAATATGGAAACTAATTTTTGACCTCTGTGGCGCGGGCGAAGGTCCGCCTGAGACGCAGGAGATTCGACTCCCGCCTCGGAACTACTCGGAACGGAAATATTTGTATGATCTGCAGATAATATTTCAAGTTGTTCTAGTAGTTTTCTATGCATAATAAAAATCTATTTATGCAGCATAACGTAGTATTTAAGTAAGTTATATTAGTTACCTAGTACCTACTCTTAACACAAGCTCTGCTTAGCTGTGGGCTAGATGATGCTGCGTGGACTGTAGAGCATTATTTACGATAGATTAACAAGTTCTTCTTTTGTTTGTGCAAAAAGAAGAATCACCAGTCCACCTCACCAAGCTTGGTGGTGAGTGTTATTAATACCCCTTTCGTATGGGGGTGGCTAGAAAACGAATATACATGGCATGTAGCAGACTGTACTCCTTTGACGTCACTCTACCCACGTCAGTTCCTTACCATAAACGGTAAAACCAGTGCATTATAATTACTAACTACGTTGATTGCAGTAAATGATAGGGGAAATTACACCTATCAATTCAAATATGCATATAGGACTTCAGCTTGAGGCTGACGGGTTGTGTGAACGCTGAAAAGAAGTTAAAATAAATGAGGTTTTAAAAAAGTTCTTTCATAAAGTTTCAGAGAAGAATTTCCTGTGTTCCGAAAAGTCTATGGAAGTAAGAAGGTAAGTTAAGTAGAGAAAAGAAAACCAATATTGATATACATAGGAACATTGGGTGTTTTTGAAAGATAAACGGTAGATTACATTTTAATCACTTAAAATCTTATCTAGCGTCATAAGTCCGTCAAAGCCCGGCTTTGTAGCTTCTATGAATCGAGCACCACCTACCCTTACCCATTTTCCATCAGTAACAAATCTACATAGTATAAAACAAAGTCGCTTTCCACTATCAGTCTGTTTTCCCTTTGTATGCTTAGGTCATTAAAACTTGCAACGGAATTTGATGCTTTTTTTATTGCGTCATTCAAGAGGAAGGTTATATTCCTTCCATAGTAGGTACCTATCGTGTAATAAGGTATTTTGCTTTGGGGACAGGCAGCTTAAATTCAGACTATGAAATAGTGCGCACCGCCATTTTTTGAAAAACAAATTTTCAAAAAACGGCGATGCGCTCTATTTCTAAATTACAGCCACGTGTCTCTTTGGAGGAATTATTTGAAGAAATGAATATTGTGACTGTAATTTCCCAATAACAAATCGTAAATAAGTATGGGATTAAAATGTGGGATAAAAGTGTGAGATTACCTAAAAGTGTTGGATAAAAGAGTGGGATTAAAGGCTGGGATTAGTACCTACAGTGAGGGAATAAAAAGTGTGAGATTTAAGATTGGGATGAAAAATGTGTGTGTATGTTTTAATTTTGTTTTTTCCTTAACAGTAACCAATTACTTAAGTACGTGTGTGTTTTTTCTGACAAATATACATGATTACTTACTTTCTTGTGAGTATATTCCGTGTTGTAATTTTGATACATCCATTTCTTTTTACTTGGTGCCTACATTCGTCTCTGACAAATGCCAATAAAATGTGTATCGCACATTCCATTTCCGTTTACGTCATAAAGTTGTACAGAAAGACCAAGGTTTCAGGTAGCTGATAGCGCAATTTGTACAGATTTGCGTAGGTGTGACCTTATTGGTCCCACGTCAGTCCTTTGAAACGGCAAATATTCGTGAAAACGGAAAATTACTTCGCATGGTTCTGACAGCCCTTGCTAAATCAAACAAAGCCGAGATGGGGTAGAACTGTGGGAGTTTTAATTTGTTTTCAAAAGTGTTTCTGTACTAATTGTTAAACGTTTTTGGGGTGAATTTTAGAGGCATAGCGTAATTAAGACTTTTAAAGGTTACCGTTGTAATCTTTGACACATTTACGGCGCAGTGGGTTAGACACGTAGTTTGATGGTTTGATTTCCGCAATAGAACGAGACCGTTATGATACCTACAGACGTATAAAACAGATATATGCTTCTGAGTTAAGCACAATAGTATTCTATATCAGTCATCTAGTACCCATAACACAAGCTCTGCTTAGCTTAAGGCTAGATGGTGCTATGTGGATTGTCCAGCATTATTTATTTATTTATATACTTGCAACATAAGTTTATAACTGTGACCGGAGTTAACGAGTCTTGTTGGAGCATCACTAAGTTTTTTAAAATTTTAACAACTAAAATCCCCCTGTTCTCCCAGGACTGTTCTCAACGGGATTTTAAGAAATTCCACCCCTAAGGGGGTGGAATTTCTTAAAATCCCGTTTTTCTAGTAGAGATCTCTCCTTAGCTATAAGACGGCCAATTTCCACTCAGTCTAAGTAATTCTATTGTATATTGTTATTTAATTTCTATCCAACTACCTATCTAACCCATATTTTACTCTGATTCATGAAACTAGGTAATCTAGGGCACATACACACAAAAATCTAGGCCACTGCCTTACCAATGGATATTAAAGTTATCACCAAGGTCACCAAACTAGGGCCAAGAACCAATGGGTTGAAACAGCTGACCTTAAACTACAACACTGGTTGACTAGGCTTTTCCAATTAGTACCAAGTACCAGGGTCAGAGTTCAAATTCCTCACAGCCATGACGTAAGTTAAGACGCAAACAGGAGCTAAAGTAGCGCCACCAGTCATTTTATCATTTAATTACGTTAAACAAAGGAATTTCCTAAATTCACACGTATAGTTTCTCATACCTAACATAAGATTTTTTAATGCAGCTGTAGTTCTTAGTTTCATGTTGTCTAGTTTAGAAAGAGATACGAAGATCCTCGTGGTGGCTACCACACTCTGTTTTTGTATCTTTTCATATCATAGACTAAAATGAAACAAGGTACTACAGATGCATTAAAAAAAAGCTTATGTTAGGTATGACAAACTGAACGTGCGAATTTAAGAAATTTCTTTGCTTAACATAGGTAATTATTTGATAAAAATAGAAGCACCTCGCGGTTTCACCAATTAAATATAGCCTATGTGTTATTCTAGACTGTAATCTATCTCTGTGCCAAATTTCATCCAGATCCGTCCAGTAGTTTTTGCGTGAAAGAGTAACAAACATCCATCCATTTATCCATCCTTACAAACTTTATCGTTTATAATATTAGTAGGATAAGTGGTGGCGCTACTTTAGCTCTTGTTTGCGCCTTAACTGTAAAAGCCTTTCAGACAACACTTCAGCTATAATCCGGCCTAGCCAATTATGTGGTGTGAGCACGCGGCTTACAACGCGACCTTAGCTCCACCACGCGATATCTGTGAGTGATGTGGGAAGAATCGAAGATGGTATGCTACACATGCCTATTAAGATTTTGAAAATTATTGTACACACACTTGCACCTTCCCATCTTCCAAGAACATCCACGAGGGCTGGTGCGGCGGCAGATCTGGCTGAGGATCTCGAGAGGCGCAAATATGCAGGTCTCGACAGAACCTACGCATTTGCTCCCCTTGGAGAACCTAGGTCCGTGGGGTACCGAGGCTCTCCGGGTTTTAAAAAAATTGTCTGAGCGTCTGGTCGATGCGACGCGTGCGTGACCCGAGATCTGTCTCAGCGCATCAGCATTGCCATACAGCGTGGTAATGCAGCCAGTGTCTTGGGGACGCTTCCGACTGGTATTGACATGGATCAATTGAGCTACCTTTACACTGTTTGCAACCGTCTGCAGTTAGCTGAATGGCTTCAATTGTATATACCTACTAGTTGTAATTTTTTTCCATTACTTGATTGTAATTTTCGTATCGTGAAATTCTTATACTTACTATTTATTTTAGAGTTTTTTTGTTTCGTAAAAATAGAGGATGCCCCCCAAAAGGTCAGAATACATTGTGACATTCCATTACATTTTAACAACTTTTAAAAATGAATTACAAATTGAATAAATGAGCACATGTCTGTGCTATCTTTATCTAAACGTCATTTTAAGTCATGATACTATGCAAGATTTCTTACGCCTCACTTTCAACAACCTACGGCTATTTTGACCATTAATTTGTTTTTAATACCTATAGATCTGAAGTCTCGAGCATAAAACTTTAAAAACTTTCGCGAATTGTTAACATGATAACGATTTATTTATCACGTACCTACCTTATGTTTTTACCCCTATGTTTTAATTTAATATATAATATAATCTATATATATATTACATATAATATCTTTGCATATATTTACCCGACTGATTATGTGGTTAATGGCGAGTGGAACTGAGCGGGGTGAAAAGTATTAAGGGTAGCAATAGCAAGTAAGAAGAAGCGAGAGTCGAGACGTGAAAACATCTCCTGAATTCAAAATTATATGATGATCAGAACTCTAGGAAACTTATCCATTTAGTTTCTTAGGTCTTCGAATAGGTACCTACTATTTACATACTAGTAAATAGGCTTAAATATTATGTCGCGTTACTATTTATGGGCTTCCGCAAGTGTGTCTTCAATTTGACTTACAATAATGTTTTCTATTTTTATCGTTAAGAGGACGCCTTGCAGTCATTTTAGCGAAAAGGGTTGTACTAAGATTTCGCGTTCCTAGGATCACAATAGAGCATACTTTAATGGAAAGGGGCAAGCGCAAAAATACCAATAATTGTTTATTACAAGAAACACAACTTATTTAGAAACTGGCTTAGAGGAATAAAAAAAAATTGTAATAAATAACGTAAGAATCAAAACATAATTCCTACGATATTCACTAAGTTAAATGCGAAAGACTTTTAAGATTTTTCTACTAAGTTCTAATCGTATTTTCACTTTACTCCAAAATGTTGAATTTGATGTTGAAAATATCAGTTTTCCTTTGATGAGTAGGTGTAAAAGATCTAGGTCAAGTTTGATTAATATATCAGGTCGCCCTCTTAATTAAAAATATTATGTAACTTTTCATGAGTTACGTTCAAGCGTGTTAACCACTATTGTGTTATTTTAAGCTGGTTATGTTGGTGGTGGAAGCTGTTATTAAAGTATTTAAAGAAAAGGTTTCCTTCGAGTTGTTTAATATGACCGTAAACTACCTACGAGAGGGAAGTAGTAGTAATATTTTAACCTATAAATAGGTTGAATCGTAGTAACCTTGTAGTAACGAACCGAACAGATTAGAGATTACGAAGTAGATACTTGAACCAGGTTATGGTTAGGATTTTTATTGATGAAAAGTACCTACAAAAGTGCCTACGTTTAATTCCAAGCCTAGAGCTACATCTATTGAAATTTTATTTCTGCCCGACCCATCCTATAGTTTACAACCATCAGCAAACTTTCGCATTTATAATAATACTAGCGACCCGCCCCGGCTTCGCACGGTTTTAGTATACGTATAAACTCTCCTCTTGAATGATTCTATCTACCGCGTCAAAATCCGTTGCGTAGTTTTAAAGATTTAAGCATTCAAAGGAACATAGGGATATATAGGGACAGAAAAAGCGACTTTGTTTTATACCTACTATGTAGTGATTAGTGTGATAATTTTGGTCGCAGCGCAAGAATCGAACCCCAATCTCAGGCCGTGTCGTCAGAGACC
This sequence comes from Eupithecia centaureata, assembly GCA_944547425.1. Classification (NCBI taxonomy): domain Eukaryota; kingdom Metazoa; phylum Arthropoda; class Insecta; order Lepidoptera; family Geometridae; genus Eupithecia; species Eupithecia centaureata. The sequence continues at coordinate 3,646,258 of OX155677.1, read as the reverse complement.
TAGGGAAACTACCAGAGGAAGATCAGATCCTTTCTTTTGTGTATTTTTAACACCTACACTGCGATGGCCAATCCGCCTGCCTGCGTCAAACGTACCTACGTAGGTACATGGTAATAAAAAGTAAAGACATTTTTAAATTTATTTTAATATTGAAGGTTTACCTAATCTAATCATTTTCTTTTGATCATTTTGAGTCAATTATATCTACGCATCTAACAAGGTTAGTTAATTGGGTGCGTTTTGTAATTACTTAATCGCCAGGTTTATTTACATCTAGAGTGATAGGTAGGTACCGTTTAGGGTTACAACAAGGCTCCTTGTGATAACACGCGTGCGGGGAAATAACTACCATCATTCCCATTTTCTACCACCAACTACAATTCGTTATACCTACGCCCAGCTTGAGGGTGTGGATGGTGAAAGTGAAAGTACAACACGGTTTTCAATATTTTTTGCGTTAGGTAGGTATATTTGCCGTAAATCTTAAAATATCTTTAAACCCACGATAGAACTAACTACCTCTACAGTCTTTTTCAAGACTATATCTACTGGTCTACGTTTTGATTAAGAATCTATCAGAAGATTCCTGTCAATAGCAAATCAATTTCTATTGTATCGACAACTCAGGTTCAATGTGCTGATGGTTTCCCTTAAAGAAATAAATAAAATAAATATTGTAAACATATGTCAAAGTTGGCTTGAAAACATATCTGTTTCTATATACCTAATTAAAATCAGTTTCAGTGCGCTCCAACTCATATGTCTCACGCATCGCGGCGGGGGCTGACAGCTGTGTTAAACGTGAAACCCCCCACCCTTACCCCCACCTGTAGGGATGTCACACGCTGCGTGAGACATCCCTACGTGCGCGTCTACGCGACGACGACGACGCAAGCGGGATGCCATAAAATAAACATGGGTACAGAAACTTTTTATTGGTCAATTCTTCGCCGTTCTTATTTACAAGCGATCTGTACGAAACTTGGTGTACTGAATAATGATTATTTTATACCTAACTACTAGTATCTGCTCGCGGCTTCACACGCGTTATTTCTATGGAAACGTCTCAAGGTCATCCCATGGGAACTGATGGAATTTCAGTAATTGTAAATAAGTATCATAAATAATTTAAAAGAATTCTTTCCTTACGAAATGTTTATGAGCTCGTCAAAAATTTGTTTTTATTTTAGTGAGTATAAAATGCAAAAATTGGCTTTGCTTTACAGCGCCATCTATTAGATCATTATCGTAGCACTGTTAAATGTATACTTACTTTCATCTACATCAATTTCATAGATGACGCTAATGACGATAGGGAGAAAATTTGATGTGAAGACAGAGAATGACTACCTAGTGCTTTTCACGAAAAAAGACCCACGGCAACTGGTGGAACTAAATTTGACAGATTGCCATATGCTTGCTGGCTTCATTCGGTCGTACTACTACAGCGCCGCGTCCAGGGGACTTCTTTCGTGAAAAGGACTTTACCTTTGTAGTAGCTTAACTAATCCTATCCTTTAAACAGGATGTGTGGAGTCTATGGCCAGTTTTTAATCATCAACCTATGAAAAATTACATTACAACCAATTAGTCCACGACTAGGGCATGCAGAACCGTATCGTATCTGGTTCCAGATTTTTAAAACCCTGTTCCGCACTCAAGGGCTTTCCTTAATGAGCGCCTTAGCGCCCTGTCTTCAGCTTGACGCATCCATTTTTCCTGCAGTCTTTCGCAGATCATCATCCCACCTGGCCGGAGGGCGTCCACATTTGCCGAATTGCGGTCTCCACTCCAGAATACGTTTACCCCAGCGGTTGATATGGAATTCCAGTGCCACTTCATTGCGGGCTCTTTGACTACAATTAATTCACCACTAAAGTTATTCAAAACGGGATTATAACCATGTTTTTTAAACATGACGCTAACCACGTTTTTAAAAAATAAAAAACATGTATAGTTTTAGTTCTAAATAACTTCAGTACTTTTTAGGGGGGTAAAAGTTCGCACTCTACCGTTCTTCGCAGATTCGGATTCATTTATTTCGCTTGTCTGTGGAACTAGAAAGGTAAATAAAACATCTTTGAAATTAATTACTAATGGTAGTTTAATATATTATGTCGTATAGATATTGACCTGAGGATAATACGTAGGATTCTAATGATATTATGATGTGATCATCAATTTAAGATATCGATACAATTTTATTTGATAAGTAGTCTTATTTATTTAGGACACAAAACTACTTTTTGTATGAGAAAATCTGATAATAAATAATAAAAAACATTGCAAAGTACAATGCTAAAACACAAACAAGAACAAAACTTAAAATAAACAATGTAAATTATTATGAAAGTTAACTTATAAAATTGCAAATTGCATTGTTAGTATTAAGATTAGATATAATTAAAAATATTGGGGTATTGAGGGTAAGCCTCAATATGTCTTATTTATTTAGGACACAAAACTACTTTTTGAATGAGAACATCTGATAAGAAATAATAAAAAACATTGCAAAGTACAATTTTAAAACACAAACAAAAACAAAGCTTAAAATAAACAAACAATGTAAATTATTATGAAAATTAACTTATAAAATTGCAAATTGCAATGCAATTGCATTGCATTGCTTAATACTAACAATTGCATTTACATTGCAATTGTTAGTATTAAGATTAGATATAATTAAAAATATTGGGGTATTGAGGGTAAGCCTCAATATGCCTATTTTTTATTATAACTAATAATAATTATAAAAAATTAATATAAATATATATAAATTATTATAGAGTGTTTATAGATGGTAGGCAATTAGACAAATCAATTAAATGAAATAAATAATAAGTAGATACTTAATACTATTAGCATAATGTAAAATGTAAAAGTTCTATACTTTCACCAATATACATGTTGTTAGCTTCAACTTCAGATATGGAATATAAATTATTATTCTAGATTGAATATAACATTCAGATATGATGGTTAGTTAGTACATATAGTTATCAGATTAAAATTAAAAGTCGCCACACACTGCAGCCGTGGCCGGGCCGGAGCCGAAGGGCGTGCCGGTTTTTCCTTGCACCGCGCCGCCACCGCCTTCGGTCTATGTGTAGTCTTTCATAAGATTCAATAGGATACAACTTGCACGCTTTTCTTCCGGCCCGGCCACGGCTTCAGTGTGTGACGGCTTTATAAAGTGTCTATGCTGTACTTTATAAGAAACCATAAACAAATTTTCTTTCCTTATAACACTAATTTTATATACCTAGTACATAATAATAGTGTAGTCACAACATCAATTTATTAGATTTAATAAAAAAGAATTTAAACATTTAATATAAACTGATTATATCAATTAAATTGAAACAATTGTTTTGTGCATTTTTTGTACATAACGTAAGTCTTTTAGATACATAAAAATACATAAGATAGACAATATTTTTTTGCATATCCTATTTGGAATGATTAAGAAATGTGTAGGAATGTAAAGCAAAATAAAGTGATTTACTAGTTTGATGTTATTTCAATTATTAATTAAAAACCAAAGTCAAACTATTTCCTAATATTTGGCACATCCATTGTCTTGAACAAAGATTTTTTTTTATGTTTTAATATTAATTGGATAAGTACACAAAGATGACTTATAATTACGAAATCAGAGTCCAGTTAACAAGCCGTGGTCAACTTATATTTAAACATATATAATTGAATTATATTAATTAATTTAAAGGTGTTTGTTTTTGGACCTTAAAACCGAGACATAAGATCAAAATATACCGAACAAAAATCATATAAGAAATCCACCATAGTAGGATAAATCGAAAAAAAAAAAAAGATTTTTTTTGTATTAGGTAAAATTAATGTTCAATACGTTATTGTATATTTTAAGCTTATTCTATTGATTAATTATTATGTGATAAATACGGATATATTGCCTTAATATTAAAATACATGAGATTGATACACAGAATAGTAATTATTATACTGTCATGACTAGAAGCATAAGATCTAATACACACCTCCTCAATAAATTCTAATAATTAACTAGTAAATTGATAATCTTTTCAAATTGATAGCATTCAACTTACATGTAAATAATCGTTTTGAAGGAATGCTTTTGTATAGTTTAAGTCGAAATCAATCAGAGTCAAACGAATGTCTTATTATTACAGAGATGTTGATACTTTTATGTTTAAATGTCAATAGGATTTTTGGGGAGTAGGCCAAATCGATAATTTCCATCAAATTCTCGCCGAAATATATTTGTTTACTTAATTTTGGAGCTTTATATATAGTCTCTTCTAAATATGACTTTTATAATATGTGGTTAACAAGTCATGTCATGGTAACATGTAGACGGGGAAAGTAGTACTTTGAAATGGCGGTTATTTATTATTATTGGTGACAATAACACGTCAAATTAGGTTGTCTGAGTTATCTTATCCAGTAGGTTTTTATCTAAATACCTGCCTTTTACACTAATAAGTATTGAGAAAAGGGTATCAAGTCAAAATCAACATATCACAGGAAGAAGAGAAAAGGGCATCAACTCAAAATCAACTTATCGAAGAAAGAGGAGAAAAGGGTATCATCTCCAAATCAACTTTTCGAAGATTTTTAAAGAATTAGTTTTCAAAGATTGATGAGAATATGGTGTCTTCTCCAAATAAAGGTATCATGTCAAATCAATTTATCAAAGAAAGAAGAGAAAAGGGTATCATGTCCAAATCAACTTTTCAAAGATTTTTAAAGAATTAGTTTTCAAAGATCGAAGAGTAAATGGTGTCTCCTCCAAATAAAGTTTTCAAAGTAGCAACCAGGTCTTGAGTCGAAATCACAGTACTCACTTTCCCCGTTAAGAAGGTATTACAAAATGCTGGCTTCCTTATCCGGGATCCCAGAGAAGAAGTAGGGAGGTCCGGCCCAGTAGTACCGCGGTGGTCCCGGGGAAAAGCAGTACTTCTGTTTCAAGGGGGTATCGTTTTCCACCCAGTACATAAGGTAGAAGTTGCACATTTCATCCTTGTTTGTAGCCCTGTAAGGTTGAGTTTAGATTAATAAAAAAATTCCGTAGAATATTGCATGGCAAAAAAAAACCATTCAACAGTTTTTGTTGAATTTTGTGATTCAAGAGGAAGGTTTTAACGTATAATAAAACCGTGCAAAGCCGGGGCGGGTCGCTAGTTGTATATCAAAGGAAAAGATACTATGTTGCTCTTGGTGGGCACCAAACTCTTTTTTCTCTTCCTTAAATAACTTAATTTAGAACTACTAAATATGCATTATAAAATCTTACGATATGTTTAACAAACTGAACGTATGATTTTTGAAAATTCCTTTGTCTAACGTAATCTGTATATATAAAACAAAGTCGCTTTTTCTGTCCCTATTTCCCTGTCCCTTTGACTGCTTGAATCTTAAAAATACGCAACGGATTTTGATGCGATTTTTTTGACAGATAGAGTGATTCAAGAGGAAGGTTTATACGTATAACAAAACCGTGCAAAGCCGGGGAGGGTCGCTAGTTTATTTAAAATACATAAATATTTATAACAAACTTACCCAATCTTAACCATGTGGTCCCTGGAGTTGTTCATGGTGCACCTCGCGGCCAGGATGTCCCCCTTGGCGATGGGGGAGAAGTTCTTGACGGGGTAGAACATTTGCGGGAGCTGCGGGTTCTGTTTGCCGATCAGCTGCCACTCGTCGCCGGTGTCTCTCTGGCGGACTACGAACCCGGATACCAGTGAGCCTGGAACAAATGTATTTAATCAATCAATTATCAATCATCACTTTATTTCTTATAGTATTTTGATAATTATGTACCTATAGTATTAAATTTGACTTGTCTAAGTGTTTATATTTTTTAAGCCTAAAGAAGAACAGATATTGATTTACTGATTAATGTTAGAATATCGAAAATTTTAGTCAAGGAATAGAAAAAAATTAAACTAGTATATACAATTGAAACCATTGAGCTAGCTGCGGACGGTTGCAGTCTAAGGTAGTTCACGAATATGGATGAAATTCGACACAGAGATAGATCAGATAGGTAATAAATAAAAATAGGAGAAGTCAAATTCTTAAAAAAAATAAAAATGGAAATAATATGATTCTTTGTGTCGCTTCGATATGTAAGATTAGAGTATGAAAAGGAAACTTTTGTCATTTTACGACTTTGTGTTATTTTCCATTGTAAGTCGAATTATTAATGTTATCCAGACAAATAAGGGCAGGTCGATAATTTAAAGACAACTTAACAAATTTGTTTCAGAAACGTTTAGCGACATCTATCTCCGGAGTAACAAATGAGAATAGTAAGCTGACAACCTGAAAAATTCAACATGAACTTGTCTGAAGTTACATCCGCTAGATGGCGCCGTACTAAAAGACACTCCATTGCGCCAAATATCATTATTTTCTTTTAAAAAAATCGCAGTGTTCTAATTGTTACAAAGCGAATACGTGGGTACAGAACGCGAAGGGGTGAATGACCTTGTTTTCTTGAATTTTGCAGGCAGTCTCTATGTGTGCATACTTGATGTGCTGGGGTGACGCCACTTGTGCATAAGAGGATCACTAAAGCTTCAAGTATAAATCAAACCTTATTCCGAAATCTAAAGGTCTTGTATTGCAAATAATTTATCAAGAGAATGTACGAAACGCGAATGGATGAATGACCTTGATCTATTGAATCTCGCAGGCCATGCATGCTTTAGTTATGCGTTGGGAGGGCGCCACTTGTTCTAAGGAGGATCACTCCAGCTTGGTAGATATTCAAGATTAAATCTTATTCCGAAAACCAAAGGTCTCATATGCAAATAACTTATCAAGAGACTGTGTGTGGGTGGGTACAGAGCGCGAAGGGGTGAATGACCTTCTTCTTTTAAATCTCACTGGCTGCCTTCGTGTAAGGTTTACTTGGGGATGGTGCCTCTTGTTCTTAGCAGGACTTCAGCTTGCCAGAGCATGCTCGAAAACCAAACCTTATTCCGAAGAGGTAAGATCTAACATTTGCAGGGACAAACTTACCAAGAGAATGCGTGTGGGTACGGAACGCGAAGGGGTGAATGATCTTGTTTTCTTGAATTTCGCAAGCTGTCTCCATGTGCTCGACTTGATGACCGGGGATGGTGCCACTTGTGCCCAGGAGAATCACCCCGGCTTGGCGGGGCATGCTGGAAAAACAAATTGCATGCAATTTATTTACTGATGGAACAATATCACTTCTACATTATTGGAGCGAAAGTTTGGATCGATGGATAGATGGTGTTTGTTACCTCTTCACAGAAATTTTGATTAGACATTATTCTAGCCGTGGACTAACACATAGGCGACTTTTCATCCCATTAATCAGTTTCCATGAGATAGAAATAGTCTCGAAACGTTTCCATAGAAATATCGCGTGCGAAGCCGCGGGCAGATGCTAGTTTAGAATAATAACCGATGGGTAATACATTAGTAATAAACAGGCATGGTTGTGTGTAGTATATATTTTATATACCCAATAATAAGCTTCATTAGGTCTACTTTCCATAAAACGGAGCGCAAGCAGAGATATGTAAGTTGTTCAATACAATATCCAATACACAATACGGCAGTTTAGTTTTGCATTGTCTAGGATACGTAGAATCTCAACGGATGCATCGTGACAACGTAAACACGTTTCAAATCACTGCATTTTACACTTGAATGCATATCTATTAGAAATTTACATGCATTTGAAGGTGAATTAGTTGCGTTTCGAGCTCCTTTGGTATTCTTATCTGAAGTAATTGAATACGGGATATTTACCATTATTTGTTTTCTTTTGAGTTTTCCGATATTTCGGCACAGTTTCAAGCGCCATGATCACAAAATTGACTGTGTATTTGACGTATTCAATGACTTTAGTGTTAAAAACCATGATAATTTTAAAAGTTACTTCGTATCTGATTCAAAGTCTAGACGAGGATGTAAGCCTGTGACGGAGGAAGCGTGTTCGATTCCCGCCTCGGACCAATGTTTGTATGATCTGCAAATGTTTGTTCCGGGTGTTCGGGGTAATATTTTAAAACTCTTGGGTTTCTTCTCTATGGCTGACCTCAATAGAGGTTTTTACCAGAAAGTATGTTTTTAAAAAAAGAAATTGAATTGAAACTGAATTGCAATTAAAAGAAATTGGAATGAAACTTACACTTCCTTGGTGTATTTCAAGAAAACTCCAGAATTGTCGGTTTTTCCCTCTGAAAATAACAAAAAACATTATATATAACATTTGCTGTCATGGCAAAAACGATGGGGACTAAGCTGTCTAGTTAGCTGTTTTAGGCATATTTAAACAATGCTTGATAAAAACCTTTACACTCAATTTATCTCTGTGTATTTTTGCAAAAACAAGCATTTTATCACGTAGATTGCAAGCTATTTATGCATGAAATTAGTAATAGCCCGACAACCTTGAATTATTACACGCATTTGTGTGTAGAAGGAATACTCTTAAATGTGTATACGTTCGTGGATTGTCTAACAACAAGGCACCTAAAAATAGGTTGGTATGTTGGAAGAATAATCAAAGTTTCATCCCTTTAGGAGGTAACTCGGCTTACTAGCACTAGAGACACATAGTGACACAAATTATAGTGAAGCAAATTAAACCCTACTGCCTGAAAAAACTATACCTAGAGTAGCTACTAACGCAATGTGTTGTTCTTTACATTGTTTTGTATATCCAACCCATGTATGAATGGCTCCAACCAAGTAGGTTTCTTTCTTTTTTGCTGATGAAACATAACCAGACAATTGGATGTATCATACAATGAGTAGATTTGTAGGCATTTCAATAACAATGACTGATGCACAATTAATACAAATAAAAATTATATACATGACATCCTCTTTATTGCAAACCAATAAAGAACAGAACAAAATCATCCCCTAAATCAGTTCCCATGGGAAAGAAAAAGCCTTAAAACGTTTCCATAGAAACAACGCGTGCGAAGCCGTGGGCATATACTTGTCACTACTTCACTACATAGTATAAAACAAAGTCGATTTTTCTGTCCCTATATCCCTATGTCCCTTTGTATGCTTAAATCTTTAAAACTACGCATCGGATTTTGATGCGGTTTTTTTAATAGATGGAGTGATTCAAGACGAAGGTATATAAGTGCCAATTGATCCCACCAATTCAAACTAAGTATATAAAAGACGACTGAGAAAACCTATCAGAGGAAGGTAGTAGCTTCCTTCAGTGTTTTACTTCAAACATCTCGACTAATAAAAATTGTGTGTCAAATGGAGAACAGTGGAAATTTATTACACACTCCCAAGAGGTATGTTTTTAAATAAAACGTTTAATTATTCACTTTGTAGTTTATTTACTTATAGTTACCGAGTTTTGAGTGAATCGAATCATGGAATAATAATTTTCGATAGAAACTTTACCACCCTTTTTAATCACCTCAGAAGTTAATTTTTCAAAATTGTTTATCAATGCCAATGTGTTATTCTAGAAATTCTAGAACTAAACTATCTATAGGTAGGTATATTTTGTGAGGTTGTTTGACAAAATAAGTAGGAGCTAAGCGCAAGCTAGTTTTTAATAGATATATAGGCTTATATAAGGCTGGGTAAGGTACTTATTAATAATAGCTAGTTACTAGATTAGTAATAGTTAGGTTATGTAGGTGGTATACAGGGTGTTAGTGTGAACAGCGTTATCCTTGAAACCAGAAGTTCAGTATCATGAGTAGAGTCCAAAACCTATGAGATAAGGTTAATGCCTGTTTTAGTTTCGCAGTATTTTGATATTTTATGTCATAGATATTGTACGCGATATTATGGTCACCCTAGAACCAGGCAAGTTTCCAGGTTTGTTTCTAGGCAAGATAAACTGTTTTAAAACAAGTCTAAATTCACAGAATAATCAAAAAATTCAATAGACCAAAGTAACTTGGTAGGCAGGTATTTTTGGCGTACTTAACCCTAGGCCAGTTCTTATTCTATTCATAAATGTTCGTCCCTCAGACGAATGAAACGTCATTGCGAGTAAAATACACTTGCGATGTATTTGGTTGTATGACTTATGAAGGTGCTTAAAAGGTGTATCTGATTCGATTTACAACTTTGAATCATTTTTACGTTTTGCGCGGTATGTGAGACGAATGTTATTGAATCTAGGGTTAAAGTTTATCATCAATCAATTTTATCTACTATTCAATCTAAATTTCAGTTCTTTGTACAGTGAATGAAATTCACTTACTTACCAAAAAAACACTTCACCATCACGCAACCTCCGCACGTTTTCTCACTCGTAGATTAGGTATTATTACACACTCGAGAAAACACAAATTAGTACCTTATTTGTCAGCTTATTTAACACCTTACGAACACTTGCATTTTGCATGACTGGGCATGGTGAACTGGCCATATGTACGTACGTACGTAGCCTTTGTGTCTTTGGGATAGTTTCCTAGCTTAGCACACGTTATTCTGGGATGGAAACAGCTGAGCTCGGCGTACATCGTACGAGCCAAGTTCACCAGAGCGATGGCATAAGGCCGCACCATTTCAGTCCACTTTTATTTACATTTTTGTAAGACTTCGTAACTCGTTCGTACTGAAAACAATTGACGCGCGAAAATCTGTGTCAACGACGCGACGACGTGCTCTCCGTCACGCTGGCGGTCTGTCACTGAGGAGCGATCGGACGGCGCCTGCGCGAGCAGGCGGGCGGCGCGTGCGGCGCGGTGAGGTGCGTGCGGGGCGCGGCAATGAACACTTGCATGGCGGGCGGCTCGTTTGATCAAAACAGGTCGACACCTGCGCGGCCCCGTCAATGTACTCGTGTGTAGTTTTACCACTTAGAAGGTGTATCGAATATTTTTGTTTCAAAAATAAATTAAAAATAGAATAATTATTTTTCATCGGTTTTGGACTCTACTCATGATGCTGAACCTCTGGTTTCAAGGATAACGCTGTTCACACTAACACCCTGTATAGTAGGTAAAGGTAGGTGCCAGAATGGGAATTTCAAAAGGGAAGCCGACATGAATCGTGTTATAGGGACCCTTTGCCACTACTATCTACATACATACCAAATCTCTTCTAAATAAGTTAAATAGTTAATGAGATCATCAATCTATATCAGTCCACAACTGGACATAGACTTCCGCTAAGCGCCATAGCTAAGGAGATATGCAGTCATGAACATAACATAGTTTCACTTTTATTATATTAGTTACTAATAAATAAATAATCCTGGACAATCCACACAGCACCAACTATCCCCAAAGTAAGCTAATCAAAACTTGTGTTATGGGTACTAGATAACTGATACATTAAATACGAGTTATCTTTTTTTTTTCAAATTAATAGCTTCTTTATTAACAACGAATATTACAATCAAGGAATATAAAAAGTTACAACTAATATTATACAATTGGACATTGAGCTAACTGCAGACGGTTGCAAACAGTCTAAAGGTAGCTCAATTGATCCATGTCATAACCAGTCGGAAGCGTCCCCAAGACACTGGCTGCATTACCACGCTGTATGGCAATGCTGATGCGCTGAGCCAGATACTCTCCTAACTCACCAGTTATCTAGTAAGTACCCATAACAGTAACCCATATTTATTAGTATGGTGAATTTGACGACCGATGTGGCGCGGTGGGCGAAGGTCCGCCTGCGACGCAGGAGGTTGCGGGTTCGATTCCCGCCTCGGAACAAATTTGTGTACAATCTTCAGAAATTTGTTCCGTTAGTCTGGGTGTTTTCTATGTATAATAAAAAAAATATCTATCTATGTAATGTATGTATGTATGTTTGTATTATGTATAAGTATATCAGTCATCTAGTCCCATAACACAAGCTCTGCTTAGCTTGGGGCTAGATGATGCTGTGTGGGCTGTCCGGAATTATTTATTATTTATATATTTTATTTGTTTTGACATACCTTCGAAACGGTGCATGTAATGGACTTGCAGCACGAGGTACTTGATGGGTGAATCCTTCCCGATGAGGAAGCCGACGTCCTTTGGCAGTTGGAGCGGCGGGGCGTCACGTGCCCAGGCGTATACTATCTGTGAAGAGTATTATACATGATGATGAAAATGGCAGAAAAGAATTGGCAAGTGAATTTAATAAATATACAGGATTATAGGTATCTAATGATTAACCTCTTAAAGGCGACTTGGGTGAATCAAGCAAGACTAACATACATAAATAACTTTTGTGCTATGACTTTTGCCACAACGTAATACATCTCCAGTTTTAATTTTTTTTAGTTTTGGCGGGCATTTCTATCAACCCCCGCTCGCCTCACCGCAATCCATTTCTTAGCTAGATATATGTATTGATATAAGATATAATAGGTCATGTACCGAACCGACATGTCTCAATCTGTGACGCCTAGACAGAGCTAAGAAGATTAGAACTGGAAATTTGCTTATAATATTTTATTTGTATAGTAAAAAAATAAATTGAATTTGAAAAATCGTAGAAGAAAAGTTGTTAGTCTTGATTTACCCAAGTCGCCTTTTCGATGTTAATCATTAAACACCTATAACACTGTATTTACTAAATATCCTTGCTATAATTATAATTTAAAATAATATTACAAATGCGAATATTTGTATGGATGTTTGTTCCTTTTACGCAAAAGCTACTAAACGGATCGGGCTGAAATTTTGAATAAACGTAGTTCTAGCCCTAGAAGAAAATATAGGTATACTGTTCATCCTATAAATTTTATAGGATGAACAGTTTACCTATATTTTCTTAATTTTTAATGCATTCTTATGGAATATAATTAGCCTTGAAACGTTTCCATAGAAACAATGCGTGTGGAGCCGCGGGCAGATACTAGTAAACAATAACATGAATTTTACGCTTACTCGTTTTTTGTAAACAAATCTTACCGCGGCTCCACATTTGTGCCGTGAATTAACGCGCGAATTCTCGCCGTGAATTCACGGCACAAGTTGTACCCTCCACATTCACGGAATGCTCACAATCGTTCGTGAAACCCGCCGCGAAATGGACGTATGTAGGAGCTGCTGCTGCAATAACTTTGCTGTAGCTTTGTTTGCTGTGGCAACATATTACTACTTAAATGTCCAAAACAAGAAAGTTTTTGGATAAAATGTAGCCTAAGTCAGACTATAATCTATCTCTGTGCTAAATTTCATCCAGGTCCGTGCAGCCGTTCTGGCGTGATTGAGCAACAAACATCCATCTATCAATCCATCCATATAAATTTTCACATTTATAATACTAGTGGCCCACCCCGTCTTCGCACGAGTAAATCATAAGTAGCCTATGTGCTATTCCAGACTATACCTTTGCGCTATCTATCTCACTTCCAAATTACATCCCGATCCGTTCAGCCGATCTGGCGTGATTGAGTAACAAACATCCATCCAACCAACTGAGCGACTGAGCTTCCTAAATGTGATTACACCCTTCCGATTTAGGAGCCGATGTAGATTTAGAGCGTCCGAAGCCATTCTTCTTCCTAAATCGTTTCCTAAATCGGATGCTACCTTCCTAAATGCTATTAAACTATTCTGAATTTAGGAACGACTAAATTTAGTCTCCGATATTTAGGAAGGTTTAATACCCCTTTAACCGATCAAGGTATGTTTGTTGTTCACGCTCGAATCCATAGCGTGCGCGCAGCGATTGCACACGTCCGTACGCCCTTGTAGTCTGGAGTGAACTGGCACGGGGCCGTGAATGTGGATGTGTACGCGTGAACGCCGCGCGAAAGGGGCGCGAACCCTTTGTCGCGGTATAAAATACCGACACTGATCGGAGAACAGGCGTGATAACGCGTGAACCCCGCGAAAACCATCCACATTTACGTTCACGCCTGTTAACGGAGCTTCACGGCACAAATGTGGAGCCGCGGTTACAAAATGGAAAAATACTGCCTACCGACCAATATTACCTACAGAATACTGAAGCAGATAAAAAAATATGATAGTGACAACGCGGTCGTTCATTTTGATTTTGTTTATATTATGTACTAGCGACCCGCCGCGGCTTCGCACGGTTTTATTACACGTATAAACCTTCCTCTTGAATCACTCTACCTATCTATTAAAAAAAGCAATCAAAATCCGTTGCTTAATTTTAAAGATTTAAGCATACATAGGGACAGAGAAAGCGACTTTGTTTTATACTATGTAGTGATGATGGTTAAATCTGTACCTACTAGACATAAACTAGGAATATATGACATATTACACTGGTATAACAACCGGCAAATTATTTCGTCTCATCTGTTTTTCAACAACCAAGTTACTCTTTGTACCTTATGTAATTTTTAATCATAAGGCACAAGGATTACGTAAACAATATTTTTCTGAGTTTAGGGACAGAGAAAGCGACTTTGTTTTATACATGTAGTGATAGACGAAAGACGATATAATTATGTAGGTATATTTGTCTCCCAGGTAACAAGTCAAGGCTAGCGAAAATCGATAGGATTCTAGAGAACGTAACAGTAGCCATGGTTTGATAGCGAAGGCTATAGGTAGGTATTATCAGAATACCTAATCGTCTGAATCGGAGCCTTTAATAAAAGCAGATTATTGATTGGGTTTTTTTAATATGCAGCGAGTTAGAACCGGAGCATGATAGAGTAGACTTTTGGTTTTCTGGTTTCTTTTGGAGCGGGTTTCAAGTTTGTTAATGAAACTTAACCAAGATTCCATTACCTACTCATGGGACTCCTCCAGAAAAGGTTAAATTACATTAAAATTACAAATTATTTATTTGGTTTCTCTAATTTGAAAAATTGATACAAAAAATCATGACAGTGCGCTCTTTCCCACATAATTTGGTCAAGATCACATAGCCCTGACACTGTGGTCTATTGAAATGACTTGTGTTTTGATTCATCGTATTTGATAATCGTATATATCTATAAATAGATTATTTATTACGTTATATTACTAATTACGTTCATCTAAGTTAGTTTCTTAATGAGTTTTGTAATTTGCTCGTAATAAACAATAACATGAATTTTTGCATTTTCAAAATGATTGAAGCGAAGAGAAAATCCAATAGCACTTTATTTCTTATACTTACATATTATTTTGATAATTAATAGGTAATAGGTACCTAGTTTAAAATATGACTTGCCTAATTGCTTATTTTGTAAGCCTAAAGGGATAAAGTTATTGATTTCAGATTTCTGCTAAAGGTATGTTCTATCCCACTTCTACGAAAGCAAATCCTATTCCTATCTTATTCCCACAAATGGCTCACTAACTGTTGCTCTAAAGCTGAGAACCATACCAACTTACAAAGAGGTAGTTATTGCAAGTAGTTAGGTAACCTACTTGCACTAATGCATCACACTTGCGTGTGAATTTTTTGTTGGTAACATCTACATGTAATAATTATATTCCTAGCTTATTGTGTATCTTCGTATCTAAGTAGGTAACTACTTATTCAAATAAAGAATGATATTACACTGGCTTGTGATATCTGAAAGACGACTAAGTAGAAACTTCTACTTGGTACTTCCCCTACACTTTACAATCAAAGGTTATCGATATGAGTGCGTCACATTTTTATTTGACGAGCGTAAATAATTTAGCTCGTACCAATACAGGCATTGGTGCTCATTGACAAACTCCGTTTTCGCATCTCTGCATAGAGAAGTGTTTACTAAATAAAAACAAAACAAAGAGAGGCATTAAAATTGGTACAGCTAATCGACATAATACTAAACAAGATAGTTTAAATCGGTTGGTATTTACGTTATCGTAATTGGTTATTAGCTATGTTACTGAGTTATCCAATAAAGGAAAAACCCTGTTTACCTTAGAAATCAATAGATGGCAGAGATTTTTCGCGGAAAAATAATGTTTCGAACGCTGTGTGTGATAAAGTGTCAATTTGAGAGAATTTCGAGAAAAATTTGAGAAAACATATCAATTTCAAACGAATAGCGCAATTTTTTCAACATTATTTCGAACTCTTTTAGAGTTCCGCACCCTTTGAGGATTCCGTACCCAAAGGTTTAGCCTTTATTACTAAGACGCGACTCTATCCACGGACTTGATAAGAGTGACAAAACAGTCACGCTGACAAAAGTCACCAGTGCGCGCTAGCTCTTACGGTTAGACAGCAGTGAAATTTTCACAGATGATGTTGGTTTTTCTGTTGCCGCTAAAAATGCATGTTTTATATGACTTCGTCAACATTTCAGTTAAGAGAATTTTAATTAGGTTTATAGTTTTTGTAAAGAACGCCAAATATTTAATTCGGCATACAAATATCAACAAATTACTGTAATACAGATAAAATACTTGCCTGTGATCCTGATTTGCAGGGATTAGCTGTGTTGTAAAGGTCATCAACTTCGTTGCTCTGCATTTCTCCGCATCCCCTAAAGCAAACATGTATTTATGAGTTTTAATAGATAGATAATAAGATGGAGCTGGGCCTGTCATGTGTATGCTCCATGTTTCCTGATCATGTAAACATTCGATTTGTTGGATAATTTTATTACGGTCGGCCCTCAACTGTACCATAAACCTAAGTTGTGTTAGTAAAGATTTTTGTATATTTTGTACCTCAAAACCAGTGTTCCAATCTTAACCAATGGAATCACAACAGAAAAAGCGTCGCGGCATATCATTGGCAGCATGAGTTGGATGACGAGCAATCTTGCATCCAACGCTGGTTTTCCTCCAGAGCAGTGGCTCTGGAGGAAAAGTGTGTAGCCACTTGTCAAATTGGATACCTTTCATATAACGCGGGCCAACTACCTACGGATAGAGAACTACGGATAGGGATCAGAAGGAGACTTTACGAACGAAAATAGGCCGTACCAGGCTATTTTTGGGGTCCTTTGTTATCACCTCATTCAAGTAGGTGGGTAAGTAAAGATGTCGCTTATCGAGCACGGTTTCCCAAACTATACATATTTACTGGGAATTTGAAGACTCGAAGATTTTATTTGGGAATATAGACTTAGGAAGCTCTTTCTACTCTCTGGCTGTGCTTATTATGAAGGTAGAGCAGAATTTTTCGGTTCGACACTATGGGATTTCAACCAGGTACGGGTGGCATTTTCCTGTGCATCTGCTCGTCTGATGGTGGAAAGGAGAAGATGGAATAAGGTCGTGCTAATCATAGAACACTGACAGTCGCTACGCGCCGTCAGTTTTTGGGGCTTTGTAGGTTAGTCTCTGCAAGAGTCATAGTCATTACCTATACCTAAATCATCATGACTCGCTTGTAGGGGCCTAATAGGTGTATAGTAACAGCTTTTGTGATTGAAAGTGAGAGTGGAGCAAAATAAGAGAAGAGTGGGAGCAAAATAAGAGTGGATATAAGACAATATTTTTCATAATATCTGCCTCGATCCGACACAAACACAGGTAAAGTGTGGGATCTGCGATCTGATCTGACACTTCGCATGACGCCGCTAACTTAACTATAGTTAGCAGCGTCATGCGAATTGTGGGCGTCAAGCATTCACCAGTCACGATTCGTTCAAAACTAACTAACTAGCGGATTCTGATGCGGGTCGCAGAATCCTCCGCTTTTACAATTTGTGTTAACTCCCATTCTGGCAACAGCCTAATTCATTTAGATTAGGACTTCTGCTAGGTCAGAGTAAATAAATAATGCTGCACAATTCACACAGCAAAATCAAGACCCGAGCTATGCAGAGATTATATTATACCTACTATACTTTATACTACATAGATTTATATGTTATTAATAGGTATACACAAACACCCAGAAAACTCGACTAAACGTCTACAGATCGTACAAAATTTTTCCTTAGGCGGGAATCTTAGAAACAGCCTGCTACGTCGCAGAACTTGCAGACAGACCTTCGTCCTCTGAGCTACAAAGGTCATCAAAGGTGCTCTTGTGCGTGTTATCCCAACCTTACTTTGAACGATTCTGATGCCCTTTGCGCTTTACAATAGGATTGCTAAAGGCTAAAATTAGCATGAGACATGAAAACCAGAGCAACATGCAAGGACATCATGATCCTAACTTATTTCCTGATCTGAGATGGCCATGTCCTTAAATTAAATAGAACAATTGCTAGACACTTTCCTGGTGAAATTAAGTTCTATTGTTACTCAATTTCCTAAAGATTACCAATAGTCATTTAGCATAGTTATTAGCAAGTACTTTTTAAACAACTTTAAAGTAAAATGCCTTGTTGTTAGGGTTCCGTATCCAAAGGGTAAAAACGGGACCTATTACAAAGACTTTGCATCCGTCCGTTTGTCTGTCACCAGGTTGTATCTCAAGAACTGCTACAGCTATACCGTGATTCAAAAACATAGATAATTTTTGTAAACAAAAGAAATATTGGTGTAACACATTTTACGACACTGGTCTCATCAGAGTAAGCTGCAGGAGTTTCAAAGAATTCCTGGTTTTGATACTTTTCATTCATCATCCAGTTGGTCTCTCATTCGTTTTCGAACTACAATTTTCATCATTTTCACTGTGCTCGAGCTATTATGCGTTTTTGAAGTTTTTGTTTTGGTTTTTAGTTGTTCGCTTGCTGTTACCCTGCTGCTTTCTACTATTCTTATCAGTTTTTGTTAAGAAAATAGAGTCCATACTCATAAAAAACATCGACGTTTCCGATTCGCTTTTGTCTTATGTGGGTGACATAAGGGTAGGTTTTGTATAAAAACGAATCAGAAACTTCGTTAATGGTGGCCCTTGAATATAAGACACCGGACCACCTTCAACCTTGCAACCACACTGGACTCAACAGACTTCTCAACGCAGAAATCAGAATTGTAGGTACATATGCATATTATATTATTCATATTTCTATGCTTCTCGACCAGATTCCAAACTGCGATATCTTCGCAGTCATCATATCTGTCATCATATCATCATATCTGTTACTACGAGTAAGTAAATAAATATATCAACTCCAACAATATTTAATCCTTTCAGCTTCTAGACAAGTAGTTTCTATCAGACTCTTAATTATTTCTTACAGACTCTTATTTTATATCTAACAGACTCTTATTTTATATCTAACAGACTCTTATTTATATTTAGCAGACTTACCATACAACATCGTTGGCTCCTGGTTCTGTGCATCCGTACAGCAACATGTGATGAGCGGTGTGCATTGAAGCATTGGGCCTGAAACCCACTGAAACAAAATTTGTCACACTTTAGTGAAGTATGTGATGAGGTATCACTACATACAATACAATACAATACAAAAATCCTTTATTGTACACCAGAATAAGAACATTACATAAGACATTAAATAGTATAAAACAAATCGCTTTCTCTGTCCCTATGTATGCTTAAATCTTTAAAACTACGAAACGGATTTTGATGCGGTTTTTTTAGTAGATAGAGTGATTCAAGAGGAAGGTTTAAACGTATAATAAAACCGTGGGAAGCAGGGGCGGGTCGCTAGTTTATAATAATACAATGAGTTTGTAATGAGTAATATTGATATGTATAAAAAGAGAGTAAATAAGTATTAAAAAAAGAGTTGTTTTAGTAATGTATAATTAGCGAAACTGTGGCAAATTGTACCTACTATAACATATAACTACATATAACACTTCAACTGGTAATACTCTATGTTCTCTCTAGTTTGTGTGCATTGTGTATCAGTGTGTGTGTGTTCTGTTGATAGTTCTGAATAAATAAATAAACATGGAACAAGGAAGTGGTTTTATTTTAACCAAACTTTAACAAAACAAAACAATGTTTATTTCCTTACAATTACAAAATAAACTGATGTATGAGGTATTTTTAAAATAAATTGCTTGATAGAAAACGAGAAATAAAAGGTTAAATATTTGACAAGAAATTATGTGTCTTCAGTTAATACTTTGTCTAAGATACTAGCGGAAGAAATGAATTTGGATGCATAATATTCTGAATTATCTATTTGAATGCAAAATTTTAGATAATAAGCATATGTATCAACATACCAATGTAGAAGCTTTCCTGTGGTTGTATCCTGATTGGAGTGCATAGATACAGCTCATCCTAGAAAAATAAAAAAAATATGTTCAATTATTCTGTTCGTTGCTCTTACATAGTAAGATTTGAAAGTTTAACAGTAATATGGTACTTTTGAAATATAATTTACAGGACTTTCCACAATGTTTCTTTCACACTCAAAGTTTAACTTAAAAACTTAAAACTAGTGTGAGTAATACATAACACAGTGATCGGAATTACATGAGCATTTGTATTTACCTAAAGTTTTAAAGTTGATATATAATCCTGCTCTATAATCCCGAAATGATGATGATTTTAGTCCCGGGAATTCAAAATCATGAAATGGACTTATAATAACTATGTATAGGTACTACATATATATCATCATCATCATTCATTTCTTAGGATCTGACGACATTCCGATTTATGTAATTTGGGATTATCATCACTGGTAAAGCATCATCAAAAACCTTACTTTTTATCTACTGATTTATTAAAAAAACAAAAAATATGTATCCTAAGCTTTAATAATATAATTTTATAATATTAGATCTATTTACTTGCTTAAAAAATTTTAAATCTTTATTTACAACGAAAATTACAAGCAAAGGAATAGAAAAATTACAACTAGTATTTACAATTGAAACCATTGAGCTAACTGCAGACGGTTGCAAACAGTCTAAAGGTAGCTCAATTGATCCATGTCAATACCAGTCGTCGCGTCCCCAAGACACTGGCTGCATTACCACGCTGTATGGCAATGCTGATGCGCTGAGCCAGATATTCACTTGCTTAAAATGAATTGGTAATATTTGAAATAGATCTACAATTTCTACAGTATTTATGTTTGTTATGCATATTATACTTCATTGTTGGTAGTGAAAACATATAAAACAAAAGCTTGAAATCAATTATGTTTGAGTATTTTTAGGTTTTATTTGAAAAAAATTATATTCCAGGATAGACATAGCTGCATTATTTGTTTTAAGTTTGTCTATATTTTTATGTTGGTACAATGGTACGTACAACTGTGGTTCTAGTAAATAAAATTACAAAAGATCAAATAGAAAATATATAATGATAGGATAATAAGCTTTATCTACAGTAATTATTGACCTATCAACACTCTTTTAATTTTGAATAGGTACCAGTATTTATCTAAATGCTAGATATTAATATGTATCACAATTTGAGAATGATAGTCTACACTACTGTGCTGCCGTCCTAAGCGCAAAAGCGGTATCTCAGAAAAGCTAGTTTCGAGAAAATTGAATTTTTGTAAATAGTGTTTTCTTTTTACTTTGCAGGTCGATTTTTAAACTTATTAAATGGAATTTATACATAATATTGGTTATGTTTTTTTTTCATATGGTCAAAATATCAAAAATGCTAGTGTATTACCTTATTTCATGAGATACCGCCATGTCGCTTAGTGTATATAGAATTAAAAATTGAGTTACCGCTTGTTTGTTAGCTATTCTCGTACATGCTGCCATACAAAAACAATATAACTTTTGTAGGAAAAAAAAAAACATTATTTTAAAGAAAATTATTAATAAAATTATATTTTTTAACTCTTTTATTATATTTATTTAATATCACATATGAAAATCTCTAAAAAAGAAACGCTTTCTATGATTTTTTATCAGTTAAAGGTAGGAAGTTCTTTCCAAAAGGACGTTCTATTTGTGGTATAATATTTTGAAGAGATTTCAAAACATTTTCCTTTTTGTCTAGGGAAACGCCGGGTGGTAAAGTTCTCTTCTTGGGTGGAGGTAAAACTTGGGTTTTCAAGATTTTATTTCCAACTATGCTTGCAGTAATAGGGTCTTTATCGAATCCGGTTTTGTACTTAAGATCAAAACTGCCGCGATTGTCTTCTACTTGGACCATTTCACTAATGTATGGACGTGGGTTAATTCGTGAAAGTTTA
The DNA here is from genome assembly GCA_944547425.1 of Eupithecia centaureata. Taxonomy (NCBI): domain Eukaryota; kingdom Metazoa; phylum Arthropoda; class Insecta; order Lepidoptera; family Geometridae; genus Eupithecia; species Eupithecia centaureata. The sequence continues at coordinate 3,624,363 of OX155677.1, read as the reverse complement.
TATTGTGTCGTGTAATCTTCCCAGTTATAAAAATCTTCTACATGAATTCTCTCTCTTTGGGCTTCACGGTTTTACCTGCTGTACTAACTGCTTTAAAAAAGTCTGGAAAATCGTATATTTATTTTTGATGCGTTTCATTGATAATTTGAGCCTATGGTGGAAGCTGTCAGCCGACATGAAAGTGTGGCTGGTTCGAAGTATTTTACCACAAACTTGTCGGCGTTAAAGTAATTTGAATTGAGGACGCAAGAATGAAAAACAAGAAAAACAATAAGGAATAATTACATTTGCCACTGCAACGGCACCATAAATTTGTATTAGAAATCCGGCCTTATCATTCAAATCTTAAGGATCAATTTAATCAACTATTAAGCGGTATCTCAATCATTCTAAAACGATATTGCACAAATATACTAAGCGTTATAGCGGTAACTCAGTATTCGATTCAGTTCGTCATACTTGCCGCTAATTGCCTTCGAAAAATTGTAATGAATAACCGTCGTTTTTTGGAGTTTTGGCGGCATTCAAATATTCGGCTATTTGCCTACGTATTATTGATATACCTCTTCATCTCTTAGTAATTTAATGTAAAACTGAGATAGGGAAAACTTTAAGGTTTTTTCTATATGTTTTAAATAAGATACCGCTATTCGGCTTAGCTCATTGGATGCGTATTTCTTTAAGCTATCCGATGACACAAAAATCAAATTTTCGATTTTTTTGAGATACCGCTTTTGCGCTTAGCACGGCAGTGTGGTAGTTCTAGATTGATCATGATAATTATTGGCCCCGAAAAAATTAAGATAAATAATCAATAAAAAAACAGCCAGATAAATTCAGAGCTTTCCTGTAGAAAAAATACTAAGATTTTAGATAATTTGTTTCTAGGAGCCTCAGCTTAGAGCTTCAAGTTCCGCGAAATCAAAAGACCTTGGAACAGGAACTTTACGCGGTGGTCAATCAAAGCAGACAACAGCTGAACTTACCCTGTTTGGCCAAACGTTGGGCATGAGAAAGTCGTATGTGTCCACTTCGTATGCATAACTGTTCTTGCTGCCTAAAGCCAGCATAAGAAATAAAAAGCCCGCTAATTTAGCCATGTTCTATGTCAAGAAATTCTGTAGAATGAAAATAGTTGCACTTTTTTTAGATAAAACTTCGATTGATTTAAAACCGTTGTTCGGTAAAAGTCGCAGAAAAACCTTTTAGAAAACCAAATTAGACGCTATCCCTGTATTGATTAAGTCTCGCACTAAACTAAAAATAAGCGACGACGCGCTAGTAATTTTATAATTTTCGATACGAACACGCCTTGTACTTCATAGCGAATTCGCCAAACACTGGATCAATAAAGTTTACCAACGTCGTAGACTGTGTTGCCACATTGTTTATGTTTACCCTAGACATGGTAAATATTATTTGACTCAGCAACAATAACAAATTATTAAACTACATAGTTGAATTGAAACCTTGTCTAACGTCTTCATCTTTTGATCTAGCATAAGATTTGAGTATTTAATGAACGTGTCTTATATAGTAAAAATATTTATGCTGTACCCATCACATGCTTTTTGCACTTCTGCTTGGCTTTTTTCTTTTAATTTTTTATTCTAGCTTCCGCAGACGTCTTAAATTATCTACTCGTCCTCCTTTGCTTCTTCCATAATTTGAGATGGCGCATAAAATAGCAAACCTATAAGACTAGTTATGGAATTGCATTTCAGCCACAGAGTGGCAGCAGTCTAAAAAGGCCCCCGATAGGCCCGGGCAGCTACGCCATTTTGATTAGTATGAGTTTTTAAAAAAGTGGGACGAGGTGTGCTGGAAGACTTGACAAGGAAATCTCAGTTGTAAGAAACTTAATACCTACCGTGTCATTTTATTTTGTACCTAGGTAAATATTCTCTTCTGATGTGGCATCACAAAATACGATTCGTTCAAAACTCGAAACTTGGGAGAAATAATAAAATACCGTAACATTGTCCCTTTCTAAGAATTTTTAATTTGCAGTAGGTATAAAATATTACATATTTCATCTGATTAAATGAAAAGAAAAAGTTTCATAGATAAGAATGAATAAATGAGAATAACCAAATAACTTTAACATCAGAGCCATCTATGATTACCTCTATCATCCATTCACTAGATGTCGCTCATGACGCAATGAGACTGTGCTCATGCTGAAGTTCGCATTGATCTACACAGATGTCTCTGTTCAAAAAAATATTCCAAACTCCTGGCAATGTCGCGTCGTCGCGAGAAAAACTGATTTTTGATCAGTGTAAGTGAGGCGTTAAATCCCGAGTGACCTTATGCAACCCTAAATCAACTATAATGAGTATTGACTTTACGACGATCGGTAAGAATGAGTTGTGAGCCATAGAACCTACCTATCTCCTGGAAAAAGGTGTTTCCATCATCATTAGTTGTCTCATAAAAATGCTTTAGTAGTGCCTTCCACCAAATATTGTAGGTAAGTAGCTAATAAAGATCCTAGATGTGCACCAGAAATTTAGGCCCCGACCCCAAGTTAAGCAGAGCTTATGTTATGGGTACCAACCAGATGACTGATATTACTTAAAACCTACCTACTATACCTAAATATATTTTTACTATTCATAGAAAACACACCCAGAACCCCAGAACAAACATTTGTCTCAAGGCGGAAATCGAACCCGCAACCTCCTGCGTCACACTGCATGCGCGTGTGCGTGCGTGCGTGTCATGCTTTTAAATATTTAATTACATTCAAAGTTATGAGGAAAGTAGGCTTTATAAAGAAGCCTAATATACCTAGAAATACTTACCTAGGACGTATCCAAGGAATGCACCGCACCCCATTTTTCTTTCTTTTTTTGTTAGCCTTTACTGTCCCACAAAGCTGAGCCTCCCTTCCTTCCTTCCATACTTCTCTGTTTTGCGCAACTGTGATCCATTCTTTTGAGTGTGCGTCTAGTTCGTCTTTCCATCGACGCTTTGGCCTGCCGTTTATTAGATGCCGCACCTCATTTTATCATATAAAAATCGCTTCAGTCATTTGCATGGTTCGAGGTAATGAACATATATAGGTTTGTTTTAATCAGGTAGCCACACATAAAAACTAGCCCGGCGGGTAGGTAGGTACTTAGTTTTCACCTCTCGGACTCATAATTGATACATTCTCGGCTTTTGTATCTTTCACGTACCTATCTTTCAACGCTCCGCACCGCACCCTCCCTGAAACCAAGTGGAAAAAATCAAAATACCGCTGCAATGCAGCCCTCAGATAAGCACAATAACTTTTATCAATAAAGGGAATAGGGTATGTGCGAATTGACATGTGTTTCTTTTATGGTAGGGGTGTTTGGTTTACGCGGTTTTATCTTATTTAGGTACAATGTTTACCTATGTATTAGGTTTTCGTTTTGGAATCTGAAATATTTTAAGTCAAGAAATACTTACCTACAGTAAGATTATGAATGAAACTGTAGATATAAAAATTAGGTTGTATAATACCAAATAAAAAATCCAAAGGTACAACAAAGGTACTAAACAATACTAAATAATACTGGTTAAGAGCGAGATTTGCACACGACGGATTTGTATTTATATGCCGTACCTAAACTATTATCATTTTTACAATTTAGATATCACTAGCGACCAGCCCCGGCTTCGCACGGTTTTATAATAAGTAGGTACGTATAAACCTTCCTCTTGAATCACTCTATTAAAAAAAACCGCATCAAAATCCGTTGCGTAGTTTTAAAGATTTAAGCATTCAAAGGGACATAGGGATATAAGGACAGAAAAAGCGACTTTGTTATATACTATGTAGTGATTTCTATTCATTTGATGATTGTTTGAAAAATAGTTTCCAACATTTATGTTACTACATTAACTCTCAATTGGCCCTTGTGCCAAATACCTTAAAACAGTTTAAAACTATGTGAAGCTATAAACTGAGGAAATAAAGTGATATCTGCATTTAATTGGGTTATTTTGTTCCAATATCCTTTTGGCACGCAAGGTCGTTTGCGTTCCCACGTAGAAGTTGACAATGGGTGGAAAAATACCAATTTATTCATGATACGACGTGCGAAGTCGACAAATTGTTAGTTAGTGAAGTGAGGTGGGAAAAAAGAGGAAGCGAATAGCTAGATAGATAACAGAGGTGAATTGTGACCTAGACTTTTCGTAGGCACCGATATATATTTTTTCTGTCATATGTACTTAAATAATAATAATAATCATTTATTTGTTAAATTTATAGAATAATACGTCACATAATCACATTGTTTACAGTACTTACCAACAATAAATTTACTTAATCCCCAAAATAATATTTATAAAAATTAAATAATAGATTAATATTAAATTAATAAAATTAAATAAGTAATAAAAATGAAATAATTTAATTACTGCAGTAACTACTGAATAACTGTTCATACTGGCAGGACTAGGCCTGAAATTAATTTGGCTAAACATACTTTTCAGTTCTTAAAATCAGTTAAAATCTATACGGGTGCGACCTAGGAGACAGATATTTTTAGTCCCGTTTCTTATGGAATTCCCATCAACTTAATAGAGTTAGGTATAGTTATAAGCTTAGGTCTCACTCGGTGTATTTATGTACCTACCAACCAAGAAGGCCATAAATTAGATACTGTAGCTCTCTAGATTTCGGAACATGCCTGCCTTATCATTCCTTGACTTAAGTTTATATTTTCCCATCCACGTGGTTTAAATTTTCCAGTCTTCGTATTTACAAACTCTATATTTTTAAGCTTACTTTGAACTTAACCGCTTTGTATCGGCTTGCCCCTTGGGCTCAGTTAACTTGTTATTTTTAATGCGTTTTTGACATTTCATTGCGTTTTTGCGTGTGGCGTGACGACTGGTAATTTTCGCAGGTGGACATCTGTCACCCGCTAACTACCAGACAGCCGGTCAGTAGGTCAAAGGGTTTCTTTGGCCCACAAAAGCTAGAAAAAATATATAAACCTATGTAGGCGTAACACCTCTTTAGTGATTGAAAAGGTATTGTGTATTTTGGTCATGTAATAAACGCAGTCATAAAATGTTAAGATTATTAGTAAACCGCTGCCCATTATGTAACTTTAAATCGATTATCAGTTAAATTCAAATGTCAACCAGTGATACAATCGAAGTCCAGGCTGGGTTTCAAATGTCAAAATTGAATACATATACCTTCCTCCGAGACATGGGAGAAGCTGATATTCTGCCTAAAACATTTCAGCAACTAGGACCTGTGAGGCTTACGATTAGAATCATTAGCGTAGTTATCATTAGACTTTATTTGCTATTTATAAACATTATCCTATAATAATGTTTATAAAAATTACACTATAATGTTTACAAATATAGTAAATTGTATCCTACGTTACAACTAATAATTTTACTAGTGCGTGTCTGACTGTGTTCAATTTATGTACTCGTACGTACGTATCCATCCCGTATATGTCTCGTAGATCCAAGCATTCTACGTCGTAGCACCGCGTAGCATCTTGTTGTTCAGCTAAATTTAAGAAAATGTTACTTTGTAGCATTTCGTAGCACTTCGTAGCATAATCGTAGCTTCACGTAGCTCTGCGTAGCAGCGTAGCTTAGCGGCGCGGCGGGCGGCGGCGGTGCGTTTAAACTGCCTTCCTATTCAAACACAACTATCTATCTAATCATTCGTACCAAAGGATATAACCATCATGCCGTTAAATAAGCGAACTATTTGCCCATAATAATTGATAGTTGTTAAACAAACCCGACCCAATTGCAACTTGACCGTAGTCTATTTCCAGCATAAAATATATTGACAGAAACGGGTCAAATAGAGTATTAAACACTGGAGGTATCTAAACCAACATTTTTCTGTTCTATCTTTTGCAGATTACAATCTGCTTAAGATTTGACCGTACAGATAAACTGAAGTGTGTAAGAGAACATGGGTAAAAAAGGCAATGACGGAGATCACGGCAGGCTGAGTAAATCAGTAAATCAATATCTTTATTTCTTTAAGCTTAGCAAATAAGCGCTTAGACAAGTGAGAAGAGTGGAAGGGCAAAACATGTTGTGCTGACTTATTATGCTAGAGTGAGATAAGGCTATAAGTTTAGGATGAAAACGATTGGGTTTACAAAAAAACATGTAAAACCGAAAAAAACGATTGTCCCCCACAAAGGGCTGGAAAGAAAGTAGTAGTAGGACGATAATGAGTGTTAAGTATCAATTTGGTGTCCAGTCTTAAGTACTCTAAGATTCAATAGTCCGATAAAGCTGCCTATTCGTCATGCCTATCCAAAGTTCAATGTACCGTCAAAAAATAAACAATTCCAACACAGTCCACCAACTGGATCTATGGACCCCTAGTCCCTTCCGTTTCCGGTCGGATAACTTTTCCGTATTGCGACCAAATAGGTATTTTAAATTTGTTTGTGTTGTCGGTTGATTGCGGATGAAGATGGAAGTAAATATTATTTTTCCATTTTATACCCGAGTTTACTGGAATAGGTAGTACTTAGTTTATTATCTTTTTCTTAATTTTTAAAAATTGTAATATTGTTTGATAGATGAATGATTATAGTTGTATGCTTTATGATATTGGTGATATAAGCAACAGTGATACTACTCGGGTATATAAGTTCTTACCTTCTTTCAAAAATACAAGTAGTCAAGTCAGCTGAATCAACTTCATGTCACCTACAACATATAAAAATACTGAAAATATGTAATGGTCAGGTAGGTATATAAAAATTTATCAATTAAAAAAAAAATATGTTTCCGCCCGGGATCGAACCGGGGGCCTTCTGCGTGTTAGGCAGATGTGATAACCGCTACACCACGGAAACTTGTGTTAAGTAATCGAAATTATCATTCCTTTACATTTATCTAAGTTATGCACCGGCAATCATATCACTACCGGCATCATAAGATTAGTTTGGATTAGTCGATGGCTTTAGATTATTAAATAACCTACACCTACTTACATAATTTAATTTAATAAAAGTAAAATTAGGTTACCTATACATTTATACAATGTGATTTTTCGAACCTTGATCAAACGAAATGTGCGGATACACGACACATATTTATCGATAAAAACCGAGATAAAAAAAATTTAATGTTAATTTTTTTAAACACAAGTCAAGTACTGATATCAACAGGAATCTCAACTGATTTAATCTAAATGGCAGAAAGTACCTAATTTAAATGGTGAATAACATGACAACAGAAAGAGATAGACCCCCAGTTTTTGAAGGATTTGTAGAATAAATTATGAAGTTTAATACAACATGCAAAAAAGTACACCTTAATTACCCAGTTTTAAAGTTACAGAGAAAAAATAAATTAAAAATCGTTTTTTTTTGTCTTATTTCTAAGAAAATACTGTTTTTACTACGCTTATGTATCGTATTTGTATTTTTTATTTATTTTATTAGCTAGGTAAACTATGGGTACGTGTATCCGCACATTTCTTTTGATCAAGGTTCGAAGAATCACATTGTAGAAACAGAGTCATCAAGTGACACCACGCGTGGAAGCTTAGTAGGTACATCACTATCACTATACAATGTGATTCTTCGAACCTTGATCAAAAGAAATGTGCGGATACACGACACATATTTATCGGTAAAAATCAAGATAAAAAAAATTATATGTTATTTATCTCAAAAATAAAGAAGTTTTAATAATTTTTAAAATGAAGACTACTTCATCTGGTTTTTTCTTCGTTTCTTTTTGAGTAAATGGTGTATTTTATTCGAAGTAGTCTCATTTGAAAGCTAGATAGTTTACCTAGCTAATAAAATAAATAAAAAATACAAATACGATACATAAGCGTAGTAAAAACAGTATTTTTTTAGAAATAAGACAAAAATAACGATTTTTATTTTATTTTTTCTCTGTAACTTTAAAACTGGGTAATTAAGGTGTACTTTTTTGCATGTTGTATTAAACTTCATAATTTATTCTACAAATCCTTCAAAAACTGGGGGTCTATCTCTTTCCGTTGTCATGTTATTCACCATTTAAATTAGGTACTTTCTGCCATTTAGATTAAATCAGTTGAGATTCCTGTTGATATCTGTACTTGACTTGTGTTTAAAAAAAATAACATTAAATTTTTTTTTTCTCGGTTTTTATCGATAAATATGTGTCGTGTATCCGCACATTTCGTTTGATCAAGGTTCGAAAAATCACATTGTATACATAGTTTAAAACAAAGTCGCTTTCTCTGTCCCTATGTCCCTTATGCTTAAATCTTTAAAACTACGCAACGTATTTTGATGCGTTTTTTTAATAGATAGGTATAGTGATTCAAGAGGTAGGTTTATACGTATAATAAAACCGTGCGAAGCCGGGGCGGGTCGCTAGTAATAGGTAAATTGGAATAGCTATGACTCGAAAGCCTTGAATGTACAGTTTCATCAATTTACAAACACGCTAGCAAACAAGAAATAAACAAACAAAACATAATAAACAGGCCACGTTTTCTAAGACAATGCAAATAAATCTGCCAGATAATCACGTAAGAATGTCACTAGGATTCATTGCAGTACATTATAGAGATGGTGCGAACAGAGAAATACTTTTTGTGGGTTTTTTCTTCATAGCATTGTTTTCGTGAGTAATAGGTAATGGCTGTTCTTGGATTTTTTGGGTCTTCTTTTAGATTTTAATAGATTCTGGCCATAGTTATAGTTGGTATCGGTAGTTATGCTCGTAAATAGCCCATTATAATCTTATCTTCACTACATAGTATAAAACTAAGTCGCTTTCTCTGTCCCTATGTCCCTTTGTATCTTTATAACTACACAACGGATTTTGATGCGGTTTTGTATAATAAAACCGTGCGAAGCCGGGCGGGTCACTTATACAAAATAAAATACAAAATAATAAAAGTACCTTGAACGTGGCCTCAGTAGATTTGATTATTTAAAACTCATTTTAATGAATACCCTTTGAAACACGATAGGTTAGATAGGAAACTCAATAACTCGTTTAGCGGCGCTCGGTGATACGAAAACGAAAGTAATAACATTATAAACGTGCTTTTAGCTGCCCGGCCCTGTGTAATTGTATTAAGGACTCATTTGTGGCTGCCGTTTTCATACAAAGTGTATGAACTGTGGAAAAAAATATAGGTTCTGACATGCTCTGGTATCTGATGAGTGTGATATAAGACTTAATAATAAGGTGTGCACGTTTTGTGAAATGATGTCAATTAAATTGACATGGCAGTTTTGCCAGATGGTCGGATGTTATCGTCAAGCTGTCTAGACTAGAAAACTAGTGGATGTGGAAATGAAATGTGACGTGTGTTTTGAATCAGATCGGATAGGTAGAGCTAGCTGAAAACACAATTCAAATCATAATAATTTTCTATGATCAGTCACATGTTGCAACGTCACTTCAACTTCTTTTAGAGCCACTCTGCGTCGGGTTTGCCGAAATTTTGCAAATGATTATCTCATGCTAGCATTGCAAGCATGAGATGGTAATTTTTTTTTGCTAGCATTGCATCTCATGTAGCATTGTAAAAGGGAGTGCGCTTTAATAAACTTAACATTTAGGTATATATAAACGTTCATTGAGAACCAAAAAAAAACCACACCAAGTTACGAAACAAAAAATAAAGGAAATCTACGTAATGTATTGTATTAAGTATATCAGTCATCTAGTACCCATAACATAAGCTCTGCTTATCTTGGGGCTAGATGATGCTGTGTGGACTGTCCGGAATTATTTATTTATTTATTTTATTTATTTATTTTAATCAAAAATTACATTGCTAAAATGTCGCAACGTGTCAGTTGTATTATGTATCTTACGATTTAATTCATCTCAACACGCATCGTGTTTAATCGGGTATGTTGGTTTTTCTACTTGTATTTATTTTCTATTTGAAACCTCGAGAACAGTTTGTATGAAATTAGCGTTGATTTACTCACAAACAGGGAAAAGGCTATTAGACTGCATTGAGGACGGATTTTATTCGACTCTATAAGGCTAAAGCGTACCTAATTAATTTTGATTCACGAATAATATATTAGAATAAACATTAATTATGAAAATAAAACATTTCTAGTATGTAGTAAAATATTACCTATACAGAAACCTCTCCCAGATTTAGAGAAACCACAAATAGGTACCCACTTGATTTTACTATCTAAACGATAAAAACTTATACTTATAAAATATTTAGTTAGGTTTATCAATTTTCTATGAAAAATAAAAACAAAATCCCTGTTATTGAAAAAACTCAGGTAAAGTAAATTTATAAGTCGTTTAAAGTAATTTTTTATTATCTTTACTCACGTATAATATTTTTTTATTTACCTCTACTGAGTTTTTTAATAACAGGGATTTTGTTTGATAACTTCAAACTTGATATTCTACCTAGCTTCATCTTTTAAAAATGAATTTATCGTGATAAAATTGACAATAGAAGACTCGTTTTATTCATAATAGAAAGTTTTGTGTAAGTACTGAAACTTGGCTTGAAAATAATAATTAACAAAAGAGCCGTGAAATATGAAAGGGAGAAAAGTTTCTACAATCATGAATTAAAATTAATATACAAACAATTTCAACAATTTCTTAGCTTTTAATCAGACTAGCAAAATACGATTTGCAGCAGTTGAATAGTTTTGGCAAAATAAATAATTAAAACATTCATTTAAAAGATTTTTTAACCGAAATAAACAGAGATCCTCATTTCGACTGATTATAAATGTTTATGGCATCACACCATGAAACAGTTTTCTGGGATTACCCATTTTAGTGTTCATTTATTTATTTGAAAGCTAGTGCTTTTCGAGTGGTACCTACCTTTATTTAGATTAAGATCTGACTAGTAGTTTTTGAGTTCTCTTTAGTTATGCATATTTTTGTATGCCACGGTGCTTAACTCGCGAGGAAATTGATGAAAAGAAGCCTTTGTTTTTTAAAAACCCTAGAATACTTTTATTCAAAATTAAGGCCAAATCCACTCAGTCGTTTTGGTGGGAAGAGGTAACAAACATCCATTAAAATATTAGTGTGATAATAATTTATTCATTTTTGTAAAAACCTTCCTGTTATTCTTTATCTATACTTATAATAAAACTGTAACAGGTCCAATTCTGTACATTGAAGATATTTTGAAATTTTTTTTTGGAGGGCACTCTTTTATCGATACTCAAGCCAAAACTGTAATTTTTTTCATTCATGTCTGTCTGTCTGTCTGTCTGTCTGTCTGTCTGTCTGTCTGTATCGTAAACGCGCATCACGCCGAAACTACTTGATGGATTGAAATGAAACTCGGCATGATTATAGGTCATACTACGAGGAAGGACATAGGATACTTTTTATCCCGGAATTCAGTAAGGTTCCCATGGGAGAGGGTATGAATGTAAAATTCCTTTACCGCGCATGACGCCGAAACTGCTGAATGAGTTGGAATGAAACTCGGGACGATTTGAGTTCATACTACAAGGAAGGACATGGGATACTTTTTATCCCGGAATTCGGTAAGGTTCCCCTGGGAGAGAGGGTGAAAGAAAAATCTTTAACCACGCATCACGACGGAAGTGAATGAATTCGACGATTGGACATGGGATACATTTTATCCCGGAATTCAGTTTGGTTCCCCTGGGCTATACGGGTTTTCAAAAATTTCTCACAGCATCTGAACGACGCGTACACACGCGTCGTGTGATGCTGTGAGAAATTTTTGAAAACCCGTATAGCCCAGGGGAACCAAACTGAATTGAACTGATAAACGCGAGAAAGTTTGTAAGTATGAATGGATCGATGGATGGATAGATTGATAGATGGATGGATGTTTGTTACTCTTTCACGCAAAAACTGCTGAACGGATCTGGATGAAATTTGGCACAGAGATAGATTATAAGCTGGAATAACACATAGGCATAGGTTATTTTATCCCGAAAATCCCACGGGAAAGGGAATTACGCAAGTAAAATCGCGAGTACTCGAAATACTAATCATGCGCAGACGAAGTCGCGGGCACCAGCTAGTTATTACTATAATATATATATTACTATAATTGCTAAAGTGCTGGACCGGCTTTTAGATAATCACCTGGAGCAGCACCTCCAGCTGCACGATGGACAGTTCGGGTTCAGGCCCGGCCTGTCCACGGAGAGTGCTATCCTCAGCCTTAAGCACACGGTCCACTACTACGTCAACAGACGGACACCGGTCTTCGCGTGCTTTCTCGACATGAAAAAAGCATTTGACACAGTATGTTATGACATACTGTGGAAGAAGCTTAGAGACACAAAATTCCCGGAGGAGTTAAGTTCTGTTTTTGAGTATTGGTATGCACATCAAGTGAACCATGTTAAATGGGCTGGTGCTCTTTCAGACGCCTATGGACTGGAGTGCGGAGTGAGGCAGGGGGGGATAACTTCTCCGAAGCTCTTTAATTTGTACCTAAATGGCATGATAGAGGGCCTCAGCAGCCTACCAGTCGGCTGCACCATCGACGGCGTCACGGTCAATAACTTATGCTACGCAGACGACATGGTGCTGCTGGCGCCATCTATCAGGGCACTTAGAGACTTATTGTGTTATTGTGAGGCTTACGCTGCTAGCCACGGCATGCAGTATAATGCCAAAAAAAGTGAATTCATGGTTTTTGGACCCGGGGGTAGAGCCCCGGTATCAGTGCCTCCCCTTATGTTAAGTGGGAAGGAACTCACTAGAGTGTTTAAGTTTAGGTATCTGGGTCATCTGATTACTGATCACCTACGAGATGAAGAGGACATGGAAAGGGAGCGAAGAGCGTTGACGGTCAGAGCGAATATGCTTGTCCGCAGGTTTGCTCGTTGCTCCACAGAAGTAAAAATTTTTCTATTTAAATCTTTTTGTCAATCTTTTTACACGAGCGGCCTGTGGTTCACATATACGAAAAAATCCGTCAATACTCTTCGCGTCCAGTACAACAATGCTTTCAGGATGCTGCTGGGGCTCCCGCGATTCTGCAGCGCCTCCGGCATGTTTGCGGAGGCCCGCGTAGACGGCTTCGCTGCCTGCATGAGGAAGAAGGCAGCCTCGCTGCTTAGTAGAATACGCGGGAGTACCAACACCATCCTGGCAGCAATAGCTGATAAATTAGATGGAGTAATGTACAGTCACTCCATCTCTTTATTAATTAAATAGACCATATAATTAAATTCCTACTAACCTAGTCTAAGAATGTACCTACTAACTATATTATGGATCTTTGTAATCTGAAAATAAACAATTATTATTATTATTATTATTATTATTTATTGTAACACAAAAATACAAAGCATGAATGTAATAGATATCCTATTATACCTACATACATAGGCGAACCTTCAAAATTAATTTAAAAAAAATCCACCTACTAAGAAGTAACTATGAAGACTTGTTTAGGTAAGTATCTACAGCTAGACCGTATAATAGGTTCCCGTCTGGAGCTTCACTATATCAAATCGTAGGTATGTACGTCTGTACGTTCGAGTCCGAGTTTCGTAATTAGCACCCGACGTCCTCCCCTCGGGTTGATATTTGAATAATATGCGCTGCACCCAGCGACAAACGCTAGTTTACACTAAAGTACCTACTGAAGAAACTCCTAAAGTAAGTAGGTACCTTCCTTGAATGCTAAAGGTAGATAATATCTACCGTTGTTGTTGTGTTGTTATTATTTGACTTCAATTTTATAACTAACTAGTGACCCGCCCCGGCTTCGCACGGATTTATTATACTTATAAACCTTCCTCTTGAATCACTATATCCATAAAAAAAACCGCATCAAAATCCGTTGCGTAGTTTTAAAGATTTAAGCAATCAAAGGGACATAGCGATATAGGGACATAGGGACAGAGAAAGCGACTTTGTTTTATACTATGTAGTGATAATTAAAGCTAATTCTAAAATTACTGGTAACATCGATTGCCTCAAAAAATATGCATTATTAAGGAATACCCAAAAATTCTCTTGATCAAATTTGAATTGGACCATTTTAGAAGCACCAGCTTTTCTGTGCAAAGATTATTTAAAGCTGGAAATAGATCTCCCCTGATGAATGTCATGGCACCCTTTCTTTTGCTTGCCGCAAGTCAATTAACTATCTTATCTCGCTGGATAGCTTAATCCTGTCAAAGCAGAAAAATGTCTTCGTCTTATCAATACTAAAATACACCCTGCTTTTTTAGAGTATCATCCCCAATTATAGGGGCCAGTGATGATTATAGAATCATCACGCGAATTGATCTAAAAACTACCCAAAAATCTATTTGACCGTCAAAATATCGTAAAACTCAGTCCAGGGGTTTTAGCCAATACACAAACCCTGCAGCGGGTGTAAACACGGCCTAAGGCGAGGCATGCATGTTAACGCCTCTCCGCACACGTTAATTGAAAGTGGATTGGAGGTGACAGTGTAGAACGGGCCTTATTTATTTTTGCTTTGCATACCGCTGTGTTTGATTCGTCGGGGGTTGAACTGATTGAATTTTTTTAATGGTTTTTGGTAAAAGGAAGTTTTTAAATGGTTTTTGGTAAATTTAACTTTAAACCCGATTGATCAGTAAAAAGACATGAGTGATTCCTTTAATAATGTCACATCGAGAATTATATATCTCATAGAATATTCAAGATCTCAAACACCACTTGGGCACAATGATTTATAATAATTAATTCAGATTTACTTAGAAATCTGCTATTTCCTGTGCCAAATAGCAGAAGAGAATAAGGACAAAACTATAACATGAAGGCATTGTATAAGAAGAATGCTACATTCCCACAGATCTTATACGAAAATTGCCTTCGACGCTACATTTTGTGGAAATGTGCCGTGACACGATTCAATGTTCAGCGTGAAGCGACCGCGGCCTCGGGCGACATCGATAATAATGGCTCAAGGAATAAGATTTTGATTTTACCTTCAAACACATTTTTCTCCTCAAACAATTATACAATAAATAATAAATAATTCCGGACAGTCCACACAGCATCACCTAGCCCCAAGCTAAGCAGAGCTTGTGTTATGAGTACTAGATGACTGATATACTTAATACAATGTATTACATAGATAGATATTTTTTATTATACATAGAAAACACCCAGACCAACGGAACAAATTTCTGCAGATCGTACACAAATTTGTTCCGAGGCGGGAATCGAACCCGCAACCTCCTGCGTCGCAGGCAGACCTTCGCCCACCGCGCCACATCGGTCGTCAAAAGACCGATATATAATAATAAATATAAAATAAATATATAAACGAAATATAAAATAACCTATGCAAGGAATAAAAGGAAATAAATAGTCACTTAATAATAATAAAATTTGTTAATTTAGTTAAATAAACAAAATTAAAACAATCGTTAAACAAATTGAGGGAGTTTAATACTAAAAAGTAACTTTAATAAGATATTAGGTAAGTACTAAGTAAGATATTAGGTTAGTTAGTGGAAATGGGCCGGCCATATCTCGCGAAGATCCGATAACCGTTGGGGTAACGTGTTCTTGAGTGGAGACCGCGACTCGGTAAAAGTAACGTAGGACGCCCTCCGGCCAGGTGGGATGATGATCTGCGAAAGACTGCTGGCAGATGCTGGATGCGTCAAGCTGAAGACAGGGCGCTATGGCGCTCATTGGGGGAGGCCTATGTCCAGCAGTGGACTAATATAGGTTGATGATGATGATGATGATGAGGTAAGTACTATACCTACTCTATACTTATCACTAAATATAATGTAGGTAGGTACATTTTGTTACCTATTATTTAGTTTTTCTATTTTTTTTATAAATCGTTGTTAAGGCATAATTATAGTGAATTACAATGACATAATAAGCCATATTTAAATGTTTCCCAAACGTCTAAGAAAGATGTCAAATTCGCAGTCTTGCCAACTCTGCCGCTTTCCAAGTTTAAATCTATTAGCGTTTTGATTTTATGACGTTCGGAACTTCGTCTATAACTTTCACCATATTGTTGGCACAGAACAGTATCCATTCTGCGACCAAAATGAGATATCAGTGGATATTGAATGACGGGAGTGTGATCACGCCTTTATGCTATCCCTTTTTTGTGTGAACGAATCCTTGTGCGTAGGGTGGATTTATGTAAGCTGAAAATTACCATATAATGAAAATAAATCAAAGTAGTTGCGTTTGGTGTTCTAGAAAAGATTCAAGATTTTTATTTCTGCTTTATGCATCTCTGTATCGCTGCAGAGCAAGCTCTCTAGTACAGGTATAATATTACTCAAAAGAGCGTTCTATCCCACCGAAATGTATAAGAGCAATATAAAAAATCCTAAGTCAATTTCTAAAAAAAAAAACACTCGTTAATTTACTAAAAATCATCTATAAATTTTACTATTAATACACTTGAACATTTATCATAATGTGTTCTGATCGCGTAACTTTAAAATCGTATTTTATTTCTTCTTCAATTTTATTTAGGGTTAATAATCAAAAAATATCAATTTCCCGCAACTTGCCAGTACCCGACTATAGGCTACCACCAGTTTTTTCCATCCAACACCAGCTGTCAACGACAGCAGCCATTGACGAGGGTAGCTTGTTAGTACACGATTATTTGGATCACCTCCCGGCCACTTGATCCCGGGACTTTACCAACCTTTGGGGATTCCAACATACCTATTTATCTTGTAAGGGATCTGTTTAAGGTAAGATATTCTATAATAAACGACTTGATCGGACGATCAGTAAACCTATTCATAATGCCCGTGAAATTTTCCCTTTTGAAATTCGTTTCTTAAACTTACGTATCTACTGTATAGCCGGATACTGTTTCTGTGAGGCAACCCTAATAATGTAATAATTTAATAAATTTTACTGGACAATCCACAGAGCATCACCTAGCCCCAAGCTAAGTAGAGCATGTGTTATGGGTACTAAATACTGAAGACTGATATATTTTCTACAATACATAAATATATATAGAAAAATTAAAATAAAGAACCCTGAAACAAATATTTGCAGAAAGTACAAACATTTTTGTGCTATGGCGGGTATGCGGGCGATAAAACACTGCAATTAATATAGACTTCGAACGCCGCCGAAATTGCAGTATTTTAACAACTGCTAATTTAACTAATGTTTGATAATTTTTAGTAAAAATCATACCACCTACTGAGTTAGTCATCAAAAATATAAAATCAATTCAGATATTACATTACAAAAATACCAATTTAAAGAAGCTTAGCTCAATTTTGTAAATTAAAGGCAAACAACTAGATTTAAGGTATATTTAGCCGCCATTATTTTCTCAAGAGACGTACACAAGTTCCAATAAATAAAACAAAGACGGTGGAATATCAATTTCAAAGCGGATTTTTCTGGGAGATATTGCTTCCAGCCGGTGCGATGGGACGTTGAAATGTTTATTGAGAAAATGTTGAGAGATCCGTTTATAACCTTACCTCTCCACTTTTAAACTTGACTGTGCCTAGGCCACGTCACTCTCTAATAGTTCACTGTTATATATAATGTATATGTGATGTAGCTTAGTTATTTGTGAGTAGTTTATAAATTATTACATAAATCATACCTGTATTATTTTAGGTAAATCTTCTTAGTAGCCATGTAAATTAATCGATCTCTTGGCACTATTTTGTTGTACCTATGTATTAAATTGATAAAACTCATTTGACAGTTTGCTCCTCTCAAATTATACTACTGC
This sequence comes from Eupithecia centaureata, assembly GCA_944547425.1. Lineage (NCBI taxonomy): Eukaryota > Metazoa > Arthropoda > Insecta > Lepidoptera > Geometridae > Eupithecia > Eupithecia centaureata. Next base: position 3,606,680 of record OX155677.1, on the reverse strand, counting down.
ATTACCAACTATAAATAAAAATTAACTCTTTTCCTAGTTATAAGGTTGCCTGGAAGAAATCGCTTTCAGCAATAAGGCCATCTGTTATACCTACTGGTTTCCTTATTAGTTATTTAAGTTAATTTAAATGATAGTTTTAATGGATAAGGTTCATTCATACTGCTGGGCATAATATTGCTGGCATATTATGATAATATGTATAATAAAAAATATCTATCTATGTAGTATATTGTATTATGTATATCAGTCATAGTAGTAGTAGTAGTAATACTAATAATAGTAGTAGTACCCATAACACAAGCTCTGCTTAGCTTGGGGCTAGATGATGCTGTGTGGACTGTCCAGAATTATTTATTTATTTATTTATATTATGATAATAACGCCTATCAGTAATTATAACACAAAAGAAATTACGAAACATTTGTCACAAGGCGGGAATCGAACCCGCAATCTCCTGCGCCCAAGGCGGACTTTTGACACTCACGCCACATCGGTCATTGATCATCTTATTAACTCTATTTTATGTAACTCACTTTCATAATATCTTCCGCAACTTTGCTAGTCTCTATCTAGCACTTCAAATTTTTTTTTGTCTGTTTCGTCTTCTTGTCTATTTAATGTATTATTTATAAGTACCTAATATGTAAAAGGACCAAATAAATGAATTTTCTTTTCTTTCTTGCTTTTCTTATTTCTTAGTCCAGTCTTTGTTGACCATTTTCTTTTGTCGCGGTGTATAAAGTAAACAAGCCTGTCTTGTAACTTCGAAACTAAAAAAGCTCCATTTGAAATCAGGAGGAAGTTCAAACCGGAAGCAGCAGTTGCCTGCAGGGACGCTCCAAGCGGGATTCAGTACTTCCGGTGAGCGAGAGGAGATAGATGCAGGAAATGAATACGTCTGACGATTGAAAGATTATATTGAGCTGTGTTTGAGATCTGAAAAGTTTCGATCTACGACGAAATTAATACCCTTTTGAAATTAAAAGAGTAAAAAGGCTTTTCATCTGGCTTACATCCAACATCTACCTTTCTCGATTTGTATCAATATGCAATCATCATCTAAATTAGTCCACAGCTGGACATAGGCCTCTCCTGAGTGCCGTAGTGTCTTGTCATTAGCTTCCCGCTTCCAGCATCTGCCTGCATTCTATCAACAATACAGTATGGAGCCAATAATTTTGCTCTTTAAGGTCATAAGTCTATCTTCTGTTTTATTTTCAAAGTGAAGGAAAAGTGTATGCGTGCATAACATAACACAATAAAAATATTGATGCCCAGACGTCTAATATCACTCGTTAGTGATACTCCATAGGAAATAATACTAATATAAAAATGTTTTTTTACAACATGAGCTCGTCGATCTCCGTCTCCCCCAGCAGCAGCGGGCGCGTGTCCCTGCGCTGGTGCTGCACGAAGGCCTGCAGGTCCAGACCGAAGGCGTCGGCCGCGGGGGGCTCCGCGCCCGCCTGGATGCTCTCAATCAACATAGACACCTCCTAAATACTCTAAATCATCATAGACACCTCCTAGATGGTCACAATCATCATAGACACCTCCTAGATGCTCTCAATCATCATAGACCCCTGTCTCCCCTCGTTCAATCACACCTGGATGCTCTTAGTGATCATCGACACCTCCTGGATGCTCTCAATCGTCATAGACACCTCCTGGATGCTCTTTATCACCATTCACATCTCCTAGATGCTCTTAATCATCATAGACACCTCCTGGATGCTCTCCATCATCAAAAACACCTCCTGGATGCTCGCCATCACGAAAGACACCTCCTGGATGCTCTCCATCATCCTAGGCACCTCCTAGATGCTCTCCATCATCAGGGACACCCCCTGGATGCTCTCCATCATCAAAGACACCTCCTGGATGCTCTCCATCATCCTAGACACCTCCTGGATGCTCTCCATCATCCTAGACACCTCCTGGATGCTCTCCATCATCAAAGACACCTCCTGGATGCTCTCCATCATCAAAGACACCCCCTGGATGCTCTCCATCATCAAAGACACCCCCTGGATGCTCTCCATCATCAAAGACACCTCCTGGATGCTCTCCATCATCAAAAACACCTCCTGGATGCTCTCCATCATCAAAGACACCCCCTGGATGCTCTCCATCATCAAAGACACCCCCTGGATGCTCTCCATCATCAAAAACAATTCCTGGATGCTCTCCATCATCAAAGACACCCCCTGGATGCTGTCCATCATCAAAGACACCTCCTGGATGCTCTCCATCATCCTAGATACCTCCTGGATGCTCTCCATCATCAAAGACACCCCCAGGATGCTCTCCATCATCAAAGACACCCCCTGGATGCTCTCCATCATCAAAAACAATTCCTGGATGCTCTCCATCATCAAAGACACCCCCTGGATGCTGTCCATCATCAAAGACACATCCTGGATGTTCTCCATCATCAAAGACACCCCCTGGATGCTCTCCATCATCAAAGACATCTCCTGGATGCTCTCCATCATCAAATACACCCCCTGGATGCTCTCCATCATCAAAGACACCTCCTAGATGCTCTCCATCATCAGAGACACCCCCTGGATGCTCTCCATCATCCTAGACACCTCCTGGATGCTCTCCATCATCCTAGACACCTCCTGGATGCTCTCCATCATCAAAGACACCTCCTGGATGCTCTTCATCATCCTAGACACCTCCTGGATGCTCTCGATCGTCAAAGACACCTCCTGGATGCTTTTTATCACCATTCACATGTCCTAGATGCTCTTAATCATCATAGACACCTCCTGGATGCTCTCCATCATCAAAGACACCTCCTGGATGCTCTCCATCATCAAGGAAACCTCCTGGATGCTCTCCATCATCAAAGACACCTCCTGGATGCTCTCCATCATCAAAGACACCCCCTGGATGCTCTCCATCATCAAAGACACCCCCTGGATGCTCTCCATCATCAAAGACACCCCTGGATGCTCTCCATCATCAAAGACACCTCCTGTACGCTCTCCATCATCAAAGACACCCCCTGGATGCTCTCCATCATCAAAGACACCTCCTGGATGCTCTCCATCATAAAATACACCTCCTGGATGCTCTCCGTCATCAAAGACATCTCCTGGATGCTCTCCATCATCAAAGACACCTCCTGGATGCTCTCCATCATCAAAGACACCTCCTGGATGCTCTCCATCATCAAAGACACCCCCTGGATGCTCTCCATCATCAAAGACACCTCCTGGATGCTCTCCATCATCATAGACACCTCCTGGATGCTCTCCATCATCAAAGACACCTCCTGGATGCTCTCCATCATCAAAGACACCTCCTGGATGCTCTCCATCATCAAAGACACCCCCTGGATGCTCTCCATCATCAAAGACACCTCCTGGATGCTCTCCATGATCAAAGACACCCCCTGGATGCTCTCCATCATCAAAGACACCCCCTGGATGCTCTCCATCATCAAAGACACCTCCTGGATGCTCTCCATCATCAAAGACACCTCCTGGATGCTCTCCTAGATACCTCCTGGATACTCTCCATCATCAAAGACACCTCCTGGATGCTCTCCATCATCAAAGACACCCCCTGGATGCTCTCAATCATCAAAGACACCCCCTGGATGCTCTCCATCATCAAAGACACCTCGTGGATGCTCTCCATCATCAAAGACACCCCCTGGATGCTCTCCATCATCAAAGACACCCCCTGGATGCTCTCCATCATCAAAGACACCTCCTGGATGCTCTCCATCATCATAGACACCTCCTGGATGCTCTCCATCATCACAGACACCTCCTGGATGCTCTCCATCATCAAAGACACCCCCTGGATGCTCTCCATCATCAAAAACACCTCCTGGATGCTCTCCATCATCAAAGACACCCCCTGGATGCTCTCCATCATCAAAGACACCTCCTGGATGCTCTCCATCATCAAAGACACCCCCTGGATGCTCTCCATCATCAAAGACACCCCCTGGATGCTCTCCATCATCAAAAACAACTCCTGGATGCTCTCCATCATCAAAGACACCCCCTGGATGCTCTTCATCATCAAAGACACCCCCTGGATGCTCTCCATCATCAAAGACACCTCCTGGATGCTCTCCATTATCAAAGACACCTCCTGGATGCTCTCCATCATAAAAGACAGCTCCTGGATGCTCTCCATCATCAAAGACATCTCCTGGATGCTCTCCATCATCAAAGACACCTCCTAGATGCTCTCCATCAAAGACACCTCCTGGATGCTCTCCATCATAAAAGACACCTCCTGGATGCTCTCCTAGATACCTCCTGGATGCTCTCCATCATCAAAGACACCTCCTGGATGCTCTCCATCATAAAAGACACCCCCTGGATGCTCTCCATCATCAAAGACACCTCCTGGATGCTCTCTATCATCAAAGACATCCAAGACACCTCCTGGATGCTCTCCATCATCAAAGACACCTCCTGGATGCTCTCCATCATAAAAGACAGCTCCTGGATGCTCTCCATCATCAAAGACATCTCCTGGATGCTCTCCATCATCAAAGACACCTCCTAGATGCTCTCCATCAAAGACACCTCCTGGATGCTCTCCATCATAAAAGACACCTCCTGGATGCTCTCCTAGATACCTCCTGGATGCTCTCCATCATCAAAGACACCTCCTGGATGCTCTCCATCATAAAAGACACCCCCTGGATGCTCTCCATCATCAAAGACACCTCCTGGATGCTCTCTATCATCAAAGACATCCAAGACACCTCCTGGATGCTCTCCATCATCATAGACACCTCCTGGATGCTCTCCATCATCAAAGACACCTCCTGGATTCTCTCCATCATAAAAGACACCTCCTGGATGCTTTCCATCATCAAAGACATCTCCTGGATGCTCTCCATCATCAAAGACATCTCCTGGATGCTCTCCATCATCAAAGACACCTCCTGGATGCTCTTCATCATCCTAGACACCTCTTGGATGCTCTCCATCATCATAGACACCTCCTGGATGCTCTCCATCATTATAGACACCTCCTGGATGCTCATCATCATCAAAGACACCTCCTGGATGCTCTCCATCATCCTAGACACCTCCTGGATGCTCTCCATCATCAAAGATAACTCCTGGATGCTCTCCATCATCAAAGACACCTCCTGGATGCTCTCCATCATCCTAGACATCTCCTGGATGCTCTCTGAGATGTATCTGGATGTAGAAATAATAAACGAAATAGAACATGCGCCATTGACATTTATTTACAACAGAACACCCAGAGACAAGAGAGCTCCCGCAACGTGGGGTTGCCAGCAAGTTAGCGTTGCCAACATACTTTACACCTCCACTCTTATTCTATGCTTAAAGCTAATCAAAACAATAGGTATTAGAGGAACTAAATGTTAATCTAACTTAAAAGAAAATGACTCTAAGTTTAATGCTAAAAACAAACTAAAATACTACTTATGTATGAGAAAATCTTAATCTAATTCAGGAAATCTAACAACCGGTTTGCGTATTCGCTTAGGACGGCCAACCGGTGTCTCACCAGTGTCTTGGGCTACCGGTTGTTCCTGCCGCGCGGCCGCCGGGGGAGTCGCGTCACGAGCCGGAGCAACTGGCGCCATAGGAGTGCTGAATTCTACGTCGGGGTCGTGCTCACTTTCCGTGCCCCGACTGATGTTTGCTGGCGGGTCGGGGTCGTGCTCACTTTCCGTGCCCCGACTGATGTTTGCTGGCGGGTTGCTAGTAGCCACCTCGCTCGTCTCGGTCGGACATGTAATACCAGACATGCGCGATCTACGACGAATATGATCTAGATGTTTAGTGTTCTGCCGACCGTTATCCTCCCTCACCAAAAATCTACGTGTCCCACTTTCGGCTATAATCGTTCCCTTTTCCCACTTATCTTGACCTGACCTATGATTCCTAAACCATATGTTTTCGTTTGGATCGAACTTGCGTAACTTGCCCCCGGCATTTTCTACCTGCCGCGCCTGTACCTCGCTTACCCGACTAGTGATAGTATGATCCTTACGTAAAAGGTCCAAACGCGAGCGTAAGGAGCGCTTTTGTAGAATTGAAGCTGGCGTTTGGCCTGTCGTGTTGTGAATCGTGTTCCTGTATTCTAGTAAAAACGCTTGCAAAGCAGTATCTATGTCTATTCTATCGATCATAGCTTTTTTAATAGCTCGTTTACATAATTTTACTGCGTTTTCTGCTGCCCCATTAGAAGCTGGATGGTAAGCTGGTGAAAACAGCTGTTTAATTCCATTATTTCTTAAAAAATCTCTAAACTCTAAGCTCGTAAACGGGGGACCTTGATCTGAGACTAACTCCACCGGTAAACCAAACCTAGCAAACACGCGACGCAGAGTCTTAATTACGGACGTCGCTGTCGTCCGTTTCATCTCAAAAATTTCAATCCACTTAGATGTGGAATCAATAATAACTAAAAACGTTAGTTTTCCCAATGGACCTAAAAAGTCAATGTGTAACCTAGACCACGGATGTGGAAGGTAAGGCCATGATTGCGGAGGTGCTCGCGGCGGTGCCGACTGCTCGAGCGCGCAGGTCGTGCAGCGCCGACACATATCTTCGATGTCAGCATCGATGTTGGGCCACCATACATAGCCGCGGGCTCGCGACTTTGTCTTCACTATACCCATGTGGCTCACGTGCAACTGTTTGCGAATTTGTTCCCTCAACGACATCGGAATAACTATACGATAGCCCCACATTACGCATCCCGCTTCCGAGTATAATTCGTTTCGCCTAACGAAATATGGTCTAATTGCGTCCTCCGTGCAGCTTGCAGGCCACCCTGATTGGGTATACAACAAAATCCTACTAAGTAATATATCGGATGATGTAGCCTTCATTACTTCACTATGTGAAACCGGTAAAAAAGTTTTCCACGAAATTAATGTATGTGACCTCTGACCTCTCCTCTTTAGGGCTGTTCCTCACTGGTAAGCGCGATAACGCATCCGCACTATTCTTTGCTGACGTTACATACTCAATATCGTAATTATATCCCGACAGTAAAACCCCCCATCTCTGCATACGACTCGCCGCCATCACTGGTATACCAGATTTCTCACCGAATATCGAGGTCAAAGGTTTGTGGTCCGTTCTCAGCGTAAATCGTCTTCCGTACAAGTACTGATGAAATTTTCTGATCCCAAAAATAATAGCCAGGGCTTCCCTTTCTATCTGTGAGTAAGCACGTTCCGCCTTGCTGAACGAACGTGACGCGTATGCTACAGGCCGCTCGCCGTGCGGTGTCGCGTGTGAAATGACGGCTCCTACGCCTACGCTGCTGGCGTCGGCTGTTACGATCAGTGGTAGTTCAGCTGAGTAATGGACCAGAACTTCGCTGGAAGTAAGCACACGTTTCACCGCGGCAAACGCATCCTGACAATCCTGCCCCCATTTGAAACTCACATCCGCGCGTAATAGATTGTAAAGTGGGGCTAACATAGTGCTTATGTTTTTAACAAACTTCGCATAATACATCACCATACCTAAAAACGACCGTACTTCTGAAACATTTCTTGGTGCTGGAGTGTTACTGATAGCATTCACCTTATCTGGACATGTGTGCACTCCGTCTTTTGAGATGATGTATCCCAAGTAAGTGATGGATTCGGCAAAGAAACTACATTTCTTTTTATTTACTCTGAGTCCGTTCGCCTGCAAAATCTCAAAAACCTTATTCAAATTTTCCAAATGGCTAACATCGTTCCGCCCTGTTACCACAATATCGTCTAGGAACACACCTACACCTGGTAAATGAGCAAATAGTTGCTCCATAATTCTCTGAAATATACCCGGACTAGAGGCAAGGCCATAAACTAGGCGTTCGAAACGGAACATACCCTTATGCGTATTGATGACTGTGTATTTGCTTGTGTCGTCTAGCTCGAATTGTGCATAAGCTTGGGATAAGTCTATTTTTGAATACCTTTCTCCCCCATGTAAACGATCTAACAGGTCTTCTACCTTTGGCAAAGGATAACGGTCGATGTCTAACACCTTGTTTAGTGTGAGTTTATAATCTGCGCAAATTCTGATATTACCGTCTTTCTTGACCACTGGGACAATAGGTGTCGCCCAGTCGGAACGCTTGACCGGAGTGAGCACGCCGTCCCGTACCAGCTGATCCAGCGCCAGTTCCACCGGCTCGCGCAGCGCATACGCCAACGGCCGCGCACGAAGGAATATCGGACGTGCGCCCTCGACGAGATGAATGCTGACCGGTCCACCAGTAAACCTTCCCAAGCCATCCGCGAACACGTTACAATATCTGGAACTGAATTGTTCTAAATTAAATTTCTTACTTGATACAGTTCCCAAATTGTGACATTCTACTGGTAATCTAATACCTAATTCGGCTATCCACTGTCTGCCTAGTAACATTGTTTTTCCATTATCTATCACATATAAATCCAAACATTTTTGAGTATCTTTGTATTTAACTATGGGTTTAATGACCCCCAAAGGTCGCACTGTTTCTCCGGTGTAGTACCTTAGCTTTAATGTACATTGTTCTAAAGCTATACCATTAAATTTTTTTTTATAGAGATCATAACTAATACAAGACACTGCACTCCCTGTGTCACATTCCATCGGCAGTTGTTTACCATCTATAGATAAAGGAATAATAATAGGGGGACATTTATCCAAAGATAACTGATTCATTGTGCTTATTACCTCATCACTACTGCTTGAATCATTTGTTTCTATGTGATTGTGCCCGACATCATTAACTTTTGGGCACATCCGACGTAGGTGCCCCTCCTGGTTGCATACCCGACACACATAACGTACGAACTTGCATGTAGTCGCCTCATGAGCACCGCCACAGACCCGACACTGCCTGTCCGAGTCTTCCTTGGAACTTCTCCCTGCAGTCTTGTGTGCTCTGGACGACGACGGTCCGTTGTTGGTGTTCGCTCCCGCACCACTACGTCGCGCTCCTCGTCCGTACGACGACCTCGGCCCGGCCGCTGTCCGCGCCAACGCCAAGCAGTTACTTGTTTTATTGGTTCCATAATCCACTAAAGCTGCATCCTTCTCCGCTGCTTCCATATTCAAAGCCAGCGAGTACGCTTTAGGGAATTCTAAATTTTTTTCAGCGAACAATCTTTGGCGAATTGTCTCGCTCGTTAGCCCGCATACTAATTGGTCGCGCAAACTGTCACTCAGCCACTCTTTGAACTCGCATGTTTTCGACATCTTCTTCAGATCCGCGACGTATTCCGCTATTTTCTCACCTTCTTTTTGTTTACGTAAGTGAAACTTGAAGCGTTCGGCTAGAATACTCGGCTTTGGTTGTAAATGTTTTTCCATGATAGCGGCTATTTGTGAGAATGTTTTTGACGTGGGTTTATCGGGTGTGCACAGGTTTACTAGCAATTCATACCCGGCCGCCCCCATCACTGTTACTAATGTAGGAACTTGTTATTCGGTCTTGATATTGTTCACAATGAAAAACTGTTCTAACCTCTCGACGTATAGCTTCCAATCATCGGTCTCCAAGTTGAATTCTGTGATTTTTCCTATCGCCATCGTTCTGCCACACTCTGTAGGTTCGTATTTTTCTATTTTGCCTCGTCGCCAGTTGAGATGTATCTGGATGTAGAAATAATAAACGAAATAGAACATGCGCCATTGACATTTATTTACAACAGAACACCCAGAGACAAGAGAGCTCCCGCAACGTGGGGTTGCCAGCAAGTTAGCGTTGCCAACATACTTTACACTCTCCATCATCAAAGACACCTCCTGGATGCTCGCCATCATCAAAGACACCTCCTGGATGCTCTCCATCATCAAAGACACCCCCTGGATGCTCTCCATCATCAAAGACACCTCCTGGATGCTCTCCATCATCAAAGACACCCCTGGATGCTCTCCATCATCAAAGACACCCCCTGGATGCTCTCTATCATCAAAGACACCTCCTGGATGCTCTCCATCATCAAAGACACCCCCTGGATGCTCTCCATCATCAAAGACACCTACTTGATGCTCTCTATCATCCTAGATACCTCCTGGATGCTCTCCATCATGAAAGACACCTCCTGGAGGCTCTCCATCATAAAACACACCTCCTGGATGCTCTCCATCATCAAAGACACCCCCTGGATGCTCTCCATCATCAAAGACACCTCCTGGATGCTCTCCATCATCAAAGACACCCCCTGGATGCTCTCCATCATCAAAGACACCCCCTGGATGCTCTCCATCATCAAAGACACCTCCTGGATGCTCTCCTAGATACCTCCTGGATGCTCTCCATCATAAAAGACAACTCCTGGATGCACTCCATCATCAAAGACATCTCCTGGATGCTCTCCATCATCAAAGACACCCCCTGGATGCTCTCCATCATCAAAGACACCTCCTGGATGCTCTCCTAGATACCTCCTGGATGCTTTCCATCATCAAACACACCTCCTGGATGCTCTCCATCATTATAGACACCTCCTGGATGCTCATCATCATCAAAGACACCTCCTGGATGCTCTCCATCATCAAAGACACCCCTGGATGCTCTCCATCATCAAAGACACCCCCTAGATGCTCTCTATCATCAAAGACACCCCCTGGATGCTCTCCATCATCAAAAACACCTCCTGGATGCTATCCATCATCAAAGACACCTCCTGGATGCTCTCCATCATCAAAGACATCTCCTGGATGCTCTCCATCATCAAAGACACCTCCTGGATGCTCTCTATCATCAAAGACACCCCCTGGATGCTCTCCATCATCAAAGACACCCCCTGCATGCTCTCCATCATCAATGACACCTCCTGGATGCTCTTCATCGTCAAAGACACCTCCTGGATGCTCTCCATCATAAAAGACAACTCCTGGATGCTCTCCATCATCAAAGACATCTCCTGGATGCTCTCCATCATCAAAGACACCCCCTGTATGCTCTCCATCATCAAGGAAACCTCCTGGATGCTCTCCATCATCAAAGACACCTCCTGGATGCTCTTCATCATCAAAGACTCCCCCTGGATGCTCTCCGTCATCAAAGAAACCTCCTGGATGCTCTCCATCATCAAAGACACCTCCTGGATGCTCTCCATCATCCTAGACACCTCCTGGATGCTCTCCATCATGAAAGACACCTCCTGGAGGCTCTCCATCATAAAACACACCTCCTGGATGCTCTCCATCATCAAAGACACCCCCTGGATGCTCTCCATCATCAAAGACACCTCCTGGATGCTCTCCATCATCAAAGACACCCCCTGGATGCTCTCCATCATCAAAGACACCCCCTGGATGCTCTCCATCATCAAAGACACCTCCTGGATGCTCTCCTAGATACCTCCTGGATGCTCTCCATCATAAAAGACAACTCCTGGATGCACTCCATCATCAAAGACATCTCCTGGATGCTCTCCATCATCAAAGACACCCCCTGGATGCTCTCCATCATCAAAGACACCTCCTGGATGCTCTCCTAGATACCTCCTGGATGCTCTCCATCATCAAACACACCTCCTGGATGCTCTCCATCATTATAGACACCTCCTGGATGCTCATCATCATCAAAGACACCTCCTGGATGCTCTCCATCATCAAAGACACCCCTGGATGCTCTCCATCATCAAAGACACCCCCTGGATGCTCTCTATCATCAAAGACACCCCCTGGATGCTCTCCATCATCAAAAACACCTCCTGGATGCTATCCATCATCAAAGACACCTCCTGGATGCTCTCCATCATCAAAGACATCTCCTGGATGCTCTCCATCATCAAAGACACCTCCTGGATGCTCTCTATCATCAAAGACACCCCCTGGATGCTCTCCATCATCAAAGACACCCCCTGCATGCTCTCCATCATCAATGACACCTCCTGGATGCTCTTCATCATCAAAGACACCTCCTGGATGCTCTCCATCATAAAAGACAACTCCTGGATGCTCTCCATCATCAAAGACATCTCCTGGATGCTCTCCATCATCAAAGACACCCCCTGTATGCTCTCCATCATCAAGGAAACCTCCTGGATGCTCTCCATCATCAAAGACACCTCCTGGATGCTCTTCATCATCAAAGACTCCCCCTGGATGCTCTCCGTCATCAAAGAAACCTCCTGGATGCTCTCCATCATCAAAGACACCTCCTGGATGCTCTCCATCATCCTAGACACCTCTTGGATGCTCTCCATCATCATAGACACCTCCTGGATGCTCTCCATCATTATAGACACCTCCTGGATGCTCATCATCATCAAAGACACCTCCTGGATGCTCTCCATCATCCTAGACACCTCCTGGATGCTCTCCATCATCAAAGATAACTCCTGGATGCTCTCCATCATCAAAGACACCTCCTGGATGCTCTCCATCATCCTAGACATCTCCTGGATGCTCTCCATCATCAAAGACACCTCCTGGATGCTTTCCATCATCAAAGACACCTCCTGGATGCTCTCCATCAACAAAGACACCTCCTGGATGCTCTCCATCATCAAAGACACCTCCTGGATGCTCTCCATCATTAAAGACACCTCCTGGATGCTCTCCATCATCCTAGACACCTCCTGGATGCTCTCCATCATCCTAGACACCTCCTGGATGCTCTCCATCATCCTAGACACCTCCTGGATGCTCTTCATCATCAAAGACACCTCCTGGATGCTCTCCATCATCAAAGACACCTCCTGGATGCTCTCTTTTTGACAATTTGTTTATTGTTTCTTCTACATTTATGTTTACTTTATGACACTGTTTTCATTATTTTAAAAAAATCTTAAAATATCCACAATGTTCCTATTGTGGACCAGTGGTTTGTTACTGGTGATATCTATACTACGAGTTTGTACCAGTAATGTTGGGGCCACACTAACGGGAAATGCCATTAATTAACGCGATAATGGACGTTTACCATAGGTGTAGCCACAATTTAACGCGATAATTTGACAATGGCATTAACAATGCCGTTTGGCGTTAGGCGATAGCTCAAGTGGCGGTACATCAAAGAGATTAACGCGAGAATTGATGCGATGAAGTGGCCACACTACGTATTGTCAGTGTGCGTCGAGAGCGCAAGGGGAGCGGACGTGTTTACTATGGCGACGGAGTGGAGAAACGAGAAAGTTCTTACTTTTCTCGAGATTCTGATTGATTCGAGATTCTCTTTATTCGGTAATGATTCAATAAAGTCAAATAATATAAATTTACACTCATGAAATATAGAGCTCTGTCGACGTCCATCTTGCTTGAATTGAAGTAAATTCAACGCCGTTTTTATCGCCAATAATGGGCATTCACGTTGACCGTTGAAGTGTAGCCATCCACTTTAATGCGGTAAAAATTGTTGCAATAATTAACACGATAATGGGCATTGACGTTAAACGCTAGTGTGGCCCCAACATAACAGACCACCTATATTTTTAACAGACATAATGACGCCGAAAAAAGCGTTATAAAAATATATTTTTTGTATTTTGATTTCTATTATATTTGTTTATTCATTATAATTCATAAATATTTTATTGCCAGCTATGATTATGTAAGTGATATGAATCACTTCATAATTATCCAGTTATCAAATTAGTTATTACCTTTATAGCATTTAATTTTTACATGAAACTTGTAGACTCTCTGAAGGATAGAATTCGTAACGAATACATCCGACAGAGAACCAAAGTTATCGACATAGCTCAAAGAATTAGCAAGCTGAAGTGGCAATGGGCCGGCCATATCTCGCGAAGAACCGACAACCGTTGGGGTAAACGTGTTCTTGACTGGAGACCGCGACTCGGTAAACGTAGCGTAGGACGCCCTCCGGCCAGGTGGGATGACGATCTGCGAAAGACTGCTGGCAGATGCTGGATGCGTCAAGCTGAAGAAGACAGGGCGCTATGGCGCTCATTGGGGGAGGCCTATGTCCAGCAGTGGACTAATATAGGTTGATGATGATGATTGTAGACTGATGAACAAACGCCCGCGCCGACCGCCCCGCGCGCGACCCCCCTCGCACGCACTTCAGTGTCGGATCACCTTCTTTGCGAATATCCCGTCTTTTGAAGGGCACAAGTAATGAAGTTACGATCCAAGCAAGGCGCGGGTATAAGTACTTACGTAGGTAGGTACTTAAAGTATGTAGAGTGACTATGGCATCGTGTACGATAGCGAAGACATGAAATATCAAAATCTTGCGAAACTAAAATAGGTGTTAAGCTTTTCTCATCGGTTTTGGATTCTACTCATGATGCTGAACCTCTGGTTTCAAGGAGAACGCTGTTCACCATACAACCTGTATATTGAATAGGTTATTCAATATTTGACTACAAAATACTACATTTGAGATTATTATAGATAACTTCTACGTAGTTAAGTGTCGGACAACTCTTTTTAATAGGTCTTGTATTATATTAAGAGATATTACATTCTTAACTGAAGTATTTCTATGACCTATAGTTAACCAAGTCATCTACAAGACAGTTATACCGGTTAAAGTAGTAGCTGAGAATGAATAAACACTCTTGTGCAGCACTTAACACCCTTATACCACTGCTCTACAGGCTTTCTATAACCTTTACCTGTAAAATCGTGGGCCTCTTTCGTGGTTATATGTGAGTTATAGCGTTCTCTAACTCCGCTGCTACAGGTATTTTTAACACTAAGATACTCGATTGGAACCGATATACGTATAATATACAGGTTATTTTAACGCTAACGTGCTAGTTGGGTTATCCCGGAATTCGAACGGGAACGGGATTTACGCGGGTGAAACCGCGGGGCGCTGCTGGTTGATAATAAATACATTTTGATCCATCAATGCAATAGTGACGACGTAAACTTCGTTCTGCAATCCAATGCCGCCCATAGACTGCTTACATAAAATGGTTTGATCACATAATATCAACCTCAATCAACTTTTATTAACATAATGCATGAAAATGCTAATAATAACCCAGTTATGGACCACAACCAACGTGTAAACGATGTTATTTTACGATATTTCCTTCACATTTTGTAAATATCAGCCATTATTCTTCGTGTAGATTATAACCGACACTCAAGCAAGCGCTGGATAAACAAACTCATGAATTTCATGGAGCATATTTTGACACCGCTCATTCTCATTCTCATATGATAAAACTATTAATTTTTATGAAGATTCTTAAATCAATGAGGGGATTTGTTAAGCGTTCATAGTGCGATATTATTTTATTTTCTGTCTCCGCATTTGCTCCCCTTGGAATCAAAATACTAGGACCATGGGATCTAGCGACCAGGTCGATCAGGCTATCAGGAAAATGTTTTGGAATATCTGGTCAAAGCGATGCGTGACCAGAGATTTGAAGCAGCGCATCAGTATTGCCATACATAAAGCGAAGTAATGCAGCCAGCGTCTTGGGATGTCTTCGAATGATGAAGATATGGATCAGTTGAGCTACTTTCAGATTGTTTGCACAGTTCTTCATGAGTTAGCTCGACTACTTACTTTAATTATTAATTATTATTCTAATTTGTGACCATCCTTGAATTGAAACAAATAAATATTTAATTTATCTTGACTCATTTCACGCAGATGGTTCAGATTTACTGAAAAACGTTTGCAAGTAGGTACCTACGGCTCCCTTTAAAACCAATTCCGTATTTTTTCGGAGCGTATTGCAAAGTACACAGTATTACTTGCCATTACAGATAAAAGCTTCTTTTTGAGTTCGATATCCGTCGGTAATCATGTTACAATATGATCTAGTTACGCTGTCGATTCACGGCTGAGGGTCCGCTGAGAGTATAGATGTGGTACAAGTAAATGACGACTTATTAAGAATAATCCCGGACATTCCTCACTGTGTTATCCAGCCCCAAGCTAAGCATAGATTTTGTTAGATGACTGAACTTAATACAATACATTACATTAATCTGAATGTAGTTTTTCTTGTTACTTAGTTAAGACAAGCTGGCCTAGACAATGTAACAATCAGTTAGCGAAAGCAATAGTAGATAAGTCCAAAAATGTATGGGTTTGACATATCCCTTAGATATATCACGTGATCTGTTTTCAACGAATAGATTATTGGTAGACAATGTAACATACTTTTCTATTCCACCAAACGAATCGACAACATCGAGCGATTACTTCATACAAATTCCTAGCCAAGTGGCACTTTTGACAAGCGAATTCGCTTAGTTGTCGATTCTCTTGATGGAACACTAGCGAACGCTAAGACCCTGTAGATATCGAAACAAAATGGCGATTTCATAAACAGCTGTAGGAAGAAATCATTAGGGAGTTTTTACTGCGACGTTTGTTTTGTGATTTTAAAATAAATTTGGTGTTAGTGTTGCATACCTAATTAAAAGATGCATAACGCTGCGTTTGCTGTGGTCAGCTCAAAATAAAAACACATGGTTTAGACGCCGCACAAAATACCATTCTTGGCGGAAATTGGAAAGTGATGATAAAATGCCCGAATTATTGTTTATTGAGCACTTCAGGCTCAGCAAATTCAAACCCTCAAACGTCCCTGCGCACCAGGCGGAAGTTTAAAGTAAGTAAAGTAAATTTATTGATCACAAATACATGCGTAGGCAGATACATAAAACATAATCACATTAACTTAAAATTATTCTTATTATTGGTGGATATCTAGATATTAATAATAGTGATTTCACTTTGATCATTGCACTAGGATACCCTGTGCTGTAGAGACCAAAATGCAGTAGTATTTATAATTTAAGGTCAAGGTTGCAAGGTCTCCGTGGTTGTAACGTAACATAAATAAACTAAAGAGCTCATGTTCTAAATATTTCTTTGTGAATCGCGTCATTGTTTACAAAAAGTACCTGCCTGTCTTGCGACTTGAAACTTTGGAAGTGTTTTATGATAACGCTTTTGTATAGGTGCTCTTGATTCCTTTAGCTCAGCTGAAGTGGCTCAAATAATTTCAATTTTTAAGAGCTCCCTCCAAAAAGTTAAGTACCTAATTGGTTCCTGATAGATGCACTGCGTTTCATTTCAATTGACTAAGATTTTTTCAAAAAGTAAGTTCGCCAAACCAAATAATTTTTATTTCCATTTCAACTAATCAATTATGCCGTAGAATTTAAATACGAGACTCAAATAATCAAAATTTAATTATAATAAGCCTTTACACGTAGTAAATAATAAAAAAGCTTTTCTTGAATAAAATGAAGTTTTGCATAAACCGGAACGTAATAGAGACGAGCAAAATAAGCTAATGCCACATTTGACGTTTGCTATAGAAAACCATAGACTAAGCGGGGTATTTAGCGATCAATCGAATAGAAAAGGCGATCGCTACGCGTGGGTTAGGTACTTTGTCTACCAATCGAACTTCGCTATCGTATGAGCGATGACGATTATAGAAATGGAATCGCTTCATAGCGAATGCCGCTTGGCTAAGGCTGAAGGTTCCTAAGAAGAGATCTTTGTATGTCTTTATAGTTTCAGAATTTCACAACACGCAAAATCATTATTACGAAGAACGCTGCAAAGCGGCAGGGTAGTAAATGATATTTTCTAAAGCAATTCTATAATTATCGATTTCATAATAAAGAGTTTTTAAAGAAAGTCGCAATCATAATGCGATAGTTAGAATGCTTCCGCTTTTTACTTGCAGCCTTACGTTGCGTAGTCGTAGCAACAATGATACTTGATTCCTTTTAAAATTTGATTTACTTGTGTATTGAAGTATGTCAAGAGGCAGGATATTTCTCGGTACTGGTATCGATATTAAGCATTTCGTGAAACAAGGTTTAAAGACGCGAGGCAAATCATTTTCAACCGGCAAAAGAAAAAGAAGAGGAGCTTTTCAATTCGTCTGTATGTTTGTTGTGTGTGTGCTTGTTACTTCTTCACACAAAAACCACTGAACGAATTAAATTTTAGGCCTTAGATACTTTTTATCCCATAAATCAGTTCCCACGGGACTGAAAAATATTTAATGCTTCCATAGAAACAAAGCGAGCGGAAGCCACGAGAATAATATACTAATTACTCCATAAATGATTACATCAATGACGTTTGGCCAGATGTCGCTCAGTTCCACATCGACAATAGTATGTAATTATTTATAAGGCAAACAAACATGTATTAGACACATAAGTTTTACACATGCTAGTGGTTTCTATTTCGCCTCTTCCACTTGTGGACAAAAAACTGAGGCGAACTGAAAATCAATTATCACTTTATTTCTTCTAATATTTTGATAATTATGTACTTACCTATAGTATTAAATTTGACTTGTCTAAGTGCTTATTTTGTAAGCCTAAAGAAATAAAGATATTGATTATTTGATTATTTGAATAATCTAAAAGTTTCATAAACAATTTCTAACTGATTTACAATTTTACCTCAAAAATTAAATAGTGCCTATAAATATTCAGAAATAAGAATTATATTTCCGTTTTATTGTAACTGACATCAAATTATTGAGAACCATTCTTTACATCAAGATTAATCTTCCTAATTTACTCATCCTTTCATAGAGTGCACTCAATTAGGAATTAAATTCTAAACATATCTCAAACCTCAGCACCTCTGCAGATTTTTCCAACCATCCCTTACATCGTGTCACTTCCAGACTCGGTAACGAGGGTGAACATAAATTTAAGTAGTCGGACGGACGCCTCCCAACTTGACAAATCCGCTTAAATTTCTCAAATATGAGGGCCGAGAGATAGGGGTAGGGAGATTTTGAAAATAATCATATTACGCCTGTGATATTCGCGAGTTTACGGTGGATTCCCTTTATAAATGTTTTGTCGATACCTACGTACCTAGTAGGTATGTAGGTATCGGCAAACTACTTATTAGAAGAATAACGGTAATTGAGTTCATCCAAAGGTGGTCTGGAAGAGACCGCTGTTAGCAATACAGCCGTCACAAGGGATGTCCGACTAACCAGCAAAAGGCTAGAGAAAAGTTACTGTTGTACAATATTTGATACAACCAAAGAGGTGTTTTATTCAATTACCTAAGATTGATCGCATTGTGATCAATCAAAACTTCTGGGCAAATCTACTAGATGCAATTTAAAACGCATCAATATTATTAATGACTAAAGTTCCGAGATATCCTTAAAATTTATGTTGTTGAGTTCAATTAAAGCGGATATTGTTTGATATGGAAAATACGATAAATTAAATATATATTAATTTTTAATGAAAGTGGGAATGAGAGTGAGCAGTAAACAAATAAATGAGGAGGTCCGGAACAAAAACCGATAAAATAACTTTTCGTGTTTTTTCAGAAAATACGAAAGAACGATTTACGAAAAAATGGTTATGCTGTTATATAAATCAATATTCCGTAAATTTGGCTTGTAGGAATGGCTTTTATATAGGTTAGATTAAAAAAATATAGAGTTGATAGTTTCCCGACAATTTAAGTTTTAAAAAAGGAATTATCGAGTTTTGGTCCAACATAGGACTCGAAGAAAACTTTTGAAAATTCAACTTCTTTTTGTTGGCGCCGCCGCTTGATTTTCGCTACGACTTTGCCAGTGTCTGTGTCGCTTGATTGATACGCGTATGACATGACTGTTATGTCATCAAGTGGTGCCACAACAAAACTATTGTTTTCATACGAAAAATATGACCGTGTAAAAGAAAAAATACATTTGTCGGTTTTCGAACTGAACAGGAAAAAATCTTCAAAAATTTGTATAGGATTTATTGGTAATAGTTGCAACTATACGAAAATATTAAAATAATACGTGTATTTGTCGGGTTTAGGTAACAGAGAGACAAAATGACTTTTTTGAAATTGTTTTACATGCATAATATTAATTCTACAAAGTCGCATTACGACATTTTAGTTCATAACACCGGTTTTCAAATCAATTTCAAATCAATTTATTCAGAAATAATATTTCACAAGCTCATAAATACATATGAAACGTTGACACTACCGAAGCTTTACAACTGTGTGGTAGAGTCAGCGCCCATCTCCTAGACATAGGTACAATTCTGAATTACTAGGTAACTTATTTTGGTTGTGTGTGTTTGTGTTCACGTTGACAAAAAAAAATGTCTTTTTCCATACATTTGTCACCTTGAAACGCCTGTACCAATAGAGAAGAATTAACTTGCGTATTTCGATAGCAGTAGAATAGTTTCATGCTCGTAAGCTACATACAACAAGCTGAAGACAGGGTGCTATGGCGCTCATTAGGGGAGGCCCATGTCGAGCAGTGGACTAATATGGGCAGATGATGATGATGATGATGATAAAGCTACAAGAATCTTTATTAAATAAGTATAAATAACAATTTTGAAAGGTTTTGACACATTTGACGGAGGCTATTTTCAGGAAACACTAATTATAAGTCTCATTCGTTTTTTGTACCTGGAAGCGATATATTATTTTTTATTGAGGTTTCAAAAACTATTTCGGAACCAAAGTACATGAACTAAGCCTACTGTTGTTCTTATCTCAATACATATGTAAGACACGCTATATGGCATGGAGGTATATCTCCAAGCCTATATACCTACGTATGTTGATTTCGTCGTGCGGTTGACGCAAAGGACCAAGTGTTGGCTTGTGGTTACGCCGCTTGCCGTGTGTTGCCAACACTTGCCAACTTTAATTAGCAGACTAGGGTGCCCCAGCTCTGTTAAGGGCATTTCGCATGGATGACATTTTGTAGTATGGGATGTTCGCAGTCTGGATGTGATTCTGTATGTTCTCTGAGTAGAATCTTCGTAAATGAGAAGACTTATCTATAAATCCTTATAAACGTGAAATTCAAATTCAAATCATTTATTTCAGACAGTACCTACATACAATTTAGATACATAGTCCATATAGTGATTTTTTTACAATACAAGAAATAATAAATATTTGAACAAATTTTAATAAATTAAATTTAAAATAATATTAAATAAACAAATTGTGACAAATGAAAGTAATAATAACAAATGAGAGTAATAATAACATTAATACTAACTTATTTAATCTAGCTTAAATACATGATTTTTGGACCAGTATTGCATGAAGGGGGAAGCTGTGTCCAGCCTTCCTGCAATGACCTGCAGGTAGCTGTTGGCGCTGCCGCGCACCCTGCGCATCAGCGACGCCGTTCTCTTGCGCAGGATCGCAGTGAACCCGTCGACCCGCGCCTCCGCGAACATGTTAAAGTACTTATATAAAGATTTATAAACTATATTATGTATGAATGTATGGATGTTTGTTCCTCTTTCACGTAAAAACTACTGAACGGATCGGGCTGAAATTTAGAAATGACGTAGTTCAACTTCAACTTCTTGATTATGGCTCTGCGTCTGTTTTGGCAAAGTAATTGTAGCCCGGAAAAACACATAGGCTACTACTATATAGGTACTATACTCCCGTAAATCAGTTTCCACGGGATATATACAGTCTTGAAACGTTTCCATAGAATCAACGCATGTGAAGCTGCAGGCGTTAGTAATGCTGTGTGGAAAATCCTCATCTAACTATCATGGTTCATGAGACACATACATAATATAGCCTAGTGACTGACGGACAGACTCACGGACAGCCTAAGAAGGCTGTTTTACTAATAGGGGACCCTTTTACCTTTTCGGTACGAAACCCTAAAAAGCAAAAATTGATTTTGGAGCGACCCAAGTGTGACGTAAAAGTACGCCGTATCTATACGGAATAATCTCTAAAATAATCGCATGCAGCATCTCCTCTTAATTCGTCCAGGGAGTGTCGAACGGGTGACGTCGGCGAACTTTCATTTGCGTTTCGCTTCAGTCTGCGGAGTTTTGATACACAACAATATCACAGATGACAATAGATAGCGAACTGGCTAGGGAGACTTGTAACTGGCATTGTAAATATCTTGTTAGTTTGACTGGTTTATTCCGTACCTACAAGTTTCTGTCATACGCTATTCCAAGTTTCAAGACAACAAAATCTTTATTGTTCTATGAAAACTAAAAGCCAAGCCAAGCAATCCCTTCAGTAGTTTTGACGTTAGGAAGTAACATTTAACCTTAATTTTTTTAATATTACTAAGTGTTATTTTATTAGTCAAGTTTAGCTTGATGGCCACTATAAGCAGCAATTTATTTATTTTATTTTTCGTTTATTGAGGCACAAACAGTTTACAATTTTCTTAACTTAATTAATAGATAGAGTTATTTATACACCAATTAAGTTGCCGCTAAAAGAAACATTATAAAATTATACTTGATATTGTTTATATTGTATATTATTTTACTAGCAGCGCCTCGCGGTGTAACCCGCGTAATTCTCGTTCCCGTGGGAATTCCAGGATAAAATATAGCCTATGTGTTATTCCGGACTATAATCCATCCAGAATTTCATCCAGATGCGTTCTGTAGTTTTTGCGTGAGAGTAACAAACATCAACCCATCTATCCATCCATAATTACAAACTTTCGCGTTTATAATACTAGTAGGATAGTTTATATAAAGAACTTGATTTTTATACAAGCTATAAATGTATATGAATTTCCAGCAATTGTAGATTCTGAAGACTAATTGAGGGTAGACGTGGAAAATGCCGTCAATTCTTCACGATCGCAGTAACGCGATGTAAATGTCTGAGAATAAAAACACAAGCTACGGGACAAATACCCATAATCATCATCATCATCATCAACCTATATTAGTCCACTGCTGGACATAGGCCTCCCCCAATGAGCGCCATAGCGCCCTGTCTTCAGCTTGACGCATCCAGCATCTGCCAGCAGTCTTTCGCAGATCGTCATCCCACCTGGCCGGAGGGCGTCCTACGCTACGTTTACCGAGTCGCGGTCTCCACTCAAGAACACGTTTACCCCAACGGTTGTCGGTTCTTCGCGAGATATGGCCGGCCCATTGCCACTTCAGCTTGCTAATTCTTTGAGCTATGTCGATAACTTTAGTTCTCTGTCGGATGTATTCGTTACGAATTCTATCCTTCAGAGATACTCCGAGCATAGCTCTTTCCATAGCTCGCTGGGCGACTTTGAACTGGTGGACCAGCCCTACCGTGAGTGTCCACGTCTCAGCTCCGTAGGTCATTACGGGTAGGATGCACTGATTGAAAACATTGCGGTATGGATGAAGAGAAGACTTGACGTAGTTTCCCAAATGCTGCCCAGCCTAGCTGGATCCTCCTCTTGGCCTCCTTCTCAAAATTGTTTTTACCTAGCTGTACAATCTGCCCAAGGTAAGTATATTCGGAAACAATTTCAAGAAGGTGACCATACCATAATATAGTATAATAATTAATATAGCTGTACCTAGTTGTAGTTACATCCATAAATCATAAATGTACGTGTTATAGCTACATTGTCATTTACACCGCGTAATAACACAATTTGGGAGCATTAGCGGTGCTCATAACCACTGCTTGTCATCATGGGGAGTCCATTAGTTCACATTTGTAATTATCGTAGGGTCGATGTCAACCCGCCATATTCCATCCACTAAACTGGTAATGTAGGTGACATAATGTAGAGTAACATATAAGAATAAAACAATTTAGTAACAGTTCCGCGCTAGGTCTTCCAGTGTGAGATCCACCAAAATGCAATTCCATACCAGAAATTGAGCAGCAACCGTTCTTTACAATCAAATTAGGTAAACACAGGCAAAAAGTGAGACAAAGTGATCCGTATTACACTACATAGTATAAAACAAAGTCGCTTTCTCTGTCCCTATGTCCCTTTGTAAAACTACGCAACGGATTTTGATGCGGTATTTTTTAATAGATAGAGTGATTCAAGAGGAAGGTTTATACATACAATAAAACCTTGCGAAGCCGGGGCGGGTTTCTAGAATAAGAATAAAACTAAGTACTTGGTAACAGGTCCACGCTAGGTCTTCCAAAGTGTCGAGTCGAGATCCATCAAAATGCAATTCGATTCCACAAATTGAGCAACAACCGTTCTCTACCTACAATCAAATTCGGTAAAAACGGGTAAAAAGCGAGACAAAGTGATCCGTATACCATTCTTACTAATATAGCAATTTTTATAAATGTTTGTATGCATAGATGCTTGTTCCTCCTACACATAAACTACAAAATCGGGCTTCTGAATAAGACCTAGTTCTAGAAGGAACTACGTCTATACAAAGGTTTTGAATTAAGTAACTAAGGAGATGGTAAAAATGGTTTGTAAAATTTACCCTTTTTAGAAGTACCTATGTAATGTATTATGATACTAATGCATCGTCGTAGTTTAGCGATCTCAAATTTTTTCAAAAAGTGGATAAGTCACTTTTTATGGCTAAGGCCGACTACAGTCGGTTTTCAGTCACTCGCCTACATTAAGCCTAATTTCACTTTTGTGTGCTTTGTCGTTTTGTTTATTCATTTGGAAACATACCGACGAACCTACTTACCTAATGGCTACCTATGACTGATTATATACTGATAGGATAGTATAATATGTTGTAGGTAGGTAATTTGTAATTGTACGTCTACGAGGAGAAATATTTTCAGGTCCAAACGGGATGAAAATGAAGCTAAGAAAAATTGTTAACATTATTCGCACACAACTACAATCAACTATACACTAGCCAAACTCGTTGTAGAATGTTTGTAAATTTGTTTACGACACAAAAAACTAAAATTCACTTGCTTGGAGTCGAATTTTAGATATGAGTGTACGAAATATTTAGTGAAGGAAGGATCTTAAATCGACAAGTAATGTAAATTGCGTATAAAAAGGCGCGGCAACAGAGTGTATTTTAGGTTAAGTATGGGCGGTTTGTTTACAAACATTCTACATCGAGTTTGGCTAGTGTATAGTTTGTGTATTTTCCCTTTTAGATTAGATCCAAATTATTTTAATCAAGAAAATTACAATCGGAGAATAGAAACTTATTAAAATCATACTAATATTATAAACGCTAAAGTTTGTAAGTATGGATGGATGGATGTTTGTTACTATTTAACACAAAATCAACTGAACGGATATGGTTGAAATTTGAAGATTATAGTCTAGAAATTTTTATCTCGGAATTCCCACGGGAACGGGAATTAACGCGGGTGAAACCGCAAGGCGCTGTTAGTTAGTCCATAAATTTACAAGAATTGAGCTATGGGATGGTTGTAAACAGTCTAGAAATTGCTCAAATGATCCATAATGAATACTTGTAGAACGTGTATCCAAGACGTTGGCTGCGTTACCACGCCGTATGGCAATGCTGATGCGCTGTGCCAGATACTCACCAGCTCTCGGGTCACGCGTCTCATCTACTAGACGCGCGATTGTTTTTTTAATACGAAGAGAATCAGTACCCTATGGATCTAGGGCTTACCTCTAGATTATCATATTAATTTTCAAATCGTATTAATTCCAATGTAAGCAGCAAATAAAACATGTTTGTCGGTGTACATTTTTACAATAACAAACTTTTTAACAAGAAAAATACCTCAACATTAACAATTTCCTTCAATTTTCCCCAAAATTTCATAACAAGGATAGCTACTTACCTCAAAATAAGCCGCTACTGTACTCTATTACAAGCAAACTCACTATAAATCATGGAGGCAAGAAATGTTATGAAATTGTTAAGGCAGGGCATTACCAGCAAACTCGACAATTTCCTCGGAATAGCGTCATATCCGCCGGATGTTCAAATTACCCATGTAAGCTTGCGGGAGTTGGATGAGGTTTTTTGGGGATGGGAATTATTTGGGTGTTGTTCTCAAATCTGAGGAGTTTTTTAAACTGAAGGATGGATTATGCTGGTCCCGTCTATTATTATTATTATTTCACTTTATTTATTTTAATTCTCGTTAAAAATACATGTTTTTCTATAGAAAATACAAAATATTATAAAACTAATCTACAGTAAAAAATATATCATAACGGTACGAAGCTAGGCTCAAGCAGCCGGTGACTAGGGTTGCAGACAAAGGAACCTGACCTGATGATTCGCGCAGAATCCAGGAGAACCGCTTTTTGGATCTGGCCCTTGATCCAACTTTCTAGCGAGAGTCTCTTGCGATGTTGATCGAGGCTCTTCGCTATTACCCCGTTAACCGAAACGACTATCGGGACGATGGTCGCTGAATCTACATTACATTTATTATTATTATTATTCTACATCTGCTATAGGCTATTTATATCCCATGGGAACTGTTTATGGGATGAAAAGTATCCTATGTATTATTTCAGTCTGATCCGTTCATTACTTTTTGAGTGAAAGAGAAATAACTATCCATCCATACATCCGTACAAACTTTGAATTTATAATATACTAGCGAGCGACCCGCCTTGGCTTTATTATACATAATAACCTTCCTCTTGAATCACTCTATCTATTAAAAAAATCCGCATCAAAATCCGTTGCGAAGTTTTAAAGATTTAAGCATTCAAAGGGACATAGGGATTTAGGGACATAGGGACAAAAAAAGCGACTTTGTTTTATACTATGTAGTGAAGTAAGGATAAGAATTATCGGGTTATATAAAGTTTGATTGACAGACGAGTGGTAATCTTATAGCTTAAGAAAGAACTCTCACTGACCACCTTAGTAATGCGTTTTTTTACCTTATTAGATTAAACAGATGAACATAAAATAATAATAAGAGCACAAGTAAGAATTGGTTAGGTGTACGAAGCACAATTTGCAAACCGACTACTGTGTGTTAATAAAGTTCAGTAGTCAGTATTTTTTATTTAACAGCAAAATTATAACCTTTTGCGGCAAGTTTCACGATAAATGCTGCTACGAAAAGAAAATCCAAATCTGATAAACTACGCAGGATAAGAGTTGAGGGGTTAAAGTGCCCTTGAGCTCACGCGTGATAGGGTGTGAACTAATGTTTAGGGCAGTAAGAGGTTTGCAAATAAAACCGTGATTTTCGCCTTCTAGTGAAACAGCGGTGGCTCAATAGTAACAGGCTTGGACCGAATTTTGATTAAAACTACGTTCAGCGCAGATTAAACTTGTGACGAAAATTTAAAATTGTCCGTTGAAAAATTTAGGCCTAGCTAAAAATTGTAGCAATTTTTACAATCGTCATCGCTGATAAGTTTTTTGGCAGACTAGCGACTTCGCAAATTCGCTTGTCAAAAGTGCCACTTGGCTAGGCTATTCTTAGTTTGTATGGAAATAAAGTTATTCGATGTTATCGATTCGCTTGATTGCATCGAAACGTATTGATCATACATAACCACAAGCTCTGCGTAGCTTGGTGAGACTGAAATGTTTTTTTGTGGATTGTCCAGCATTATTTTTGTATACATTTTCAAACTCTTCTACTATCGTTAAAATAATGGTCAAAATGTCATGGTGTATGAAATGGTCATGGTGGAATAGTAATAAAATACGTGTTGTAGGCTTTTGTCTGGTAAATTTTTGTCGGGTGTTATATTTGATTGATATTCTTGATGTTATTTGTCTAAAGTTGTTAACTAGTCACGCCATTAACAGACAGATAAACCCTATTAAAAGATCACGTAAATAAAAAAGACTTCGTTGATGAATACAATAACTACACTATGGATGGAGCATCCAATAAAGGGAACAGTGTTATTATTCTGTGCACACAGCCACTGAAATTCAAGCCTATAAAAGCCTTGTACAATCAATAACGCTTGGCCTACTATAGTCACATACATTTTAAATTTACGATACAGTTTTTATGTTCCTGAATTTTACTGCCTTCTTGTATTGTTAATTATTCTGTGAGGCAGTGTTCCACAGGACGATTGTTTTGTTTATTACTGACTACTTTTGTAATAAAATGTGGTTAAGGTGATTTCGCGTCCAGGACTAAGCATAGCTCCGCTACTAGATGGCGATGATTTTCAATTTTGATGTTTTTCACTATTTTCTAATTAAATTGTTCATAATTGTTTAATGGTAATGTATTTGCCGCAAATGGTATGTTGTTTTTTATGTACCAAGCAATTTTTCAAGTGTTGAAAGCATTTAGGGAGCTTGTATTTGGGAAGAGCAAAAAAGATCTTGCCTGTGTGAGTGATCGGCCGCTACGAGTCACTCACACAAAAAAAGATCTTGCCTGTGTGAGTGATCGGCCGCTACGAGTCACTCACACAGGCAAACCCTATAAATTCAGTGGAACTAAAATAACTACTGTTCGAAAAATAACAGAGATAATTGGAGACGCCTTAGGACTAAATATTTTTCGGACCAATATTTCCGTTTTCGGGACATTACTAAATTACATCTAAAATTAATTCAATAAAACCACTAGTTAACGAACTAATTTTCGACTCTTGTTTTTTTTAAGAATAAAAACAGGCTCGATTTACATTTAAAAAAAAATTGGAGTTAATTTTCTTTTATCGTTTTGAACAATTTAAGTAAAAAGGCGCAGAGGGTAATGTTATTTACAAACTAGCTTATTAGCTAAAGAATATCTTACAAAACATAGGTAAAAAAAATACTTTTCATGCTATTTATTAATTTCGTTAAATCATTGGAATTGACAAATAAATTGAATAAGTTCACAATAACAATCATTAATTTTAAATGTACTCACTGTGAAAGTTGTTCCAATTTTATAATAAAATTACATTAAAATTATTAGCGTAAGGAAGTCTCCACTTTTTTTGACTCTGTTCTTTGTGTACTTAGGTATTTTAGCTCCGATTTTACGACCACTTATAAAAGATTAAAAGTAATACAAATTTTCACAGTATTTCAATAACTCACTTTGGACTAGCGGTTTGAACAGTCGGGTGGGTGCGACGATGTATAGTCGTACCTGGGTTCGAAACCACCGAAAATTTAATTTACTTTTTGCTTTTTGAAAATGAAATATCCACAAAATTTTGATACATCCCGTTAGTACGGGCTCGAATCCCTTCAACACTACCAAAATTTTTGATTTTTATCATTTTTATTCTTTATATTTTGAACAATGTCATAGACCTAGTACAAACAAATTCATATTTGTCATAAATTACTTATTGTAAGCCTTCCTAAGTCTATTTGATTGTTATATAAAACTTTGGTAGACTGTTCTGCGTAGGTACATCCCACAAAGGGTCCTGACCTCGTTTCTAACGGTATGACAAAAATAAAAAGAATCAATTATGTACTATCAACACCAACTGATTTTTATTTTATTTTAGCTCTTACGCCAGCTAAGTCAGGCATTTTTACAAATCGCTCATTGAATGCAAAACGGCCACATTTCAAAAATTAAGAAAATGGTTTTATTTCTGATAAAGTATATTTTCTTTTGAGAACATTTCATAAAGCTAGTTTAATTTAAATATTTATTTCTTTTTATTGGGATAATTATCTTAACTTTGCTTCAAAATTTTAATGCAAAATGGGCTTTTGTAGTTTTTATCAAGTTGGGTGATAGCTATAACAGCGACCATTATTTTAAAAAATAGAGCAAAAAATTACGAAAACAATGATGTTTTAATATTAAAAAAGAAAAACTTGAACTTTTCAAAAAAATCATGTTCAAAATTTTGTTTTGGCTCTCTGTAAAAAGTTACGATTAGTCCAATAAAAAAAATATATATATAATTCCGGACAGTCCACACAGCATCATCTAGCCCCAAGGTGAGCAAAGCACGTATTATGGGTACTAGTTGACTGATAAACTTAATACAATGTATTACATAGATAGATATTTTTTTTATAAATACATAGAAAACACCCAGACGAACGGAACAATTTCATGTTCAATTTCTGTAGATCGTACACAATTTTTTCCGACACGGGAATCGAACCCACAACCGGTCGCAGGCGGACCTTCGCCCACTGCGCCACATCGGTTGTCGCTGATGAATGATCGAAATGCTTTGCATACAATCTGACACGTCTGATGCTGGGGCCACACTACCGTGATATGCCGATAATTATTTTAATTATAACTTATACAACACCTAGGTGTAACCACGATTTATGGCCATAATTTTACAATGCCAATCAATATGGCAAATGGCGGTAGACAATAGCTCCGGCGGCGGTCTTTTTTCGCACATCAAAGAAGATTACCGCAGTAATTAATGCGTTTGTGGCCACTACCGTTTGTCCAGTGTGCAATATGAGCTCACCGGCGACGCACGTGATATTTTTACCGCCTTATTTATTGACATATCTAGGTAAACTCTAGTGTAACCACACCAGGTCATGCAGTAATTTAAACGGTAATTTAATGTCATAATTATTGCGGTAACAGCCCGGTAGACGGTAAGGTAGTGTGGCCCCAGCGTAAAACTCTCTAAACTGGTATCTATAAGCAAACATTTTATCTGTTTACATAGTGTCATTTATTGATGTCATGGAAACGGAACGTAGGCTTCCTAGATCTTATTTGACATGCAGCAAAAATAGATAGGAATAAATACTTGGACGATGGAAAAACCCTTTGAGAACGGTAGACTATGGTATTATTAGATGATTCTTTAGATAGCACACAGATGGCGATTCCGTCGCCGCCATCACACTCACATGTTCAAGTAAGCGGGCGTACGACACTATCCGTGTTCACTCACGCATTGATAGAAATGGCCTAAAATTTTCACGTTATTTCTAATTATTCCGAGTGTTTTCATGAATCAAACACAATTTGCCGCAAATAATGACGAATAACAAAGCCAAAAACAGTTATTTATTTGTTAAATTATGTCCACATCGCTCATATTTGGGAAAATACAAATGTATGGAAATCGGATCACCTTAATAGTTTGTTATATTTTTAATATGAAAACATCATATAACAAGGAGGTTCAAACTTTTTCCTTATATTAAATAATTCTTTGCTGATGACGTTTCAGTGTGTCAATTCTTAGACACACACAACACGATAGCTTAGCCATAAAATCTAGTACTATATTATTAATCTGGGGCCATAACAATTCATAGTTATAATCAAAGTTTTATCAACCATGCGGAATTAAATATTTAAAGCAAAATTAAATGTGAAAAACAACCTGCACTATGAAACGTTATTATAAGTTTCAAATTAGTAAATATTCAAAAGAGGCGATTGTTTCATTTCATGTTGTTAGTTTCTCTTCGTTGGTTAAGGTTTAATCACTCTCGTCAAAGCTTTCATGGTCATATTTTATAACAAAATTTTATGCTAAAACTTGTGTATGAAAATATTCATAAAATCAAATTTCCCGCGCAAGTTAGAGTGTTGTTGGCAACTTTGGAATTCAGGTGACTATATTCCCACATGACACAATGCAGTGCAGAGATTAGATACAGGGTGGTTGAATATTGTAGAGCTTATAATGATTAGGTTTAGATATTTTGGTTCTTTTTGTGTATCGAGCTACTGCAGTATATTTTACACCTGTATTATTTTTACAAAGGTCTAGGCTAGAAATCCGATCAGCGTAGACTAAAATAAACATAGATCTTTTCCCAGGATAGTAAAAGATATTTCAGGTGGAGGTAGATTTGTCTTATAAATATTTCGTTATTTTATTTTTATATTTCACTATTCCGGTTAAAAGGTCTTTATTGGAGAGTCAGAATATTCCAGAAAAGGCAAATTTATCTTTAAATATTTATAAAATTAAATTTTTTTTTACAGTGAAAATGTAATGTTTTAAATAAACTATATAAATAGAAATATTAATGGAATTTAGATTTGATAAATATTTTTGTAAATGCCAGTTCAACGAAACATCATTAATATCTTTTGCCTTTGCAATAAAATATGAATATTATTTTTTTCATTTGCGATACCCTGTATTTATAATATAAATAAGGATAATTATGAATAAGGAGCACCTACTGTTGCTCTACATAATAATAGTTCCTGTGGATAAGGTATTTATGAGATTATTATATGGTAAAGGCTCGCATTTTGTTGTTGTAGGAATGGAATATAATAAAGGATGTCTCACCAACTTAGGTACTAAGTGGGTGAGACAACCTTTATGTTAATGACAGTCTTAATGGGAAATGAATGAAGGTTTTAAAAAAATATAAATTACATGTTTATAATCTAATCTCTGTAGCAAAAAATCAATACAAGAATCAAAATGCTTGCATAACTAATTCTTAGTAATACCGAAATACAAGCATAGTAGGTACCTGGTCTATTTCGTAAATAATTCAATATCTAGTTTCAACTGTACATGAAACTAGGACACAAGCAGATTTGGTGCAAAGAGGTAAAAAACATCCAATTATCAAAATTTTTTGTTTTAGTTTTTAACGTATTTTTACTGGTTTTACCGCCAATTTATGTATACACAATAAATCCGGCATGGTCCCAAAAATATTTCCGGGGTCCAAGAAATTATTTGTCTAAAAAAAAACTTTAATTTAAAGGAATTAGAAGTAAATTTCAAGTTTTTTACAAAACAACAAGGGGTACGTATGCATTCAAAAGAAAGTTCAGATATAGCCCGAACACTACCACTTTAGCTAGCTAATTCTTTGAGCTATGTCGATAATTTTGATTCTATGTCGGATATAGGTATTCGTTACAAATCTTATCCTTCAGAGATACCCAACTACTCCAAGTAAGTATAGCTCTTTCCAAAGCTCGCTGAGTGACTTTGAACAGGTCATACAGTAGTAAGGCATACGATGCCGTATCCATCTGTGAGACAGATTATATTAGGTAGTACATTCTTGTTAAATATTTGCTGGACATATTTCTGGTCTGTTGTTTAATGAAGTTAGTTTATTAGTTGCTGACAGAGGTATTTATGTGACTAGGAATATCAGTAAGCATAAATTGGTGACTTTACATACGAGAAACCTTAGTAGCAGTTACGTTATAATTTCCTTTTATACTTTAAGCGCCTTGCATCGCTGTCCGTCCGTATGTGTCTCATGAACTGTGATAGATAAACAGTTGAAATTTTCACAGATGATGTTTATATTTCTGCTGCCGCTATCACAACAAATAAAGAAAAGAATTATTCCGTAAATTTGTGTTTTTTGCATTAAAAATATTATTATTATTGGAATGAAATTAATATTTAAAGGGGCTAATATTGTGTTGAGCCAACACAGACATGATTATTTCGCCGTTTAGGTAGAAACCTTTTTGCGCGAGACGACTCGCCTGGCACTTGGCCGTTTTTTTTTATAATGATTGACTGTGAATTACCCACTTTTCTGTTTTTATGGTAAATTCGAATTAACCTATGACATCGGTAATGGTTGCAGCATGTTGTCAGTGGGTGTGTTGTTGAGTTTACTGTGCAAATGTTTTGCGAAGCCGCGTCGGGTCGCGATGCAAACCTGGAATGCATAGAAGGAGTATCTGAACAAAAAATAAAAGGCTGGATAATCAATACACACAGCATCATCTAGCCCCAAGCTAAGCAGAGCTTGTTATAGCAAAATGTTTTTGTTACTTCATGTAACAAATTGTCATAAATATGTATTATGTTTTGCAAGCACTTTATTTTTTAAGATAAGAAGGAAAGACAGCTTTTTTTTAAATTCCGTTTAGCATTTTTATATAATTATAAGCATGCCTAGCCTACCACTAGCGACGGATTTGCATGAGTTTATTTCTATAAAAAATTACTTTGATAGTTCTCAGTAAGTGTGCAAAAAAGATTCCGTATCGTCGTGCATTATTTTAATATGACGAGAAAAAAAGTCGTTCCATACTTTTGTCGTGACATAGAAGTAAAGCCTAATGAATACCTACATTGGTACTAAGCGGGATTAGCACACAGAACTCTACGTATAAATAGGTATTATTTTAGGTGGAGATCTATGCGTTACAGTGTCTGCTGGATGCCAATGCCCCAGACAGCTGCATGCTTGTGGTGTTTGTGGACACAGCGTCATAACATAACACTTCTCTGTTATCGGAGCCAAATTAAGCGATGCATGACAAGGGCACGGTTTTTGGTCCCTGATTCCTTTGAGTACGAATTTGTAGTATCAAGTCTTACACAGACTGCACTGACACACTTGGCTATGGTAAGGTGTGCTTGAATGAATAAACTTTGAATTGAATGATCAGTAATTGATGTAACTACAAATGTAAAATAATATTGGCAGCAACTATTATCAAAACTTATTTCTTTGGTTAGCACATTAGAATATCGCGAGGTCAATATCAATCAATATCTTTCGATCTAGAGTTTATAATCACTATCTTTCGCAATAACATTACTAGAAATGAGAAAGTTTGATGGATAAACGGAAGTGTATGTATACCACCTGACTTCGAAAAATGTATAACACCGAATAGCACGTCCCTGAATAGGTGTTTTATAAATATTTATAAAACACCTATTCACCAGTTATATTATTTATATATTATTTTTATTTTTATTTTTTTTGTAAATAAGTACATAGAAATAACGATTTTGATTGTTCTTTATTTATCTTACTTAATGTATATGTCTATTATTCATTTATGTTATTGGAAAACACACGAATTATTAATTATTTTCTATGTTTTCCTTTCATTTAATTTTGTACAGGCCGAAATTTTTGTAATGCTCGGTCACTGATGTCGCTCAGTGCCACACCGACAGTAGTTTTTTTATTATTTATAAGACAAACATGTATTAGACATAAGTTATACACGTGCTTGTGGTTTATTTTTCGCTTCTTCCACTAGTGGACAAAAGATTAAATCGAAGGGAAAATTAATTATCACTTTATATCTTATATTATTTTGATAATTATGTACCTACTTATAGTTTAAAATTTGATTTGTCTAAGTGCTTATTTTGTAAAAGAAATAAAGATATTGATTTACTTGATTACCTATATCTTTCTATCAAACTACTTACATTTATTTAAAACCTTTTACGAGAAGTAGTGTCTAAACTTCTTTCAATCGAATCAATATTTCAAAGATCCCTGTCATGGTAAATCCACACCAGCTTACATCGGTGATGTATTCGAGAATTTGCTGTGAAGAAAATTGTAAGCAAATCCGAACATATGTAGGTTCCTCTTTAGCATTTTTATATAGGGCTCATGGGAGTTTTGAGAATGAAACAGAGTTTGTCTTAGGATCTCTGAAATTCAAGCAAAAGGGTGAGATTGAAATTATCAAAAATTGTCATGGAATCAGACACTATAACTTTATATCTAACAAAGAAAGCACTTAGACAAATGAATTTTTGAACTGTAATTAAAATAATTCCATAAATTGTAGTATTCATTTACTTTATCAATTATTCCAGAGGTTGTATAGTAAAAAAATAAAGCTGGATAATCCACAGCAACACTTAGCCGAGCTAAACAGAGCTTGTTTTATGTATACTATATGAGTGATACAATACAATTACATAGATAGATATTTTTAGTATACATATAAAACACTCAGAACCCCGGAACAAATATTTGTAAAAATACGTGCGATCCATCAGCCGCTACATTGTATTTTGTTTTACAACGCAGACTTAGAAAATACACCCTCGGCATACAATACTGATTTTAAGTATTTCCAGTTGCACCAGTTTAATATAAAATTCAAAAGCAATGAGAACCAAATCAACACTTGGCTCAGTGAAGAGAAAATCCGTTGAAAATTTCACAGGAAAAGTTTCTGACATTTTGTTGACGTGAAAGTTATGATTTAGTGTTAATATTCTGCATTATTATTTTCACAATTGAGTTTGAATTTACCTTTTCAAACGTTATTTCCAGAGTTGAGTTTTATGGAATGATTTTACCCATTTTAAGGTAAGCTTTTGGCAAACTTACTGTAACAAGGTGGGTCAGAAATTTTATTCAAGCAAAACTTAAGTGCGGCAGTATTTCACAATCGATTACAAATTGCTTATTTACCATCTAAAGTATGCTTGGCATAACGCAAAGGTCTAGCACGAACAACGAAAGCTCTGAACTTGATCAATTAAATGAACAAAATGTAACCGGGATAGTAGGTATATGTAGGGACTAGATGATGCTGTGTGATTAGGCTACATAAGTTGTGCTTAGCTGAAAGGAAAATAATATGTCTTTATTATTATAAATTATAACTGAAATAGATAAGTTGTTCCGAGATAATTAATCTCTATGAAGAAAATAACAATCAAATAATAGAAACAAAATAGAAATAATATTTTACAAATGAAGCAGTTATATGCAGACTGGACATAAAATCTAGAAATAACTAATCCATATCAAAACTAGTCGGAAGCGTCCCCAAGATGCTGTTTGCATTGCATATCCCCCTATAGTTAAATAGTTTTTTAACGGTTTCGTTTAACATGTTCCAGAGATTAAAATATTTATCATGTGCTGCGGTAGCCGTACTTGATGTAAACGACGTAGAAAAATGAACGGCGGTCACCGTACTGTCATTTTGTGATCTTTCAAAACTACTGTCACAGCCGTACCGCGCTATGTTAATTGTACTATTAAAACCGACTATAATTTCATGAAAGTATATCAGCTAGAATTTAGTAGAATAAAGTGCCTAAATTCGTAGTTTACGTAACACCTCCCTCGATATTGAAGGTACAATTTAGTTTATTCGCCTGTACTCAAGGGCCTTTCTGAGGGGTCGTAGAATGCAATTTCCTTGACAAAAGCCCCTAGGGCATAGGGCCCTGGTTGACCGTCTGAAGTATCCATGGTTAAAAAAATTGGATTTAAATGTTAATACCGTGAAAACTTTGCTAAAAACGAATTGATACTTAACTTTTAACATTTTTAGCTTGTATATGCATTAGTTCTCTACATCAGCAGAACCGTAAGAATATTTTAGTTTATTTTAATTAACTATATGAAAAGAAAAAATAGAAACTGTAAATTTAAAAATTTTGTCAGCTGTCTGTAAAATAGATACCTACATCTACCTTTGGCTAGTGTATATAATACTTGTAGGTTCCTAAATCGTAGTTGTATTATGTAAACAAAAACCAAACATTCATTCCATATCTTTATTTCAATACCTTGATGCAATTTGTCATAACAACGTGACCCGAAGGCATTCAAATTGGAATGAAAAGCCGAATATTGATCAACCCGGGGTCAGTGACCGTTGATTGCCTTCATTGATGGATAGACCGAGGTGTTGGAACTAAAAGTAGATATCTATAAGTTTAATGGATTCAAGATCTAGAGAAGAGAATAGTCAAAAGAAAACAAAAGTTTTTAATTTTTGGGAATTGAAACGAATCAGGATGTGGTTTAGGAAATTCCGAATCCAACCAAGAAGTTTACTTAATTGTTTAGTTCTCTTTAGAGGTACCTTTTTATCACCAATAAACCTACGGGATACAGGCTAAAATTGTGAGGTAACCAAAATAAAATCTTGGAATTTTCTTTTGACATACAAATGTAAGTGGCTAGATATAATTTTATTTCAAAAAGTATAAAAATCGGGAAAAAATGTTAACTGCAAAACATTACACAAAAACAAGACTCGATAGGCAGAACTTCCTATCAACGAAATAATCATTTTTTTCCTTCAGTTTTCATGTCCGCTTCCGATTACGACCTTTTTGATAAAAACAAACAACAACTTTTCAATGCGACCTCGTTCCCCTCGGGGTAAGTACTGATGCGTGACGTCACAGCCCTATCTACTGGCACCAGTGATGGTAGTTTAATTAAATTGGTGAATCGATAAGTGTTTTCACGTATTTTGAGATGGACAAGAGAACTATTGAGTATCGGAGACAAACTTGTATGTGAACGTTATAAATTGTTTTCGAGCACATGTTACAAGCAAGGAGGCTTATGTTTAGAAGCAAAACCACTCAAAACTATCTGTGTCTTTTCGACATAGAATAAATGCAATAGTACTAACCATATCTTATACAAACGTACTAGATATACATACTTATGCTTTCTACTGAGTGTTTTCTGGCAATCAAGGCATTCAATGTTATGTATTGTATTGCTAGCATATGCCCGCAGCTTCGCTTGCTGACCC
This sequence comes from Eupithecia centaureata, assembly GCA_944547425.1. Classification (NCBI taxonomy): domain Eukaryota; kingdom Metazoa; phylum Arthropoda; class Insecta; order Lepidoptera; family Geometridae; genus Eupithecia; species Eupithecia centaureata. The sequence continues at coordinate 3,568,892 of OX155677.1, read as the reverse complement.
ACGGGAGCTGGTTCATGAGATGAAAACCTATTATGTGTATGTGTAACCTATGTATTATTCCAGGGCTAGGCTTACGTCTATTCAAAATTTCGATCCGTTCAGTAGTTTTTGCGTGAAAGAGGAACAAACATCCATACATCTCTACATCCCTATAAACTTTCGTCATCCCTACTAACTATAAACTTACAACATCCCTACTAACTATAAACTTATAAACTTTTTATTAGTTATCTAGTACCCATAACAGCTCTGCTTAGCTTGGGGCTAGATGATGATGTGTGGACTGTTCAACATTATAAATTTATTATTAGATATACTTATGATGTAAATTGTTAATATAACACATGCTAACATTATTAAATAAAGGCTTTTTGAAATGAATTGTTCTACGTATACTATGAATTTGTGTTCAATGGGTTTTATGTTTTACGTTAACCACTAATTTGATGGTTAAAATAGTAATTGACTGTGGTGGTTGCGGCTTAACCCTCTATCAGTCAAGAACTTCGATTCTTCTAATTTTTTGTATTCAGTTTGATAAAAATAAAACAAAAAATACGTATTTTTTTATTTTTCGTTTATCCGAATATATTTTAGAAAATAGGGAGTGTTGTTCGTAGCCAACATTGAGCAATCAGGCCATTATCGTCGTATAAATTCAGGGTCCTCCTGGCTATCCTCGTCGAGATCCAAACCATCTTCACTGTCTGTGCCATCCTGAAGCGCGTGGTCAATGTCATTATCTGCCAGAGTCCGCTTAGAGTCCTCCTGGAACATGTAAAAATTCAAAAAAATCAATGAAGATCTACCACGTTCTTCTACCAAATTACCTCCTATCGGTCAATGTAGGTGACGACCAATAAACACAAATTAAAAAAAATCTCAAATTTACTAAGAATTTACTAAAACTCATAATTATGTAATAAAGATGAAACACTTACCGGTCCATTTTTCCAAAATAACACTCACAAAAACTTTTTTATTTTTGAAATCGTGACTTGCATGTAATAGATTAATATAGAAAGTTGATGTAAAGAAATGTGAAAAGTATGTCTTAAATAGTTTTGTGAATTTACATTAATATGATATTTTTATGTAATGTAGTCATTACCATGTAGCTTTGATAAGCGTCTTTAATTCCTTATTCATTACTTTTGTCACTAGACTTACAATACCTACCTACATGTAATATTATTTTACGATTTTTGGTATCATTAATTTGTTCTGAAAGTATTTTTTAGTAATTAGAAACTAAATAAATTGCTGTTTTAACTCTTCGCGCCAAACTATGTTTTGAGTGGCGACACGCGCCGCTCAATTCAGTTTATTTTTTGCGATGTCCTAAGTCTTTAAATACGATCAAAAAGCAGAGAGTGCCCACTATTTGATCGGCAGCCTTCCCAGACGAAACTAAAAGCTAAGTATTGTTCTTGTTAGATTTATTTCTAGTGCCTAATGACTTGTGTAATAATCTAAATAAATAAGTAATCTTTAAAATGTCTCATTGTTTCCTTATAAAATTGTATTCCAACCAGACAGTTTTCTTGAATATAAAAGTATTCACGTTTAAAGTTGTGCTTCTTTTCTCTACTATCCAAATTAGCAACCTTAGTAGGTTTTTAGTAACATTTTGTTGAAAATAGGTATCAAGGTAGTTAAAGATTGATTAAGCCTCAGGTTTTATAACTTTTTCTAATAAATAGAGTCTCTCAAATCTATCACATGCACTTGTTCAAATTACTGGCGGTAGACATTCGAATTTCATTTTTTGACAAATAATGCCATCTTTTGCAATTTCTTGTTACTCGGTCGTTACTTTGGTTTTTGTAGGCTATGACGTTCATTGCTTTGTAACGAAATACAATTAATCATACCAATTTTAAGGGAGATCGATTGGTATGTTGGTTACAGCCTACACTATGATACAGAGGGGAATAGACCTCTTCAATTCAGTCAATCCGTGAGTGAACCTGTAAGAGGAAAGAAACGAAAAAACAGTTGCTTTGTTCTGTGCATCTTTTACTCCTCTGCGATCAACAAGTAATGATAAAAAAACTACTTACGCCTCTTTGGGTAAGGCATTTTCATCAATATACCTAAATATGTTTGCTTATTAGTATAATATTAGCAACTTTATAAACGCAAAACGTGAAAAATGGAAAAACAACACTTATACCGTTTAAAACAAGAAACTTCAGAATAATAATTATTCTAAATACCACTTTACAAAAGTTTTACCATTACCATTAGCTACATGCTCAGCGATTAGATTCAAATTTAGAACCCACTCGATGATTCAATGTGTGAGTAGGCAAGTCAATTATTCCAAATTCGAATATAGGTCGCCACTAATGCATGACTCATCGGAAATTCGGGCCAATCGCTTCGTAATGATTTTAATTACTTAATAGTCAGCGATGTTAACAACTTGAAAAATTATATTCCACAGTCTGGTTATTTATCGAACAAAGATTCAGTACAAAATATATTTCCCATTTTATGGTCGGAATTAATTGAACAAAATGTAAGCTTTTGATAAAATCGAATTGTCGAATACGATTTTAATCAGGACAACATCGACGCGACGACTTAACAACTTAACTCTTCAGGCACTAATTAAGCGCTTTCGAAATTTATTATAGGCTAAGTGTACACGGTTTTATTAATATTTAATACACTAGATGCGCCCCGCGGCTTCGTCCGCGAACCTTACCTAGCTTACCACCCTATTTAAACTCTTAGAGGTTAATAATTCCAAATTTTAATAGCCTATGTCCTAAACTATCTACACCAAATTTCATTTAAATATCTAAAGTAGTTACAAAGATTACTTATAACAAACATTCACACAGACTTCCCATTTATTATAATAATAAGAAATAATATTTAATAGCTTACCCGCTCGCGATTTTATTCGACGAAAACGAATTTCTAAAAAGATGTAAAGCCGTTTATATTATGCTTTTTAGGACGTAGGCTAAATTTCCAGCTTTGCAGTTCTTGTAATTACAGAGATATACATGGTGTAACAATATACATGTACTAAGCGAAAAGCTGGGTATTTCTACCCCCCCGGGGAACAACTTTTGTTCAACGACTTTTCTAATTTCGATTGGTATCTCTGAAAAAACTAAAACAAAGTTTTCACATGGCCAGCTGATTTTTTACGAAGTGACAACCCTAAAATCTGCTGTTTCTTATACTTGCGACGATGACCTCAGTATGGTCACAGAATAGATGTAGAAAAGAGTGACAGATTCATATTCTTGAAATAGAAAAACGCCTACAGCATCATTGAGGCAAATTGTCGTAAGTCATGGCTAAAATCACATTTCAATTTGAAGGTTGAGTTACGTGTAGTTAAACATACGAACTAAACTACGCTAACACAGTTATGTCTTTTTCTAACTGTTTGTTCTTTCTTGTGTGTTGATCTAATCTTAATAACCTACTGACTGAATACACATTGATGTCCACTACTGAAAAGAGCTGTGAATCTGGCGGGTATTGCCATAATCACTTGGCTGGGGATTGCTGATCAAAGAAACGGTATAAGTAATTCACACAATAAAAATGCTGCCTTTCATTTGGCGAAGCCCCTTGGTCGACTTTTACGACATCCGACATACGACGAGCTGAGTCGCATGGGTCGGTTAACTTAATTAAAAACTTTACCAAATGACTCTTTCCGTCATTATGTAGTTTATCTGTCCGTTCTGTACCTACATTAATCTTTGACACTTGTATTTCCACAAAGGAACGCGACTAAATTTTATTGGCTGTAGCACTATGCAAAACCATGGCAACCAGCCAACCGCCAATCATAGACAAGTTAGAGAACCATTCATTCATTCATTGACTGTCGGCATCTATCAACATGCGATACACCCAGTGATGCCAGATCTACCGATTTAGCAGTAGATCTACCTGCTTTTTAGGCGTCTACCGATCTACTGATTTATTTCAAAAATTTAGTGAAACCTACCTGATTTTCCCGAGCGCCTTCTAAAATTTAGTGAAATCTACCTGATTTTCCCGAGCGCCTTCTAAAATTAGTGAAATCTACCTGATGTCCCGAGCGCCTTCTAAAATTTCGTGAAATCTACCTGATTTTCCCGCGCCTATAGCTCCGTGACTAAATAACCACTTGGCGACCTTTTTTTTTTTAGCTGCAATTGTCTGCAAAAATGCAAAGAATCGCTTCCTTTTTACGAATGCACCTAAAAAAAAAAAGGTCGCCAGCCAAAATGCGAGTCAAAATACTCGCGAAACACAAATACATATGGTACCTCTAGAATTTTCAGTCGTTAATTTCTACCTACTGATTTTTATTCCAATCTACTGATTTTTTACTGAACTTTCTACTGTTTTTTTCAAATTCCATCTGGCAACACTGGATACACCACATGGCGGTGCTGTATTTGCCAAGCGGGCCGAAATATTTTTTAATACGGGTTCCGTAATTTTTTTAATACCAAAATTTAAAGAAGTTCGTTTGTTTAAAATCATAAAATCAAAAAAAAAAAGCTTAAATCCGTTTTCTACGGGATTTTGTATTAGGTATACCAACTATCAGAATTCACGCAATGTGTATGTGTGTGTAGCAGGTAGGTACCTACATTGTGAAATACCTATGTAAAATAAGACCAGTACCTACCTACGTATTCATACAATTTTCTACCACATACCATTATTTCACGACTGTGATCCTAATACCTCCATGTTGCCAACTAGGGATTTATTAAAATTGAAAATGAACCCTAAAAATTATCCATCTTTTCGGCGAACGAAATCAAAAGAATGAATGATGAACTATTTTAGTGTGACCTTCGTCGCGGTGCCGTGTAAAAAACAAGTAATTAGGACTTAAGAATACCTTAAGGGTGTGGTGTATGCATCGGAGTGTCACAGAGCTGAAGAGATGAAGAGGCGTGTGTTGGAAGCGTGTGCTTACTTCCATAAAATGTGTGTTGTTTGGAAGAAGGGAGGCATATCGAACCTTACTTACATGCATCGGTATCGATACCTACGTCATGCATGTGTAACTTACTAACTAACTAACCTAACTAGTGCTAAAGTGAGTGAGACATGTTAATGCCTAAAAAGAAACCTACCTTGTGCTGAAGTGTGTGAATTGTCTGTGACTGTGTACCTACAAGTGACCTACCAAAACATACATAAATCCCTTCGTAAGAAGCCATCTAGACAGCTGACAAGCGAGAAAATATGAGGTTTGTAACTTGTACCTACACTTACAACTTTCCTAACTCAGCATTTTAAGATTTTCTCAACACTACCTAGGAACTTACATACTAGCATCTTATTATTATCACGAATTTATTAGGTCGTCTAGTAACCTCCCGCCATAGCTGAAATCTACGAAGATAAATACCTACCTACATACCTGTAAAGTTAGTAGGTAAGTACAGGTTGCGCGAATAGGGTTGTCACTTTATTTTGGCACTAGGAAATGAAAACTTTTTGTATGGGAAACTGAAAATAGGATTTTTTAATTATCTCCCCCCCACAACTGATCACCATGGGTTCCTGGAACCCCCCCCTTCGGCTTAGTAGGGGTAATATGTTATACCTTGTATTGATGAGTCACCCAGTTTATCATATTTGTGATCTATTTACTTACTCCTCATGGAAAACCGTCTTCAAATTATTAAGATAAAAAATAAATGAGCACATGTTATTATGTAATCGAAATAAAAAGGTTCAGAATTGCCCAAAAAATATCTATCAAATCTTGATCTTATTTTATGTGACTGCAATTTATTTTATGTGAAGCACAGCATTTAAAGAAAAAAAATCAACTAGAAAAAAAATAGACTAGAAAAAAAATCAACTAGAAAAAAAAACTGAAGACACAAAAAAAATACAAGAGAATGAAGAACCTCCTTCGTCTCTAAAGTCTGTTGATTAAACAGTAAACAGACAGACGGACATACAGACTTTGTACAGAATCCTACGTTTCCATGATTTCATCAAGCAGCTCTGAAATGCATTATTAACGAAAATTGAGAAAAACGTTTGTAGTTATGATGGTTGGAGTATACCTACAATAATAAAAAGCTGTGGTAAAAATCTTAAACAATGTATTGTGTTTTCTTTGTTTCATTTTTTCAATTTGTTTGTAGTATCAGGTTGAAATGTTTGTATATCTAGTGCTCTATTTCAATGTATCTTAAGTTAGTAATTAGAAATAATGTTGCTTGTTGTACTGTTTCGTGTAATACTTAGACAATCATTAATAATCATTATTTTATTATACTATTGTGTCCTAAGGAAAAAAAATTTTAATTCATTCATGCATTTGATATACTACTGTGACGCAGGATTTTTACTTTCTCCATACTAGCGCATTTAGAAACATGAAATGGAAGGTGACTCATAATACTGTTTATGTCAAAATTCGGCAGTTTATTTCTGCCGTTTCAGTAGTAACTTATGGAATGACCTAGGCGACGTTACGAATATAATCTTTATCTGATTTGAGTATGTTCCAGTTTCATCAACTAAGAACTACCTACGTGATGTTTATCTTCTGTCGTCTGCCAATCTTGGATTTCAATCTACGAGGAAAACACGACCTGACGTCATCACGCTAAGAGTCACCGCAAATATTGCCCCGACACATACTTTTCTTCAAATATCAAACAGTCTAGACATCCACCAGCCAACGAGACCCCACAAACCATTTCAAACTCGCATACCCATGGTTCAGGAAAGTCTGGTCGTTTGATCGGGATAAGGGTGCATTCAGATTAACGCGAAGATCGACAAAGAAATGCAATTAAATGTAAAATAGGGGATGTTCACACGAATGTTGACATGGTGTGACGAATTGGAGGGATAGGCTGAGCCGACTCTCTCTTTTTTCGATTTGTTTATTTGCTTTCCTTGATTTAGAGCGAAGAGTGCAATTTATTTTGGGATTTTAGGATACAAAACTGGTAGGCATAGAAGAGTAGCTAAGTAGAAAAAGAAACGGACATCTTAGAGCCGATAAGCAACTAAACAGAGTGAAGAGAATCTTCGCTTTTTTTCAATTGTCTGATGTGAGCAAATCAGGCATGTTAGGGCTTTTTGTACCAAATTAGAATGAAGCTGAGATTGTGTAAAAATCTTAAAGAGGGAAACCTCAGACCATACCTATTAGGAAGTCGTACAAACATTCACATTATTGTTTACTAGATGCACTCCGCGGTTTAACCGCGTGAAAATTTATGAAAATATTTTATTCCAGGCTAAAACTACGTCTATTCCAAATTTCAGCTTGATCTGTTCTGTAGTTTTGGTGTGAAGAGGTAAGAAAAATTCTTCTATCCTTTCATCCAAACTTTCCCATTTTTATTATTAGTCTGAGTACAAGAAAATTATAATTGAGCTACCTTTAGACTGTTTGCAACCGTCTGCAGTTAGCTCAATAGTTTCAATTGTAAATACTAGTTGTAATTTTTCTATTCCTTGCTTGTAATTTTCGTTTTTAATAAATATTTACAAGAAAATCACACTAATCAATTAAACGGTTTAGAATACCTAAATAAGTAGTCATAACTTGCGAATATCTTTTTCTGTGTACATTCCCTTATGGTGCTTTTTTTTTATTTAAGTTAAAATAAGTTGAGTTTTAATTTTACTGTAGATACCATTTTGTAAATAAAAAATTAATATTATTATTATTTATTTTTAATTATTTTGGGCCGGCCATATCTCGCGAAGAACCGACAACCGTTGGGGTAAACGTGTTCTTGAGTGGAGACCGCGACTCGGTAAACGTAGCGTAGGACGCCCTCCGGCCAGGTGGGATGACGATCTGCGAAAGACTGCTGGCAGATGCTGGATGCGTCAAGCTGAAGACAGGGCGCAATGGCCCTCATTGGGGGAGGCCTATGTCCAGCAGTGGACTAATATAGGTTGATGATGATGATGATGATGATGATGATTTTGTAAATAAAGACATCAAGTGTACCTATGGTAATAAACAAAATCAAATGTCAACTGAGTACCAAGAGTAAAGACTGTGTGAAAAAGTACGATTTTTTTCTGAATCTTGTTTTCAAAGTAGAGGAATCGATTAAATAATGTTAAATTATATGTAATTTTTTTTTTCGGCCGGTTACTGAGATCTAAACGTAATTTTGACGTCATAAGTTCCTCTACATCTACCACATTTTTACCCGAGTGGGTAGTTGGTTTTAGCAAAGCCCCTTGGTTATCTTGGCGTAGTTTGATTAAAAAATTAGAAATGGCGCCATCTTAACTTCCTTAACATCTACCACATTTCCGTTACCGTACCTACTGACCTACAAGGTACCCTTTCGAGCCATTCCCATTAATTCCCGTTAATAGTATGCAGATATCTTATCGCAAATGATTACCTATTCATAAAACGGGAAGTTTAACTCCAGGGAATCCAGTTTGCGAACGACTGAGCTGAGGAGATTTATGCATTTTAAATTACTCCTGGAACGGGGTTCCTTTTAAATTGTACGATACGACTTATTTTATGGGACATGAAAATCTTCAAATACTTATAGATTTTAGTATGAAAAGTTTGCCTCGCAGAAGAAAAAAGCAGCAACTAAGCGAAAAAGTTGAGAGGTTTTTGATCTGACGGTACTTTTGTTAGATTTTTGCTTATTAACCCTTTTTTCTGATTGCATTGGGTTAAAACAATAATTTAGATGTGGGTTGAAATGACAAAACATAATATTGCTTTTACTTGTGAGGTGAAAATTTGGCTTTAATAAACAATAGAATGATTTGTTAGTATTATGATGCAAAATCAGTAGGTAATTACTAAAGAAAATTTGTAAGTTCGTTATATCGTTATATATAAAGGTCTCGATGTTCGTTCTGGTCAAAGCTACAAACTTAATGGGATAACGATTAAACTTTGATTCGATGTTATGAGCTCAAGTTAAAGTCAGATATTAAAGTTTGTTTGAATCAGCCTTCGTGCAGGTAATTTTATCAAAAAGCTATAAGTATTTAGTTTAGTCACTAACAAAACAACTGTCTGAAGAACGTGTTACGAACCTCATTTCTATTTAAGTCATTGCATACGGGATATTTACCATGATTTGTTTTCTTTTGAGTTTTCCGACATTTCGGCACCGTTTCAAGCGCCATAATCACGAAAGAACTCACTACTATTGATCTGTAAGTTCTCTACGTGATGGAAACTGAAATGATGTAATGATTTGAACTTTTATCATTTCAAATATCTAACAAATTAGTGTACCTTTTTTGTATTTGAAATTATATTTTAATGAAATAGATTTAAAGATGTCAATCAATCAATAATGAAATTAAATCTTTATTAATAAAGAAAATTACAAGCAAGGAATAGAAAAATTATAACTAGTATTTACAATTAAAACCATTGAGCTAACTGCAGACGGTTAGAAATAAAATCAAACCAGCAGCTTTTAATGATATAGATATATTCAAACCACGCTTTTAGGATAGGATGTCAATCAATTCATGTTCATAGAGCAACATAACTATCTCCTCTTTTTTTACTTTACTTCACTTTCGTAAAATCGATCGATAGCACGTTACTAGTAAATAAAAAATATAACAAAATAAGAAATTCCCTCAACACCAAAAAAGTCACCAAAGACACACCTAAACACACAATATGTAGCAAACAATGAACCTAATAAGCTAATGCAGAAGGGGGTTGATAGTAGCAAGGTTGAAGGTCGCGTGGACCTTGCATCAGTCTTGGACGCCATCATCAATCACTAGGCGTTGTTTGAGGATCGTCGAATGTGGCTAGGATATAGATATATCTATATTACAGCGTTATGGACTTGTATGTTGTCATTTGCTGTAAAATTATCAAAGCATCCTGTGTTCTATCATCATCAAACTATACTAGTCCACTGCTGAACATAGGCCTCCTCGAATGAGCGACATAGCGCCCTGTCTTCAGCTTGCCGTATCCAGCATCTGTCTGTGTTTTATACGTGTTCTATTTATAAATCTCGGCAGCACCAACAGTTCGGTAAGGGTTTAGGTACATTGCAGAAATCTGCAAAGGCACTTGATGTTAAACTTTGATTAACCCACGTATCAAGTAAAATTATTGCTTAAAAATCATTCTATGTTTCCACGATTAAACCCTTATACCTTTCCAGCTTTAACTTAATTAACAAGTTGACTAAGCTGATTCTCAATTTACCTGTAACTAATCTGTGCCCATGGGCCGAAACTTACACGAAATACGATAGAAAGATATCTTATAAAAATATTGATATTTATTTTTTATTTACGTTTATCGCGAATATTATACATAGTCATTTACAAATGGTTAGGTATACATTTCGGGTGCTTATGCGGATCAGTTAAAGACAGATATACCTAGGTAGGTACACTTGCTTATGTCAAATGTAAAAATGTACTTATGTACATTTGTTTGAATTTAAACCGCGCTTTGACGAGTACGTAAGGCTGAGGTAGTTATTTGGTGTAGGTGCATGCCAGCCAACCAAAAACATTTAAAATAATACCATTGATGTTGCAAACCATTCATAAAAACAGTCATTAAAGAAGCGCCTTGAGCAGTCTTAATATAAAATCAAAGAAATATAAAATTTTAAACCGAGATATATTTTAAAAGAACTCTTTTTCACAGTTATTAAAGAAAGAATATCCCCTTACATTTTCAACGAAAGCAATTATAAAAAGAAAAAATTAAGGTGTTTTTCACAGTAAAAGTGATTTCGCTTGTGTAAAGAGGGTGGAGGGTCGAAGGTGCACCCTTCGTCTGCAAGGGATGATATTAAACAAAAAAGTAAGCACGGGTTGTCAACCGGCGTAGTCTTAATGTGGATACGCTATTTGTATAAACAATGAAAAATCTTGTTACCGTTTCGTCAGAAGTAGGTTAAGTTTTAAAATAGGGACTCTTAGGCCCAGAACACACGGTGAAACGCAAATGCAAAGACACCCTTCTGAAATTTTTGATTTGAAACCAGTTTCAACCATTTTCCACACACGTTGCAACTACAATCATTTTGGTTTTCGTTGAGAAAAGACGTCTACGTAATAAGCTCCAGTGACCAAGAAATTGTGGTTATGTATTTGTTTCTTCGACAAAGAAGAAGGCGCTAAAGGAGAAATATGAGGATACATTGAGAAGAATATCAACTGTCTTATGTTTGTGGTGTAGAGTAGCTTGATAGAGTGATATAATACAAGCAATGATATTTTTCCACTTCTAACACAAGTTTAATGTTGTTTTGTTGGTCGTAAGCCATTTTGTAAAAAAGACGCCAAGACATAAAATTAATGAAACGCAACGCGAGTTTCCTGCACCGCCGGTTTCAATGCGACTGATTTGCAACGCGTTTCAAACCGGTTTCAAACTGGTCGCGTCATGTGTGGTCTCTCAACGGAATCTATGGCAGAAACTTAAATGCACTTCAAAAGTAACTAGTAGTTCAAGTTTCGTTACATTTGCGTTTCACCGTGTGTTCTGGGCCTTATTCTATTATAAGATTATATTTATATATTATAGTATAAAATCACATGAGCTTAGAAAACTTCAATTGGGAATCTGTAGCTCAGAATCAAGTGGTACCTACTTGGTAATGCTGGATCCGGAAAATATACTTTTATCTACTAAATACACGTAAAATACGCATGAGTTTGTAATATGTACATACATAAATACCTATGGGTATAAATCAGGGGTTCTGGGTGTTCTATGTATTAAAAAATATGTAGATAATGTATTTTATTAAGTATATCAGTCGTCTAGTACACATAACACAAGCTCAGATTAGCTTGGGGCTAGATGATATTATAGTGTCGATTGTCCAGCATTATGGATTTAGATAAGCGCCTTTTGCCAAACCCTTGTAAGTGTAAACACATTTATACAGCGATACACGAATTTAAGACAAAAGACAAATAAAAAAGTTGCTAAAAATAATCTCCGCGGATCTTCCGTTTGTTGTTTCACTATTTTGCTACGCTTCGAAACCTGTTACTGTGGTTTCAAAAAAACGATACGAATACGCCATGACAGCACTTATCCACACCGTGCTATCCTCTGTTGCTACGTAACTCCACGTAATGCAGACAGAATGACAGTTTGATTCACTTAGCTCGTGTTACAGTATAACGGCACCAAGGTTGGGGGCCGGTGAGATTCTGTTCACGAGGGTTTGTAAACGTGCGTTCACCACCTTTCAATGGACTGGAAGCTTTTATTTTTGATGTAAGTGTAACCTCACCTCTATAATGTGTTTTAATTTTGTTTTGAAATTCTGTTTTTTTTTCTTAATACTTAATGCTGGACAATCACTCAGCATCATCCCCAAAGTAAACTACTCAAAGCTTGTGTTATGGGTAGGTACTAGAAAACTGATATATTTAATACATTATAAGCTATAAATCTTTATTCACAACGAAAATTACAAGCAAGGAATAGAAAAATTGCAACTAGTATTTACAATTGGCTAACTGCATTATAAGCTTAAATAGAATCTATTTCTCTTTATATTTTTAATATACGTAGAAAATACCAAGACCAAGAAAGACCAAAATATTGTTCCAAGGCGGGAATCGAACCTGGAACCTCTTGCATCGCAGGCGGACTCTACCCGCTGCGCCACTGAGGTCGTCAAACTTTGAATAGATATAGAAACACAGTAGGAATAAAACGTATAAAGTCGCTGGTAGAGGCTAGGTGTTACCTTAAAACTTTTTTTAATGGAGGAAACTTAGCTGGTTTAAGAATTATTTAAGTACCTATGTTGTTGTTTAGTAAATTATAACTGTATGTTTGTCAAATAAATAAAAAATAATCTAAATGTACATAATGTTTACGTAAACTGGGCTCTAAACTCTATATTAGATAGTGTATAATTAAACAACACAGACGAAACTAATAATCGTTTGGCGAGCGACCCTCAAAGGCAAATGTCCCAGCCAGTAAAACGAACTGCTACTTTGGTTTTATCAAAACGAGATTTGCGAGTTAAAGTTGTCTAGAAAGGCTTTACTTACTCACTTTTACTAACATTATATAAGTAGGTAATAATATCATACATTTTATATTACCCTTTTATATAGAGGAATAGAAAACAAGACTAATAACAACACTAATATTTAAAATTAAAATAATTGAGAAAACTGCACCTGGTTGCAAACAGTCTAGAGCTAGCTCAACTGGTCCATATCATTACGTCGTAAAGCGTCTACGAGACGATTAACGATATTTGGTTTATTTTGTTCTATAGGTATTTTTGTATTGTATAATTTGTATATGTCAATGTTCTTAAGTAATTATTAAAGTTTCTGTATAAAAATAATTTACATACAGTGTACAGACTATCAACCCTTTTTTCTTATTTCTTTTTCTCCAAATCAAGATTTTCTGCGAGAAATCGCTCTCAGCGATAAGGCCGCCTTTTGTACTCCGTTTATTTTTTTTGTAACTGTTAAGTACAAAAGTGTCATTCATCTGAATACTTACCTTTAACTGTATCTACCATATGCTAATGTCATTGCCCGCAGGCTTACTCGCCATTTCCCCGGAAAAAAGTAGCCTTAATTTAATATTTACCATATCCAGTTCATCATGGGGTTAAGAATTAGTAAACCTGATCTGTTTATGATTTTGGCGAGATATCGAATAATCTTTAGAACTTTCGCCTTTTTATCACAAGGTCATATTAAATGATTCTATCAGGTTTTATGAATTTAAGCGGGTTTACATTTCAAATGAAATCAAAGAGGAAATCAACCCTATTTTTTATTTTGGTAAATAAAAAGTTTAAAATTTGACTTGTCTAAGTGCTTCCGTAAGCCTAAATAAAGAAATAATTGATTTCACAGGCTTTCCTATTAACGGGTTTAATTTTAGAGGTATATCATTCCACCAGATTTACATGCATGTGTCCAATATTGGCGCCAACACATTCACGCCGGCCGCACGCGGTTTCGCAATTTCGACCGAGCAGTCCGCGTACTACATAGGCGACGACAGGGGCTCTATTACGTGTAAACTGAAGAAGAGACAAAAGTAACATTAACATGATAATATCACATTAGCATTGGATATTTATCATTATAAATATCCACTGGTATATCTATTTATTCACCTGTTGATATTTCTATTGACGTGTTCTGATCTGATCTGTTCAGGTTTAAAAAGCTTTAACTTTGCCTAACTTTTATACTCAGAAGTGCCTAACTGTTTCTTATTGTAATGGTGTAGTAAGTAATTTTTCCTAAGCCATGTATGTTATTTACGTAAAGGTTATCTTAAACACTGTTAAACTAAGCTCTGCTTAGCTTGGGGCTAGATGATGCTATGTAGATTGTTCTCTCCACACATATCAATGTGTGTTGTGTGTTATTTATTCATGTAAGTACATTAATTTGAAGTACCTACCTAATAAATATTATTTTATTTTTGTATTTAATTGTTTGGCCATAAGCTCATCGTCTAAGTATTTAATAAGTTTTTAGAAATGAATATTTTTTATTTCCGATAGCAATATGTTTCCAACAGCACACGTAATACGGCACGGCTTGTCCGCAAGCGTGAATCCGAAATCTGTCGGCCGTAAAATCCTTTGGCTTAAATCGCTTGAAGCGCTAAGCATTGCCTCATCACACCCTGCTCCTGCATTTATATGCAGAACTTTTTGCATGTTTTAAAACGTTCCAAAATTAAACCATTCTCTATTCAAATTGTTTGGCAAAAAATTTAAAAACGTTCGATTTCCAAAATTTTATGATTTGTGGATAATTCTATAAACTTTACAGTAGTTTGGAAATTCCATTTTCAAATTTGAATGTAGAATGGTTATCAAATAACCAAATTATCGCAATGTTTGTGAATTCATTATTGAGTTTGTTAGTTTATAACATTGGACCTGTATTTGATCATACTATTTATTCAGGAAAACTGGTCCATATTTTTGCCAAGCACTTCTGACTTATTAGGTAGATCTTTATGCAATTTGTAATTATGATGGACATAGGTATTTCATGTATAGCTTCCAGAACCAAATATTTTATCACTTAAGTACCTATGATTTTTAAAATATAGAACGCATTTTTTTTTAATTTATCAGTGACATGGCGCCATGAAAATTATTTTTACTTAGCTACTGACAAACATTTCGCCTATAAAACGTTTTCAACAATTGAACCCATTCAATAAGCAAAAGATAATGCCTCACCACACCGGATGCAATTATAAATCCATCAATAATGCCGCGAATCACCCGAGTTATTGTGCATTGCAATTACGCTAATATGATCAGGAATATTCTATATTTTCGGTGGACACACTGTTTTTTAGTTCAGCTGATTTATTTTCGTTTTAGGTTGTAATTTTTTTTTTGGCAATACTGAATCTTATGTTTATTTTTGTATTTGCAAGTGATTTATATTTATTTCTGTAAGTAATATTAGTCACGCACAAAAACAAAACAACTAACAAATTTGGTAATTACTATGAAGAAGTTCCATGACAATAATTAAAGTAAATGAACTGTAATCATCGATGTCAGTTAAAATTTACTAAAATTTAAAAGTAGTATAAAAAATAAAGTTTTATTAAATTTTACATTTTAAGTCGGAATAAATAATTCTGTGATTATTATTTGTTTTATTTATTAATATTTTACACCGTATGTCACAGTAAGTATAATCCCACCCTCTGCGGTCGTAGGATATGATGCACGAGACACCCAACTAAATGGAAAAGTTAGTTTGAAGTGCAGAGGTAATCAGATGTAGGGTGTCTTTGAATTTGTCAAGTTTAATTGAAATTGATGATACTGTGACTTAGCAAAATTATCATGAGGATGCTATAATTATGTTACTAATGAATATTGAAATTATATCTAACTAGTAGCGCCTCGCGGTTTCACCCGCGGTAATTCTCGTTCCCGTGGAAATTCCGGGATAAAATATAGCCAGTTTCTCCAGACTATACTCTATCGCCAAATTTCATCCATCCATCATCCATTCAGTAGTTTCTGCGCGAAAGTTTAACATTCATCCATCCATACCTACAAACTTTCGTATATAATATTATACTACTCAAGAGGCGCAAATATGAAGGTCTCGTACACATGTTGCCTTTGGAGTCGAGACCCTAGGTCCATGGGGTACCGAGGCTCTCCGGGTTTTTTAAAATTATCTGAGCGTCTGGTCGATGCGACGCGTGACTCGAGATCTAGTGATCTAGTATCTGGTACAGCGCATCATTGCCAAACAGCGTGGAAATGCAGCCAGTGTCTTGGGGACGCTTCCTACTGGTATTGATATGGATCAGTTGAGCTACTTTTATACTGTTTGTAACCGTCTGCAGTTAGCTTAATTGTTTCAATTGTATATATTTATATGTACTTGTTTGAATTTGTTTCTTCTCCTTATTTGTAATTTTATTTATAGCTTCACAATTTCCATTTAAAAATAATTTCATCAGATTAACTTATGACTTAAGAATACGTCCTAAATAAATATATACTTATCTTCAAGGGAGGAAGGTTTCTCGAAATTTTAATTAATTTAGATTTCTGAGAAAAACAAATCTTTTGAAGACTACCTACTTTGAAAACTTCAGTATCCAATCCATCAATTACCTAAGTGTTTCATTTCGTAAATCCATCTTCAAAATTAAAAAGTTATTACCATCTGTTAATCAAAAGCCAAAAACACCCAACAATCGAGTTCTCTAGAACAAAACACCGGCTTAGAGTTCGCTTCGATTGCCGCTATTTGAATAGAGCTAACCCTTCTGAACGCGTTGGAGATATGATTGATTTCTGTTTGCACGCCGTCCGGGTCGCAATTTAATATCTTATTGTTATCGGGGAAAGGGTTTTAGATGCGGTGCAAACGGGCGACTTAGATCGAAATATAATCATCAATTGCTAGAATTATTTGTTTCGTAGCAGCTCGCTACGAAATCGTAGAACATCTACGGGCAGCAACTTATAGATGATAGAATGTGCTACGCGATGTGATTATTTTGAACTTGTAAAATCATTTAAATTTCTAATGAAGAATACTTAGTTCTAATCTTAACATAATCTTTATGCTATCCATAAATACCGCTAATAATATAAAAAAATCAAATTTAACAAAGTCACAATTCAATTAGTTTTGGCCGATGAACACTGGATTTAAAAAATGCACAGTCAAATAAGTAATCAAAATAAAAAAAACACGACTTTGAGTACAACTCGTAAACGTCGACGTGCGACTTTTTGTCGCCACCATCACTTCACCCTTTATTTCGTCGAATCGTGCTAATATTGGCTTAGACGCGTTTACGTTCTCCTCCGTTAATTATTGTAAACGTTTACGTTATTGTAACGTAGTGATTAAAATTTATATTGTAAAATGAGGGAGGCGTTATAGTTTGTTTTAGTATTCTGTTTGGGAAGGCTTTGAAGAGGTTTATAATTTAAATGAGGTTCGTTATGTTAAACATATTTTCATTTACTTTATTTTACTTAGTTGCGATCCGCCCCGGTTTTGCACTGTAAACCTTCCACTTGAATCACTCCATCTTTTGAAATAACGCATTAAAATCTGTTGAGTAGTTTTAAAGATCTAAGCGGACAGACAAACAGCGGGCAGCGACTTCGTTCTATACAATGTATTGATAAACAAGAAGTAGGTATCTTTGGTCCAATTTTCTTTACAATACTAAACTAGGTAGTTACTCGAAGTATAAGCCAGTTGGAACCTAAAAAATATATTCAAATTTAAGTTTGTACCTACTATCACGTATAAAAATAGCATCAGGGTTGTCAAAAACACAGTTTAAATATAATAAAATAAGTCATTTCCTTTTTATGATATCTCCCAGAAAATGGTAATACATTTACTTATCCATATTCTTGTGACTCTGTACTATATAATAATATTATAACAAACTACCTACGTGGTTATTTTTCAAACTATTTCTAATCAATAACCAGATGTTAAGACTAATATTCTAGAAGCGTCGACTCCGAACTTATAACATGCAAGTACAGGGAAACTCTGAAGTTCTTCCGTAAAGTAATTATGGGTAGTTAAGAAATTCAAGACCTCTAAAGTTTGAGCGCTTAGTTAATTTATGTTATGGAATTCGTAGTTTATTAAGAGTTTAGGGTATGAGC
The DNA here is from genome assembly GCA_944547425.1 of Eupithecia centaureata. NCBI lineage: Eukaryota > Metazoa > Arthropoda > Insecta > Lepidoptera > Geometridae > Eupithecia > Eupithecia centaureata. The sequence goes on along the minus strand of OX155677.1, from coordinate 3,550,731 downwards.
GCAGAGTTTTGAAGTGCTAAATAATAAAATAAGGAAAATGCTCACAACATGCATACATCATCATCATCCTTTATTCCACAGCTGGACATTTGGGTGGAATAAATTGTGTTTTTTACATAAATTATATAAAACTGAGCCCTCTTAAAAATTTATTTTATTCTGTTTTTTAGAATTTGTTGTTAAAGTGGCAATAGAAATACCTACATCACCAGTGACAATTTCGTCTGTCTAACTAACATGGTTCATAGATACATCCTGGTGCTAGACGCACAGACGGATGGATAGCAGAGTCATAGAAATGAGGTAGACGGGATAGTAGTACGGAACCTTAAAGAAATCATCAAAATCAATTCACCTAGAAAAGGCTTATAGCAGCTATAGGCGAACGGAGAAACTCCTCCTTTTTTGAAGTCAACTGAAGACTTAAAAAGTCCATTATTATTACATTAGCTACCCGCTCCGGCTTCGCACGGTTTTATTTTACATATAAACCTTCCTCTTGAATCACTCTATCTATTAAAAAAACGCATCAAAATCCGTTGCGTAGTCTTAAGGATTTAAGCACACAAAGGGACATATGGACAGAGAAAGCGACTTTGTTTTATACTATGTAGTGATGCTCATGCTGCATGACAACCCTAGCTACCGAATAATTTGAAATTAATTTGCTAATGTTGGTAGCACCGCATGTCTGGTTCTGCGGACAAATGCATGTCCGCTGCAGTTCCGTTGCGGTTGGTAGCACTGTTACGGCTATCCACCTATCTCTGTGCGCAATTTGTGGAATGATATCGTTCAGACTGTAAAATTAGCATGAGAATAGCAGTACCTAGCGATTTCATTCGAGTTTCTACCTAATTTATCGATCAAAGATACTTTACTGATGCTAAATAAAATCTATTCTTTTTGCGCAGAGCCCTTTTTTATTTAGGGTGAGCTAGACTTAACTTCACGAAGGTTAATTTGCTAGTAGGTACCAATGATGAGTGTTCGTTCAATGAATAAATAAATGAACATTTTATTGCACTAGAACGTATCATACAATTAAAACTTATATCTAAAGTTAAATCTTAGTCATTTTTGTTAACTCTACATTCATTCAATAAACACTAACCTTTATAGAATTCATAATCATCATCAACCTAAAATATTAGTCCACTGATGAAGAAAGGCTTCCTCTACTGAGAATTGTTGCGCCCTGTCTTCAGCTTTCCGCATCCAGCATCTGCCAGCAGTCTTTCACAGTCTGGCCGTAGGGCATCCTGCACTACGTTTGCCAAGTCGCGGTCTTTACTCCAGAACACCTTAACTCCAGTGGTTACCGGTTCCTCGCAAGATATGGCCCGGTCACTGCCATTTCAACTTGCTAATTCTTTGAGCTTCATCAATTACTTTGGTTCTCTGTCGGATGTATTCGTTACGATTCCTATGCTTCAGAGAAAATCCGAACATAGCTATTTACATAGCTTTGGCGGATCAGCCTAAATGGGAGTGTCTACGTCTCAGATCCTTAGGTTATTACGGGTAGGACGCACTGATTGAAAACTTTCGTTTTCATACACTGTGGTTGGATTTCGAGAAGCTTTATACAGTAGGTACCAATATCTGACCATAACTACGCACGCTTTTTAATTCTCTCCCTGTCAGGCAATCTGGGGCCGAATTCCACTAATTATGAAACGAATGTTTCAATAGCGTCATACTATCAAGATGGCTAAAATGACGTTTTTGCGTTTGGTATTCTACTATTTTTTGAGCTTGATAAGACTTTCATAATTAGAATTTCAAGTTGGTAGTCATAAACGTAATCGTCACAGCTATGAATGAAGTGATGAATGAATGCTTGTAGAAAACCAAAAAGAGTTTAACACTGTCATTTTGAGACGATACTATTGTAATGGTGAAGCGATTTATTTACTTGAATCCGGGCCATGGTTTAGTAGCCTATGTTTCATTCCAGAGCTTGAACTATGTCTATTCTAAATTTCAAGTCGATCCGTACGGAAGTTTATGCCTGAAGGAGTAACAAACATCCATTCATCCATGCATTTGGTATGCATTTCTTTCTCGTTTATAATATTACTTAGAAAAGATTCGACCGCATTATGTCGAGCGCTTTTTATACAAATTAATAAAAAATCATTGCTTGTGACCACTTTTCTTACTTTTGTAAGATAATATACATAGTGTGCCCGGCTTTTGTTTCAAAACCTTTCCCGGACTTATTTATAACGAATTTGAGCCCTAGCTTCCATCATTAAGGATCCAATCAGGGCCTTTAGTTTCCAACAAAATCAAGACAAAAGAATCTCTGGAAAATTCTTTGTAAAACTTCCCCCGTATTTTCACCTGGACAAAGTTTCAAGAAAAAATACCCTACATCAGCCGTAATAGAGCAATTTGCAGGCCAATTTCCGACGAGGTTTGTTAGAGCCTACAGTGACCCGAAAACTTGGCAGAAGTTTTCTGGTTCACGAGGAAACCAGGTTTTAGATATTCCTACTTATCAACTTCTCTTTTGTAAGTACTTTACTGTACCAACAAAAATTCGCTTGCAAACACAGGTACTTGCTTTTTAAATTATAAATCAAGTTTGCAAACACACAAGACCAACGGTTTCACGTGTTTCACATGTAAAACCGCAAACATTTTGAATTTGGACTGCTACATCGATTCTTTCTTACTAGAAAAATTCCAATAAATATTCGGGTATCTTCAGTGAAAATTAAAATATTTTAGACACTTTCAATTTTTTTACTACTACTGACTAATTATACAAACACGCTACCTAATAATTACGCAAGTTTTTCACAAGCCCTCTTTTTGTGTGAAAGCAGCCAGAGATCTAACTTTTTGGGCCACAGTCGATAAGATAAAACTGCCTATCTACGCACTTGGAACATTTTTGTCACTTGCGTGTAAAACTTGAAGAGTTTTTCAAGTTATTTGAATTTTTCCAAGCGATTTGACGCGTAACTTTGTTTCTACACAAGTTAAGGCTGATGGCTTTGTTACTTGATTTAAGTTGTGGTTTTCTTAGCGTCACTTCTGACAGATCCGAGTAACTCTTCGTTCTTTGCCTAGCTTTTGGTACATGTCAGCAGCGTTTCTTGTCTGGATTAGAATAGGCTACAGTGACATTGAAATTACATCGAATCGTCCGCTATTGCATAATATATTTGCATTTAATTCCGTTCTCGCAATAAAAACACCAAAATATTTTTTTCCATTCTACCCTAGATAAGAAAGCGACACGTTAACTCTAAAAGTACAAAACAATGCAATATAGAGCTACTGTTTGTATGTAGGTATACTATTATAGGTATACTATATATCTTCAATTACAATAATACAAAGGTACTTTCTCAAATGATGTCTAAATTGATTCTGTTCAATAATATATTGGTGCATCTAGTTTCACGATTTTTCAGCTTTAAACAACTCTATTTGCAGAATAAATCCTGTGTGGTCGTGTCATTTGAATGTTTCACACGACCTGGGTCCTTGGTTGGACACCAAATTAGTGAGTAATCGCGCGAAATATAGATTTCGTTTTGTTTCAAGAACTTCCTTCCAATTACAAAACTTTATTTTCTGTATTTAAAAACCGGCGTAGTTTGACTAATTTACACGTTAACTAAGAAATTTCTTTATGTCTGAAAAAAACACTGCACATGAATATATGACTGCTCGTTGTTCAGCGACGCGCTACTCTTGGTGACATCTAGCTGAAACTTAGAATTAAATGCCTTAAAGAAATTCACTGCGAGTCCATTAAAACCATTGACAATGACTTGTAAGGCCCGCGCGGGCTAGATGTCTACTGGATGCAGTTGATGAGTCACCCTGGCAAACGACTACTATTGTTAATTATTGTTCCAGTTCTTTAAAAGTTCTTTACCTATAAGTTAGTTCAATAAAATAATTATTGTAGTGTTCTATGCAACGATACTTTATAATACCTTCCAGAAGATATGCAGCTAGTCACCTGTAACTTTAGGCACGTACACTATAGTAGGTAGGGGCCTATTTCCTGTGCTATTGTATGTGATCTTAATGAAACGTCTCTCTATCTATACAGTTGCTAACCATGCACATTAACCAGCAGTACAATGCTCGCTGAATTTGAGCCGGTGCCAAGTCCCGCAATCACAGCCGTATCTAGGCCAAGAGGCTGCAGCTTTCGGACTTTTTGTTCCGATTCAGGGTAAACAAGGCCTAGAATGTTTGCTCGGAAAACTAAGAGGGGATGTAGGCTTTAAATTTTTAAAGAAAGAATTGGCAAATTAAGTTTTGCCAACAAAATAGAAAGAATTGTTAGTGTACATTTTAAGAAGTAAGTTTCGGGGTTTGTTCTCAAAATAGTTATTTGTGCTATTCTTCATTGCGTCGTGTTTTAATTTCAAATTACCACCTAAGATTTAATAAAACAATATTTAAAAGACCATTTAAATTTTAGTACTACGCGTCACGCGTAGCTTGACCAGACGCTCTATTAAATTGGTGAAACCCTGGAGAATCTCGGTAATTCAAGATTCTTGCTTAACTATCCAGTTGAGCAAAACTATTAAATAAAATAAAAAAAAAAAATCTGCATAAAAACAAAATGATAAGAGTGTAGGCAAGACAAAACGAAAAATTACATTCAAGATCACGAAACCCACCCTGAAATTCAAACTCACTTTCTTGCAACCCTGCCAAGACATTCCCAAAATAAAATTCCTCAACCCTTCGGATGTAATACAGATATCTAAGTGCTGTATCACTCCCCATATTTGTCAGTAAACATTTCTCATGTCTCGGTGATCAAACAACACATCAGACGGAATATTTACCAGCACGGTTCTTATTGGTGGTGTAAGAAGACAGAATGCCGAGGAAATAAAGTCTACTTTTTTGAAATGTGCTTTCTCTTAGTAAATACAATACGGATCTTATTTATCGGTACTTTTAACATACTGGCTATTTCATTTAACTCTCAGCATCTGCATTTTGTTTGGACTTTTGGACGAATCATAATTTATTTGTTGATAAAACGAGGTTGAATACCATTTTTATAATACTGATAATTTATAATGCTGGACCAAATTCTGGGACAAATATTACTTCTAAATATTGAGTATGTATATTTCATGCCAAGATGTGGTTTTATGTTGATTTAGTTTTGCAAATCTCGTATCACGTTCAAGGCCAAAAGTGTTTAAATATATCACGAAGAAAATCTTACAGTTCCCAGCATCGGTAACTACCTCTAGTATTTGGCAAATGTAAATCAGATCAGAGATCTTCAGGTGTGAACGCATAACGTGACACTCACAATTTTGTGTAATATAATAAAAAAAATAGACATGGCCGTAGTGATACGAAAGCCATATTTTCTACAAATTAATAAATCACGGTCAAAGTCCAAGAAGTTCCATCTAAAAGCGCTTTCTCTTTGCAATTCTCCTTTTCACAGCTCTACAGCTTATAGAGTGTGTTTCTAGTAGCAATCTACATTCCAAGTCCTCCTCTTATAACTTGAGCGGAAACATCAGGGGCGATAGTTTCACTTTTCCGCACCGTTGCACTGTACTGAATACGGACGAACTTTGCAAGTGGAAATCTTTCGTCATTCTTTGCTGTTTTGAATTTTTATTGTTACTATTTCGTATAGTCTGCTAGCTAGACTATGTTTTACACCAGCAATTAAATAAAAATTCAGTACCTAGTACAACATCGAAGTTATAAATAATACTAGGTTTTTGTGGTTTGAATCCCATTTAAGCATTGATGGCAAGTTAGAGCTTGCCAGAATTTTGTGGAAATGACATTTTATATAACTTGTGCCAGGAGTATCAGGCTTTTTATTTTTATTATAAGGTATTTTAAAAATATTTTACCTACATGCAGTGGAAATTGTAATTTGGATTATGTCATTATTTTGTAGAAAATAAGAGAACAAAACGCTACTAGGTGCAAATTAATCACGATTTATGATTTATAAGTCATTTAAAAAATGTTCTTAACCAATCATCGATACTGATGACCAATAAGTAAGTACTTGCATAAAAACTGCAAGCAATTTGACTGCATTTAGAATGCCTCACCCAAAAAGACAACAGTTTTAACCCTAAAATGGAAGTGAAAAAGTGTGTTCGCAAAACGCCAGCAGATAAAAACGCATATTCGCACATCAAAGCTAACGGACAGTGTCTCACGGACCGATTCGCGCTTTTCAATTAAAGAACAAAGGGCATTTCGCACATAGAGGGAAGTTGCCCTCTATTCCGGGCACTTACTCCCCTTCCCTTTGTGCTTTGAAATTTTGCGTTACTTTGCTTTTTATTGTGAAATACACGCTTTCATTACCTACACCTGAAATGTAGCTAAAAGCTTCCTTTGTAAACTGGCGAAACCAAAACATCATACAATGTTACCGTAAGAAAATATTTGAAACGGCGGCGGCCCCTGATTCTACATAAGTTTTGACGATAGCAATTTCCGCAATAGCAATACTGCATATTTTTAAGACATTAATAATAAGATGTTTTTCATTTAAAAACTACGAACTTTCTTGTACCTCTCATTTCGTACTCACGCTTAAAAGTTTGTGGTTGAAACCTACTTCACGCCACGGCAGAACGCGCAGAACAAAAGATCGCGACACACATCCGGGATGCAGCGATGCGTTCCAATTATTTCAGTTTTCAAACTTCTTGAATCCAGAACTTTCTGCGAAGTGGAACGGAACGATTGTTCCGAAGTATCACACGTTTGCTCAATGCTCTTTATATGGAGAAAGTTCGTAGCAAAAGGTTGAAGAAGATATTTTGTTAAGTTCTTCTCTGGGGAGCAAAGAGTCGTGTTTATTCAAGGTACCTAGGGAAAGATAAAATTTACATTAAATGAGCTAGTAAGTACTGGTTTTTTGTAGCCAATGGCGCACAAATGGGAAGTAAATATGGATAGGAATCTCATATACCACCGTGATACACCATCTCCTAACATCAAATTACATTGTTGTTAAACGAGGGTTAAGTATCCCTCCGTGGTAAAAACTAGTCAGGTGCCAGCCCTAGATCTGATACAGATAACAAAATTAATCTTATTGTTTATGATAGCATCAGTTTTACTCTCTGCGTAACCACTAGAGTCTACTAATATCTACTCCACCAGCATCCTCAAGCTTAAACACACCTTTTATCCCCCTGGCTTTGGGCATTGGCCAATGAACTGTTAATGCCCATCCGAATAGTTCTGCAAGCATATAAAACTTTAAAACGGCCAAGTTTATCCGCTGAGCCGGTTTATGTCCTCGTGTCATGCGAATGACCACCGGCCACTAGCATGTCTGTTAACCATTTAGGTGTTAAAAGTGGTACAAGTTATGTGCGGAAGAGAGAATTTGTTGAACTTTACAAACAATCAAACTTATTCTTCTATTTCAACAAACCATGGATGTGTTTGGGGACCCTCCATATCTTCGGACGAAAAAATTGTATGGAAAAATAGGTAACACTTACTATTTTTCTTTAACTGATTTTCTGATTATTACTCGTAGTCATCATTATCATCATCAGCCTATATTAGTCCACTGCTGGACATAAGCCTTACTCGTAGTATTGGCACCCAAAAGATCCACCTCGGTGGACTCGGCAGGCGGCATGCCCAGTTGTGGGTGAAGTTTAACTTCGGATGATGATGACAGAAGACGAGCAGTTTTTCTTTTAATCAAACCGACCGCCCGACCGAAAACCGACTTGCCCAATGCTGCTACATTAGGCAAGTCGGTATAAGTTTATATTTTGCACCGCTATCGGACCAAAAGGATTAAAAGGATCACACCACGAATAAAATACTAAACCTATTCACACAAAAACTTCCATGAATTTCACTGCTCCTAATATAATATGAAAATTGTGACGATTTGTTCCACTAGTTATTTTTGAACTTTAATAGTATTTCACGATATTACGTCGGGGTCACCACTTTAGTATTTATGTTATAAGTCTTTAATTTAGCTATTGAGGGTTGGTTTGAATAAATGAGTTTATGCGATATACTGCGTCTATTCAATACACAAAGACACCTGTACAAGAAATTGCATTAATGATGATAATCTATTAGGTACCCTTAACTAGGGTATGTGTGTTTTAAGGGAGGTTGCTGTATTGAGTGAAGTGAACTCTGCGACTGAAATGCGTTTGCCCCGCGTACTAAAAACTTTATCTATGTTACTACCAGATGTGTAATTTTTTTTATTTCAAATCAGTTTCCGGCGGTCATTCGAAATTATACATGTATAATATAAAGTGTTAGGTAAGTAAAACCTATCTACCTAATATCCATATCATCAGCTCTTTTAGGCTAGATGATGCTGTGTGATTGGTCTTGCATTATTATTTAAAAAATATTTTCATAAGTGTTACGATAACATATATTATTCGTGATAGAGCTTTAATTTTCTAGGTTTACGACTTCATAACGACGAACTGTGGTATAAAATACTGTTCTTAGTCATAATTATTTAATTCCACTCTTTTAAAGCGTGCGAAAAGAACATTATTTCCTCGTTTCTAGCAAGTTCATAAAACTTATTGTCAGCAATTGATAAAGTAATTCTGCTTTTCATTGAGCTTCGAATAGAAAAAATAGGGCCTTTGTTATTTAATTATGTCAGTCTGTCTGACAGCTATTTTTTCCCACGTGGTAATGCAGCCAGTGTCTTGGGGACGTTTCCAACTAGTATTGACATAGATCAGTTGAGCTACCTCTAGACTGTTCGCAACCGTCTACAGATAGCTCAAATGTTTCAATAGTAAGTACTAAATTTAATTTGTTTCTTGTCCTTTATTGCAATTTTCGTTGATAATAAAGATTTGTAGAAATCACACATTTTAAGTATTTACTATTCATGAAAACCTTTCTTGAATAGCCTTCTGTTTCTATTTTCCTAATTTTTAAATGTTATATGTCTTATTGTGTCTTATATGTATATGTTAAGGTTTTAAGATATACAATGTGATTTTTCGAACCTTGATCAAACGAAATGTGCGGATACACGACACATATTTATCGATAAAAACCGAGATAAAAAAAAATTAATGTTATTTTTTTTAAACACAAGTCAAGTACAGTTAACAACAGGAATCTCAACTGATTTAATCTAAATAGCAGAAAGTACCTAATTTAAATGGTGAATAACATGACATCGGAAAGAGATAGACCCCCAGTTTTTGAAGGATTTGTAGAATAAATTATGAAGTTTAATACAACATGCAAAAAAATACACCTTAATTACCCAGTTTTAAAGTTACAGAGAAAAATAAAATAGAAAACGTTTTTTTTTGTCTTATTTCTAAAAAAATACTGTTTTTACTACGCTTATGTATCGTATTTGTATTTTTTATTTATTTTATTAGCTAGGTAAACTATCTAGCTTTCAAATGAGACTACTTCGAATAAAATACACCATTTACTCAAAAAGAAACGAAGAAAAAACCAGATGAAGTAGTTTTCATTTTAAAAATTATTAAAACTGCTTTGTTTTTGAGATAAATAACATATAATTTTTTTTATCTTGATTTTTACCGATAAATATGTGTCGTGTATCCGCACATTTCTTTTGATCAAGGTTCGAAGAATCACATTGTATAGATATAGGTATCGACGATTTCTGCCTACGAATTCTACTTGGTATTACTTAGACTAATTTCGTTCTATGATTCTAATTTCCATGAAGTTGCTGCCATTTCCACGGCACCTTGGAGTTTAGGCGTGAAGTTGTCTCCTAGTCTAACTACAGCGGTTTCACTTGCTAAAGATTAACTCGAAGTTCGCGAATTTCGACGAAATTCGACCAAGATCGGTTAACTTCAACGTCCTCGTAGAACGGCTTTTGAAATAGCAATTGCCAGCGGTGTCTTTGGAAAATACTTGGAGCTTTGGTTATGAAAGGAGGAATTCACGTACATAGTGAAACTTGCGCTGCAAACCAAACAATCTAAAAAACAAAAAAATATTAGCCGTTTCTTGTTGTTATTTTTGAAAACTAAAGTTTTCAATCAGTGCGTCCTACCCGTTCTTACCTACGGAACTGAGACGTGGACACTCACGGTAGGACAGTTTCACCAGTTCAAAATCGCTCAGCGAGTTATGGAAAGAGCTATGCTCGGAGTCTCTCTGAAGGACAGGATTCGTGACATATACATCCGACAGAGAACCAAAGTTATCGACATAGCTCAAAGAATTAGCGAACTGAAGTGGCAGTGAGCTGGCCATATCTTGGGAATAACCGACAACCGTTGGGATAAACGTGTTCTTGAGAGCTGAATATAAAACGCTAAGGCGCTCATTAGGGGAGGCCTATGTCTAGCAGTGGATTGATGATGTTTCTTTCAAGCACTGTGAAGAAAATGAATAATTACTCTTAATCTTATCTTCAATACCGATGAACGAATATCGAAATCTTCTATCATTCTTTTTAATTATTTATTAGTAAAAACTCAACACGTAGGTATAGTAGGTAGTACCTAGTTCCGATGGTTTCAAAATTGGAACACATTTATTTAGTGTGCCAATTTTGAAACCATCAATGCTGGCTGAATACACCATCAATCCAATCAACTCAGTTGACATGTCTATGGTTGCTATTAAGGCGAATCGATATCATTCTCCACAGTCGATATATTGTCGCCCACGTTGTAATGACGTCGTCGAGCTCGTTAGAACACACCTTAACATGCCCAACATGCCCATGATCATGTTCCAATTCGATGTAAACTCATCGCAGGAGAGATAGCCCTCCTACTAAAATTATATGGAAGAGAGAGAGGGAGAAAAAAAGAAGACCTCTGTGGTGCCTCGGGCGAAAGTCCAACTACGACACTGGAGTTTGTGGGTACGGTTCCCGTCTTAAGACAAACGTTTGTACGATTTGCTAATATTTGTTCAGGGGTTCTGGGTGTTTTCTATGTATAATGTAAAATATTTGTCTATGTAATGTATTTTATTAAGTATAACAGTAATCTAGTACCCATAGCAAAAGCGCTGCTTAACTTGGGGCTAGCTTTTTTATTTATTTACTAGCGACCCGCCCCGGCTTCGCACTGTTTTATTATACGTATAAACCTTCCTCTTGAATCACTCTATCTATTAAAAAAACCGCATCAAAATCCGTTGCGTAGTTTTAAAGATTTAAGCATACATAGGGACTAGGGACATAGGGACAGGGAAAGCGACTTTATTTTATACTATGTAGTGATATTTATAATAGCATCTGCCAGCGGTTTCGCATGTGTTTTTTCTACAGTAACGTCTCAAAGTTATTTCTATCCCATGGAAACAGATTTATGGGAAGATAAGTAACTTATCTGTTATTCTAGGGCTAAAACTACGTCTATTCAAAATTTCACCCCAGTCTGTTTTTGTGTAAAAGAGTATCAAATCAAACATTCATTCATAGAAACTTCCGTTACAAATATTAGTAAGGTGTTAAAAAGAAAATAGCAATAAGCTTTTATCCAGGAATTTAACCAGGCAAATCCTTAGTTGGTCTAGCAACATAATTTTCAATTTCCACCAACAGACCGCGGGAGGTGGGGATCGCGGTAAACAGCGTCAGGTGCAGAAGCTTGCCACTAAGCCACAGCTCATATACAATGCCTGGTTTACTTGGAACAACAACGTATGTGTCTCAATAGTCGAAAGCCGATCGGCGAAACAAATATACTTATAAAAAACCGGCTATGTACGAGTCTGACTCACGCACGAAGGCTTCTTGGCTTTCTTTAGGCTTACAAAATTAGGACTTAGACAAGTCAAATAACTTCCAGGTTCCGCACCATAATTATCTATAGAAACGGCAAGATCAGTAAATAAGAAGCCATTCTTCGTGTCCGTGGAACATACAATTTATTATTTATCGTTTTCTGCTTCCGTAAATATAAATATTCTATATAATAAAAAGGAAGCTGGACATTAGGAGACATAAAGCACTATAGTCCGTTGACATAAGAACTGTAGCCGTCCAACAGTAGAGTCGTACAACAGAGACAAAAAAGTTCACGGGTAAAGAGTACACCCAACTAGCCAATATTGTATAGGTTGCCTACTTATACAATCAAATTCTTTCCAACTAAAACTCTTAAAATATTCCAGGTGATTCAAAGACATGGGAAATTATGAAAAAATCTGCTCTTCACAAAAAATACTGTTATAATTTATTCTGAAGTAAACGGAGTGAGCCAGTTATTTATACTTTATCTAGGATCCCTAATTCAGATTGCATTTTGCGGGGACACTGCAACTAAACGGAATTCGGAATCAGTGCCGTAATGATTTCCAGTTACGTCATAAAGATAATTCATGGACTTATTTGAGTACCTAAAGAATAGAGGTTTCTCCCTGATTTTTATGAGTGACTGTTTTATATGTACTTACTTATAAATAAAAATAAATATAAATATAATAGCTTCTGTTTTGGATCAGAACACAACTGTAACTATCAATCGAGGTATCAGGTTTTTTAACCGCAGTTCCAAAAAGATACTGTAGATACGTGGAGCTTCAAATTATTCCGTTCAGTCTGTTACCATTTCCCGTTATTTGGATCACGATCTGTTTGTCTAACCCGAGTATACTTCACATGAGTTCACTTATCGGATAAACATAGTAACTGTGGTTCGGATTTCGGATAAAACCTTATTTGCTACGTTGGAGAGTATTGAAAACATATAACAGCCAAGTTATGCTCGTGTATTACATACATGTTTTGGCTATGAGTAAAAAAATTAAACCGTCTAGATAATTCACCAGGATATAGGTAACAGATCCGATTGGGGAACTAGGGCTTTCGAGTGGGCACAAGGGCCTTCCAGGGGCCCCAGGTATAATGTCCCTCTGTGTGAGGGGACAAAGCAGACTTCAGTGGACCAACCATCTGATGAGATCAGGATATGGAAAGCGCAGAATCGGTCATTGAGGCGAACGTTGGGAGACTTTTGATAAATAGTGTACACTTATCGAATAAGATGATGATGATAATCGGGGTGTTGTAGAGATACTCAGGAGCACCACACACACACAGAAATATACAAACACTATACACGAAAGATATATCTGTTATAAATCACCCAATGTTTTCCAGAGTATATACTAGATATACCAGTTGTAATTTTTATATTCCTTGATAGTAATTTTCGTTGTTATAAATTCAGATAAAAAAGTAACCTTGTAAATATATACAAGATTTGGTTGTTAATTTTATATACATTTACTAATATTTTAATAACGAAGAGGGCGCTGACTTCGCTTCACTGTCTTTTTTAACTTTTGCGATAGTCGCGTCTCAACTGTACCATAAACCTAAATTCTATTCCCTATAAAGATTTTTGTACTCATTTGTGTTTTATAAGCTCAAATGTTTCAATGTTGTCCACAGATATAAAGCTATTATTTTCCATAGCTCTAGATAAGCTATAAAAAAGCATGCACACAATAATTATGCAAAGAGCCAGTGCAGTCGAGTTAAAATGTAAAACAAAAATCTTTATTGTTTATTTAATAGCCTTTGCCGAGATAATACTTAATTGTTCGGGCTTGGCAAATAGTTGGGTACGATAACAAAGAAAAGTGTCTGTTTTTTTGTTCTTTTATATGTGAATAGTGAATACTGTAATAATAAAACACGAGCACCACCAGTAATTAAGATACACACGGCTTTGTATATTAGGTTCAAAATACCTAAGAGAAAAATACCTAAAATGATATACACCAGTCATCTAGCACCCTTATCATAAGCTCTGCTTAGCTTGGGGCTAGATGATGCTGTGTGGATCGTCCAGAATTAGATATTTATTTTTACCTTGTATTATTGTTTTAATTATTAAGTATCTACTTTTAGTACATTTTAGCCTTTCATAAATCTTTGATGTCAAAGTCTTGCATGTCTCTATGTATTTAGAAATTCGCTTGAATTCGTTTTGACAAAACTGTATCTATGCAGAAGTCCATAAACTTTGAATAAGTACTAACATAGTTCGTTAAGTATTTTATAAAACATTTAGTTTCGCTAACTAGAAATACAGAGGTGTCCTAAAGTTGGTAGAAACAAAAATTATTTTAAAAACTAAAACTGACACTGGCAAGCGGTGTCTAGTTCGAAAAAAGAATAAAAAGCGGAAAAGTTTGCAGCGTGCCTGCTTTCATACGAGCGTGAGTTTCTAGAATTTTCCAGTAGAGTGCGCTTTGAGATCGTGAGCGCGGCTCATAATACGAACATGCTTGTACGTACGAGCGTACGAGAACCTTAGTATTTGGATGTTTATTACCTTGTAGGAAGGCATAGTATACATATCAGAACTTCAATGCAGGTTCTGTATACTACTACTATAGAGATGGATGTGTGAGTATTCCTATTAAATTTTGAGATACGTTCATGCAACGTATTATCCTTAGTGTGAGTACATTGCATACTTACATTTTGTTCGGTATAGATGCAAATTATTTGGCCTCAGACATTATATCCATGATTTGGTGAATCACTACATAGTATAAAACAAAGTCGCTTTCATGTCCCTTTGTCCCTATGTATGCTTAAATCTTTAAAACTACGCAACGGATTTTTATTCATAAGATAGAGCGATTCAAGAGGAAGGTTTATACGTATAATAAAACCGTGCGAAGCTGGGGCGGGTCGCCAGTTAAACTATAAACCGTTATTTTTATAAGAATATCATCAATATAGTTGTATTCAATAAAATATCCATTATTAAGGATCACTCAAAAACTGCTGTTAAGGTGGTAAAATTATATAGACAACAGACCACATGAGAAAAGAAAGCTAGGTTTCAAATAAGAGACTCATTCAAATAGGTTCACTAGAAAAAAGTTCTCAACACATAAAGAACCTTCCACCTTCTTTTGAAGTCTATGAAAAGGGAACAAAACCCTCAAAATACTTCCACCTGAATAATTCCACTTCATCTCACAATACATCAAACACCGCGAGTGAGATTAGCTCACGGAATGTATAAGTAATAGTACCGTGGCACTGATGGATGGAACAACGTTATAACCAACTTATAGGAACGAACGTTTAGGATCCACGGAGGTTTTCTGATCTCCTTAAATTAACTGGGTAAGAGTTTGATAAATCAACGGAAGATATAAGGAAGGCGATTGAAATATCCAATAAACATTGTTATTTTTAAATGACTTCAAAAATCGGAGGAGCAGGAAAAATTAGTAATATTGAGGATACAACTATATTTTTTGTGTGTATCATAACTTTTTACTGGGTGTACCTGTTTTGATGATTATTTTTATTTGAGACTAGCTGCGGGGCGCAGCGTCACTCGCGTGGAAATTTATTTATTTGTCAAATATCATATTTTTATACTTATTATCCTATTCCCGACGAAGACAAATCTAAAAACACAAAAATCCTAAAAATCAGTTTAGCCGTTCTCGAGTAATAAATGGTGTAACTAACACGACTTTCTTTTATATTTTAAGATGATGATAATGAGACTTTTCATGTGGTCTCATATAAGTTTGATCAAGTTTTGATTAGCCGTGTTTGAGTCATAAATGCGTATTGTAGGTAGTGACTTAAATTTATATTGTTGATGTTTTCATTTATGCCATATCAAAAACACCATTCAATAACCCACAAATACTTTTTCCTTTACCAGTGCATACATTTGTTTCACCCTTTCAGTGTTGCCGCCTGCAAATTTTATTTTCCACTCCCTTATTCTATTACGATAGAGCTACACTTATTGAATCGGAACATTGAACTTCGCAAAAGAGCTCTACAGTGCAAAAGACCGGATAATTTAATTACCAACTCCGCAAGTGCCTAATGCAAAACGGAACCGTTCCTCTCTAGAGACAAACTCAATTAAAGGCCTCCAAAATACGAACCCTCCAATAAAAGCCTTTTAAAATATTAAATACAATTTCAGTACCCGCCTATGACACTTACCTTGAATGCATGTTTGTAACGTGATTATCTATGCTCTTGCATATGGAAGCTTTGATACCTAATTTAATTTTAGGTTGTAAATATGGTGCTGGTAGAGTGGCTAATTGTGTTGGCAATATTTTAAGACACCACGCTGCGGACAATCAGGGACAGAATTTTGATCCCGATGATTATAAATAAATAATGCTGGACAATCCACAGAGCATCATCTAGCCCCAACCTAAGTAGAGCTTGTGTTATGGGTACTAGATGACTGATATACTTATATCATTACATTATGTATGTACGTACATAGATCGATATTTTTAGTATACATATTATGTATACTAAAAATATCGATGATCGATATTTTTAGTATACATATTATGTATACTAAAAATATCGATCTATGTACGTACATACATATATAAATACATATAAAAATACATACATACATACATATACGTACATACATATAAAAATATCGATGATCGATATTTTTAGTATACATATTATGTATACTAAAAATATCGATCTATGTACGTACATACATAATGTAATGATATAAGTATATCAGTCATCTAGTACCCATAACACAAGCTCTACTTAGGTTGGGGCTATGTAATTAATCTCAGTACAGTAAAATACACAGCGAGTTCGATTCCCGCCTTTGAACACATGTTTGAAAGATGTGCAGATTATATTATAATCTGCACATCTTTGAACACATGTTTGAAAGATGTGCAGATTATATTATAATCTGCACATCTTTCAAACATGTGTTCAAAGGCGGGAATCGAACTCGCTGTGTATTTTACTGTACTGAGATTAATTACAATTAATATTAAAAAATAGGAATAAGGTTAAGAGTTACGTTAAGTTTTTTAACCTCATTTAAAACTAGTTTTATTACTACCTACTTTTATTTCTTGTTGGAGAACGCCACTTAATCTAGCTTTCTATACCTACTAGCTTTGTGGCCGCTATCTCTCCTAAATCTAAAAAGCGCTGCTATATATTCCAAACTTATTCAGAAAACTCAATCCCAACGAGGAAACATAAAATTAATCACCGCAAGGCCAAACACGGACGATAAATAAAACTGGAAAGTGCGAGTTTGAACTCCAAGTGCGCATGTCAGAGTCTCAACTCAACTTGTTGGCTGCGAGTCGCCAACGGCAGTGCGACGGGATCCCGCGCGGAGTTCCCGCGTTTCCGCACGACCGACGGACTTTGAATTTCGAACGATTGAACGCACGTTTTGATTAGGTTCGCTGTATTTGTTTTCGTTCTGCTGGTGCTCGTGGATTTTCAGTTCGAATTTGGAAGAGTTGGGTTTTGGAAAAGTTTTGTTATTTATTTATTTTTACCGGCCTTCTTGTTTCACTTTAAAAAGTTTTTTACCTTTGTGACCTCATTACCTCATAGTATTTTAAAACTTTTTGATTAATTCGAACATTCTTTTTTTGAACAGTTTTTTCTGAAGTATTATTTTGCTTTAATTTCTTATAAATTTATTCTATAATTTTTGCGATAACCGTTATTCTCTCAAAAAATAATATAACTCAACCAAATAGCAACAAAACTTTTCAGCAACTTTTTCCATGTAAAATGGATACAACATGAACTAGTGACAAAAATGTATAGCAAAGTGAAACTGAAGTTCTAAAGTGGAGATGGCGATATTGCTTGTTGTGTGGGTGGTGCTGTTGCCATTGGCAACGAGCCATCTCAACGTCCTCATCAGCCAAGCGGAAGTAATGAAGCTCCTGGGTAAGCGAATTTGATTAGAAACTGTTGCCAATAGTTGCTTATTGAATTTGGAATCGAGCAACCTGAGTTTGGTCAAACTCGGACTTCTGAGAAAGGTTCGTTATGAATTCAAGTCACAAAATATTAAATTCTATGTTATTGATGAACATCGTTTATTTTTTTCCTTGATACCTTTCGCATCGATACAGGGAAAAGTTTATTTTTTATTTATTTATGCAAGTTTAGCTAAGAAGATACGAAGATTAGTTGGTAATATAGTTTTATCTTTATATATTTTCCTTAATCAGGAATTTAATCATAATGTTTAAGTAGATCTGTTTAAAATATAATTGCTACACCTTGTAACAGTTTAATAAATAAATAATAATGAGCTGATTAGTTTTATTAGCAAGAAATATTGGTACCGTAGATAAAAGTTTTTAAAAATCTTTTTAGATGGGTTACTAGGTATCCTTGAAATCATTTTATTTTTGGAAGCTTTATTTTATGATACGACACAGTAAATACTGGTATAATTTTTTGACATATTTTTTCACTTCAGTACTGTATCTCAGTCTATAGTTTTGTCCTTGACCTTTTGACAGAATAAAAGCATGTTATATTTCATAGACTATGTTCTTTATTCAAATAGTGATGCTCTGTCAACTCGAAAAATATGTGGACTACGAGAGCTTCGATATTTAAATATTGGTACTACGAGACCTTCGATATTTTCCGAGCTGATGGATAACGTGTCTATAAAATATTGAATCGTTTCATTCAATCAAAGAAAATAAACGCGTGAACGGAGTTTTAAACATGAAACAAATACGATCTAATTAAAATTTACGCCACTAATTGGTAGGTGCGTTGCTAGAGTTTTTTTAATTCTAGAAAGAGACAAGTATTTCTTTTTTTTCTGAACTTTATTTCTTTACGATTACAAATTACGCACAAACATATAAGTAAAATTTTGAACTTTAAATTATTAACAAATTAAATATTAAGTGTTGATTTTTAACTCCTAACTTTTTTTTTTTATGTATCTGAGGATAACTACATTTACTAAAAAAATTACTATTTACATAAAAACTTGTTTTATTTACACCCACGGCAAGTAAAATTGAAAAAAATTAAAAAAAAATGGAGCAGCAGAAGGCTGTAAAATCTGTATCATTTCTTTTTTTGGATAAGCGTTGAATCATTATAAATCTACATAGGTATCTACATGTTTAGAGTCAAGTCCGAATCGAAGCCGATATAATAATAATATAGAATATTATGATAGAAAATAAGTTAATTTTTTAAACAATAAACAATAATTATGCGACTATCACGTTAGATATTATTTATTATTGCGGCTCGTATCATCACTGGGCCGACTATCCGGACTTAACCCTACCTATGTATATTATATTAATATGAAAACATGTTTCAATAACCCCAACGGCGATATTGTATTGAATTTTCAAACTATCGGCCTGTTCTGTGAAGTTGTAGTTTTGCAGTGGTTTCATCATTTTAACTTTGATTGAGTCGGAACTTGATTCTGCTTTAATTAATGTTACGAGACTTTATACTGGAGCTTGTAAGTTTTCTAACACTGGGATTTCAAAAGGAGCTTTTATTCGATTACAGATTTCTATTAAATACAAGTATAGTTAAGTATCGTTTTTGATAAGGTAGACGGTTTTATTTGCGCCAAAGGAGTAATCCTACCAAATCTTCTAGAATAACCATAAAAAGAAATAGGGTAACTATTGGTAACTAACTGATCTAAATCATTAAACATTATCATAAGATCTTCTTAGTAAGAGCGAGGTTTCACTACAAGTTCCATTAAAATATAAGTTTTTTAGTGTTTCTTTGTTGAAACTAAATATCTTGTTTATTATTATTATTTAAATCGTGTACCTCCTTACTCAGTAACTTCAAGTGTATCTTTGCTGAAAACATTTTTCTTATCACACAATATACTAAATCACACAAGGAAATAACACCCAAAACACATCTACAATCAAACAATAACAGTAAAACCAACCCCTAACATGCCCCTAACAGTTACAATATTATTATTACCAAACGAAACTTCCATTCACCGTTCATTCATTCGTTATATCTTTGACACTATCAAAACAGGTCTAATACAAAAGCCTGCATCTCAACGTCATCCCCAGCATCCGAAGATCAAAAAATGTAATTATCTACCCTCGATCTACCCTCAAACATTTATTTGTTCTACAAATTCGATGTGTTCTTTATACGCAACAGTGTACATTTCCATTGCATTACGACAAATAGGGGTTGACTGAGCATTCTTATTTCGTTTACGGTATTCCGTTCAATATTTAGCTAAGAAACTAGTTTTTTTTTGTGTAAAATAACATTCATCGTTATTTCACTCACCATATTTGATATTTAAAAAGTCCTGAATTTCTAGGTTGCTTTCCTGAATATCTCCTACCTACTTTCTCCATAATTTAACCTTATTTAGATAGATTTAGATCTGAAATTTTCTACTGACAGTATAATTTTCTCTAGATTGTCACCATGACATGTTATTTTACGTTAAACAGCATCAATAAAGATCAAAGTTTTTCTAAAGCGTCAGCATAAAACAGTAATTACAAACCGCAATGGAAACACACTCCATGAAACTACTACCTACTAGTTTATTACTTTGGGGAGCTCCACAGACTGAATTGGAATCTTATTATAGATAAAAGAAACTTCCATCCAATGCATACAGAACTAATGTGACGCAGAATTGACTCATAAACTAAAATGTCTAGAGATAATGGGAATCGTACAATGATTGCAAATAGAATACAGAACGCGCAACATTTTCAGTGGGCAAAAATATTGAGAGAATATGTTTTGCTGCATCGAATATTGAATTTTTATGTTCTATCGGATATAACGAACTATTTTCTTGGGAGCTATTTGGAACAAACTTACATTCTTTTTATTTATCGTGTTATAGAATTGCCGCAACATCTTGTATTGTTACTACTCAAGATTATTGTTATATCAAAAGCATTCAGTTATAAAATACGTCAAAATGGCAGCTAGTAGAAGCTAGGAAATAAACCACAAGTAAAATTAAAGGGTTACCACCGAATAACAATCAGTCATTCGATTAAAACAAATAAATCATTCTAATGACAAATGACAGTTGTATGTGTCAAAAATAATGGAGTGCAGCGACATCTGTCGCCTCGGGAATTAATGACAGTTCAAACATCAATTTGGGCCGAGTCTTATCGGCCGAGACACGCGGTAGGGTGCCAACTACTTCATAGCGGCGACTTAGCCACAGGCTAGAAAACAAACCGCTTGCTCAGTTCTTGCACGTGCGATAGATTCAGTTATGACTTGGCTGAAGAGTGTACTATAACGCACCCTGGCGAGTGGGATAGCGAGTTATGATTTTCTCATGAGTGAGAATTACAGACAGTAACGTATTTTTGCGCCAGAACTGATTTTAACAACCTTTCGATAAATTCAAAGCCAAAACCAAATTTCATTTACATTTCTACTTCATTTATAGAGTTACCAAAGTTAATAGTTTCACCAATTATTGTGTTTTTAAAACACTCATTCAAAAATAAAAGTTCGAAATATATAATTTCTCTAATTATCAGGACAACTTTAACAGTTAATGAGATTATAAGATATATTTTATATTATAACGAATTCGAAACACAAAATTTGCTTATGGCACACCCCTAAATGACATTGAAACAAGGATTTTGACTCCCATTACATGAAACAGGAAGAAAATAACATTAAAATTATAATAGACATAAAGGAAGATCCAATTTATCAGTCACGGAGCGTTAATGAATCTAGCTGGCGGATAGTGCAAACTTTTGTTGCTAATGATGATGAGGCTATTGCGCCTCTTATGTACCAGCTCTTTTATTCCGTCTAGACTCTATCGCCCGCCTGCATACGTTAGGCGAGATAATTGGATGCTTTTTGTGTGAGTAGGTAACTTTGTGTTGGCTTGAATACAATTCTGATACAATAGGCAGATATATTTACTTCGAAACGGCTATATTTGTAGGACCTGCGTTTAGAGGATAGGTATTTAATAAAGAATTTAACACGATAGAGATTCAAGGTTAAACGTATTCAAGGAGAAAATAAAGAAGTTAGAATAATTTAATAGAACATCTCCAGTACCAATAATATTTATGGAAACTCTTGAATTTCTTGTTACAATGAAAAGAATCACTAACTCGAGGGCAGGGTTCAGAGGTCAAGCTAATAAAATTATAGCTCGTTTGTTGTCAATCGCTCCAAATAGAGATTTATGTTCACGCAAGAATAATAATACTTCTAGTTCTCCATAAAATAAGCTTGGAAGTTTGTGTCTAAGTAATTATAATAGTTTTTTGTTAATAAAAGTATTAGTTAGTAGAAAATCAAAGCAAACCTGTGATAGGTTTTAATTTATAAATTAAACGACTTAAGATTTCACGTGTTATTAAGAACCAATAATCAAAAATGTAAAATGAATTTAATTTAATTATATGTTATTTTAAATGTACTTAATATAAAATAAAATAATAAAAAGATTAAAATAAAATTCCAAATCGGTTCAGGCGCCTCCTGTAAGTAAACGGTATACGTGAATTAAAAATAGCACTGATGAAACTGATAAATAAAAAACAACTCTCCTTTTTTGAAGTAAAAAGCAAAACTAACTGGACAGTATGTTTCTTTTAAAACAATCAGACACGTGTTTAATAAATCCCATTTTAGCATGCAACGTGTTAAACCAAAACCATTCCACACACGATGTTACTAATGTCCCATCATTTAAACCGGGTCCCGTTTCGTTATAATTGGGACGTATTTTGTTCCTGTCATTTTTCACGGGGATTCAGGTACGGGACTATGCATCATCGTGTGATGAAGTGGATTTACTATTTACTAATTGGGTTGACTTGTGGCGATTGTTGTTTACGAATGAAGAACGAACACAAATAATATTATTAAGTGGTAGAGAGTGGTTTTTTTGTGATTATCGTGTTTGCATTCATGAAGAATGGAAGCGACTAAAAACAAGAAAATAATAAGATAATTACACTAGATATATAAACCATAATACTTAAATAACATAAACATTACATAATTTTGAAATTACAACTCATATGTTTTTGTAAGTACACAAATATACTTGTAGTTTCAACGTTTAATTTCAAGTTACAAAAATATATCTATTTGAGTCATCTCTAGAAACTTACCTCACCACTACCACTGCAATGCTGGTGTGATAAATAATGTAGATCATTTACCTGCATGTCATCTCGTAGCTCTACGCCGTAGAATGTCTACGTCGTAGCACTGCTACGAATCGAACACCTTTGGGGTTATTACTGAGTCGTACTGGGCAGTGGTCATTGAATTTATAAAGTGTCCAGGTTAAATAAAAGACTAATTGGAAAGTAGAATGGAATTGGGACCAATCCTTATCAAAATATTACAATGAACCGTGTTTGGTATCATAGAAGTCTTTGCTGTGACGAAAGATGGTGTTTAACTTGTCGTACACAAAACTCTAAAAATATCTAGCAAAAATTGAATAAAAAAAATAAAAATAAATTGTTAACGGCGAGCGATATGAATGGGTACTCGGACCCGCTATGCGATATCTGTGTGGCCGCTTCTTCGTCAAGTCTTGTGCTGTAATGTGAAAATATAAGAATAAGGTGTAAAAAAAGAAATTAAATGTAAATCTCAACATAATATTATAATTCAGAGTTACGTAAAGCACAATAATTAAGAGACAACCTAGGCTACAGGACTATAGGTACAAGGATACAAGATTTTATGGGTAAAAATATCATTTTACACGTCCATTGTAAATCATAACTATAATTATGTACTTAATAAATCACTACACAGTATAAAACAAAGTCGCTTTTTGTGTCCCTATGTCCCTATATCATTATGTCCCTTTGACTGCTTAAATCTTTAAAACTACGCAACGGATTTTGATGCGGTTTGTTTTAATAGATAGAGTGATTCAAGAGGAAGGTTTATACGAATAATAAAACAGTGCGAAGCTGGGGCGGGTCGCTAGTTAATAATATTTGCGATAATTTAATATTTGCGATAATTGACGACCGATGTGGCGCGGTGGGCGAAGGTCCGCCTGCGACGCAGGAGGTTGCGGGTTCGATTCCCGCCTCGGAACAAATTTGTGCACGATCTGCAGAAATTTGTTTCGTTGGTCTGGGTGTTTAATATGTATAATAAAAAATATCTATCTATGTAGTATATTGTATTAAGTATATCAGTCATCTAGTACCCATAACACAAGCTCTGCTTAGCTTGAGGCTAGATGATGCTGTGTAGACTGTCCGGAATTATTTATTATTTATTTATTTAATTGAATATATACATCTAGTGAGTCAAATAGATAATCACCACTCATCATAATTGTCCGCTAGCACTCATTTTCATTTTTGGCAGTAAAATAATGAAATTTACAATAAAATAGCCAGTACCAGACAAAATAAAACGTGAAATGTATTTCACACTGGCAACACATCTGATAATACTTCCCAATGGTCCATAAAATAGAGCGGGAAAGTGACTTTGTTAAGTACAATGGCTATATTTCAACAGTTATCATTTTTGGCCGGAAATTTGCGTGTTCGTCCACTGGGAGCTGTTTGATTGGACGATACTATTTGTGGAATTTTATTGCCGACCAAAGTTACGTTTTGCTGTCTGTGTTTTGTAGTCTTCAGTTTGAAGTTTATAGTAGTATGGTAGTAGTAAGTTTACGGTATAATACAGTACCCGGCGATAAATAATGCACATCGACCTTTGGAAAGAGACAATCGGCTAATTTCGGCTTCATAGAGCGTTATCTCTGTCGCACGAAATACAAACAGTCCGGTATCTATTAGGAGCTGTTGAAACAATTGTGATTCGCTTCTTAATTTTTTTTTAATCTGTCAGCTTCGGTTACGAAATATTTATAAACATTGTAGATAATTTCGCGTAACTGACTTCGTAAAGGTTTCCCTCTTTTTCCTAAAGATGCCATAGTACAACTTTAAATTATTTAAATTTTGGGGGTGTTAACAACTCTCAATATATATTTTGAATTGGACGCGACCACACTCTACCACACTTGAACAACGACTGACAGTGATGATTCGTCAGTCGTATAGGTAGTGTGCGACAGAGATAACGCTCTACGAAGCCGAAATTAACCGATTGTCTCTTTCCACAGATCGATGTGCATTATTTATCGCCGGGTACTGTACGGTACCTACAATACAACCATATTGATATTAGGGCTTGGAACATTTTGGCATACTTTTTTTTCTCATTTGATGTTGTGTGAATTGTCCAGCATTATTTATTATATTATATATTTGTAACAATCATCGTAACACATTATTCCTTTAGCTGGATTTGGACAAATGAAAGGTATGTGAAATTAAAACAGACGAGACATTAGATGCTACGTAAACCATTTTTTTTGTAAGAAAGACATTAATTAAGTAAGAATGTATTAAGGAAACTATTATTTTCCTTGAGTGGATATTTTTTTGTTCTGAGCCGAAAATCTTCTCCAAGCTTTTACAGCCTTCTTAGGTAGGTAAATACATGAAAAAGTTAGAATTAGAAATGATGATGAAAACCTATCTTGAATTCAAAGACACGTTAGCAATACCTTCATAAATAAACCCAAACAGACGGTGGGAAGCGTCTGCTGTACGGAACCGTTTGTCAACTTGCAATTACTGTTTACAGTCCAGTCCGCAGAACTCTGAAAATTAAATGTCCTTTTGAGGACGTCCGAGGTAATCGTAGTCCATTACGTACTGAATAAGATATGTGACAGTCTAGTACTGGTTATTAGGTAGACAGAGATAATGTGGACTGGTTTATGCAAAATATCATTGAGTTAAAAAAGGCTAATAGATTTTACTTTTGTCCCATAGAGAATTACTTATGAGGATTGGACTGGTATATCACGATATATTTTACTAGCTGCGCCTTTTAGGTTCACCCTCGTAAATTGATAAAAAGTTCCAGGCCTAGAACTAAGTGTATTGAAGATTTCAGTCCGATTTGTTCAGTAGTTTCAGCATAAAGAAGTAACAAACATCAGGGATGAATTTTTTATCTATTTAAGCCATCAGATAATCAGATAATCTGAATCAAAGACATGGATATAGATTATAGTCATGGCAATACTTACTATCGTGTAGAAAAGTTCATTTAACTGTTAGTATTGAATAAATAGAATCAATTTTGCGTAAACTCCTATGAGTTCAATTTCTAAATTTAAATACGGTATAAATGGGTGATTCTCCCGGGCTTCAAGAATACATGTCCGGCTCGAAAAATCATACAAAAAGTATCCCTAGCCCTTTGATTATTTTTATGATAGTAGATTAGACAAAAATAATAGGGGAGGCCTTTTTTAGTTTTTTAATATTCTTATTTTAAATAAGTAAAAATAAATAAAATCCTTGGAAATTATGACCTCCGTGGTGCGTCCGGACCTCATGTTCCGGTGTTAATATATTTTTATATCATTTCCTAAAAACTCTGGTACTAATTTACATAGGTTCACAATAACCCAGATAGTTACTTGCTTATTTGACGCTATTACTACGCAAAACTAAGCTTTAGTTGACAAGTTACAACGAGATAACTTCGCGTCCGTCGTTTAGCTCTGATTTCCCTGGTGCGCACTAAATTATTCATAAATACTGTACTTTAATATCTGCGTAAATAGTTGTTAGATTGAGAGAAACTATCAGTCACGCCCCATCAGTGGTGTGTACAACAAAGGTGTATGTCTTTACGTCAGTCTGTTATTTCGGTACGTAATCACTTTCCGTGGCTTGGTATCTAGAAATTCTGATTACCATGTTGACTATAAATTTGTTTATGCTGATCCTATTGTTTTATTAATGACGATGATTCATGTCTTTTGTGTTCCTAATTTCGACTGCATATTTCAATGTAAAATAAACCAGCAAATTAAGAAAATTTCTAAGATTTTGTTATTTTTTTTGATTTCCGTGGTGTGATTTCCGTGGATTTTGCGGGTTCATTAACATCTCAATAATATTTTTTTACAGTTTGTATGATGTTTTTTAGGATAAAAGTTTATAATAAATACAAAATGAATAATTATAATATTTTTAATACAAAGATAAACATTGTTAGTGTGATTTTTGTAAAAAGTTACTTGTATTTACAGTAATGATTTAAAGGTGTTTTTGTAAAAACTGATTAAAACTACAAACGTCAAATAATTGGTATTTAGCTTAATAATCTACTTACTACCGAAAACACATATTTTTATCGATAAACCAACCCATATTTGATTTTGGTGATATAAATTCTGATTTCCGTGGACACCATATTTTTAAAATTGAATAACTCCGTAACCATAAAGCCAATAAAGTTCCCTTCACTACCAAAAAATTCAAAATTAAATCTTTATTTAGAATATACTATCATGAGGTGCAATTTCAACAAAAAAAAATGTGCCACAGAAGTCAGACAAAAAACGAGTTTTAGTAGAATCACCCAAATAACAAATGCAAACATTAATTAAAAGCCCTTCAATAAATTAAGGCTATGATCCGTAGCCTAAACAATCGAAAGCGTACACTTAGGGCCAAAGTAAACGCGCCGGATAATGTTTACCTTTCATGCGCCACGGGCGGGTAAAGCGTGAAGTGAGCTCCTTAATATGTCTCGAAGTGTATTGCGTGATAGAAATATAGCGCTTTTTGCTTACCTTAAAATCCATTTCACAATTTATTGAAATTAAGTTAGATATGTAACTTCTAGTAGTAGTTGATCTATTGCTAGATAGCAGTCTCTACCAAACATAAATAGATATTAAAGATAGGTACTATTCACTTTTATATGCTTAAGTAATTATAAACACATAAATATATATTTGTAAAATCGTAGGTAATGAATTATTCTTGAATTGCAAAACTGGGTGAATCATCAAATTATCTCTGAAAATACAAGAGCTACGAAATTCATAGTGTGCTTGGAGGTTCCATGTTGGACGTAAGCCAATTTCCAAGTCCCTCTTTGTGGTACCTATTCTAAGATAGTTAAAATAGGGGGTATATTACTAAAGTCCACGCGAAAGAAATCGTGAGCGGGTCAGCTAGTAAATTCATAAAATATTACAAAGAATGTCAATGGCAGTCTCCGACCGAGTTTTTTGTGTATGTAAAATGTACTTGATTTTTTTTTAGGTCAATTCCTCTGAATCGATCTCTTTGAACTATTTTTTTCGGTCATAAAATATCCGTTGTAGTTTTATAATTTTTGATATTTTGCTTTAATTCCAATTGAATACTTTACAAAGGGCGTTCACAACCTCAAATTACTTTTTGTAAGGACTGCCATAATCATTCCACGATCAATATCAATTTACTGGACTTGGCGTCATCGAAGTACCCAATAAAAAAGAAATAAAACACGACCGTGGTATCAACAAGTGTCGGAAGGAACTTTTGTGTTACATAAATAATTCTTACCCTTCAGTAGCTCCGACTTCGATATCAAACTTTGTCGGAGAATAAACGTTTATCCTGAATTGTAAGTTGGAAAAACATAGGCTTACGTGTTATCAGTACCTTTGTATGATAGGGATAGCTTAAGTTACTAAAACAGTTCTTGCTAAAATGATTTGTAACTATGATAATTGATTTTGTAACATGCCAGTTAGAATTTGTCACTTAGGAATCAAAATAAATCATTATCTGTCTAATCAGCTCGTGATCACTGTTAAATTAATACAGGTTTTCAATAACATCACTACATAGTATAAAACAAAGTCGCTTTTTCTGTCCCTATTTCCCTATGTCCCTTTGACTGCATAAATCTTTAAAACTAAAAAACGGATTTTGATGCGGATTTTTTTAATAGATAGAGTGATTCAAGAGGAATGTTTATACGTATAATAAAACCGTGCAAAGCCGGGGTGGGGCGCTAGTAATCAATATACCAGACGAATGATATCCACTGTTAGAAATAAGCATCCCCTAAAGATTTCCATAATATCAGCATCCAGCGATTTCCATAAAATTCTAAAAACAAATATTATATAAATAAAAAAAATACAAATACAACAAAAACACCTACCCTTAGCGGATGCTATGACTGAAATCTTGCCGTAGTGCTGATCTTTCTTGTAAGCTGGAGATTAATTAGATTTTCTTCCTTCAATTGATGTTAAATTTACATTCCTCCCAATGCCACTGTAACAAATAATCTCTGAATCCAATAATGACACCCCAAAGATGTCAACGCCCTATTACTGAGAAAATTACTATTTTTCCGCCACTTGTTGCGATGTCCGTGCGTGCAGAATTCACTTAACCCTGAAATAATTCTATTGTTATCCCCAAAATGGCCGACCTTTGGAAATTAACCGGAAATCCGATACAGGACCGATATTAACTGCTGTTGTGGTTTACTTTTAATGAACTGTGTATCTTCCTATTTCCTTGGTAGTCGATCCATGATTACTTTTCGTTCGGTTTAGTCTCTTTTCTATACTAATAAATAACCTGTAACTACAAATTTTGATGGTGCATTAAAGAAGTTATCTATCTATCTATAAGTTATTTACCTAGTTATTGGTTCCTACTCGTCTGATTAACTCTTAAGGAGCTCTTGGATATTTGATTTTACTGTAAAACTGGAATAACAGAGATATGTATATAAAATCTTTATATAAAAAGGGTTGCACCGTTTATCTGAAAACATAGCTAAAACACTTTAATCAAATAACTGTAAAAAACTTTATATATACTTTCTGGAACTTCAATGCCAGTCACACCCTATGTTTGCGTTGGGGGTAAAAACAAGCATTTGTCACATCATAAAACATTTATAGAACCCCCTTGTATCGCTAAAAGTTTCATTTATTAATAACAAGGCAAGCCCGCTACAATCATATTTATAAACGAAGTAAGTTTCGACGTTACTAAGCTTATAAGAGACATCTCAAAAACTTTTCTCGTAAAGTAACATAGCACAGATTGAATATTCATGCTCTCAGGTTTTTAGGTCACAAAGTAACCTTATTGTATTATTCAAAGAGAGTAGAATTATCACGTAGTGACTCGTCGTTAGAATTACTGAAGAATTGAAAATGATTTTACCACACTTAAAATGACTACCTAACCATCTGAACCAGGACTTTTAGGTTTGCAGGGTATATTTTTTAGTTTGTTCTAAAATTAAGATTTCTGTAATTATGATTTTAGAACAAACCAAAATTCGTTTTAGCTACATCATAACATTCAACCGCAATTCTCTTCTTTCTACATAGGAATGGAAAGCAACAGTCATTTCAGCCAAAACGTGTACCAAAAACTCAATCCGCTACTACATTATTGAGGGCGGTTCTGCAAAGCTTCAGTGGAGTGTTTTTGTTTTACCAAGATTTGACTAATGGTTGTTGTCGGTTGCACCCGTGCTTTCCCACTGCTGTGACGTCATTGCTATTTGCTTCGGTTTCTGCTAGTCGACACGATGACTTTGTTATCTTCAAGGAATATAGTGAAATGTAATTGCTGAACTGAAAGAATTATTTTGTCCCGTACAACTAAGGTATATTTAATTCGTTATTATTTGAAATATATAATTGGACGTCAAAATCAGGACTGAAAAGTGAGACAAAAATCGGAATCGTCCTGAAAACTGGCAAAAAAGCTAAATTAAATGTATCTCATTATTTTTGAAACCTTTTCCCTGAGCTGTGAAATTAAAAACGTAATGAACCCGGTCCTATCAAAGAACTGCTGAGAATTTGATAATTAAATGTTAATTCTGGAGGGTCCACAGAACACTGGTCCACTGTCCGCACTGTTGATACCTCTGAGGAATCGGGTCAAATTATTTACTTACAAATTATTTATTTAAAATTTGTCTCAGTACACACATATCTATATTTTTATCTAGCTCTAGCATCTAAAACTTGAAATTCTTGCAAACCAACAAAATTTAAATAAAGAAAATCAATGAACTAAGTTCTTATTTTGTCATTAATTTAGTTTAAAATAAGATTTGTCTTTATGAATATTTTGTACAGCTAAAGAAATAAATGTACTTAGACTTCACTGTCTTTTTTTTTCATTTAAACCAAATAATACAACTACCGCAAACTAATGTTTTCATGTCGGACACTAAATTACAGATCAATATAAATAAGAAAACCAATTAATTTAATCTCCTATTTTCAAAGTCCAGACTTAACTATGACGTTACAATGATTAGAAAATTGTTGTAAGTACACTTTACCCACAAAATTTATGCCGCCTTTTCGAAGTTACGTTATCTTTGCAATAAATTTCAGTTTGTTAGTCGGTTGATTGTGGAGCTTGGGAAAATTTGCGAAATTTCCCCATTTTGCACATTTTCTTGTTTCTCATGGTAATCGAAAGTGACTGCTGACTGCCTTCTCTTTTGTTTTATTATTGTAACTTTTCGAACAGTAATTTCTTGTTGGTTGAGAAACATAAATTAACGTGGAACTTTCATATTCATAAAGTTTTTATAAAATTAAGATCTACGTTCTAGGCGAACATCTAATACAAATACTTATACTCTTTTTCTAACCTAAACCCGGTATTATTTTGTTCGATGAATATTTTAATCTCAGTTTGAAACCTTTCTGTCAGGTTTGCCTTATTTTTCAAAAAATTCGTAAGTAAAACGTTTGGAAAACATCCCCATTATAAACAAAATTTGTTCTCCCTTTTCATTATTTCGCCATTCAGCAGAAAACAGTCAGCATAGCGCCCAGCGCTCTATCTCATATCGTGTCAAGTCAGCTTTACCCACAAAAAGTCAAGCTCGCGTGCCCGCCAAACTCGGAGACAATAAATAAGCCTTTATCGCCATTTTAATAAATGTGTGCGGAACCAACACGGAATAAATAAACGCGGCAAAAGCAATAAAGGCTGCTATCTTAAGAAGTTTCCGTAGTGCGCGACGAACAGACAGGAAACTTTATGATTGCTCGTATGAATACGCGTAAAATAAAACGTACGTGGTCCGTAAATATTTCCGCTGAGTGTACTTGCGCTCGGTTTGCTCTTGATGGAGATTGAATTCTGAAAATTGTAAGAGTACATTTTTTATTGCTGGGTGAACGAGAATATTATGGAAATAAAATGACTCATTCGAAAATATTTTATGCATAAGACTCTTTGTAATTTATACCTTTGTCTAGAATATAAAAACACTAGGGGAATTGCCTACCAAAATATTAGTTAGCCTATTATAGTGCGTGTTTTATTTGCTGATGTTTTTTTCCACAAGGTTAATTCTATGGCATAGATCTTCTTTATGAAAACGCAAAGTGCTTTAGGGGACCCTATCATCTAGCACCATCAAGTAGCTAGGTAATCACTTAGGCATCATTATTCACAGGCCATTCTGACCTCGAATTGTGTGTTAGCCTTCCTCTGCATAGGCCAATTTCCTCGAAGAAAGTCCTGCAATTTTGCCTTAAAAACCTTGACAGTATAATGAATTATGACTGTACCTAAGTGTTTGGTGTTCGTCCAACACAAACTTAAGTTCGTAGCTAATTCGCATTGAAAATAAATCTGAAAATTTGTTTTTTTTTGGGATCTGGCTTTTACATAAAAATAAAATATATAAAAAAATAATGCTGGACAACCCAAACAGTTGTAATTTTATTTATTTGTGCTTACTTATCAAACATGTAGGTACAGATTGTATCACGTTAGAAGAATGCTGAAATCAAACGTGTATTTTATTATATTGAATGGTAGTCCATCCATAGTAATAATTAATGATATTTCACCGGTCGACAATTTAT
The DNA here is from genome assembly GCA_944547425.1 of Eupithecia centaureata. Classification (NCBI taxonomy): domain Eukaryota; kingdom Metazoa; phylum Arthropoda; class Insecta; order Lepidoptera; family Geometridae; genus Eupithecia; species Eupithecia centaureata. The sequence continues at coordinate 3,518,149 of OX155677.1, read as the reverse complement.
ATGAGTCTACAGGTGATTCTGATGAGAGCCATAGGAACTCTAACTTAAATATAAATGACTAAATACCCACCAATTTTGGTCACGTAAACCATTCAAATCACGTGACTACCCGCCAACGCTCTCAAGTTAATTTTAAACTGGAATCGGCCACCGGTGTCGTATCATCAAGCAATTTGGTTCTGTAATGGTTCATTAAAGCCTGAAACCGGAGTGCGTACCGTAACTACGTCTGTTTATGGACATCCCTGCAGCGTATTAGAGTCAGCTAGGTTAATTATGATCTACATCCAGTGAGTTTTAAGTACTATGCTAGTAATAATACTTCAGTGTCTACATCAAACTTTTTTAATTCTAAATACAAGATAAATACATAAAAAATAATGCTAGATAATTCACAGCATCATCTAGCCTTAAGCTAAGCAGAGCTTGTGTTATGGGTACTAGATGACTGATATACTTAATACAATTTACATCGATAGATATTTTGTAATATTTGTAGATAATATAAACATTCCAAGGTGCAAATCAACCTCCTGCGTCGCAGGCAGACCTTCGCCCACCGTGCCACATCTATCTTCAGATTTGTTAAAAAAAATTAAACCGAAGATACCTGAACCGACCTTCAAAGGGTCACCAACGGGCATCGTCGATAGATTATTAAGTTATTCTTATGTTTTATATTTTACTAGCGACCCGCCCGGCTTCGCACGGTTGTACTATATTATACGTATAAACGATCCTCTTGAATCAATCTATCTATTAAAAAAACCGCATCAAAATCCGTTGCGTAGTTTAAAGATTTAAGCATTCAAACGGACATAAGGAAATAAGGACATAGGGACATAAAAAGCGACTTTGTTTTGTACTATGTAGTGATATTTTCACTTAACAGCATAAAAATAACGATTTATGGCACTATTTATTAATACATGTCCGTTGCGGCAATTAAAACGTATTAATAATTAGAGGTAAGTAACAATTGTTTGTTATTGTTTGATATTTTATGTAAGTATGTTAAGATGATTATGGCATTCATTTGTAATAGATAATTAAAATAAATAGACCAAAGAATAAGTTATTAAAATCGTTTATTTTCTATCGTTGCCTGAAATAAAAGGCTGTTATTATGGTAGGTATTGTATTAGCAATCTCCACCTAAGTCGCCGAACCAAAAGAGTGAACGAAGAAAAAATTTTATTCGACTCGCGTCAACTTTGAAAGTCAAGATTTAAAATAAAATATCCAAGTTCGTTACACAATGAACCGGCTTTTACTATTTCACTATATTTTATTTACTGAAATTACAGTCGTTTACGTTACTGTTAATGTGAAGTTACAGTAGTTCTGAGCCTTATTAGCCTTTGCTTAGTTCTTTATTGAAATTAAGTTGCAAATAAGTTTATCCTTAGTCGGGCTTAATCCAAATGCGGCTTGATTAGATAATAAACTACACTGGGAAAATAGTTTGAAATTCATAAAAGAAATCTGTGCGTTTCATTTAAAATGATTTGGTTTTGACGTTTAAAATAGTTGACTGTGTCAACTGTTTTAATACACAAGCTTAGAAACAATCTAGATAGATAGATGGCAAATACTTTAACACACCTAAAACTAAAAAACAATTTACTTAAATAATTTATAATTAAGCTTCAATTGGCGGTCTTGTCGTTCCTGAGCGATATGAGCCAAACCACCTAGATGTAACTCAACTGATCAACATGAATAGAATATCATCACCTCACATAGATCTACGCTCCGAGAAACAATTAAAGTACCTAAACGTACAATTAATTATCTTGATAATTATCTTGATCAGACTAAATCACTTCGTCTCAACGCCGTCCTTTGCGTTACACTAGCTTGCCTCATTAGTCGGCGTTCCGTGTGCTTTGAGTAATTAATACAAAGGAATAGCCCCGGGGTTCCGCACATTGTTTGTCTTAGGGGTTACTTTTAGACACGTATAATGGGCTACCTGAAGTTAGTCAACTAGACTAGATGGGACGTACCCTAGTGTTTTTGTGTACATAAAGTCAGTTTGTATTTATGGTCAAGTGACCTTTATCTTATGATATCATTTGGGAATAGGAACGGTAAGGCGGCTAATATTTTTCAATTCGCGTTAGTAGAGCTTATGGTAACGTTAGCAAATCAAAACTTCCACGTAAAAACAAAAGAAAGAATAGAGACAGGATAGACACACACAAATGACGTAAATTATACTGTTTGTAATTTTTTCATAACAAATGCTAATCCTACGAACACTTTTTGGGATCACCTCTATAGAATAGCAAAATAATCATCGAAATTGGTATATATGCAGAAATAATTGTTACAGCTGAACATAACTCTTCTTTTTTTTGAACTCTAACAAAGATTTTCTTTGTATATTATAAAGAAAACCCGTACCAATTGTATTAAACACAACTAGAAAAACTAAAGGATGTTTGTACCTATTAAAAAAATCAGTTTACCAACGTCTTGTTACTATACGGAAATATAGCCTTACCCTTTCACAAACGTTCCTAGCTATCGCCCTATCATTATACTCGCTGAATTATTTTAAGGTTCAAGTCAAAGGAGGATATCACTGGAACTAATTGCATTTCTAGACCTGCTAATAGAGGTTCAATTATCCTGTTGACAACAAAGCTAGGGCGTCCTTTGACAAGGATTACTGAGACAGCTGCGGAGTTGAGGTATTGTAGTAAATAAATAAAATAGTTCTGTACGATTAGTGCCAGCATAGACAGTTTATTTACGAAAAGTTTTCGATGTACTTTAGCTTCTATCTCGCTTACTCATGGAAAAAGAATGAGCTAATTACAATATTAAGTGAAAATAGGATAGAGCATAGTATCATCAAATCGCTCAAAACCTACCGAAAACTACGAACATGAAACTTTACAAGTTAATTGTCAGAATACAAAAATTAGTTTGTCTCTATATGGTAGACACAGTGCAGTTCAAGCCATCAAATAAATGGACAAAGATGAAAACTAAGGTTTATGTAATTGTAGGTGCTTAAGCCCCCGTACTCAAGGAAATATCAACAATTCTGAGGAGTTTATTGAAATCAGAAATCAATAACTTTATTGTTTTAGTCAACAAACCACTCGCACTAAGAACTTAGACAAGTATAGTTTAAACAAATATAATTATTATCAAAATATCAGAAATAAGGGGTTAATTGCTTTTCTCTTCGGTAAAATCCCATAGGGGAAGAAGCGACTATTAAAGCCTCGTGCACTTTTAAGTAAAACTGATCTGTCTAATAATAAATTACTTTTTTATAGTTACACACTATTGTCAGTGTGGAGCAAAGCCACATGCAGCAAATTAATAAGAAAATACAAATAGACTGAGTAAATTTGAAATAGTTGGCAGTTAGTTAAAATACTGAATTCTACAAACTTAGCTTGTTAGCTTAACTTAGGTTTTTGCCTGAAATAAACAAACTTTATTATTATTATTATTATTAGCACTTACATGGTAACTTATTCAATTGTCAGCGATTGAAACTACTTCACTACGTGGACTTACCCGTCTTATATCGCTTCAGGGAGTTTATTCCCTGCGCTACCTTTGAAAATGCTCGCCTATGTTATGAATAGTCTGCAAAGTAATGGCAGCTAGGGGGCTCTGCTCTGTCACAGCTTGGAAGCAGTTTAGCTTGAATTTAAAATGAAAGATATATGAATGATTTATTTGCTACTGCGACACATAATACAATAGATATCATAGTAAAAAACGTTATTTATGCTAAGTTAAATCTATATCAGACGTCTAGTACCGATAACATAATTCCTACTTAACTTAAAACTAAACATTTTATAGGTAGATGATTAGATGATGATATAGATTGATAGATGTCCAGCATTATTTATTTATTTTATTTGATGTTAATTTAATTAAAAATAAATATTATGTATAAAGTAATGTACAGAATTCTCCTTATTAACGTGGGTTGTTCGATCATCAGCTTCGTCGTGTTTATTGACTCATATTGTGTAAAAGAGTTGTCAAAAAAAACTAAAATTCATCTGATTATCACTCAACCTTAAAAATTAAACGCATAAAAATTACAGTTGTTGCCATCATGCTCATAAAATCTTTTATCGGTGCTTGGGCATTCGAAAGCATCAACTCGAAAGGTTCGGAATCAGACAAAACAAAGCGATCAGATAGTAGAGCCTACTCGAGAATTTAAGCGAGCGTACGCAAGCACTCTTACTTTGCGAGCTTTTTCCTTATAATCTGTGACGTAGGGAGATACAGAGGGTGTCCGAAACGCAGGGTAGTGATTCGTCAATTGACTAAAGTGCCACTTCATATTCAACTGTCCTGTCGCCTCTAAATGTATTTTGATTTGATAATCCGCCATTTTTATGTGGCGGTTTGCCTCTGTTGTCATTTGGATTTGGATCTGAGATTCAATTTGAATTCCTATTGCCAGTATTGTCTACTTGTATTTTTTGTTGAAGTACTTGAATTTGTTGATTGTTTGTTGTTGCTGTTTAATCTATTTAGATTCTTGAGTGAATAATTGGTTTTATTCTGCATATTTAAAAAAGAATTGTACCTTTTTCATTCCTCTGAGTAAATCTTAAAAATATTAAATTGAAACCACAATTACAAATTTAACTTCATTTTTGTGAGTGCTATAATAACCACTGGGAATTCGATAATCTAGAAATATATCGGAAAATAAAAAATTATAAAACTAAACTAAAAAAAACATGTCATTTTCGAGACCATCATACACCCAAACATCTAAATGCTTTTTTCCTGTAATTTAAAAAATATCAGCCCCATTCCTAAGCAAATAGAGTTAGTTGGATAATTCACTGCACTGGCTGAATCCCTCGGGAGTCGAACTCGCATCTGTTCGGAGGGCGTCCATCCGTGATGTACACTCGGCTGGAAAAATTGTGCAAGCGGGAAAGCCCAGTAACTAAACAAGCGTCATGTTTACGAAAAATGATCTGCAAAAGCGATGTTAACTTGGTAAAAATGTTTTTGCTAACTTTTGTTCTCTAAGGACAATGTTTTTAATGTTATTGAACTGAAATTGTAATTAATCGTTATTATTTTCATAAAATTTTCCGACGCAATGAATAAACATAGGTATGTATGTCAATATACATACTATGTATGTCATATGTATGTCAATATGATGATATGACCTTCATTGATATTTGACTTTCAACGTCGCTTGTAAAAATAATCATTGGAAATTGTATTCGTGAAAAACAAATGGATAAGCTTTCTTTTCCTTTTAATTGAATTCAAACTATAAAAACGCTGCTCTCTCCGACTGTACTGTTTACATTTTCCTATGCATTTCCTTTGGAACCATTCTAGCCCCCCAATCACTCGACTAATACAAGTGATGGAATAATAAGATATTTCCTCAAGTACGCGCGTGAATTTTTTATGAGTCACTTTGTTGCACTTTTGTGCATTTGCGATTATAAAAGGCAACACTCAACATCGAATCTTTGTAAAGTTAAATATTCTCTGCTTAGTTTTAAGCAAGCAAGAAGGTGTTAAATACATTATACCCGTGACCAAAATTATGAGAGGTTTTATATTGAATAAATCTACTACTTATACCCGTAGCTTCACACTCGTTTTCCAGATGTAAAAAAGCCTTATATTGTCTGTGATACAATCTCTAATCATTTCATCAAAATTCTTTCAGACGTTATGACGTGAAAAAGGCAACAGCAGGGGCCGAATTCCACTAAATAAATCGCTTCACCATGTCAAAATGACAATGTAAAACTCCTTTTGGTATTCTACTATCACAAACATTTTGAGGTTCATTCGTAGCTGTGACGATAACGTTTAAGACTACAAATTTTTGCCATTTTTCAGCAGCAGTTTTCAGCACCAGTCAGTTTTCTAATTACAATACCTACTGAAAGTCTCTTCAATCGCAACAAATATCTCGATAATATGGCCTATTGAGACATTTGTTTTAAAATAAGTGGTATTCGGCCTCATAGTGACAGACCAAGCTTTCCAATATAAACTGGTAAGGATCATAAAAGTATGGATCATAATGCAAATATCTTTTTGTTGTAGGTCTGGACGCCGAACTCTACTATGTCAGAGAAGGAGTGGTCAACACCTACGCCACCGGCTTCATAGTCCCAGTGCCAGCGCATATCGCGGATCTCGAGTTCATGTGGCAGGCGCTTGGCAGAAGACCAGTAAGTACTTAACTCTACATGTAGTAGTTCTGAAATGACTGATTAGCAAACCTTGATTATCCTGTTACGTGTAAAGAATTCAAGGCGAGTCTAGGCTCAAAAGCCATCATCATCATCAGCCTATATGAACTCGGAGGCAGAGCCATTTTGTTACAGATTTACTCTTCCCATTTTAGTATAAGTTTAGTCTAATTTTATAAAGTGTACCTTCTGTGTAATTCTGTAAACAAATAAAAAATATTCTATTCTATTCTATTATATTAGTCCTAGTATAGTCTAGGCTTATAAAGGCAGTCAAACTAGTCCTTATAAAATACGTTTGCAAGGACTTGACCAATAGGATGTCCGATGTGGCGCGTTGGGCGAAGGTCCGGTTGCGACGCAGGAGGTTGCGGGTCCAATTCCCGCCTTAAGACATGTTTGTACGCTCTGCAAAATGTATTTATAGGGGTTTTGGGTATTTCCTATGTTTAATAAAATAATATCTATCTACATATGTATTGAGTTATCAGTCATCTAGTGGTAGTACCCATAACACAAACTTTGATTAGTATGATGCTGTGTGAATAATCCAGTATTATAATAATTTTTAGACGGACAATATGTCAACAAGTTATTGAAATGAAATGAAAATTATATATTTCTCTATATCCATAAACTATAATTAAGCTAAACATTAAGGATTAAAACTAACTTAACACAATGATAAAAATGAAAGAAAATATTGGTTATCCGCTCTCTTGGAAAAAGTTACTTATGTAGAGAGAGAAGAGGATTTTCATTTTATCAGACATTAATGACGTCAAAAATTGTAACTTATTTCAAGGTAAGAAATCTTGGCTTGTTTTGTGTCCTAATATGGTGGATCAATGAAATTATAAACTAACATATTACCTTTATTGCTGCCTACAGAAATGTAACTAAATAATTAAAGCTAGACCTGTTAAGTATTTAAAATTTGGAAAAAAAAATATGTTATTTTTAGAAATAGAAGCACGAATAGTAGATACTCCGGGAAATGCACTATCAAAAAGTTTCCATTTATAATATAACCAAGTGGTCTTGAATAGAAAGAACTTGAAGCCCCGATTCCATGCAATGCCTACCAATAAGGCAATTACAAAATGTCGTTCCTAATGTAGCACCCGACTACGTTTTGGCAGAGTTTCAGTCCAGCTGTGCCAAAGACGCTTAGATAAACGAATAAATATCTAAATTGGGTCAAAATTAAATTACCTAAACAATGAACGTTTCTTACAAACTGGTGGCCCAAACAGTTCAGCTAATAAAATTACTTATCCAACAATGAACACGCCTAGTTAGCAATGCTTTATTTCCCTCCGTGATTTGTATACTTTATTCGGTTTCATTGGAGAACTCGGAATTTGGAGACAAAAGAAGTATTTATTTAATGTTTAGGAACTTTCTAGTTCCTTAAAATTACTTATAATAATACTCTCCACAATTGAGCATAATTTAAAACTAGCGACCCACCTCGGCTTCGCACGGTATTATTATATGTATACAATATTATTTAATTATATGTAACCTTTCTCTAGAATCACTAAAACTACTAAAAAAAACCGCATCAAAATCCGTTGCGTAGTTTTAAAGATTTAAGCATACATAGGGACATAGAGACAGAGAAAGCGACTTTGTTTTACACTATGTAGTGAAGCACTACCTAAAGATTGAAATAAAGTGACACCGAATAATTTATCCTACGATAGACGTCAAAACTTTTTTCTTGTTTCTAACATTTTCATAAATGCAATTTCCCTTTAAAAAATAGCAATTAAGAAACTATAAAAGCTTAACTCCAGTTCCTATTTATTCTAAAATGACTACATTCAATAGACTTATGGTACAATCTGCCAGCTTTGGCACCGCGCGGCACGTTTCAATTTGGCCTGAAAGTGATTTAATTTCACAAAACAAAAGGCCAGATTAAGTCGTCGTTTTTCACTGTACTGAATATTTGTTGCTTAGCCGAATTGAATATTTACAAAAGAGCTTTACTGTGACAATTCTGAAAGCTTTTATATTCATTGAGTATTTCCAATAGCTGAACTTTTCAGAGCTTGTTCCTACTTCGAAATTGTTTACTGATCAATTAATTTTGCTCGTTGGGTTTTATATTTTTATTAAAATGATTTTATTATCGCTTCACTAAATTTCCAATTTTCAGAGCAATTTATTTCGTATCGTTTAATTAAACTCTGTAAACAATTTAACATATTGTAGTTACTTTGGGTAACAAGTTCTTTTGAAAAACCAACTCCAATTTATACTCACACGAACCAAACAATTTTGTCCAATAAACACCACACGTAAATCGATATAACCCTACTAAATTCAAAAGGCCAAAAGCCGGACAGCACATTACACTCACTCGCGCGCACTTTACACGCCTATAAATTAGCGTGGTGTATTAATTCATGGTTTATTGTTCACAGCTGCCATACGTCATGGGGATAGACTATGAGAGCCGGGGCGCCATGTTGCCGCCGCAGGTTAATATATCAGAGAGGGGGTTTGTGCCTACAACTCTACAGACTTTTAGGTGAGCTGCCTCTGATTTTTGCTAGTCTATATTGGATTGTAGATCTGATGTCTTTCATTATAATGTACTTATAAAAAAGTCGTCTTTAGTAAACACTTATTGGAAATAATTTATTTTTCTTTGCTTTTTTTAAGATGCTCTTAGATTTCGTAGCATATTCGTGGAAAATCTACTTCAGTTCAATCAGAAACTTTTTTTAAATATCTGAGAGTCATCACGCTTGATGTGTCAGTTTTATGGCCAGTGGGAAAAATAGAGTATATCTTGCCCGATGTTATTGTATTTTGATAATAGTATTTTATAATTTTCATTGATTTAGATTAATTTATTAGAGGTTTATTTAAGTTTATTTAATTATCAGGATGCCTTATTAACTTTAGCGAACAAACCCTTTGCATAATAATATAAACCAATGAAAAAATCATCTTAAATCTGTCCAGGGTCCGTCTTCCATGCACCGGCTCCAGAAGTGCAGAGATCCTCGTCACCATGCAGCTCAACATATCCGCGCCAGATCGTGCTCACAAGGATATCCGGCTCACGTTCAAAAGGAATAAGATATGTTTGAAAGGTGAGGTTTACTTTTGTGTTTTACGTGTTCTTCTGAGCTTATTCATTTTAGGTAGTACATTTAGTTTGGGATGTATAATTTAGTATATAATTATAGTGTACAATATAATTTAGGTTGATGATTTTTGGTTAAATCGAGAGAGATAGTAATAAAACAATTTGTTTTTATTATTTCATTTCACTGAGTAGATTTTAATACATTTCATCACCTACAATATTTTTGTGCAAATCTACACGTAGCATAAAAATATTGTATGTAATAAAATGTATAAATATCACAGGATCTACATGGAAAAAGCTATATATTTTTTAAGTTATAATTCAAAAAAGATATTCTAAAATATCTTATTCAACGATAAAAGTACGAAACAAACTTTACTAGTTTGTGAACAGTATAAAAAAAACATTATAAAACTATCACAAAGTTCCTATGCAGAATCCACAAACTATTTGAAAAATTGACAAACTTACCCCATCATCCCCTAGACAAATCACTTTATGGCCGATGGGTGCACTAAAACACATAAACTAAAGTTGTGAACACTTCCCCTGAGCAATAATAATAACCATAAATTCCGTCCCATACCGTTGTACGAATAAGTGCGTAAATAATAATGTGACAGTCTTGGTGGTTTTGGGGACAAACCATCTAGGTAAGTGGTTAATGATGATGTCGCGGGTGAATTAAAAGTTTTAGGAAAGGGGTACATGCACTTATTCAAATTGTGTCTATATTTCTTTGAGCCGCCTCCGAGAATGGAGTTATGAGTCATTTTTATATTGCATTCACTGCCTAACCTCGGCTGTGTCAGATCTCTGGTGTAGTTTTAAAAGTTTTTAACATCAGTTCTAACCATGTTTTGTATTGCTCTTTGTTTGATCTCTCTTTTAACGCTTATAGTAGTGGTACATTTATTATGAAGAATAGCTATGAGGCATTTCAATGTGGATGATTTTATATCTGTGTATTTTGTATCACAGCAAAATGAAATCACAAAATAAGTTAAATGACTCATAGGCAAACGCTATAAGTAGAGCTTATTTTCATATTTTTACATAAAGAACACAAAGAACTCCATTCAAAGAATGTAAAAGAGACTTCCATAAAATCACTTTACGAGACTGTACACAACGATTGAAATTACGTCTTTATTCGCGAAATCACTCCCCTTCTTTATTAGCATGTAGACGTTCCTGCAGACGCAACAGGATATTCAGAGGGATTCAGGACACAGTCCAAATGAGATTGGCTAGATCAGTCTGTAAGTTCCTGCCGGATTATCGAAACAGACCTTATGTAGAATTTCTGGGCAAAAAGGCGCAACCCATTTAATTGCCTCTACCAATTGCTGAACAATATGTTCAACGTCAATTAGCCTTATCTTCGAATGAAATTAATTCGGTATTTCCAATTTTTACTAATCAGCGTTTTTTTTGCAATCAGCTCAGCTATTTTACAAACGGACTAATTCTCCACCCGGTGATGTATCTCAGGTATCAAATCTTAGGATCGGCGCCGATTCACCTTTATAATGTGGAACAAAATGTGTTCCTAAAGTAAGCGTCTCCAAGCAAGTGGCGTTCGTTCAATACTCAAATTATTTGTGCTTAACAACCGATACCCGAAAATACACTTTCAAATATGTAAAGGTTCAATCATAAAAGTGTTTATGATAAACTTTTTTACGGTAATTTTTTTTTATTGTCAACTTTCACTATGTTAACTTTCATTATATTTGTCCCCTTTGAATACAAAATTTCAAGAGAAAAAACTTTAAAAATGCCTTTTTTTACATTATATTGATTTTACTCCAGTGACTCTCTTTTAACCTTTGGTTATCTGTAAGATTGATTGCCTGCTTTAAACGATAAAGCCACCAACTCTTTAACCTTCTATAGGATTAAACTTGGTTACGAAAAAAGTGTTTTTAATAATCAGGGGGATTGAATAAACAATTATTTATTTCACTTGATTTTTAATGTTTGTTTTAAATGTTTTTAACGAAAAAGACCCAGCAAGGTAGTAAATGATCCAGCTGCTCTGCTTATCTATGAGGAAGACGCAATAAGAGGGTGCCCAAGGCGATACTAGCCCTCTTTTAATGTGTTTACAAGAGTATCGATTGTTCCGCTGCGTGCTATTTGACTTGGTAATTTACTTGTTCTTTACGCGAACATCGTTTGAAGGCTGTTTGTTGTTTTTTGATAGATTTTTTGAGAGATTGAGTGTTTGATGTCGAACTTATTGTTATTGTAATAAGAGAAAACTGATCGTTTTTGTGATGTGCTTGTTCATTAAGTTTTTTTCATTCAAATTTTCGACACGCTAATTCAAATGGTAAATTTTTATCTTACATGTTATGTTTTACAATAGTCTTAGATTTGCAAAAACCCGTGTAGGCAGATTTTGCTTAAATAGTGAAATAATACCTACTGGTTCTACCTACTGGTGAGTTATTACATTCAGGTAGTAAGGTAGGTAAGAACTTAATTAGTTTATGTAATGTATTGTATATCGTCCGAGTCTTGGCGAGCTCGGATTTTTACGTGCCATAAATCTATCGTCGCAGATATCGCTTATAATGGCCCTTCCAACACGCTGACTGACTATAAAATTACAATATTCAAACATTAAAATAACTATAGCCAATAAAACACTTAAGTTAATGATTTACCGTTTAAGCTAGCGTGACAAAATTAGAATGGAAAAAACTTGATAAACAAGTACAACAACAAAACAAAGACCACAAAGCATTTTATCCAACATAAAAAACCTTCTTCCCCGGTAATGATATTAGATGATACCCCACTAAATGAAATATTAGGGGTAATAGAAAAAAAACTTCTGCGATTCGTAGGGGGAGGGAAAAAGATGGTGGAGCTAATGGCGATATAATAAGGCAGGTACGCACTTAGGAAGTTTTTATTAAATATCACCCTAATTTTATGTTCTTCAACGTTTTCCGGGGTTCTAATTGGGTCTATTTGTTGAGTTATTGAGAGGCACCTGAAAGTTTTGTAGGTAGACTCGACGTAATTCTTAATTTCAGGATATTTTCCAAGTATATATTTTATTTCTCTTCGTTTAAAATAAGTCTAAAATAACTTTCATCATCATCAACCTATATTAGTCCACAGCTGGACATAGGACCAGTCTGCAGCTAGGTAGGTACTTTCTTATTGATATCTGAAGCTTAACTTAAAACCATGATTCGGTTTTTCCGTGAGCCTCTTAGGCTGACTGGTGTTCACCTAATAAATGGACAACAGATAATAATCAGCGGCTTGGTCGGTCAACTTTGATGTACATAATGTATAATGTATGTAACGTCTGTCAAAGATAAAACTCGATTTGTACGTTTAATGTATTTAGAATAACGATCTAATGAATACGCTCCTATCTTTGAATTAGCATAATTATTCTAAATACTTCGAGATTTCGATTTGATTGTGTCTTGAAAATGTTTCCGAACATGGTATAACCTTATCATTCCCTGTCCCGGGTCGGCAACTGATATTCAACTGATCATTTGTAATTTCAAATTCTTCCAACCAGAATATTAGGCAACTGAAAAATACAAACACAGTACTCTTAGGACCTCTGGTAACTCGCGTAATTAATTTATAGCTGTAAACTTGCTATTTGAAGTAACATTTCTTTCTCAGGTTTATCAACAGTAGTCCCTCTGAATGAAACAGCCCGCCTCGCTGGCGATGCCTCCAGAGGTTCAAATGGTGTCATCTTCGCTGCCGGTGGTTGTGCCGCCGCGGCATTGGCATTGCTGGCTGCTGCTGCCGCTGCTGGGACGCTGTACCGGCGGGGCAGCAAGGCGAGGCATCATGATTCTATACAGTAAGATGGATTTATTTATTTATTCCTTCGATCGAAATATACCCTAGATACACTAGACGCTTCCGACTGGTATTGAAATGGATACATTGAGCTACCTTTAGACTGTCTGCAACCGTCTGCAGTTAGCTCAATAGTTTTAATTGTATAGTTTTATATTTTTCTATTCCTTGATTGTAATTTCATTGTTAATAAACCCTAGATACAACTATAAAAGTAATGTAAGTGTAGAACATAATGAAAATGAAAGTAAATGGGTTTACTTTTTATATATAACTAGCGACCCACCCGGCTTCGCACGGTTGTATTATACGTATAAACCTTCCTCTTGAATTACTCTATCTATTAAAAAAAATTGCATCAAAATCCGTTGCGTAGTTTTAAAGATTTAATCATTCAAAGCGACATAAGGATATAGGGACATAGGGACAGAAAAAGCGACTTTGTTTTATACTATGTAGTGATAATGAAAATGTTTGAAGTGGATTGTTTGTTAGCATTCTCTGTACTTGAGATGGTTAAAGTGGCATTAGAAAAACTCAAGACGGTGCGAAGAACTGACATACTTTTATTCGAAATGATAAAGGTACATACTACAAAACTATAAAAATAACCTAAATCAGTTTACCTATTTAAAGTTTGGTTCTCTTTTTATGAGGTACCTATATGTATTTGAATCGCGTTATTTCCTATTTCATTAATTATGAATGAAGTCTAGACTTTATTCATTGCACTTTTATTTTTCACTAAGTCCAGAGATTTAAGAGAATTTTATTATTACTTACTGCTTTCTGGAATGGAATGGAAATGAATAACATTGCCAAAATAATTTTGGATATTTTATGATACGATGATATTTGATGAGGAAACAAACTTATTTTAATCCATTATTCTGATCGTAAAACAAATTGAGAGTTTCAAGGACTTCTTTTGAGATCTAATCCAATCATTTCAAAAAGTCGATTAGAAAAACAAATAATCTCGATTTCAATGAAAACTTTGTAATGGAGTTTTAAAAGAATCCTTGAAGTTAATGAGAGGAAATTTTGGATTGTTAAATTAATGGTTCAATTTCTAACTACGTATTTACCAAAGACAATTACAATCTAATATAGAATAGAAAACTCGTATTTACAATTGAGCTACAGACTGTTGCAAACAATGTATTATACGAGTATTATTCATGTCAATACAAAACCTACGAATACCAAATTTTGGAAATCCACCCCAAATAGAAAGTAGATCTAAGGGTTTTGCCTTGACATTTAGCAAAAAACATAGAGCGCAATCGATACACTCATAGCGAAATTTAGCACAATTAATTTTTTTTATTATGGTATTTAAATTACATCTACTGCATAACTATTTACCGAGGTTACGGATGTTTTCTACGAATTTATATATTTTATTAACAAAATACACTAAACAGGACTAAGAATATGCAAAATGTTGCCAAAACTGTTATTATACTCGTATCTCCGTAATGGTCTTGTTGCATTAGTAATAAACACGATAAACTTAAACTTAAAACTCAAAGTGCTTTATTTTCTTTAGACCTTAAATGACTCTTGGACACGTCAGAAAGTTCGTATAGAGGTACATTTACTGGGAAATAAAATGTTCATTTAGATTTTTTTTCACTTCAATCTTTTTAATATAATATAGATAAGAATACATAGAGCCTCTAATATCTTACATATTAGGCCAAGCCCTATCAATAGGCGAACCCTTCTGTCAAGTTTGATGGATGACGCGGTACAAAAGGTTTTAGCGATAGACAAGTAAAATATTGTTCTAGTTATACGATATCAAACTATTATGTGTAAGGAGCTAAAAGTTGGGTCTAATGAGGGGTGGATTTTATACGCATTTGTTATGTTAAATAATCTTTTAAGTGAAAATACTTATTTGGCAATTTAAAGCTACCGTACTTATGATCTTAGGTAGATTAGGGAAGTCTATGTCCAGCAGTAGACTAATATATGATGATGATGATGATATGATTTTATGTAGATACTTATGTATTAGGCCTCGGTATCAGAACTCATAATTTTTTTAAGTTTAGGTTATCCATTTTAAAAGCAAAAACTGATGTTTTTTATTTCATTTTAAATAGGATTTGTAAGAAGTTAAATACAGTTTAAATTATTCAGTCAGTCTAAAAGGGATATTCAAGGAGGATTTGGATATCAATCTGCAGCGAATACGTTATTACTTTGGTAAACTATGAACGTTTTTTGTCGTAGCACATCGTACACAACCGCAGCGTATGGAAGTCACCAGAACGTCCTTCTAAGATTGGACACACTGGGCAGGCCTCCGAGTTCCACGGGCTCCTACGCCACTATAGCTAGTCTACATAAATTCCCTTTTGGTAAGTTTAGAATGGTATGAGGACATTAGCACGAAGGATATTTACGTGAAAGGACATGTGCGCGAGGAACAATTTCTTTCATTTGTCTTTCGCGCAAGTGTTACTTGCATAAGTGTCTTTCGCAAAAGTATACCAGTTAAATAGTAGTGTTTAATTTCCCTATCAAGTCAGAGTCACAAGTGCTTTTTTCCCTATAATTTCTATAAAACCGGTCTCTTCCAAGCATTGTAATATATAAATCCATGAGTACGTTCACGGAAACCTCGTTTGGTATATAAATGTATTTAAACCACAAAATAAAATTAGGTATACTACGATCACTTAACGCAATCGCAGCGAGTAAATATTCAAATGTGGAATAACTCTCAAAAAGTTTAATCTACTAAAAACATTATGTAAACTTTTTAATCGACCTCTTTCTACACTCATTGTACCTACTTAAATATTATTAATTCCATTTTTAAATTTTGGACACATACCATAAGTACCTACAAAAACATTATTAAGTAATTCTCCTTTTAAATTTTGAACTTTCATAACAGGTAGCCGAAGATCGCCATCGCCGTACGCGACAACTCACATAGGAGAGCACGTGTATGCGAAACCAGAGTCGAGGGTCTCCTACTACGCGGCTTCTAACTTGACGCATGTTTCACAGGTATGTAGCTACTAACGCCATAAGTGCCTGTTTGAACCTAATAAGGCTGGTTAAGTAGAAACTTCGCATAGCTTTTTATGAACTTTCTAGTTTCCTTTAGGTCCAATCGAGTTATAGAAAAGTTTAAAATTAAGTGTGTGGAAGAAATTTTCCTTTATTATCATAATTTTATTGAAGGAATTCATTTAAGTGCTTTAGATCGTCGTTTTTAAGGTGACATTGTTTCACAGGATTAATTTATACATAATTAAATATAAATATCTAATTTATAAGCTTTGGGGCTTATTATTTTATTATTTATTTAAAACTTTATTGCACTTAAGTACAAAGGGTGGGCTTAATGCCGAGGCATTTTCTACCTGCCAACCAAAAACACATGTTGAGACACAGGGTTTGCGTGCTAATATTAGTTTTACAAATTATAAATACTATACAATAGTTAACAATAATAACTAATCAAGTTAATAACCTACAGTAATAAATATATCTATATATATATATACATATATATTTCTATAAAAACATCTTTTATGAAACCAAAGAAAGTAAATAGGTATAGTTTTATAATGTATATAAAACAAAAACAATATCAATATAACCTCTTGAGAAAGTGCTTACGCACCATCTGCTTAAAAGTGTCGCGTGTCTTTGCCTTTCTTATGTCCAGAGGCAAATCATTCCACAACCGTACTGCCTCTACAGAGAAAGAATTTCCGAAAAAGGAGGTGTTATGCACTGGTATTGATAGGAGAAGATTATCAGAGGAACGAAGGTTTCTACTATGATCATCGGCTAGGAAATTAAAGCGGTCCTTTAAGTAAATGGGGCCCGAAGGATCTATTATGATTGAATACAGTAAACAAAGGATCCTAAGATTTCTTCGTTCGCGGATAGGTAACCATTTAAGCATAGCTCGATATTTGCTAACATGATCGTACTTGCGGAGATTGTAGATGAAACGGATACCTGTATTTAAAAGACGATCTAGTTTATTGAGGAGATCCTCGTTTAGATCAATGAACACAGCGTCGGCATAATCGATAATTGGAATGAGAAGAGAGCTTACTAGAGTGATTTTGGTAGTAGTCGGAAGGAAGTTTTTAAGACGTAGAAGTGAGTGAATAGAGGCATAGAATTTTCTGGAGATTTCTTTGATGTGGGGAATCCAACTGAGTTTTCTATCAAAAATGACACCTAGATTTTTAACAGTGGGGGAGAGAGGAATATCAATCCCGTTATATTGTAGAGGGGATAAGTTTTGATCATCTATCTTTGCCAATTGACGTGAGCTACCTATTAAAATGGCCTGGCATTTGTTAGGGTTAACCTTAATGCCAAACTGAGTGGACCAAGTTGAGAGTTTATCCAGTTCACCATTGAGGAACTTAATGGCATTATCTAAATCATCTACAGAAGAGGAGTGGTAGAGCTGGAGATCATCGGCGTACATATGGTAATGACAAAGAAGGTTGTGAGAAAGAAGGTTAATAAAAAGTGAGAAAAGAAGTGGAGAGAGAATTCCGCCTTGTGGCACACCAGCTTCGATTTCCAGCCAAGCCGAGAAATCAGCACCATTCCGGATCCTTTGTTGACGGTTTTTCAAAAATGAAGCAAACCAGTCAACAACGGGTGAAGAAAAATTCAGTCGGGGAAGAAGTGTGAGTAAAAGATCGTGGTCTACAGCGTCAAAAGCGCTGCTAAAGTCAATTAAGACGAGTAGCGTGACGTGGGATTTCTCCATGTTTTTCCGTAGGTCCTCCGTGACGTTTAGAAGCGCCGTAGTGGTGCTATGACCTTTTCTGAACCCAGATTGAAAAGGATTAATAAAATTGCTATTGGAGAGATACTCTGTTACCTGGGAGTGAACAATCGCTTCAACAACTTTAGACAGGAATGGGAGAATTGATATTGGACGATATTGATTAAGTGAGACAGGATTTGAAATTTTGGGAAGAGGGATCACATGAGCTTTACGCCATTGGTCAGGAAATTGAGAAGACATGAGAGAGTAATTAATAAGATGGGTAACCGTGGGAAGAAGTTGCTTAAGGATGTGGGAGATCATGATGCGACCAATGTTATCACTGCCCACCGCACTAGATTTGAACGAGTTAAAAATCTTTCGAATTCTATCTTCACTAACCGTGGTAAAGGTGAAAGAGTCGTTGTTTGGCAAAGCCATATTAGAAATTTGAGTAAGAGCTATAGTTTTTAGGTCAGGATCTATTTTGTCTCTAGAAGTAAAGTGTTTGTTTAAGGCGTCAATATTAGTATTAAGTATTATATTATGAGACCTCTGTCTACCAATTCCCAGAGAGTTCAGAAACCTCCATAAGCTTGCTGGAGAAGCAATATCAATTTGTGTCATAATGTGTTTTTTCTTGGCGTTTCGAACTAACATATTGCAGCGATTACGATAATGTTTGTAAGAGTTCCAATTTTCTTCGCATCTATTACTTTTAAATTTTCGGAAAGCTTTATCCCTTCTTGCCATGGCCTTTCGGGTTATATCATCAAGCCAAGGTGCTGGTGCATATTTCATTTTAACAAAGTGGATGGGAGCATAAATGTCATATAAACTAATAATATTAGTGTTGAGAAAGTCTACCTTTTCATCTATAGAAGGATAAGACTCTATCTTATTCCAGTCAACTGCCGTAGCTGCTTCAACAAGTTTTGTGAAATCAAGCCGTGAGAAGTTGCGTTGGCTGACAGCCATTGGCTTGGTCTTAGGAGGTCGGATTTTGTACGCAAGGTAAAGAAGTTCATGATGGGAGAAAGCAGGTGCTGAAAGTTGGCCATATGTTGATATACGGTCAACCTGTGATGTTATAATAAGATCAATTAAACTATCAGAGTGAGAAGTATGATGGGTTGGAATAATGTTATTTACTATGTTTAGATTTACTGAGTCAATAATGTTGTGAAGCTTGTCTGCTCTCCATTTCAGTCTTTCCGTAAGGAGACAAGTATTGAAGTCACCAAGAATGATAACATGTGTATAGTCAGATACAAGTTCTTCTAACACTGTTTCTAATTTATCAAAGTAATCTATGGTTGGAGGACAGTATACTACTCCAAGCAACAGCTTGACCCCCAAATCAATCTCCAGAAAAAGATATTCAGCAGTCTTGCTGTAAGCAGACGGTGACTGACAGATGACCTTAAAATTTAGTTGGCTTTTCAAATATATTGCTACACCTCCACCACCCTTTCCTGTGCGATCATTCCTAGCCATAATAAAGCCAGGAATGGGATAGTAAGAAGAGGGTAGAGATGGTTTAAGAAAGCTCTCCGACACCATAACAATATCGGCACACCCTGAACTAAAGGTTTCAAGAAGGTCAGAATGATGTTGTGGAATGCTTTGGGCATTTATGTGACATATATTGAGATTTTTTTTGTATGGAGCAAACACATCAACAAGTAACTCACCAAGAGTTGGGCTTCCATCACTGGCACTTTCAAAAGAGGCTTCACAGCTGGTTATAGCGGAATGAAATGATTCATCATTATTACTAGTGCTATCGGCAAAGGACATTAGATAGATACCTATTACTATACTTATCTTTTATAATATCTTTATAAATAATATATACAATGTATGCTATAAACAAGAAAACTTATAAAACCTACAATAATTATATTAATACCACAGATCTATAAACATTGTGATATTAGTTGCACAAACCTAGCCAGCTCCTGTAGAGAAGATATGAAGGAGAAACATCTTTGCACAACTGAGGTTAGTTAGTTCCACACAAATTTGTTACGTGTTTGAGCAATTCACTTACTTACATATGAACAGCAGTCAAAGATATTGAGATCAGCAGTCACAAACATTGAGATCATAGTCCCGTATTCGGTTTTAAAAAATAAGACTAAATTAAATTAAAGAAGTTATTGCAACTTTTATAGACAAATGAATGACACACTGGAAAAACAAAGAAACAAATGAAGGGCGCAAAAGAGAAAAAAAAATAATCTAACTAATGTAAACAAAACAAAACACAAGTGACATTGCATTGAAGTGACATTGCAAGGTCCCTACGCTTTGATTTGACAATGACAGTTACATAATAATTTGAAGGTTATGTCACCTGTTGGTTTGACACTCTAACAACACGAAGTCAAGTCAGTCAAATTAGTCTGCGTTTGACACTGACAATTTACAGATTGAAAAACATATCACCCGCTAGGCCTAGGCGCTTCAAGTGTATTTACCTATAAATAGAGTTGGTTGATATGTTAATCACTATAGTCTCATTCATTCCATGGTCACTGTTCACTTCTTGTTGGAACTATGGCCGGGAGGGAAGGGCTACTTATGGCCCTTGCGAGGCAGGGATGACGCCGCAGACATCGTCGTCGGGGCCACCGACGACGCAGTCGCGCCTGTCGCTGCAGCTGCCTGCTTACGGGTTGTCGGCGGCGGCGGCGTGGGTCCTGCTGCCGCCTGCCGGCTGGATCCTGATGTCACCTGCGATCTCGCGGAGTTGGTGCTTGGCGGCTTATTAGATGAGCCTTCCGCTGGCATGGCTGGATGTTCTTTAGCGAGCGATTCTAGGTCCTCCAATGATGTGATACGTTTCCGGTCGTTGTTTGGAAGTTTTATGAAGATGGCGCCGTCACGAGTCCAGCAGCCTCTAACTCCAAAGTGCAGACGAGCTGCTACGAAGATGGCTTGCCTAGATTTTGTAAGGAATTCACTGATGACTGTAGAACTGGCTTTCAGTCTTGACTTTTCTTTCCAAACTGCATTTCTAGCTCTGTCATCTGTAAACCTTATTAATATTGGACGGCTCCCAGTTGGTTTTTTCAAGCCCAAGCGGTGGCATAGCAGAATATTATTGAGGCCGATTTCATTCATATTCAGTTTCGAATTGATTATGCCGAGGATGACTTTGGAGCAATCTTCACTGTCTGATTCTTTTATGCCATTGAACAGTAGGGCATTTCTTCTGTTGTAGCTGTCTATTTCATCAACCTTTATCGTGAGTGCCTGTATCTGCAAGCGTAGGCTCTGTAAACATGTCCAGGCAAGGTCTCTGAAATTTTTGAAGTCTTCGGCTAATTTTTCTATGCTAACCTTACTGTCACTGGAGACAGCCTGCTGCAGGGACTTCTCATAGGCATCCATTCTTGATAGAAGAGAGGCCTCCATGGTTCTCTGAGCTTCCTTTAGCTCCTGCACTTCAGTCATTGCACAGATTTTGAGGTTATGCCAACAGGATATGCGCAACTTTACACAATCACGACATTCGCGAGTCACTGAATAGATTTTTTGTTCAATTGCTTTATGGAATAAAGAATTGAAGGTAATGTAGGCGAATTTATAGGGTTTATTGGGCGAATTATGAAATTATTTATAGTGAAAGAAAAATGTAAGCAGTGTTGCCAGGTCGCACGCCGCAAAAAAAGCTTATAAATTAAGTTGAGTATAAAATTAGGTTAGTTTTTTAAGAAATTACCAGTTTTCCTTTGTCGGAAAAGTTTGAAACATAAAGAGTGGAACAAAAATTTTCCTTGACCTGTAGTTTCTTCTGTGTTGCTAGAATGAATTATATTCCTTCGTTTATCTCAAAAATTGTCATGAAAATAACAATCAATAAATAGAAACAAATTAAAACCAGTATGTACTATAATATTCAACAATTGAGCTACAGACGGTTGCAATTAGTCTAGAGGTATCTCAAATGATCCATAACAATACCAGTTGGAAGCGTCCATAAGACTCCGGCTGCATTACTACGCTGTATGGCAATGATCAGAGTATCAGATATTTTATACAAAATCGGAAAGCCGCTTACCTACGGTCACAACTCCAAGAGGAGCTAATGTTTTACTGAGTTAAGTGCCTAATTAAAGCTTATGAACGATTCGTTTCAGAAGTTATCATTTACTTGCGAAGGTCCTGAAAGATTTCGGCGCTAATTTCAGGTCCAGTAAAATGCGCACTGCCTTCTAAAACAAGTAAAACCACATTATAGAAGCAGTGTGCACTTTAAATATATTCTGTTGATTCATACATGAATTATCACACAAAAAAGTATTATTTGGCTTTACGGAGGCTAAAAAACATATCTTACTTTGGGTAAACTTCAATACTTCCCCTATAGGTGAAATTAACGTCTCTACAGTCCGTAAGAAGTCCGAACGATTTTCGAATAATCGATTTCATGACCCCGTATTATAAACTAAATAAATGAATTATACGGCCTTATTATTGAACATTCCACTGAGAAACCTAGCTAGTAACATGTGACAAACACCAACCAGTCCTAAAACAGGCACTTTCTCGGCTAGTCAAACTTACATGGCTTGGCACTGCGCCCGGAATTCTGCCTTGCCGACATTCATTGGAAATACGGTTACAAACGGTGTCGACTGGATTATCCATTGGTACCAACCAGCTTACTATACTTTCAGATGATATACATTTTATAAGAGTTGGAAGAGAATTTTGGCATCTTTGGCGCTACAAGGACGTAGTATCACTATTAAATTTATTTATTGTATTAAGTATATTAGTCGTCTAGTACCTACCCATAACACAAGCTCTCCTTAGCTCGAGGATGGTGTGTGGATTGTCCAGCATTGTTTTACTATTGCGTTAGTTACTTTGGTTGCTAAGCCAGATAACAGAGATGAGATTTAAAATAAATATTTTTCTGTCTTTTTCGTCTCACTTTTTCTCGGTAGAATTTATAATCTCAAGATCAGCTTTAAAAAAACAGTTTAAATCTATACAAACAAAAGAAAAAGTGATCTATACACAAAGAAGCGAATATAAAAACTTTTTTTGCCTATTCAAATAAAAATATACTTACACAATTTAAATTATAAATGCAAGACAGGATAAATAAATACAGATAAGTTGTTCAATGGAAGATATGAGCGATTTCTCACACACACAACATTAAGACATTTTTTATTTCTTGCTTAAGTCTTTTTGTGTTCGACTATGTGGATTATCCAGAATTCTTCTTCTTCTCCACGACTTTATCCTACGCTATTGTCCAAAATTATTTATTGTTATTTATCGGAATCAAATACTATATTATTATATTCAAATTCTAGATTAATCATCACATTAATCAAAATTAATTCGACCCTAGGGAAATCACCTTACAAATCCCGCTTAGAGCATATTACAGCAATCAAACTAAACAGTCTTGTAATTGCTTGCCGTCACACCTTAATTGCTTAATGATTCAAGTGCCTCGCAGTTTGGCAGGTGAATTCACGTGGGATTCTGAATCTTGTCAGTTTGTAATAAAGATTAAGATACAATTGCGTAGCTGCTGAATAAACTCATAACTCAAAGAGTGATTGTTTTACTGGCTTGTAAAGAAGTCTGTAAAATAACCTGAATCTTACATAAATGTGATACAAAATGTTTCTATGTGGACGAGGAAGTAAAGGAAAATTGACATCAAATGCGTGAAATGTTTAATCGTAGAATATTTTACATATTTTATGTCCAGACAAAACAATAGTATTACATTTTTTTATTATAAATTAAGTTTTAATTTACTATTATTAATTCACATTTCCGTGGTCTCGGGTCATATAGTGGCCCGCTTCTTCGGTAAGCATGTATATATACTAGTTGTAATTTTTTCTATTCCTTGATTGTAATTTTCGTTGTTAATAATAATAATAATTCCGGACAGTCCACACAGCATCATCTAGCCCCAAGCTAAGCAGAGCTTGTGTTATGGGTACTAGATGTCTGATTTACTTATACCTATACTTATGTGCGGTATAGAAGCCAACAGCATAGCCCTTTCTTTAGATAAACTATCTAAAACCTGGAACACTAAGCATAGAGGGGCAGATAGTTTCGATAAAAAACTGGAAAATTCCATCTTATCCGAATAACATCAAGTAGGTATCACCCTCACGTTACATAAACCCAAACGCGTTTACTAATAAAGCGTGCTAATAAACACAGTCATATTCATTCACAAGATCATAAAACACAAAGCCTACACCGACCGTCATAAACCAGACTTTTCAAAGGCTGAACAATACCATTTTACGATGGTAGCTCGGTCTACCATTCACAGGCCTAGGATTAGTCCTAAAAGTTATCTGCCACACTCGCCCGTTTGTTGTAGCATGTACCAATAAAGACATTTGGCACTGTGCTCTGTTCCGCTTTATTTGTCAGGTCATAAATTCGTACAGTTTACAATACAGTGCTTTTGGTTTTAGAGTGGAATGGACTGAGGTAGTGGACAGTGAAATAGGTGCGAGCAAAGTCGTTTATGGTCATGATTTGCCTTGTTTGGTAAAGCAAGCTTGTTTTACTAACATGTTAAACTCAACCAATTCTGCAAGCTCTAAAAAAAGTAACGGATCCGGCTGAATATTGTAACTACAGAATTTGTTCTGGATTCTGCAACAACATTTTAAGTAGGATACTTTTTATGGTTCCGTAACCAAACGGTAAAAACGGAACCCTATTACTAAGACTTCGCTAACTGTCCGTCCGTCTGTCCGTCCGTATCGACTTGTACTTGACTGGTTTTTATCTCCTTAAAATGCAGCAAAGGTGCGAGCTGAATTTAGTTAAGTTTGCTATAACGATCAAAACATTTGAATGAAAACGCTCATAACAAAATTACATTCAAAGGATAGAGCTACGTCTCAACAATAAGGAAAAGCAAAATATATGTCACCACGAGATTCAATGGACATTTCCAATCCACTGCTCAAACCGCTTCATCTCATGCCTTGATGTTCAGCTACCTCAGATAAATTAACCCACATTACGTGGCTTCCGCTGATCTTTGGTTAAGCAATCCCGCAAAGTAGTTTTAATGGGATTGTTCAAGCTATGCGGTAGAAATCTCGCAGTGAATTGCTCCGTCGGATTAAATGTTGTGCTATTAATATTGTCTCGCGGCTAATGGATGTTTAAATCAAAGTAATTGTTTTTCTAATCGAGCTTGCAGAGAACATTGCTTGTATTTAATCGAAACGATACCTACCACCTTTCAAAGGATTGCAAACGTTAGGTACTATTTTCAATTTAGCTACGAGTACAAAGTAAAATTTAATGTTTTCAAATCTTAACAAGTAGAATCAAAAACAAATGACATTTTCTTAATATTGTTTCCTCTATAATTGGAACCTTCTGCGGCATTATTTTTCAAACTCATTCCGAACACATTAACGTTAATAGATGGGTACACGCATGATATTATAAAGCAGGCAGCTACATAACTACACTGCATGATTATACGCTTTACCAGTTTGTAGCTCACTTTATGAGTAGTTTACTGACTAAAATATGTGAATAAATAAAAGGAAAGGGTTCTACGTCTCAGTTGTCCATCAACATAATTAACGTGTTTCATGGGTTCAACTGCAGCTGTGTTGTTGCAAAGAACTGATGAGCGAAAAACTTCTCCTTCCTTGTCAGCGCCTCGTTAGTGCAAAATTTTGTAACTTCCACTGTAAATAAAAGCTTTTCTTTCCAACTAAAACGCCCCGTGAATAAATAAAGGCTTTTAAAAGTGTCAGGGTTTGTTTCCTTTGAAATTCTTTCGCAATCTGAGGGGTGAATTGTGCATAAAATGTGGCCTTTACCTCATCAGGAATCCAATTTGAGACGAGTTACCATCTCCCTGTAGGTGATACAAACGCAATGCAATTAGCGTCTTTATACGAAGCATTGAAAACGGATATAGAGAGAGAAGTGGAAGCGTTTAATCTTATCTAATATTTTGTTTCTTGGTGTAGGTAGGTAATGAATTAATGAATGAACATTTTATTGTACCTTTTTGAAATATAAAACAATACTAAATTAACTTATATCTAATTTTATCACTACATAGTATAAAACAAAGTCACTTTTCTGTCCCTAAGTCCCTTTGAATGCTTAAATCTTTAAAACTACGCAACGGATATTGATGCGGTTTTTTTAATAGATAGAGTGATTCAAGAGGAAGGTTTATACGTATATTAAAACCGTGCGAAGCCGGGGCGGGTTGGTTATGAAGTTCACTACTACTACACTGTTGCTTATTAGTTACTAGCGATCCAACATTTTTCATTTTTAGATGTGATTTGGTAGAAGTAGAAGTATATTCATTCCATTGCCAATATGGTCTGAAATATCCTAAAGTCCTGAATGAAAAAGACTTAATTAGAGTTCTTCAAAAACTGCATCGCAACAAGTACTCCTTTGACACCATTCTACGCTCCTGTCGCTTCCAGTTAATCATAGTCCGTTCATTATTGGGGCTTGGCAAGGAACCGAGTTTTTAATTTGCAACCCCCTGTCTGCAAATTTATCGCACGGCTGGAAGTCTTTGGGTCTCGGAAATATGAATAAGTATCCTCCGGGTGGAAGGTGTTAATGAAGGCTACAGTTGTAAATTAGCCATTTTGTGTTGTTATGTGCGTTTTCAGACTTCGCTTTGGTTTTGGATTGAAACCTATATTCAATTTGTCTACCTCATAGGGAATCTACGAATTTGTGATGCTCCAAATCACTGTGGCGACAGAAAAAATCATAACTGTATTAGGCCTTCATAAAATAAATTATCCACGGCTCCCTAGATGCATTCAACTTGGAAAAATGTACACGTGCAGTTTAATGCACCGCGCGCTCTACTCAAGGCTATAGCACAACAACTTCCAATATTTAAAGCACCGGGTAGCTACACACTATCTACTTTCAAAGCTTTTACCTATAATCAAGTTACTGGATCGAAAGCGATCGCTTCCAACTCTATTAGTGATATCGCTCGCTTCAGCGATTGGAAAACTTAATGCAGTTACTGGCTTTCCTGCAGGTCCCCTTATAATGCCTCTATACCAACATCTATGTAAGATATTTATAAATAAATTAAAGTAGGCAGACACCGTGTTTTGCAAACTAACTTTGTATTCAGAATTTGTTTTTAGATTGTTTTACGGTTTTGGGTGTATACAAACATATAGTATAATGACAAGATATTGTTTAACATCTTAGTCCCTACCACATTTACACAAAAATTAAAAGACGGAAAGATGAGTGACTCGTTGAACATGTACTAAATAACACACGGCCTGCAACAATAGATAAATAGGTTGAGATCTTATGTTGCTAGATGACTGAGCTATGTAAACACAAATATATTATCGACTCTACTTTCAATAACCAGACAGTATTATGTATTCAAAGGCTGTGGAAATATTTGCTTGTAACGTTGCTTATTAGAGAAATGTAACTTGGAAAATATTCGTATACTCATGGATTCTGTTAAAAGATAGGTATTTTGTACAGAATTGTTATTGGATGTCCTCAATTGGACTTCCAATAACTTTAAATTGTATATTTTTGTGAAGTGACACTTTGGTAATTGTCTTTTACTAAACATTAATTCAACAAGGCACGACTGCTCAATCAATAAAATTAAAACCTTTTCAAAAACTATACGACCTTAACGGGACTATTGTTATAACATGTTAAACTTTCCACAGCAAACTATTCCAAAAGACCGGGTGACAGATCCAGCAGAGCAACTCCGGATACTGACCACTCCTCGATCTAACATCCGGTTGGAAATCCTGGTGCATGAGGGTACCTTCGGGAGGGTGTACAAAGGAGTCTTCAAGAGAGGCGAAACTTACGAGGAGGTGGTTGTGAAGACTGTTACAGGTAAGGTTTCACCTTAAATATATAATTATTGTATTGCACGACGGTTACACACAGTAGGTCCTAAGTTTTGTTCATAAAAAAAAGTACAAGTATTCTGCAATTATTTATTTCCGGTGATGTCCTTTGCAGGGATTTCTTACAGAAGATCATGTATGAGCCTTTTATCTAAGGTACAACTAGTCAGCTAACAGCTCGCTAGTCGTAACTAGCTGTGTTATAGTTAGCCTAGGCCAGTGCTAGGTTCGACATAATCTTCGTCCTCCGTGCCCATATAGGATATTAGATACATAAATTAGGTATTTTCCCACGTTAAAAAACAAAACCCTTCTACCAGCCTCCTTGACAGGCAGCCTAACTCCACTATATATACCGCATAACCTACCGCGAAATATTTGTAAGTTTGTACCTACTCAATTTTTGACCAATCTATGTATACAAAAAACAGTTTTTTACTGATATACCTATATACTGAGAATACCTTATTCAGCATTGCATACACATGCATTAAGTTTATTAAAGCCTTTTCCGACACTACCGCTGTTAAAGATATGCTTGGAGATATTTTTTGTTTTACGCTATATGCTAAAAGTTAATACAATTTTCTAATAGATGCAGCATCTGCAATGCAAGCAGCATTGCTTGTAGCCGAGGGTTTGAGGCTCCACGGCTTGGTACACGCCAATGTTCTAACACCCATGGCCGCTTGCGCAGAGGAGGCGAGAAAACCTCTGCTTGTTTACTTCTGTGCTTCTCATTCTTCCAATCTAAAAAGGTAAGGACATTGTCTTTTTATGAAAATCGGATAAGCACTATAAAATCGGACGGGTCATCCATCCTATTCTTTAATCTTCACAGGTTCGATAGCCAAACAATACTAAATAAGAAGGTATACATAAATCACTAATACCTATTTAAAAATTAGAGAAAACATTGGGAAGTTCCGTCATATTTTTGGTTCCAATAAGTAAACCTTTTACTTCAGTACCAAGCAAAATTTATTATAAATATTTATGTACGGGTATTTATCGCGTTTATTTACCTATTTTTCCCGACGTTTCGACAGGTTTACACACTGCCGTAGCAAAATTTACCGATCTATCATCTTATGTTCCAAAAGGATACTAGGATAAAAGGATACCAGATTAAAAACATGTGTTTCGCCGATTCTCCTGCACCAAAATCTTAGTTTCCCCATTTCCACAGGTTTCTGACGTCATGTCGCCTGGGCCACCAAGCAGCACCAGCCACCAGAGAGCTGGTAGATCTAGGCGCACAGGCAGCCTGCGGGCTCGCTTACTTGCACGTGCAGCGGTTTATACACGCTGATGTAGCGGCCAGGAACTGTGTGTAAGTATGCTCCTCACTCAGAAGGTGGGATGACGAAACTTTGTTCAGAACCATATAGCAATCAGCAATATAAATACTAGTTTTATTCATCCTCTGCTAAACGTTACTTAACTTTGTTTTTTATACTAACTGTTTTCAAGTGATAGCTTGTTGTTTTCTTCGTATTTTTTTGATTATTTTTTACAAATTTTAAGAAAAATTTAATCAAAACATGATTTTAATATAATTATGGGACTAAAATAATGTTACCGTATTTTTTATTATTGTGGAAACATATTGTAAGTAGCCCACTTACAATATGTTTCCACTTATAAAATACGTTAATGTACATGTAAACACATAAAAGAGTACTTCTAAATAATAATATACTGACAATCTAGCTTTCCTATCCAGGGTAGACGAGAAATTGAGACTGAAAGTGACTGACAACGGTCTATCGCGGGATCTTTTCCCTGATGACTACCACTGCCTCGGCGACAACGAGAACCGACCTGTCAAGTGGATGGCACCGGAGACATTACTACAGAACCAGTATACGACGGCTTCAGATGTGGTGAGTTCTTAAATGTATGAATGATACCTTTACTAGAGTAGTGCCATCGGTTTGATAGACCAAGGAAACGTTTGCACTAAGAACAGATAATCGCAACACACGTCGTAATTTGGTTCTGGTGATCAACACTCTAGCATGGGTTCATCTTCTTGGCATCGAGAAACATGAAAGGAACAGGAGTCAGCCTTTGCCTAACAGTTAGTTGTTGTTGACAATAAGGGTCTTATAATTCCTTTAATTAGGCGATAAATTTTCCACTATGTCTTTAAATCGTTGATATCGTGTATTAGGATTTTACTGAATTATTTTATACTTCAGGCTCGCATTTATTATCATTATTCATATTTATTTTCATAAAGAACGTACGAACGATACAAACTAGCTCATATTAGGCCTATGTCCGATAGATGTCTAATATTAATTCAATGATGATGATGAAGGTATTGCTACCTTCATCATCAACAATGTTCACCATGAGAAACGAATTGTCCGGATACATATTAAGAAAGTGTTCTTTTATAATAGAAATTACATTTTATAATTATTGGAATTGCTCACTGTCTCATTTCTCCCTTGCAGTGGTCCTTAGGAGTAACACTATGGGAGTTGGCCACACTAGGTGCTTCTCCATTAGCAGAACTAGACGCGGCCGACGTCGGTGCTTTCTTGAGCGGTGGCTACCGGCCTTCGCAACCACACAACTGTCCTGATGAATTGTAAGTAAAATATCATAATCATTTAAAAACTCAAAACTCATATTTAAAGTGATTTGTTTCGTTTAGAAGACCTTTGACACGTCAGAAGTTCAAATTGGATTTAGTTAAACTAGGAAATAAAGTGTCTGTTATTCATCAACTAGCAGCGTCTTCAACGCTCGATGGGAAGTCTCAAGTCACCTTTTTTTACAGTTTAAATGTAAATCTGTCTCACAACATGTTTGTAATATTAAAGTTACGTAGCTATTAGTTTTCTTACTTTTTTATGGATATTTTTTCCATCTTCTCCGCAAATTTAATAATGGTCACTTCATAATATAACTTGCATTTTATAATTTGAAAGAAAACGGTACGTTTACCATCAATTATATCTTATTGTCGGATAACTTCATGTGGAAACTTATGTGTGGATAACATAACTAAATTTTTTTTATATATCTGCACGGCACTGACTCTCAAAAAATCTTGCAACCATCGTTTCCTGGTCTGATAATCTTTTAGAAGAACATTCTTATCCGATCCCGATATTACAAGACTAACCAAACCCACTCCAGTACAAGTTTCGAAAGTCAATTTACACTTGAAAGTAACGCTGTTCCGAACACCATCCAATCCACTAAGAGACTGCGCTGAGTCTTCCATCGAAATTGATCCAATTCGAAGGAATCTACCGTATTCTAGAGTGTCTCGTATTTCGAAAGAGTTCTGTTCATGCATTGACTACACTCGTAAATGTGGTGCTGTAGATTCGTAAGCTCACGGGGATTGGTAGATATCTTCAGTTGAAATGGATAGTAAAATAGCTAGGTTTTATCTGAGCAAAAGCAATCGGCCTCTTTCTACCACTAGAAAATTTACACTTATAAGATTCACTCGGAAATTCTTGGTGTTTTATAAAATGAAAACATCAGAGAGTCTTAACTTGAACAAGGGTAACAAGGGTGTTCCGTACCTAATCACCATACAGTTTCAACTTAGGTAATGATAGGATGTTGTTTTGTTTATGTGAACTCTACAGCACTGTAGAATAGGAAACGAAATTTTTGGTAAATTTTCATCTGGTTTCACTCGTTTCGGGGATTTTAGATTATCAAGAAACATACCTCAACGTATTAAGTAGCACTTACCTATAGCAAAATTATACGTGAATTCGATAAAATATGTATAAAATTACTGAGTACTCAGAATACGGGACAATGTAGATTTTACAACTGCTCCGTCGTACAAAGTTTCCGTTCAGAATGGCTAGAACATAAGAAAAACATTAGTTGAATCCACTGTTCTCGTAAAAATACACTTGGAATAATGGTATGAAAGCTTTTCAGCAAAAGTGCTTGTAAATTTCAAATGTGAGTTATAAAATATATCGAAAAATTAGACCCCTAGAACTTTTAAAAAGTACAGAGATTTTCTAGGTGATGACCGATTTGTATGATAAAGATCAGTAGGTAATCTGTTGAGCTACCTGTAGATTTGTATCAGTCTGCATTTTGCTCAATTTTCAATCCTAAACACTAGTTTGATTTATTACCTTACTAGAAGCGCCCCGCGTCTTCGCCCGCGAACCAGTTTTTTTTTTTCGTACAAATTTTTGTAATTTATTGCACACCCCCTAGGGGTTATTGTGTAAAAAAAATACGTGTTTAATTATTAACTCCATAGTTTATTTATACCGAATTTTGAGTGAATCGAACCAAGGAAAAATTATTTTCCGTACAAACTTTACCTCCCTATTTAACCCCCTCATAGGTTAAAATTTCCAATTTTTAATGACCTATGTCCTATTCTAGCTCCTAAACTATCTACATACCAAATTGCATGTAAATAACTTAAGTAGTTACAACGATTACTTATAATATAACAAACATTCACACTGACTTTCCCATTTATTAGAATAAGTAAGATTCTTTTGTAATTGTCTTTGATTTTTTAACATTTTCAGGTACCTATCTTAATTAAAATCTCTAAACTGTGTCTTATTCACCAGGTTCGGTCTAATGTCTTGGTGTTGGACCCTCTCTCCTGTTGCTCGACCGACGGCGCCTCAATTGTTGGCAGCCCTACATGACTTCAGGCAAGCTCTTAGTACATACATCTAATGCTAACTTTTTATTACTAGTCAATGAATTACTATTTTAAGTCTAGCGAGGACATGAAAGTTGTGATCAGAGTGAATGTAATTAACCCTCGTAGCTCTCGTATACTCAAACGCACACCTTTGTGGTATCTGGGGCCTTATTGTATAACTGAACGAGATCAACTCAAAGTTTGACAGTTGGTCAAATTTAATACCTTATAACTAAGACAATACCGAAAACATTTTCACTGCGTCGAGCGCTGGAAATCGATTTCAAGTTAGACAATAAGGCAGCAGGACTTTCTTTCTTCTAAGGACTCTGTGGCAATTTTACAACGATACCATTTTCATACTAATCGCATTGATTGAAACGTAGAAATTTCCTCTTGAGCAGTGTTTTACTAGTTCATTTAGAACTTTAGCTGAAAAGAAAATGTGTTGAAGTTCGGGGGTTATTGAAGTGGATTGTAAACTGATCTACGAATTCACTGTAAATTGATTTCCTGGAGGAATTCTTAGTGGCCGGAAAGGATAGTCTTATCGAGAGGACTTCACTTAATCAGTACTACAGTTTGAATTTCAGGCTAAATTTATCTATATTCGGTACAGACCGTGAAATTCTTACTCGATAGATTTTACAATTTAAACTTTAATCGTCTTTTTTCTTGGCACTACTACTCTCTATTTCTATATTACCAATGTGCCTGCCAAATGCGATTTAGTTTTGTAAATATCAGAAAATTTTGCAGAAATTCAGTACAATTATTTAAGATAAATGTTTACTCAATTATTTATAAATATAAATTTGTAGAATTGAAAAAAACAATAATATTATTCAATAAAAGTAAAGTAGAGTCGTACGTTTTGTAACTAATTCTTATTTCATTATCACTAACCACATTATTACTATACCATTGTTTAAATATTTTAGACAAATAACTATCAAAATAATAAAAACTTATACAATTTTAATTAATTAACATTGTACATTTCACACATTCGATGCGAAGGAATTAATAATAATTACGATTATGAGCTGCAAAGCCTTCATAAAAATATAAGTATTAAATATACATAATAATAAATCTCTCTGGAATTTAATAAAATTTAAAAACGGTGTTTAATAAAACACACCTGTAATGCTAAAACTAGTTATAAAAATCACGCTGTTTTTCATATTCGCTTAAATAAATATTAGCATAAAATGCTGATGCGTTTTATTTTATTTTTATGTTTATTTCTCTATTCGTTGCCAAAAATATCTTAAATAGAAACTAACTGTTTTTATTCAAATTGTGTGTTATTCACAATTTTATATTATTTTAAAAGATAACTTAAATCATGTTACTCTTAATAACTCTGTAAATAAAGTACCTAGTTTTAAGTAATATAATAATTAATTTAAGCGTTCCTGAGGACAAAAGTCCGTCCAGGCCGAATCACTAAGGATCAACACCAAAACAGTAGTTAGTCATAAATGCTACGATAAGCTTCGATCCTGAACTATTTTTCTTTTATCTATAATTTTAAATTCAAATAATGGTGGGATGGATTCCCACTTTGTATGTTTGTGACTTTATTATATTATTTAACGTTTGAAATGTATCATTAGGGTGAAGTTATAATTACACATTTTAACAAAAATATAGTTCAGGTTTCGAAGTTGGAAACATCGGAGCTGCTATGAAAATAAATGTCTATTATAACCTACCACAAATACGAGTATAATAATAATAACATATTGATGTACTTGCTGTATTATCGTTATTGAAACTAGATTATAAAGAAATTTGAACAATTATATTGAATAAGGTGTATGTAGTAATATTTAGGTTAGGTTTACCTAATAATTTCGTCCATTGATTTCTTTTCATACCTGTCTATTTTTACTATTATAACAACAACAACATAATCTTAACATAATCTTTTTAAAATTTAAAATGATTCCCAACTTTAAATTCAGCTTAATACAAACTACATTTTTTCACACTCTTACACTATTTTGTTAGTTTCTCTCATCCATTTTCTCATGTTTTACGTTCCTTCCATTTCGTTACCATTATATCATTGTTGCCAATTATGGTATGTATATAACGGTATGTACGTACATACCGTTTTATCAGTTATTAAATTCAAAGACACTGCATTTATACCGCTTCTATTAAACAATAACATGTTTCCCGCGCTACCGTTGTTCATACCGTTTCTGTGTTGTTATTACCGTTTCCGATAAATAACGGTTTTTGTGTTATTTCGTTATTGGTATTAGGTAACCGTGCTAGATGTATGTTTGTACAGTAATGAGTGCTGGCTCAAACAGGGTGTTGTACTAGGCACAGTGGAGTAAAAACTCTTGTAGACACTATTTGGAATACTCAAGAGCATTATCTTACAGATTAGCCTAGTAATAGGCTTCAACTTTTTGATCATACAGTAATTTAAGCCAATAAATTTGTATATTTGAAATGTTTCTTACCCCTATAACAATTTTACGGAAACAAGTTACATTTCAAACATTTCTTAATAAATGCTCTTGGAGTTATTCTGAAAAACAGTCAAATAAATGATTTTAAGGACTCAAAAATTAGATTGTACATAAATGTGAATTGCTCTTGGTTGATTCCAACTTTAGCAAGACTTTAGCTATTATCTTGGTGTTTGCTGTTTCGTAATATCGATGTCGTGTTATAAGGTATACGGTCTTTTACCAACCTTAGATATTTTACTAAATTACGCAAATTAGAAAACCAGGTTACTGATAAGAAGTATTATTAATTTCATACTTACAAGCGCTAAGTAAGTGTTTAGTGCAGGTAGTTTTTGTATTGATATTCTTCCTTAGAATGTTCTATAAATCTATTAATCTAAAATGCTGTGTCATTATTGTTGTTTTGTTATATCCACAATGTTTCCAGAATAACTTTTCTTCACTACAAAGATAACAATATTACGTTTACGACTTGTATTTACAAATTGGACTTTCTGTAAAAGCTCACAATTGTTTATAACCTGATCTATACATAAACTTATAACTCTGTATTTTAATAGTTATTTAATATCAACAAACTTATTAAGCGAAACTTTGCAATAACTTCAACAATATGCTCTTTTCCTTGCATCTGTCAAATAACACCTTCATAGTTAAAAACCTGTTTTTCCTATAATTTGCTATTAACAATAACATTTATAAGCAAATAGTTTACACCTAAAATAAATTAGATTTTTTCTAATATTTTTGTGAAAAACATATGAGATATTATGAGGATATAATATCAATAAAATGCTAGTAGTTAATAAAAATGATGAAATTGTGTGAAAAAATTGTTCTTTTATTGACATTGAGTGCCAGATGATTGTGATTGTAAAATGAAATGTGTTTCGGTAAATAACTGTTTAATTCATAAGTGTACGTATTGTATGTTATTATAATCGATAAAGCTTCAGTTATTTGAGGTCATGCAGAATAAAACGTTATTTTACAATATAATTGGTTTTTAATTTTGTCCCCAATAATAGGTCATTGCAATTGAAATAAGTGATTTGATGAGCTACTTAAATAAGTTAATTTCTTTAACCCGACTCTATGCCTAGTTTCAACAATCATTGGTCTATGCTTTAACATCGACTTTTTATGAAACTCATTCATAATTAAGAGTAAGTACTTATCACTACATAGTATAAAACAAAGTCGCTTTTTCTGTCCCTATATCATTATGTCCCTTTGACCGCTTAAATCATTAAAACTACGCAACGGATTTTGATGCGGTTTTTTTTAATAGATAGATTGATTCAAGAGGAAGGTTTATAAATACGTATAATAAAACCGTGCAAAGCCGGGGCGGGTCGCTAGTATATAATATGATAATAACTTTTCGAGAAATTGCCAGATTTATCAAGTGTAAAGTTACCTTACAATTCATTCAGTAGTTTTGCTGTTCGCATCGTATATACATACAGATAAAGGCATTCATGTAAATACGTCACGTAGATAAATGGGGTAAAGCCGCTGAGCGCAAGTAGTGATGTTACTTAAACATATTGAATCAAATAAGATCTCAGGGAAAGCATGCAAGAGACTGTCATTTTGAATCCGAAACTCCAATATCCGCAACATATACCTAATCCACCTGCAAAAATGAGACTAGAGAGCTCATGAAAAATAACGAGGTCATTACCTCGAGGCCACAAAGTTAACTAACATCCACGAGTATAAATCCCGCACAGGGTCACACGCGAAACTTTTAGGTTAGGACACGGTCGGTAAATCAGACGGAGTGTGCCACTCCTGTGTATTAAATTAACTGTTTTACTTTGCACTCATTTATTACTAAACAAAAGTTTGGTGATACATACGAATGTTTTCAAGGGCTCAGCGGGAAGCGTGTTATATTTCACGTTTAATATATGCTATAACATCCAAAGAGTTTTATTATAATACCTACCTACTAGTTTGGGTATTAATTGCAAGAACTGGCCAAAAAACAAGATCCTGGACCGAAATATATGCATAAATTGATTCATTTATTTGCAAAAACAGTTAAAATGTTGTGTGCTATGGTACTCATTAGGGAAGGTCTTTGTCCAGTAGTGAACTAAGTAAGAAAGATTGATGTCAGTCACCTTATATTCATACTTTTACAATGTTGGCTTCGTTGTACTGGTAAAGGAATTGGAGATGGTAAGCATAAGTTGCACGAAGATAAGTAAGTATCAATAATAATATTTAACACTTATTTACATAAGCAAGGGTAATGCCAGAATTTCCTGTCCTTTCCTCTTTCTCATCTGGTAAATACAATATGCAAGTGAGTTTCTTATATCGAGACGTAAATCATTCAGAAGTTGTTGAAGGAGTATAGCAGTTCTAATAATAATAGAGCCTTGATAAACATCTCAAGAGACTTCGCTAGGAAGTTGGATCAAGGGATCAGATCCAAAAAGCGATTCTCCTGCACACGGTGCGTATCGTCATGAAGTTCCTCTCTCTGCAATTGTAGTCATCGGCTGCTTGAGCCTAGCTTCGAGGTTGGTGATCCGCCGTTTTGATAGAAAATCAATATTGTAAAAACTACTATATATATTTTCTAAAGATTTTTTTTAATAATAGATAAATAAATTGTTTAATAATAATAATTCCGGACAATCCACATAGCATCATCTAGCCCCCTTCTAAGTAGAGCTTGTGTTATGTGTACTAGATGACTTACAACACATTAAAGATATTTTTATTATACATAGAAAACAACATATAGTACAAACATTTATCCGAAGGCGGGAATCGAACCCGCAATCTCCTGCGCCGCAGAAGAGTAAGCTAATATTCCCAAAACGAGACGATAGTTTATCAGTATCACCCGCTCTGAATACCAGAATGTTAGCGGGATATAAAATTATACACTTGGTGAGTTGCCAAAAGCATCCGTGGTGCATTATATGAAAATGGGGAATAAAATTTGATTCTGGATACTTTTAGAATGGTTTAAGGCTCGATCTTAGAGATGCTGTGAATTTTAAGTAGTGTTTCTTCGCTTTAGTGGTATTTAAGACAAATAAAAACCCATCAGAAACCACAGTTATACAGGAAATGTATAAAAAAAATTGACGATTTTTTAAAGTTACCATTTCTTTTGAACGCAATGGAAACGTAGCAGAAAATAAACTCAAGGTATACGATGAAAAATCGTAATTTTGTTAAAAAATCGTTAAACTAGCTTCCTGAAAAAACATTTAGTAGATCCAAAATTTAAAATAGACAATTTGTATTTTTTCCTTTTTTAATTCAAGAATGATTTTTAATGGTAAAATCTTTTTCAAATATATTATAATAATTGTGTGTAACAATGGCTAACACATTATGTCTATGTCTACCAATTTAGTTTTATGCAGACAGATTTTAGGGATTGTAGGAACGATTTTATAAAATTGATTTTAAAAACCCTTTGAACAAAACCAAACTTTGAAATTCGCAATATTTTCCAGAAAATATTGCAATTTCTGTTCTTTGAATAAACAGCCCGCGGGAGGCTGCGCGACAAAGTGGCAATATTCCTTCTCGACGGGGCTTCTCAAACAAGGGGACATGACTGAGACAGCTATATCTTTGCTTCCACAAGTCAAAAGGAGACGGCATCTAGTTATTAATTGGAGGGAATTGACGGAAGTGCACGCAAAGCCGTGTTTTTGACAAATTTCGCTTTGATACAGCGATTACTTTCACATCAAGGGTACAAGGGTCGTCTTTTAAAAAGACTTGGGACTTGGATGGTGAGAAAATGAAGATGTTTACTGGTTTTTTATGAAGGTAAAAGACATCAGAATTTTAAATTGATATTATGATGCTACGACACTGCTACGGCGTAGGCTTTGTGTAACAGATTTCGTAGAGGCCTACGAAACTTTAAAACGCTTAGGTAGCTCCTTTATAAATATGAGCGAAAATATGGTAAGACATTACCTACATTCGAAAGCTAAGTATTTTTTTATTTGTAGTCTACGTTAATTAGAAAAGAGTCAAAGAAAATTGAGTAAAGTTGATTTGAAAGCTGAAGAGCTTAAATAAATTAAGTAAAATTTAAAAAATTGAAATTTACATTTGCAATTAATGTAGGGCTTTTTAGGTGAAAGCTGGGTGAAAGTCTTTATTCGCAATTTTTACATTATCAGTACATGGATGAAAGAAGACATGGTAAAGAAAGGTGTAATTACGGAGATGACGGATAATAAAGGAGAATGGAAGATAATACACTTATCGTGGGATAAGGTTTGGAAGAAGAAGAAGTAAACAAATTAAATATAATATTCCCGGTGAGATCAACTTTACTTGACTTTTCTTTGCCGGCAAGCTGAAGACAGGACGCTATGGCGCTCATTAGGGGAGGGCTATGTCCAGCAGTGAACTAGTATAGGTTGATGATGAATATTATTATTTGCCTCGGTTCTCTAGGAGAAAATGTATAGCTTAACTCATTCTCGTAAAATAAAACTGCATTTAAACAAAACTGTATAATCTCGTAAAAGCCAAATGAAATCCCAACGCAAATAAAAATCGGCTCCTGCTAAATAAAATTAATTCAACCATTGAACCATCGAACGTTCGTTATTTAATTATAGGCAAAGCTATTTTTCAGTGCGACATCACTCACCCGTTTCATCTGATTATTTTGATTGGAGTTGGAAACATTCAAGTTATTGGATTTAACGTGCAAATAAAACTGATTGTTTATTCCTATTTTTGCTAGTTCCAATTTAGATACAATAACTGCTAACCCGATGGATTGGGGATTTGAGCAATCAAAAAGAATGTTAACAAGCGAGAGAATGTCTTTACTAAGCATCCGAGTTCAATAAGTTTTCTACATTTTTTTTTAAATAAGGAACATTTAACACATGAACATGTTTTTGTTTTTTTGGTGTGCAATAAAGTATATTGTATGAACCAAGTGTCTTCCCATTAATTAAATACAGTAAAAAAAGTGCCAATGGACACGCTCTTAGTAATATGTTTATAAAAAAGCAAATAAACCAAATTACCCATGAGCCAACTCTGTGGCTAGATTCTAATGTAACTCTGCTGTATTAGGTCTTTATTTAAAATGTGTATGCTAGTAAGTAAATAAAACTAGCCATGAAGTAAAAAAAATTGCAAATCTTGTGATTTAATTTTGTTAGTAGGTACCAAAAGAGCGGGATAGTTCTTAAAAATAAGATTGTTTTGAAAACCTCAAAATGACATCAAATCCCTAAATATTTATACTGTTTTCTAAGTGCAACGCGTTTGTCGCATTGTTGAGACGCGATTATTAGTAAGTAATTAAATAAGGTTTGAGTCACAAAATAGTAAGTACCTACTAAGATTATAATTAAACTGATCAAATTATCAAAATAAAAGTCATCAAAACACAGTTTACAATGATTTAGAAGAAATATCCTCAGGGCATGCGTTTAGTACTGGAGCTCTACTAAAAGAGATGGCAATCGTATATCCAACCTATAAACAGCATTCAGCCATCCACATAAAGTTCTTTATCGTCTACATTAATAAAGTAAAGAGTAAACTGCAGATTAAACACCACAGCTGTGATCAAATTGGTAAAAGCACATTAAGAGGTTATAAACACGCCTCACTTTCAATAAAGCGGGACGTAAAGAAACCGTAAAAGTGGTAAGTTAGGGAACTACGTCTAGAGAACTCGTGAACGCTAGTGTAAGATGAACTTTATTTACAACTCTTGAGTTAAAATAACAATGCGGCTATTTATTCTGAAAACGTTCTTATTTTCTTAATAATGTATTCAAATTCTTGTAGTATTTATTGTATTTAAGTGCTTCGTGCTTCGACGCTTTTTTTCATTGAAATTGGATTTTAAATTCGCCTAATCAGCTGCTTTAAGTGTGCGTTGAACCCAATAGGATAAATATTATAGGAATTTTGCGTTATTTACCACTATTTTTACACCTAGGGTCCCATCAATACTGAGGTCAGGGTTTAGGTTTATTAATATATACTCTTAATTTCATGCTCTCAGGGAAGTAACACTTAATTTTGCAGATTATTATTTCATTCGCTTAATATTTCGCATTCAGAATGCATAATACACGCAAATAAATCAATAAAAAATAATTTAAAAAAAAACATAAAATATCTTACACGGTCAGAACACATTTATTGAATAAAAATACGTTTTAAATACACAATTTACAAAGTCTGTGAAATTGTTATTTTCATATTATTAAGAGAGACCACAAATCGTACTATGACTTGCGCCTTGCATACCTCGGAGTTACACAAATATTTCCAACATAGGTAAAAAGTAAAGTAAAAAAGATTTTTATTGACACAACAATAATGGTTTACAGGCAGTAATGAGTCCATAGGCTCCTGAACTAGTTAAAAACTGTGTTTCAGGAGCCAAAAAGGTATATGTACAGTTACGTATATATTTGCAATGTGTTCTCTACTAAGGTCTGTAATATTCCGGGCCTTGAGAGGGCTACGGTCCGATTGCATTCAATACATCACCGACACTCCCCACAATTTATTACTCTTCATTACTGACCAACTCGCAATCTCTACCTATCTCCAAACCATCTTAGCTTTCCTCTCACCTTTGTAGCATATGTTCTTAATGCACCTTACAGCTTCAAAGTCGCACCTTATATCTCAACATAGCGCAACCAATTTTCAACTAAATACTAACATCGCCAAGGTAAAATTTCCCCTAACAAGAATAGTCGACATAGGGGAAAGTAAAAACAGTAGTATACTTTTTGTGTTACTGCCAAGTCATCCATTTCATGGGTTCGTTGACCAAAGTTGACCTACTGTTATCGCTGCTTAGATAACGGCTGAAACTTTGTAGCATTGTTTAGTTGTTGTAAAACGGCCTATAAAAGTCTTGGTTTTATGAGCTACAAAACATTGAAAAATACAACGTGAGCTTTTGAATACAATATAGTATCCAGGAACAGTTAAAAATATTTCTTTCTGGATGAATTACCAACAGATCAAGTAGATGTCTTCTGAAACAAGACAGTTTAAGTATGGTATTGACATGGATCAATTGAGCTACCTTTAGACTGTTTGCAACCGCCTGCAGTTAGATCAATGGTTTCAATTGTAGGTATATACTAGTCGTAATTTTCTCTATTGCTTGATTGTAATTTTCGTTGTTAATAAAGCTTTTTCAGACAGTTTATGTACCTACGTTATTCTTGTTTGTTAACCCCTGAGCCTTCTGAACATCGAATCAATTCGCAGAAGTTTGTTCTATAAAATAAATAACTTGTTTGATTAACAAAATTGTAATTCATAAATGAATCTGGGCGTCGACCCGCTTTCTTTGAAACGAAGGTTCGCAAACGAACGAATTTAAAACGAAGTTTTGGTGATGAACCTACTCTCTTTCATTTTCGGATACGCACACAAAGTTCGGATTCATAGACAATTTTCGTGAATGAAATTGAACGAATGATATGTGTAGGGTAAGCAGGGGCTATGCCGGTCATGGGGTTATGGCGGTCACTCAAAAAACTAACAAAATACAGTTCATAGAAATACGGTGCGTGGGCTGAAGGGAGGGGGGCGAGACGTAAAAGCAGGCAGCGATAAGTTTGGTCAGCCCGCTCGCTGCCCGTGAGAGAGAGGTGCGTATGTTTGTTTCTGGCCGCCCGGATCTAATTTTCGGCTGAGTGCGTTTGTCGGCAAGTACAGATTTATTTTACTCATTTAATGTTGCTATTCATTATCTTTGCGCTCAAACATTAAATTAAACAATAT
This sequence comes from Eupithecia centaureata, assembly GCA_944547425.1. Classification (NCBI taxonomy): domain Eukaryota; kingdom Metazoa; phylum Arthropoda; class Insecta; order Lepidoptera; family Geometridae; genus Eupithecia; species Eupithecia centaureata. The sequence continues at coordinate 3,475,288 of OX155677.1, read as the reverse complement.
AGTAAACATTTCTTAATAATTGTATCTCTGTTTTGTTAAAATTCAGCTTGATTGCAAAACCGTCTTTTGGGGTTATACCGGTCAAGTCAAGGCAAAGAAAATTGGTAAAACCAAAGGAGCTGAGAAAACTAAGCCTCAAGAAAAAGCTGTAAGAAATATGACAAGAAAGTCTTACAAACGCAAAGTTTTGCAAGAAAATCATCCTAACCTTTGCAACGACGACAGTTATGATTATATGGATGTAGGTAATGACGATGAAAGAAAAAAAAATGCAATATTTGCAAAGAATTCGGACAAAACGATGAGATGTGGTATCGATGCACCACATACGGCCAATGGTCTCATGTAGTGTGTTCTGGATTCTGCTAAAGGATACATCTGTGATTTATGTACCAAAGATTAGATATCACATATTTTCATAGAAACATTTAATTCAGATTAGTCATTTATGCTCAAATATCATTGTAGTCTTTTAATAAGTTAAAGTAACGTTGATCTCATCATTATAATTAATCAAAATGGTTCTCCATTGTCATATATAAGCAAATAATTTTGATCGCCATTACCCCTTTGTTTGACCGGCATTACCCATGCTCAGGGAGAATGACGGTCAAACCTATATTTTTTTGTACGAGTCCCTACCAATTTTGTGTGATAAATAGATAAGTGGTTTTAATGCATGTTGATTACTGGATAGTTTAACCAATGTTCCTTTGAAATGATGATGTTCTCTAAAATAAAACCTTTGTAAAAAAAAGTTATTGCAAATTTTCCTTAAGTGATCGCCATTCTCCCTGCTTCCCCTAGGTCTTTTAACATGCCAATTACGGATTTTTCTTTAATAAACAAAATGTTTCGCTTTGTTTTTAAATTTTACATCTATTCTGTAGTTTTATAACTATTTTCTGTTGTATCTAAGCAAAACATATAATTAAACAACTAGAATTTGACCAATTACTACTTTTGACGTAATTTACCCAAGACACTATAAAGAACTCGTTATAATGCGACAAATATGGTTTCTTTTACGCTCCAAACGTTCATCACGAAGAGCAGGTACAATTAAAAGTAATCTTTCATTCAGTTCAGTCAATTTTCTTTATCAAATCAGAAAAACGAAAATCAAAAGGTACCACTTTTGGTTTCGTCGATTTGAGGTTAAAACTCCGAACAAAGATCCGTCAAAATCAAATGTTCGTTTCGAAGTTTCGTGAAACAGAGTAGGTTTAGAAAATTTAAATGTCAAACAATTTTCGGTCGATCGAAGTTTCGTAAAAAAATGAAACCGGAGTAGGAATTACGCGAACTTTCGATCGAAGGTTCGTTTTTCGTTGAAAAAAGTAGACCCCCTGATCTTGGATGTTTGCAGAAAAGAATACCGTAACCTATTCCAATTATTAGAGCAAAAGCTTTTAAAAGCTTTTTCTATGTTTTGTTAAAAGTCTGTTTGAAAATTGGAAAATTGCGTCGAAGTTTTCATATGAACTCAGCATATGAAAACGCAAGACTTGTATTCTACCCATTTTTCGTTTTAAAACGGATATGAAAGACCCAGGTTCCGTTGCTCAAATAGTACTTCCGGCCGGATGGGCTGGAGCAAAGCCTCTCAATAGGCAACACGTACGCTTTTAGTTTCTTTGTGCTTTTAAATTTAGAACAGGCAAGGAATTTAATTTGAAATTTAGGAAATTTTTAATTTTTATCTCGAACTTCTTGGCTGTTATGTTATGTTATGCTACAACTGGTGTTCCAATTTTAAATTGTGACTTGCAGGAATTTTGAATCAGGTAAAAGATAAACAAACATGAAATTTTGGTTTTACTTACCTTATTAAATTAACTTAATACCAAAATCAAAATCATTTGGTCATCAACATTATTTTATACATAACATTTCCGATTTAAAGCATTGCACAGCCCACTGTTAGGAAAATGCTACTTTTAGATTTCTGGTGTTTCTTGCATCCTACGCTCTGCTATTTTGACGATGTTACCATGCAATATTTAAATATTAAATCGAAATATATCTATAAAATTCTTATCAATTAAAATAAAAGAGAAAATGCAATGTAAAAAGTTCTCAATGTACAAATACCTTACTAGACAGAGGTACGAATGTTTTTCTTGCACATTTTATAAACTTTTTAAAAGAATTTCCGCCACATCTCGCCATCTCGAGGTCGCTGCTCCGGCTGGCATACTGAAATTTATGAACGCAGCCACCTCCATCAATCTCGTTTACCACTAATGGAGGCGCTAGGCATTTGTCACTAAACACTATTAGCTGCAAGATCTTTGTTTTATGAATATCGATGTTTTGCAACAGCTTGCATGACAGAAAATCACTGGGAAATTCCTTACTAATATTATAGTAAAGTAAAGTAAAGTAAAAGTATTTATTTTGTGTCACAAATTACAAGTAATACAGTTGGTACAAATATATGAAGAGAACGTAACAACAAAAAAGGTCGTCGCTCAGCATGACGCACAGTAACGATGGCGCTACTGTGCGCTGGTTTTATGCGACACCTAGAGGGCGTAGCAGCAGCAGCTGTGACACGCGTAAAATAATAAAACAATTTATAAATAAACAAATTATAAATGCGAACGTTTGTATGAATGAATGGATATTTGTTCCTCTTTCACGCAAAACTACTAAACGGATCAGGCTTGAATTTAGATTAGACGTAGTTCTAGCTAGACCTGGAATAACACATAAGATCCTTTTTATCCTATAAATCATATCCTGTGGGATAAAAAAAGCCTTGACACGTTTCCATAGCAACAACGCGTGCGAACCCGCGGGCAGGCCTAGTCTTCGTATATTCATATAATCTTCACTTTCATATAAGACCAAATTTTTGGTGGATTTTTCATTATGAGTTTTCGAAAGATCAATTCTCTTCTGAATGTATTTCAATAAGTTGGTCAACGGAGTGTATAACAACACTTCACACTTCTACTTTCTACGACGCCTTAATTATAAATTCCTTAATATTTATACAAGCTTATTTATTCAGCTCGTTCAGTAGTTTTTGCATGAAAGAGGAACAAACATCCAAACAGCCTTTCATCTAGTATACATCCATACAAACTTTACTTTACATTTTACAAACACGTTTATAATATTTGTAAGGAAGTAAGAATAAGGGTACCTAAATAAAATTATTAAAAGATTGAGTTCTTCACTTTCGACTTTTGACATTTTATAAACGTTTCAGTAACTAATACACTATTTACATTTAATATACATTACATTATAAACTATTTTACCTTACCTCATAGTCATCAAAATATAACAACATAAATGACGAAACAGATGTTGGAAACACATTCCTCCATAAAAGCACACCATACGGAATAGTCGCTAAAATGTACAACGCAGTTCAGAGCAATGTACACGAATCGTAAATCCAGCTATTCCCGCCATAAACCGAGGACTGCCGCAGACGGTTCTGGATGTCAGCTGGATTACTACAGGATAAAGTATTATATTGTAAAACAAACACTACGGTTTTGGCGAATTTGTAGTTAAAATTGCACGTAGCAAATCTTCCTAATCATCATCAGCCTTCATCATATTATATTGTAAACCAACTACTACGGTTTTGGAGAATTTGTGGTGAGAGTTGCACATAGCAAATCTTCTTCATCATCATCAGCCATTATCAGTCCAAGGCTGGACATAGGCCCCCTGAATGAGCGCCTAGGCGCCCTGTCTTCAGTTTGCCGCATCCTGACTCTGCCCGCGGTCTTTCTCAGATCCTCATCACGCGTGGCCGGAGAGATACATCAGTTCCTTTATTAAACAACGAAAATTACAATCAAGGAAAAAAATAAAATAAAAATAGTATATCCCTACAACTGTAACCATTGAGCTACCTGCAGACGGTTGCAAACAGTCTTAAGAAGTTGGTAGCGTCTCCAATCAGTTTCCAATGTCGATTAATTCACTTAGACATTTTTTACATTGCATTATTCAATTCCTACCAACAAAAAACATGGAAAACCCTTTAGTTGGATTATGTTCACAAGTCATAAATAAACAAATTCATTATGTTTGGCAAAATATTAGATTTTCTACAATCGCATGCCACTAGATTTGACGCACTCGTTCAGTAGTACGCAGAATATACCTACAGGTATCGGTGACTGATATAATAACAAAGACACTTAAAGTGTGAACTACTATAATAAACCAATGAACTGGAGGGTTTATACAAGTTAATTGTTTGGTAAATTAATAGATGCTAATACTCGACACTGGATTTCTATTCCACAGTAAACAAGCCATTCTTTCTATTCTAGCAGTTACAGAACCGCAACCATTGCGCACACAGTAACTAATAATAAATTCAAATCTAAACAAAACGTCCAATGTGCAGTGTACGGGGTCAGACAATCCCTGCTACAATTTACGGTGAGAGGGATCCATAACTAGCGTGAGGAAAAAATGCTGCACTGGACCATTGGAGTCGTAACTGATTCTCGCTCGATAAACTCCCTCTGGTTGGATTATGTTCACAAGTCATAAAAAATTCAAATAATAAAATGTTTCTTAACGCAAAAAGGGATGGGTCTTTAAAAACAAAGTTAAATAAACAAAGCACCATCTAAGTAGATCCAAGCTAAGATAGTTACAATAAAGTAATAAAATCAAATTACTAATAATATTAAGGGTTTGTACCCTGTAGTTTGTCCAGTGCTAAAAAATGAACATGATTAATCTTATTTCAAAAAAGCACATTGCCTCTTTTAAAACTTTTGTATACGTAGAGGCTTACATAGAAGAAACAAGAATCACGTAGGCCGAGTCAAAAGAAACGTCGTTTGTTTCGTTTGATTTGAAAGTATTTTTGCTAACATTTTAAGATTTATAAGCTTGCGATACAACGCTTGACATGACTCGTTTCTTATCTGTTCTCCTTTATAAAGAGTTTTATGAGTTTCTGCCACTCCGATTTCCTATTTCCAGAATTTCTCTGAATCATGTCAAGTCAGCATTTCCCCTGTTTTCGCAGTACAAAGCGTGTGCCATAAAAACCGGTAGACTTGACAAATTGGTAGGTTACGTAAAGGTAAGCGATGCGTCAAGGGGGAGGTGAAACAAAGGACAATAGTCACATGGCGTAAGCTGACTAGGGACGGACGGATGAGGCTAGGGAATAAGCGATTTTCTTAAACGAATATTATCTATGGCCTTACATCATTAAAGAGAGGTTTATGAAGAGTTCATTTTAGGGTGCTTCCTTGGACGGCTTGTAAGAAAAAACTGAGGCCCAGTAAATACTACGTCCTCCCTCAGTCTTTGACAATGTTGATTCCAAACAAATGCTGTGCGTCCCGATAATGTCTGCAACAACAGCTATAAAATCTGAAACCAAATTAATTCGCTATAATATTCTTTAAAATACTGAAATAATAAATAGCAATTTGTAATACCAGTTTTCTCCCTTGACAAACCTTTGGAAACGACTGGCTGTCGATAATATAAAAAACTTCGATCAATAATAGTATTAAATGATAGGTCCAAAATATTTGATGATGTTAACAAATCTTGTCTAAGGATTGAATGTTTCAAGTAGTTTCAGTTACAATACGAAGTCACGAATTCAATTTGGAATTTTTTATTTCGATCGCTGGTTTCATAGCTACAACAGGCTGATTCAAACAAGAAGGTAGAAGCACATATTCTTGTTAGATCAAAGGTTGCTATCTATTATCTCCAATGGATATTAATATCAAATTGGTTCAATAATATCAAGATCAGAGAAGATGGGTGATTCTACGAAAACTCGTTTTTTGTCTGACTTCTGTGGCACATTTTTTTTTGTTGAAATTGCACATCATGATAGTATATTCTAAATAAAGATTTAATTTTGAATTTTTTGGTAGTGAAGGGAACTTTATTGGCTTTATGGTTACGGAGTTATTCAATTTTAAAAATATCTAATATTTATATCACCAAAATTCTAATATTTATATCACCAAAATCAAATATGGGTTGGTTTATCGATAAAAATATGTGTTTTCGGTAGTAAGTAGATTATTAAGCTAAATACCAATTATTTGACGTTTGTAGTTTTAATCAGTTTTTACAAAAACACCTTTAAATCATTACTGTAAATACAAGTAACTTTTACAAAAATCACACTAACAATGTTTATTATAACAATGTGTATTAAAAATATTATAATTATTCATTTTGTATTTATTATAAACTTTTATCCTAAAAAACATCATAAAAACTGTAAAAAAATATTATTGAGATGTTAATGAACCCGCAAAATCCACGGAAATCACACCACGGAAATCAAAAAAAATAACAAAATCTTAGAAATTTTCTTAATTTGCTGGTTTATTTTACATTGAAATATGCAGTCGAAATTAGGAACACAAAAGGCATGAATTATCATCATTAATAAAACAATAGGATTAGCATAAACAAATTTATAGTCAACATGGTAATCAGAATTTCTAGATACCAAGCCACGGAAAGTGATTACGTACCGAAATAACAGAGTGACGTAAAGACATACACCTTTGTTGTACACACCACTGATGGGGCGTGACTGATAGTTTCTCTCAATCTAACAACTATTTACCACACGCTTTCTAAAATGACCCTGGCAACGTTTAACGGACGCACTCTGAGGCTTGACCATCATCTAGCGCAGTTGGAAGTGGAGTTAGAGAACATTAAATGGCATGTTCTCGGGTTATGTGAAGTCCGTAGAGAGGGGGAGGACACCGTAACCCTAGACTCAGGCCATCTTCTCTACTTTCGTGAGGGTGATAAAACATCCCAGGGTGGAGTAGGTTTCCTCGTCAATAAGGCCCTCTCTAGCAACGTTCAAGAAATCTCCAGTGTGTCGACCAGGGTAGCGTACCTGATCCTTCGGCTTTCCAAGCGGTATAGCATGAAGGTAATTCAGGTCTACGCACCGACCTCGGCACACTCGGATGATGAAGTGGAGGATATGTACGAAGACATATCCAAAGCCTTACACAACACCACTAAGGCTCACTTCAACGTTGTTATGGGGGACTTTAACGGCAAGGTGGGAATCCAGACTGGCAATGAATCCCGAATAGGCCCGCATGGTTATGGAATCAGGAATCACAGGGGGCAAATGCTTGTCAACTTCCTTGAGAAAGAGGGACTGTTCTTAATGAACTCCTTCTTTAAGAAACAGCCTCAAAGGAAGTGGACGTGGCAAAGCCCCGACACTGTGACTAAAAATGAGATCGACTTCATCATGACGGATAGCAAGCACATATTCAGAGATGTCTCAGTGATCAACAGGTTCAATACCGGATCTGATCACCGAATGCTCCGAGGCACTCTGAATATCAACTTGAAGCTTGAAAGACACCGTCTGATGAAGTCCACGCTCCGACCAAATCCAATCCAAATCATGGCGGGCACCGAGAAGTTCGAGCAGCTACTCGGAGACAGATTTGTTGCCTTGGAACCCACTGATGACGCTGACGAGAGCCTACACAATCTGGTCGAAACGTTGAGGGATGAGGGCATCAAGTTCTGCAAAAAACAGCGAACTGGCAAGAAGTCCAAACTCTCGGATGAGACTCTGGATCTGATGACAAGAAGACGGGAAACCACCCAAGTGTCTTCGGCAGAGAGGTCAGACCTGAACAAGCGAATTGCGAAGATGGTACGGCGCGACCTTCGGAGCTCCAACACACGCCTCATTGAAGAGGCGATGGAGCGAAACCGAGGGTCCAAAGTATTCACTCAGCAGCTTGGCAGGAGCCACCTAACGAAGCTTAAAACGCGCGATGGGAGGACCGTACTGTCGAAACCGGAGATTTCAGCCGAGATAGAGTATTTTTATGGCCGTCTGTACACTGCACATGCCCCTCGTTCCCGACGAGATGACCTTGATTCTAGAGCCACCCTGACACGCCACTACACCGACGAACTGCCAGACATCAGTCAAGACGAAATCGTGTTAGCTTTGAGGCAGCTTAAAAATGGAAAAGCCCCCGGTGAGGACGGTATAACTTCAGAGCTTCTGAAGGCAGGAGGAGCCTCCGTTATACAGGAGCTACAACACCTCTTCAATACCGTCCTCCACAGTGGGAGAACTCCTAAGGCGTGGAGCGGGAGTTTGGTGGTGCTCTTTTTTAAGAAGGGTGATAAAACTCTCCTTAAAAATTACAGACCCATCACACTCCTGAGCCACATCTATAAGCTGTTCTCACGAGTGATCACGAATCGTCTCGCCAGGAGACTTGACGAGTTCCAGCCACCGGAACAGGCCGGGTTCCGCGGAGGATATGGCACCATAGACCACATACACACAGTGAGGCAGATTATACAGAAGTCCGAAGAGTATAATCAGCCCCTGTGTCTCGCTTTTGTGGACTATGAGAAAGCCTTTGACTCTGTCGAAACCTGGGCTGTTCTGGAATCCTTACAGCGATGCCAAGTAGACTATCGTTACATCGAAGTGCTGAGGTGTCTCTATGAAGCTGCCACTATGAGTGTCCAAGTACAGGACCAGCAGTCTAAACCTATCCAATTGCGCAGAGGAGTGAGACAGGGGGATGTCATATCCCCGAAACTGTTCACGAGCGCATTGGAAGATATGTTTAAGACGCTGGACTGGAAAGGTAAGGGCATTAACATAAACGGCGATTACATCTCACACCTGCGATTCGCTGATGACATAGTCGTAATGGCGGAGTCGCTAGAGGAGCTGACCCACATGCTGGACGGCCTAGCTTCAGCCTCGCGATGTATCGGTCTTGGCATGAATTTGGATAAAACCAAAGTCATGATCAATGGCCACATTGTTCCGGGACCGATCGTCGTAGATGGTCACCTTCTTGAAATTGTTTCCGAGTATACTTACCTTGGGCAGATTGTACAGCTAGGTAAAAACAATTTTGAGAAGGAGGCCAAGAGGAGGATCCAGCTAGGCTGGGCAGCATTTGGGAAACTACGTCAAGTCTTCTCTTCATCCATACCGCAATGTTTGAAAACGAAAGTTTTCAATCAGTGCGTCCTACCCGTAATGACCTACGGAGCTGAGACGTGGACACTCACGGTAGGGCTGGTCCACCAGTTCAAAGTCGCCCAGCGAGCTATGGAAAGAGCTATGCTCGAAGTCTCTTTGAAGGATAGAATTCATAACGAATACATCCGACAGAGAACCAAAGTTATCGACATAGCTCAAAGAATTAGCAAGCTGAAGTGGCAATGGGCCGGCCATATCTCGCGAAGAACCGACAACCGTTGGGGTAAACGTGTTCTTGAGTGGAGACCGCGACTCGGCAAACGTAGCGTAGGACGCCCTCCGGCCAGGTGGGATGACGATCTGCGAAAGACTGCTGGCAGATGCTGGATGCGTCAAGCTGAAGACAGGGCGCTATGGCGCTCATTGGGGGAGGCCTATGTCCAGCAGTGGACTAATATAGGTTGATGATGATGATGATGAACAACTATTTACGCAGATATTAAAGTACAGTTTTTATGAATAATTTAGTGCGCACCAGGGAAATCAGAGCTAAACGACGGACGCGAAGTTATCTCGTTGTAACTTGTCAACTAAAGCTTAGTTTTGCGTAGTAATAGCGTCAAATAAGCATTAAATATCTGGGTTATTGTGAACCTATGTAAATTAGTATACCAGAGTTTTTAGGAAATGATATAAAAATTTATTAAAACCGGAACATGAGGTCCGGACGCACCACGGAAGTCATAATTTCCAAGGATTTTATTTATTTTTACTTATTCAAAATAAGAATATTAAAAAACTAAAAAAGGCCTCCCCTATTATTTTTGTCTAATCTACTATCATAAAAAAAATCAAAGGGCTAGGGATACTTTTTGTATGATTTTTCGAGCCGGACATGTATTTTTGAAGCCCGGGAGAATCACCCAGATATGAAGTTTCATAAAGTCGAAATTATATGACATTCAGTAAAATCTAAACTAAATTTTCAATGTCCTTGGGACTGACTAGGGTGTGAGTTACAAATTTCTATTTAAAACTAGCTGACTTTGTCCTGTCTAAATTATGAATATTGTCAGTTTTATATCAAACGCCGTAAGTTCCATTAAAAAAGTTAAGGTTGTTCAAAGCGCTAAGTTTAGATTAGGAATCATTTTATATTGTGTTTCTTAAGTATTCTTAAAGTTTCTAAGAACCTTCTCTTGACAATAACAAACTAATTAGAGAAATGGTCCAGCCATTCACGCTTGAACGGCGTAAAATAGAATCAGCCATGTAAAATTAACATTACTCTATCAAGAACTATACAGCGTGTAAACAGACAACTATCGAAAACGAAGGGGGATGGCGAAGCACCTTTAAACTTAAACAAAACAAAAATCCGCAGGCCGAAAAAAAAATTGTAGCCGAAGATAAACATGTTTAAAGATTTTCAATTATTTTGTTTGCAAGCAATGTACGCGTCCACTTCGATACCTACGCCGCCGCGCCGACGTGAGTCGCGCGCGACGAATCACTCACTATGTACATAACATAAGTACATCACTACATAGTATAAAACAAAGTCGCTTTTTCTGTCCCTATGTCCCTATATCATTATGTCCCTTTGACTGCATCATCATCATCATCTTCATCAACCTGTATTAGTCCACTGCTGGACATAGGCCTCCCCCAATGAGCGCCATAGCGCCCTGTCTTCAGCTTGACGCATCCAGCATCTGCCAGCAGTCTTTCGCAGATCGTCATCCCACCTGGCCGGAGGGCGTCCTACGCTACGTTTACCGAGTCGCGGTCTCCACTCAAGAACACGTTTACCCCAACAGTTGTCGGTTCTTCGCGAGATATGGTCGTAATCGTTTTGACTGCTTAAATCTTTAAAACTACGGAACGGATTTTGAGGCGGTTTACTAGCGACCCGCCCCGGCTTCGCACGGTTTTATTATACGTATAAACCTTCCTCTTGAATCACTCTATCTATTAAAAAAACCGCATCAAAATCCGTTGCGTAGTTTCAAAGATTTAAGCAGTCGAAGGGATATAGGGACATAGGGACAGAAAAAGCGACTTTGTTTTATACTATGTAGTGATACACTCGTGCGAAACCGGGGCGGGTAGCTAGTAAAGTTATAAGTCGTCAAAGTTTAAGGTAAGGTCTTTATAGCAAGTACCTAGGCTGTCGGTACTCGGTAGATATTTCACGATTTACCTAAAGACGACATCAGCTGGGATTTTGCTGGTTCGGCTATCTTTCGCAGTAAGTAAATGCGCAACACTTCTGACGCATTTCCTAGAGCTTCACCATAAGAAACATTTGCCCATACTCCATCGCACTGAACATTATGTTGGCAAATAAAACACACTTACTAAACACAACCGATACACATCACATTCTCCATAGCACATCATGAGCATTTGTCCATACTCCCTCGCACTAAACATGTTTATAAAACACACCGAAAAACACAGAAAGTAACTTCCACTATTTACCTTCCTACACTTCTTAGTGTTACCATGTACCATGTACCATGTACTTAAGAAAAACTTTAAAAACACGCATACCACACTAAAAATCTGTTTCACAAAACAAAACAGTATTCGCAAATTTCCGCAACGACCGCGCAAGTTCGAATACTAACACCGACTAAAAGACGAATAAAAATAATACAAGCACCTTGTAAGTACCTACATAGAGAAGTTATGCATTCAAAATCCGTTTTTAAATGCCGACAGCCAAAGTGTTATAATCCTTATGCCTAATTAAATAAAGTTTAGATTCCTTTCCATACATTTCCTTTGACTATAGCCGACTGGCCGCGTGCCGACCCACCACGGCGCGGCGCTCCGCGCCCGACAAAGAAAAACACCGCTGCTGTTATAAACCTTATGCAGAGTGGAATAAGGTTTTCCTATACCAAAGCAGATTATTCAGTATCCAATAAGGTTCAAAATGGGGCAATTTTATTTTTTTCGCGGGAATATTTGAATACTACGACTAGTAAAAGGATTACTTAGTTATGAACGTTTCCAGCTAGAATTAACTTTTTACCCTGAACCAAAAAAGCACAGAATACATAATAGTAGTAGGTATACATGGTCATACATTACATCCCAAGGTTGCCTGGATGGAAGAAATGAGAGAACTTTTAGCGATAAGACCGCCCTTTATACTATGTATGCAGTATTTTTGTTTTGTTTTCTTTCTTTGTGTGGTACCTAGGTTTAAGTATAATAAAAAAGAGTTTGCTATTCTATTCTAGTAGGAACAGGTAGGTAAAATGTAAATGATATCTTCAATTTGTTAATAGAAGTAGAAGTGTTAGGAAGGGTTCAATCCTACAATCTTCAGATTGAAAATCGAGTGTATTCTTTCTATGCCAAGACGGCAAAATACAGATAGCCACCAGCGAGCAGCGCGGTAACCTACGTGCGTACCTAGCGTATGTATGTATCTTGCGTAGATAGATAGATACCCATTTCGCTCGCGCAGTCGAGCGGTGGTGCGGGCGTCCATAAACAGCTGAGTTGAGGTCATTCACTTGCGTGCAATACATTACATCTTTTTTTTAATTTGTTTATTTTTGCTTTTAAAAATTGTTTATTCGTGTTGATATGTTTTCTTAGTGTTGTACTATGGGTGTGTAACTAGATAAAAAAATAAAAAAAATTAGAGACGTGAAATTTTTTCGCGTTTTTTTTTCGATAAATATGTTCAGAATCATGGTCTGATTGCCACCTTTCATTTTTCGATAGTAGTCTTTTTACACCCTGTATACTAACCGATCAAAAAACCTTGAATTGAGTTTTATGCTCGGCATAGCCTATGCCAAGCGTCTTACCAGACTCAGACCAAAATATAAAAGAACGGCAATTTGTTTTGCATCACAATGGTACATTAAAATTTTTGCTAAGGTATTTTCTCGGATTAAAAAACATACAAAAAGCCTCCCTAAGTAATAAAAATAAGACGCCTGTCGCGTCGCGATTTCACAGCAAATAATATCATGTCAAAACAACAGAATCATTGCAATAATCGACAGCTCCTTGAACTCCGCCCCAACATGGACCCTGTTATAACACAATAGAGCCTAGATTGGATCGTCCGGTTTATAATTGTGTTGTTTACGAGAAGTTGGTTAAAGTTTAATTGAATCGGGGCTATAGAATGAGCGCAGGTTACACAGCTAGCTCACTGCCATATTGCGCTAGAGCGATAATTTTTGGGTAAGTTCAAGTCTTCCCACTATGTAGGTACCTATCTTAGATGGTCGCCAAGTGAGTACATAAGTTTGACACAGTTAAATATCAATTTAGGTCACGGATTAGGTCATTATTTTTACCCCAGCCCAAGATTAAATACTTCACTACTCACAAAGCAAATAAACTCAGCCATACTTCAGCCTGGCCCAAGATAAAATAATTCAGCCAAGTCAGCGCGCAAAAAGCTTATGAAGCGAAACAAAAATAAATAATAACATTGTAAAAATGAGTGTATTTTTAATTATTTTTGGATATTAGTTTCCTACAAAAAACTATTCGATACTGTAATTTTCTCTTAACCAGTTAGAAAACTAAGAAAAGAAACCCATGATAACTTAGATCTCCTCCATTAAGTATCAATTTGTTACAAGCGAACTCTATACCAGCCATGATTTGGTGAAATAATATGATCACCAAATCATGCTGTCTGCTGAAACATGCACGGTAGCGTAGACCAATACACACAGTGACCTATCTGACCCTACACAGGGTAGCAAAGGGAGCCGGGGAGTCGATCGCGAATTAACGATTTGCTTGTAGGGACGGCACTTGTTTGCACGTCTCGACGTTTCATTATCTTTGTGTGTTTACGGCTCTGGGACAATTGAAACAGAGTATTTGGTGTTCGTTGTAACATAATTGTGACTGGTTGGAAAACGACTTCATCAAAAAAATCTATTTTATTTAGTGTACAACGTTTGAACTTCAGACAGTAAGGTCAAAGTTGTGTTTCATTTCAGCTGCAAATGTTAAAGTAACTTTAAAAATATGAGGACAAAATAACTCAAAAATAGGGGGTAAAAAAAAATACATACCCTTACTTCGCCTTAATAAAAAATATTTGGAGGGAAAATCCGACAAGGACTTAAGACATATTTATATTATTAATCAGGTCATGTATAGACAATCAAACAAGTTCAAAATCTTCCGCCGTCATTGACATGAAACTAGATTGAAAATGACTCTTGATGAGGTCTTAACGTGACTTATCAAGGAACAAGAATTTAAACTACAAAAGCTGCTTACGACATCATCAGCCATGCAAATTCCACCGTAACCAAATTACTTCCGCCACTATTAAGGCCTAGCACAGAAACATGCAAATTGTATCCCGATCGAGAATCAAGTCTCTCAATGATGGATAAAAGCGGATAAAACTGGCTTTAGCCGGCTTAAACCAGCTTACACCGCTTCGAGGCGGAGGCGTTCATTTATTATGTAAATACGCGACAAATTAAATCCGATGGGAATTTTGTTTGACAGCGCTTAGATTGTTTAATATATCGCGTTTGTTAGTTAGTTTTGAACGACAAGTATTAAGTACCTACAGCTAAGTAACCAACAAACAACTCTTACTTATTGAACAAATGCTATTTTATTTTTTGGTTCACTATTTTTAAGTTCATATTCGATTTCTTTATTAATCACCTATTTCGTTTACTTGCATTTTCTCTTCCCACATTCTTTCTTTCTATTCGTCCTGTACAAAAAACATAAAACCTAAGTCGTCACAAATGTTATATTTTACCTAAAGAAAAGAGCATCGCGTTCGAAGCTTGCAGCAATAAGTCTTCTTTGCTAACCGCAAACTTCAAGCGTGGAGAGGCTCGTGCGCTGTAACCACGTATTGCATTCGCTCGAAGCAAGCTGCACGAACATTTAGCTTGTTATCAAAGTTGCATACTGCTACCACTGCGTGGACAGTAGTGACAGAGTCCCCAAGATTTGATACTAGGGCGTTCCAGCCTTGCGGCATATGTATCCGACAACTTCTATGTTCTCAAGTTCCGATAATCAACCTTATAGGCCCAGGCTTTCAAACTTCAGTTTACACAATAATTTCCTAAACTCCATCAACAATACACTGTCACATCCTATCCCAATTTACTTGAAACGATTACTGTTCCATCAACCGCTTAATCTTCGCAACTTTACAAGTCCATTTAAGTTTAGTTTGTGACATGGGAGCGTGATTAGTTAGGGGTGAGTGATATTGACAGCTTCGAGGGCTTTGAGGATTCTTGGAAACTATTTAAGGGTTTCAAGTGAGACGTTGTACTTACAGATTCTCATTCAGATGGAAAATACTTCTGCTTTGAAGAGGAAAACCCTGCCAGTACAATATTGTGACTAATCATTCATTATAATAAATTGAAAGAGAACAAATAAATAAAGTGAGACTTAGTACTTTAACAAAAAAAATTACGAGAATGGTAAAATAAATCAAAGGATACTAACAACTAAAAATAGTATTCACAATTGAAATAATTGAGATATCTGCAGTGTTGCAAGCAATCTAGAAATAGTTCAAGTGAAAAAAAAATGGTATCGGTCTCTAATATTAATTGTGATTCATCATGTATTAAATTTTGTTCTTGCGGTCTCTAAACAAGAATTGGAACAACTAATAACCGATTTCATGCATTACTAAGGATAATTCTAAAACCAGGACCAGCTTTCAAATACATACGTCTAATAAAAAACCATCATCTCTTGATATTTTGACCGAAAATCGCGGACAGAGTAAGCTCACAAAACTTTTTACTTACTATGCGTGTGAGCCGCGCTCGAGAACTAATCTCAATGTTCAATATCGCGTAATACGAGGAAGCTCACGTGACCAATTTTTCCCAGGAAGATAACACCAGGCAGTGTTGTACCAGGAGTATTATAATCATACCAAACGTGTGCAGAATTACCAATTACGCGCCTCTCGTTGCTCCTATCCAATTAGGATTAGGACTGGTCGGAGTGTGAGCTGTGAATATTCGACCTTTGATTTACATGGATGTTTCTGTGGCCCTATAGAATGGTCTAGAATCAGACAAGAGCTTCCTGAGATGTATCTCAGGAAGCTCTTGTCTGATTCTAGACCGTCTCTTTGTAAATAAATTAATGTCTTTCATGAACACCCACGCCCCTAGTACTGCCGAACCTTGTGCCATCAGCTCTTTATAGCGCAGTGCTAGACGCGGAAAGCAAGCAATTTTATCCAAACATTTACCTATTTATAAGGTTTTTATCTTACACAAAGTTGTACCATTATGTACCTTGACAGTTGAAGATCAATGTGGCGTAGCGGGCGAAGGTCCGCCGGCGATGCAGAAGGCGGTTGTTGCGGGTTCGATTCCCGTCTAGGGAAAATATTTTTAGCGAAGTTCTGGGTCTTTCTATTCATAGTAAAAATATCTACCTATGTATCTATAAAGTATTGTATTAAGTATAACAGTCATCTAGTACTTACCCATAACACAAGCTCTGCGTAGCTTGGGGCTAGATGATGCTCTGTCTGTGGATCGTTCAACATTATTTATTACCTTGAAAAAGTCCGTCTGTAAGGGTTAAAAATTCAACACAAAGCAATGTTTGTAGTTAATCCACAAATACTCGTTAAATGAATTTACACACAACAAAAAAATCATAATTTGTATCTTCAGGGCTGCACTTTAAAATTACAGTCCTTTGAATATTTCAAAGTTTCTAAGTTAAGGTAAAAGCATCCTTCTAGTTGTCGTGTATTACATTTGTGGGTAAATGAATTATGCTTGGATAGTAATCTATAAACAACACTAATTGACAAAGGATTTCAAAGTATTTACAGCTCGTAGAGAAGTAAAAAATCATGAACGGTCATAGTCGCTTGAACTCGCACCACACCACCTAATACGATCATGGCGAGCTTGGATTAGTGACCGGCTTTCGAAACACGCCTCTGATTGGTTTATAATGATTCCATTGATAAACTGGGGAAGGAAATGTTTCTCTGCCCTTGCTGTGATTGGATGTAGAGCTTTAGAGCTCATACGCACTAGCGGTCTGTTGCCTTTTTTATTATACTCATTTTTATATATTTTCAGACGCAACCGCGGCTGGATTACTAGGGTGTACAGACAAGGTTTCGATAAGGATTGTATAATTATAGTGCGTAAGCCCTCACACTGCCTACACATGACTTCGAGGCGCAGTTGGTAAGCGCATTCCGGACTGAGGGAAGTCCACGAGTACCGCCGGAATAGGATTCTTTTATTATAATTTAATTTCATAAGGTTGAAGTATGTCTACTTAGGTGAGTAGTGAGTGGCCAGGATGATCCATTGACATTTTTAAAATAGGGTCAATGGGTGACCCCATTCCATTGTTGATTAGCCTAGAATACTAATTTCCATCTGCATACCATTTAAATCTGTTCTTAGCGGGTGCCTACAACTTAAAAGAAGACTCCATGCAAAATTTCAGATTAGTTATTGTAGCTACAGAGTTCTAAAAAATAGGTGACTCATCCAGATAAGTCACTAATTATTCTAATTTTTAATAATAGATTTCTTCGGCTCTACGACATAATTTGCAGCTAAGCTAAGCTAAGCTCGACCGTAATACCATAAGTTAATGATAATTGGCTTCGAGTAGAAGGTATAAAACAGACTCTTCGATTTCCATTTTAGGTATGATATTTATTAACCAGAGTTACTATAAGGACTTGAGTTTTTTACCTTCCTCCCCTAATGCTAATGTTGTTACTACCCATTAAGTCTAGACTCACAGGCACCGCTGTATCGATGAGAAAATTGAGATCAGACGAGTTCTGAATACACTCACTTGATTATTGAGTGGGTAGGAAAAACAACATGAGAGGCTTCTTATGCTAATGCTTAGGATTCTTGGAAAATAAAATACTTGAGATCTTGAGATTACTCATAGTTTGTTTTTGTTTTGGATACATTCTGTTTAATATGTGCAACTTAATGGGTTGAACGATATTTTCATGAATCAACATAATTACGTACTTGTACTATAGGTACGTACTATGTACGTACTTTACCCCTGCTTTTTTATTATGGAAGAAAATATAATTTTTATTAAGATTAGAAATATAACTCTCAACCGAACATTTTTTATGAATATAGGAATGTTTGTATGTTTTGGTTTAGTTTTATCAAATATTTAATTTAGTTTTGTAGCTTCTTTTTTTTCTGTTTAAGTATAATTATGTATTTGTTTTAAAAATTGCTTAGATTGTAAAATTTAAAAAAGTC
This sequence comes from Eupithecia centaureata, assembly GCA_944547425.1. Classification (NCBI taxonomy): domain Eukaryota; kingdom Metazoa; phylum Arthropoda; class Insecta; order Lepidoptera; family Geometridae; genus Eupithecia; species Eupithecia centaureata. Next base: position 3,457,018 of record OX155677.1, on the reverse strand, counting down.
ACCTTAACATGTTCAATTATTTGTTGTGTGCACATGTGTTACGTCTCAAGCCAGCTCAGATTTTCTTTGTTTTTTGTGTTATTTTATTATTGCTTGTTATGTGTTTTGTGTAGGTACCCAATAAAATAAACAAATAAATAAATGTGTCCTTTGAATTACTTAAGATCTATATTCTTTTAATCTATATTTAGGTAATAAGTACCCCTCCAGGTAACCACTGAGACTAGGCAGTGTATGTATTAAGTATCATTTATCGTAAAGTAGATAATTTGTTATTAACCCAATTTTTGTTTATGTTTTCCACCACTGATGAGGCTCATCCACACCTGACTTGTTATAAAGGTACCCAATCAAACTTTTCACTCCACCAAGCATTCCAAACATTACCAGACAATTTACAAGAACAAAAAAGAACTCTATCCGTTCAAGTGTTCAATTCTCAGATAGTTTTATTCATTTCAGTAGATTTCACGGGCTAGGGAATCGCAAATTGCGCCGCTCGCTTCAAGCGGCCGTAATCGATTGTGCTGCCATCTGTTGGCAAAATAATGACTCCCGTCTGGTATGTCTCTCCTTTATTTAGAGGCTGTATACGCCGGAATTCCACAATGTGTAGGAATGGGCTTCAAAATGATAGGAGGTGTTTGTGTAAACTTCGTCACGTACATTGTCGGCGACATCGTGACTACCATCTGTAAGATTGTGCTATAATGAAAGTCCAATCAGTGTGTTTCCTATGTATGATATAAAATATATAATGTATTATAATGTATTAAGTATCTCACTTTTCTTATACCCCAAACACAACCTCTACTCAGCTTCAGGCTACATGATGCCGTTTGAATTATACAGCGCTATTTTTTGATCCCGCATAGTAATATTTATAATTCAAATAGTTTATTTAGATTTAAGACATCGTTTATAACATCGTTAAGACATTGGTAAAATATTTTATTCCATCAAAGAGTTTTGAGCAAACGACTACAGTCACTTGAAAATCAATTTCGAATTTAAATTTAGTTCTAGCAATTGAGCTAGCTGTTACAAAGAATCTGGACGTAGCGCAACTGATCTTAATCAGTTCAAACGCAAACCAAAGAATTATCCTGTGATATGAAAATATATCTTATTTATTTTATGAAAAGAAAACGATTAAAAAATATCCCGAAATTATCTACTTTTATTTCCCTAGGCTTACCAATTGAGCTATAGGCAACTGAATTTTTAAGCCATAAATTCTTATCAAATTCAACAAAAAAAGGTGGTACTTGATTTTCTCTTTAGTTTACCATCTTCTTTCCTATACAAATAAGCCAGCTACATCTCAAAATGAGAGCTGTAAGCACAAACACAAAGCCTTGTGGAAGACTGAAAGCCGGTCATAATGAAACTATTTATCTCTCGAAGGCACTGATCGGCCCTTTTATAACCCAATACAATGTAAATAGCTATTCAACACCTCTCAGCCGGAAGGGGCTTTTTGCCCGATCAATGTAGAAGGAGGTTTGTTTGTTCAAGGTTTTTTTGTTTATAAATATTATTTTCAATAGTTTTAAAAACAGTCTTGTTGGTCCAATTGATGCATGTCAATACCAGTCGGAAACGTCCCCTAGATACTGGCTGTTTAGATGGACACCTGTGGACTGTTTGCAACCGTCTGCAGGTTAGCTCAATGATTTCAATTTTATAATAATTTTATAATTTTTTTTTTCTTTGATTTTAATTTTCGTTATTAATTATTATAGTTTTATTGGCTGTGAAGTGAAATTCGTGTTATGGAATTTTCCGCAGTTAAACATCACTTTTCTCAGTTGAAGATTTACTGAGTTGGCTTTCATAATAGGTGCCTAAAACGCCATTTATGGCTGTGTGTGTAGTCTTCAATTTATATTTACTAAAAATGTATGATAAAATTATTATGTTGGTAAATTTTTACAACAATTGTCAACCGTATCTAAATCTATATGATAATTTCCGCTTGCAATGACCATAACCATGTAATGATCATAATATTGATGAAGTATAAATAATAATAAAAAGAAAACATCAGGACTACATATATTTGTAGGAACATAAACCATTATTCGTATAATTCCGCGATAATATTGGTATTGTGTTGAAATCTCATATGAAATTAAAACATTCTTACTAAAACATAACTTTCTGAAACTCTATGAAACATACATTTTCGTAGGAAGATGCGTTTAGGTATGACCTAAGACCAAATACAATAGCATCAGTTTAAATTTTTTAACCGAGGCCCTATTTTTCACAAACAAAAAATGATAAAAGCCTCGTTTGAAAGCTGTGAAAATTAAAACCTCGTCAATTTAAAAATATCCTCATCATCGTCACGTCAATTTCCCTCCAGATACCTATCCGGGGTCATCGACCCGGACCACCCCTTGGATTCACAAACGACGTCGTAATTAGTGATAATCAGGAAAAAATAAATTTCGCAATCATTTTCAAAGGAAAATTTTGAATCAAAATTTTCAGGTTGTTACAGTTTTCATTTAACAGACGGTGATTTGGGACGTTAATTATATTTATTGCAATTTCTAGAGAAAGTTTGGATTAAAATGAAAATGGAAAACGGGGCCAACGGATAGACTAATAAATGATATTTTAATTTGATATGAAGTTAATAATATTACTAAGTGAAATTGTAATAACTACCTAAAACAACTAGAAACCTATTTAGAATAAGTATCTTTTAAGTTGAGAATTAACTAAATACATCGACTTTCGACAAAGTCTATGGAACAAGCTAACAACTAATACAACCTATTTATGAAAGCTCGTAAAAAAGTACTGGTCACTAAAATTTAGAAATTATAAGGTTGGAAAAGGACAATATCTTAAATAACAATTCACAATTGTAATCAATGAATTAGGCTTCTTGAGATTTATTAAAACGAAAAAATGACAAAAAAATCGTTTAAAAATAATATTCATTATTACACCCTTGCTTATGTTTATTATATAAATTCTAAGGTCTCTATGGTACCTTCCTAATTAAATAACCCTGAACAATCCATAATCCAGCATCACCTAGACATAAATAAATAAAATACATAAACACAGATAAACACAGATAGACATAAATAAAATATGACGACTTAGCTCGATGGGTAAAGGTCCGCTTGCGACGCAGGAGGTTGCAGGTTCGACTCTTACCCTGGTATAAATACTTAATGCCTAGGCTACTACCATTTGCAGATATATGCTACCAGTGTTCTGGGTATATTCTATGTATATGTATAATAAAAAGAAACTGACATCGTGAAATGAGTATAACAAAGGCGTCAGGGTGACAAAACTAAATCGAGCTGTGCTGCGCTGTACTGCGCTGTGCTGTGTCAACGTCAACTCGCTCGTCTAATATTTTAATGAGGATACAAACAAACCATGCTGTGCTGTGCTGCGTCAATGAGTTGACCAAACATAGCACAGCGCAGTACAGCACACCACAGCTCGATTTAGTTTTTTCACCCTCATACATGGTACCTATTCAACAAAAGGACGAAAACAATTGAAGTTCAAACAATTTTGTAGCTGTAGCAAATCACAGCAAACACCGTTCATCTTCATTAAAGCCGCTGTGGGCCCTAATTAAGTAATTCTGTCCCTTTAGCTTTAACTTAATGACAATTTAAGGCCCAGGATTCAGTTAAGTGTTTGTCTCCGTACCGGCCTTGTTTTCACCTTCTTCCTCAATAAAGTTTGTTGTTTGGAATAAGGGACACAAACAGTGAAATGGTTACCAACTTTGGCCGATCGAATTCTTTAAAAAGGACTTTTCGTACGTTTTTTTCTGCCTCAATCAAGCTGAAAAAACGTCTAAATAAGGAATTCCAAACAAAAAAATATATAATTCTGGCCAATCCATACAGCATCGTCTAGCTTCAAAGAAGTCCGATTATAGTTACATCACTTATAACTAAACAGTTGAAACGTTTTGTAAAATTTATTTTTTTGGATTTGTTTCCGTCTCAAATGACAGATACCTATAGGTACAATGAAATATATGACTCCGCGGAAGCCAAAATTTATGCAGGCAAAGCCGTCGGAAAAATTATTTATCAAAAAAATATCGAAAAGTCAATGAAGTTAACTTCCTATTAAATCTTTTCAATATCTATGATAGTCTGAGCTATGAATGTGTTTAATGCTACTCTAAAAATTATCCTTATTTAAACTAAGTATTAAACTAAGTATGTTTTTATTTACAATTTTTTTTAATTTTTTTCCAATTTAAATTTTAACATTTACTTAACCAGATTTATACAACAAGGTCCATTCTACGTGTTAATACAATTTATAACTTAAACCGTTACGAAGTAAAAGCACAAGTAGGTGTTTAATTAAATATTTGCTTTATTTCACATCAAGATCAAAAGTTTACAAACACGTTTCGCGTCGACGACGTTTTCAAATTAAGTATCGTATTCACAAGTCTTTGTGAAGTCTGTATCAATAGAAATAGCAACAATATTTTGACCTATTTTAATCATACAAGTAACCTAACTTACCTAAGTTAGGCTAGGTTACGAACTAGGTAACCTGACACTGATGTACAATACATTACAGTGTTGTACTTTGAAGAAAAGCATTACCTTTCCTCGAGTGCTATTTTAAAAATTAAAAGCTTTCGTATGTATGCCAAAAATAGGTGCATTCTTATTTTTATATTCATATTTTTCGAAGTGAATTTCAATTTAACACGCAATGGACTGAGTCAATTATTGTTATGGGTTCCGTACTAAGCGCCATTCATTTGATTTTGGTCAACATTTTTCAAGACGGAGTTTTAATAATTTGATACTTTGAAGGAACATAACAATAACGACCGACAGACTTAAAAAAATGCGCATTGTTAAGGATAACTGAATTATTACTGGTAATATATTAATTAAATTTATGATATAATTTGAAACAAACAAAAAATGGAACAAATTATTACATAGATTTCTTCGGAACCTTACCACACTATTTATACGTACGTGATTGTCAAGTGCAATCGGAAATCATCGGCATTCATCGGAACTCGTGCGAAGTTCCCGTAGACTTCGGTTTTCTTTAAAATAAAGCGTGGAAGAATTCACGGAATGATGTTGCATTTTAAAGAGAGTGTATTCCTAACCTTACTTTGAGTATAACATTAAATAAAGACGAAAATGTTCGAGCGACTTCAAAAAAAGGAGGGGGTTCTCAATTTGACTGTTTTTTTTAAGTTACTCACCTTGGGATTTTTTTCTTAGTCAAAAGATTTTGATTAAGTAAATCTCTTTGCCTAAAAAAAGTTGATTAAAAACTCAAAAGTAAAGTCTCCAATCCGCCACTGGTCAACAAATATGTTTATTTATCCCTCAGGGGATAGTTAAATATATTTTGGGCTGAGATAATTATTATTGAATTATTATTAAAATTAATGAAACAATATCACATTTTCAATACAGTCATATTATTCTGAAATATAAACCATAATTGACGGTAGTTTCATAAAATTACACTTAAAAAACTTTATTTAAGTTTATTTATTTCTCGTTTGAAATGAGAGAGCATTTGATCGAGTCGGGTTAGGAATAAATATCCTTTTTGTGATGTTATTTATGGAAATGAACCCTTTGTATAAAGTGGATTAGAAGTGAATTCCTTTTCGTATTTGTGTGGAATTAGAATGGCGACCTAAATACCAATGTCAAAAGTTTGATTATTTTGACACAATTTTTCTGTTCAAATTTTCTTTGAAGTACAAGTAGGTACAAGTAGATACCTTTTTATTATTTATTTTCGTTTCCTGATTCCACTGAAAATCTTACTGAGGTTTTTGTGTTAAACTTTCATTCTAATGTTGCATGATCTTCAAAAATAGCGTAGCCATTAAACGAATTATAAAGACCTTGTATATTTACCTTGTAATTAGAGACTACTAGCTACGTTTCGCGGCTTCACCCGCGTGGAAATTGGTGAAGTAGCCTATGTTTTTTGGACTAGAACTACTTAATTTTAAAATGCAGCTCTATCTGTTCACTAGTTTTGGCGTGAATAACAACAAAACTTTCATATTTATAATGTTAGTGTGACTAAGAGTGTAAGAATAAGACTATGGTTTTTGATATAAAAATGCATTCATAACATCCTTTCCTACTTCATCCAGTTCATAAATTTATTAAACTTGACGGCAAGAATACAAAGACTACTTAGAGGGTTGAAGTCTATTTCACCAAAACAAACACTCGGCTAATGAAGCACTGAGCTATCCAATACGCCAATATCCCACCCTAAGACTGTGACATCATCAAACAAGGTTCATTGATGAATCACGTGGGGAGTTCGCTTTGCTTACTGACACTCGATACTAAGGTATGGTATCGCGTTGTGGGGAGACTTTTGATGCAAATTTCTGGAATAGTTTCAACTAGCAATCCGCCCCGGTTTCACACGGATGTATTGTAAACCTTAATCATGATATAATTAATAAAACCGCATCAAAATCCATCGCGTAGTTATAAAGATTTAGATCTTTACAATGCGAAACCGGGGCGGATCTCTAGTTGAAAATATACCAGATATGTGCATAAAACCTATGTATGCTTAGGTATTCATATTGACAGACTGACAGTGGGAAGCGAGTTTGTTAACTACTTAGTGATATTAAAGTAGTTTCTACGTACCTTCGACTACACCGGCCTCTTTCAATAAAGGCTAGCCAAATCGTACAAACATTTGTCCCGAAGCGGGAATCGAACCCACAACATCCTGCGTCGTAGGTAGACCTTCGCCCGCCGCGCCACATCGGTCATATCGCTCTCATTTTACGCTGGGACGGCAGACCAACACGACTAGGGAGATGTCAGGCGTAGGACCAACGACTTACCGTAGTTTCTTTTATTGTTTTTCTTCTTACTTTCTTTTTGTTTCTCCTTTGAATTAGGTTTTAGATGCATAAATGTAAGCATAGTAGATACGTTAAAATATTCATAAGCGGTCTCGCCAAAAGATAAACTTTTGATGAGTCATGTAAAATGTTCAACCTACACGTGAAGTTGATTTGCATGGACCTTTAGTAACTCGTCGTTACCTAAATCCTCCCAGGCTAATGTGAATTAAGCTATTACAATAAGGGTGATTCTCCCAGGGTGGAAAAAAACATGTCCGGCTCGAAAAATCATACAAAAAGTATCCCTAGCCCTTTGATTTTTTTTATGATAGTAGATTAGACAAAGATAATAGGGGAGGCCTTTTTTAGTTTTTTAATATTCTTATTTTAAAAAAGTAAAAATAAATAAAATCCTTGGAAATTCTGACTTCCGTGGTGCGTCCGGACCTCATGTTCCTGTGTTAATATTTTTTTATATCATTTCCTGAAAACACTTGTACTAATTTACATAGGTTCACAATAACCCAGATAGTTACTTGTTTATTTGACGCTATTACTACGCAAAACTAAACTTTAGTTGACAAGTTACAACGAGATAACTTCGCGTCCGTCGTTTAGCTCTGATTCCCCTGGTGCGCACTAATTCATTCATAAATGCTGTACTTTAACATCTGCGTAAATAGTTGTTAGGTCGAGAGAAGGCCACTATCAGTCACGCCCCATCAGTGGTGTGTACAACAAGTGTGTATGTCTCCACGTCACTCTGTTATTTTAGTACGTAATCACTTTCCGTGACTTGGTATCTAGAAATTCTGATTACCATGTTGACTATAAATTTGTTTATGCTAATCCTATTGTTTTATTAATGATGATAATTCATGCCTTTTGTGTTCCTAATTTCGACTGCATATTTCAATGTAAAATAAACCAGCAAATTAAGAAAAAGTCTAAGATTTTGTAATTATTTTTGATTTCCGTGGTACTGATTTCCGTGGATTTTGCGGGTTGATTAACATCTCAATAATATTTTTTTACAGTTTTTATGATGTTTTTTAGGATAAAAGTTTATAATAAATACAAAATGAATAATTATAATATTTTTAATACAAAGATAAACATTATTAGTGTGATTTTTGTAAAAAGTCACTTGTATTTACATTAATGATTTAAAGGTGTTTTTGTAAAAACTGATTAAAACTACAAACGTCAAATAATTGGTCCTTAGTTTTAAGATCCTTAATAATCTAGTTACTACCGAAAACACATATTTTTATTGATAAACCAACCCATATTTGATTTTGGTGATATAAATTCTGATTTCCGTGGACACCATATTTTTAAAATTGAATAACTCCGTAACCATAAAGCCAATAAAGTTCCCTTCACTACCAAAAAATTCAAATTAAATCTTCATTTAGAATATACTATCATGATGTGCAATTTCAACAAAAAAAAATGTGCCACAGAAGTCAGACAAAAAACGAGTTTTCGTAGAATCACCCATAATCACGTCTACATGGTCAATTATCAATCTGGATTTAAGTTTTGTAATACCCATCGTATGACGCCCAATAAATTATTGACGTTAATTTGTTCTCGAAAACGTGCGATCTATATTTTTTAGCAGCATAGAAATGAAATGAAATTTATAAATTTACTCGCAAATCTTTCGCGCACTATATTTTTTTACTTTTAATCACCTATGGATCTGCCAGCATAAAAATGAAATGAAATTTATGAATTTACTCGCAAATCTTTCGCGCAAGTAGATAAAACTTACGTAAAGATGCTTCCTTTCCCTCCGGCCAGGTGGGATGACGATCTGCGAAAGACTGCTGGCAGATGCTGGATGCGGCAAACTGAAGACTTAGCGCTATGGCGTTCATGGAGGCCTATGTCCAGCAGTGGACTTGTATGAGGTTCTTGATGATGAAGCAGCAACATTTTAGGGCAAACGTGGCCTTCCCTCAATATTGTGCTGAACACTTGTGTGTCCACCTAGCGCTAGTTTTCGCCATAGCACGCTAAAGCAAAGTACCTATATAAAAGTATATTGATGCTCTTAATCATAAAATTAAACTATCAGATAAGACGGGAACTACTCTAACTCCATCTAGAACTTTCCACTCGCCATAAGATAGCGAATCGACTACACTTTACTCCGGACATGTTGGTACAACTGTATGGATAAGTGGCTATCTAAACCACGGCCAGAGTACTGTTGTGGACGCTCAGTAATGATATTTACTTCGAACTTCATTTTCAACGACAAAAGGTAACAAATCCATTCCAATAAAGATAGGAAAAGAGCCCTTAAGTAGAAAGCCATGGAGGTGGTTTTGGAAAAGCTGTTATGAAAGATAGTCTAGGTCATCCCTGCACCACTTGGCACTTTAAAGATTTCTTCAAGGAGGAACTCGGCAATTTTGTTTGAAATTCATTCTGAAGTTTGTTTTCGAGGTAAATAAAAGTTTTAATACTTTAGATTGGCGTTGAAAATGTAGATTTGAAAAGCTTCTAGTTGTGATGTCGTTTGTCGTTTCGAATTCTGAATTGTCCGGGAACTTTTGCGAAGTTGATTGCGGAAATGTTATTTTGTTTTGATGAATTTGTTTTCGTGAAGATTCGCTAATTGTTAACTTATCTTTAAAACTTTTTTTATGCTTCGTGAAAATGTTATTTAGCAGAAAAAGTATGATTTATAAACAGATACAAGCATGATGTCATAACTAAGCCTATCAAAATTTGTACTAATGTTTACGTACATCAGAATCTGTTATCCATTTCAAATCAAACATTTCCTGATTCAACCTCCTGTGGCACAAAGCTTACCACAAGTTACTTGTATTATTTATTAAAAATAAATACCTGCGGCTATTACCACGCCAGCGGAAGTGACCGTTGTGACGCCCTCTAACTACTTCCGGTGACAGGTAATGACGTAAGGGGTGGAAAATAAACGGTGCTGTCCGGAGTGTGAAACTCGTGGACTCATTTTTTCGATTTTGGAAAACTTTAACAGATTTGGTAGAAATAGGTAAAGGATTAATGTAAGTATAAAAAACCAACAAACGAATGATCACTACATAGTATAAAACAAAGTCGCTTTCTCTGTCCCTATGTCCCTTTGTATGCTTAAATCATTAAAACTACGCAACGGATTTTGGTGCGGTTTTTTTTAATAGATAGAGTGATTCAAGAGGAAGGTTAAACGTATAATAAAACCGTGCGAAGCCCGGTCGGGTCGCTAGTAAACAATAACATTTTCGTGTCCCTGTCGTTTAGTTCGTTCTACACGCTTGGTTTGTTTTAAAAGGTATCAACAGACAACAAACAAAAAAATATTCTCGTGGTACTAGTAAATCGTTTGGTGTATGGTGTACCAATATAAACGTAATACATGTGTCTGTTATACATGCGTTTTTGAAAATTGTCAATCTTAGCAATTTAGCCTTTGACTGATATATACACAATAAGAGCGTATGTTATACACGGGTTTTTGATTAGGTATTGAAAATATCAGCATCTTTTGCCCTTGACTATTACTAGGTCCTACTAATGTTTTTTCATCGTGACAATAACACAGGTACACTAGTGCGACATATTAACATCCTAAGCACTAAAATAACCTAAGGTTGAATCGAAATGGACCTCCTTTAATTTCAAAATAGGAATAAAAATAAAATCCTCGACTATTTTCAATCTGACATTAGGCACAAAGCAATAAGGTTCTAAAATTATGTGTTCTTATCACATTACACCATCGATTTATATCTCCATTCCCCTTTTGTTTACTACCACTTTTCCCCAAATCTCTTTTCTATCTGAACTCATAAAAAAGTGAGCACATGACGCATTTTCTGGATATATTCCCTTTTCCAACTTCTTATATGCTAATTTTGGGATAAGCCGTGCCAAGAGCGGTGAAAGTTTGTTACCAACTATTTGTTGTTGGTTACATAAAGATTTATCTTAGAGGGAAATGAAGGAATATATTACAGAGTACATCGATTTTCTATAAAAAATAATGCTGAACAATCTAAGCAGCATTATCTATCCCCAAACTAAGCTGAGCTTGAGTATGGGTACTAGATAACTGATATGCTTAATACAATTTTTTACTATGGATAGAAAACATCCAGAACCTGGGAACATATCTATGTCTATTATATCCAAAGGCGGGAATATATCCCGCAATCACCGCATTTTATTTGTTTATAATGTGTTTGGATGTACCTAATATATATGTAATCTCTAGAAATAATTAGACGCTGATAGTAGAAGCTCAAACAAGTGAATTAAAAAAACCGTGACAAGGAAATCCCAATCTCCAAAATGAAACATTTGCTGATTTCGCAGTCACAATAAACACAATTTGATTATGCGGTTTCTTTAAGCCCAATATTGAGTATCAAGTTCTTTTGATATTTTTTCGAGTGTGAAATTTCCTTTCGTTCCATTTACTTTTTGCTTAATGAAATTCCAAATACTGTTGGAGTGGCCTACTGATGCGATGATATTGAAAAAATATTTAATATCGCTAATTTATTCAATCAACCGAATTTTTATTAAATAAGGGTTCTGGGAAACGTTTCTCGGTCTCTCTGAGTTTTACTTTTTCAAATAATCACAGGAAAACTCGATTACCATTATCGTTATTCTGACCTACAAAAACCTTTTTTAAAGCTTACCTGAAAAAATATTTTAGTAAAAATTGTGTTTTCTCTTTTGATTTTTAGAAAAAATTACTTCTACTCTCTTGTCTAAATGCCTGATTTTTTTTGGTTTATTTGAGGTTTTAATATAACTTAAAATCGTCAGAAGGTTTTGAGTAAAACATTGTACGAATTATTTTACAGCTAAAATGTGCTTTTCTAATCGTCCGCCACATCCTTTAAATAATAAGTTTATTTGCCTCTAAAATCTCTCATTCCCACGAAACTTTTCAAAGTCGCGACTTTATACAAAATCTTTTCTTAGCCCTTCAACAATCTACTAAACTCATTTCTGCACCTAAGCACTGTAGCCTGCGGGCAGTCGTTTCATTTATTAAAAACAGGGACCTGCCCCAGCGTTGTAATCCTGACAATGCCTTGAGGCTATCGATTTCCGACTCAGATTGAAATGGAAAACAAAGATATTGCCAATTTCTGTCATCTCTTGAGTACTTACAGATTAATATTTGTATAGATAGGCGATATTATTATTTTTTATCGATTGCTTTGTTTTGAAATCTAGCTTTTTTGTGGAAATTTCATCAGGAAACTTGTTTTTGCAAAGGTCCTCCGAAAATTCGAAAATCATCTCGTGGTTTAGATTCGAAGAGAAGAGAGAACTAGAATGAAGAGTGTATTAACACAAGTAGAAGTAAAGTAAATGCCAGACATCGGCTACCGATAGGCTATACTCAGGGGTTTAAAGGTAGAATAGTGAAAGCTTACGTCAAATCGTCGTCGAATGCGTATTTATAATTATCCTTGTAATTTACAAATTTGACGCAATGTTTTACGATACCGTATTTTGTCTTTTCTACCATGGACAACATTCCTGTGTTTGGCATAATCCAGACAAAACATTAATTTTTCAGTATGTATGATTCAGAAACTACGAAAAACATTATTTCAAGATAACAAAACATGAATGTTTTAACAAAACGACACTACTTTCTGCACTATTTTAATGTGACTTGGCAATAAAATTAAAAATAAATAAGTCCATATTCAAAATAACTTAAGCATTGGCTACACACTCTATCATACATACGCAGTCCAGTTTATGCAGTTATGAATAGTGTAGAAAAACGGAACAATATATTAAGTGGTTACACGGGCAAGTAAAGTCGTGCAAACTGTACTGTGCAAACTAATACAGAGGTTATTGTAGAGAGGTAGTATATCTTCTGAATTCAATTTTAAAATCCTACATAGAGTCTCTCACGTCACTCATTTTTGTGTGTAAAAACAACGAAGAAACCCTCTGAAAATACATTTTGCTGGACTGAAGCGCGGCTTGATGACCTGGCCACACGCTGCAAGGTGTATAAATCATCATCATCATCGTCATCATCAGTCAACATTAGTCCACTGCTGGACATAGGCCTCCCTTAATGAGCGCCATAGCGCCCTGTCTTCAGCTTGACGCATCCACCATCTGCCAGCAGTTTTTCGCAGATCGTCATTCCACCTGGCCGGAGAGTGTCCTACACTACGTTTGACAAGTCGCGGTTTCCACTCGAGTAGACGTTTACCCGACGGTTGTCGGTTCTTCGCGAGATTATGTCCGGCCCACTGCCACATCAGCTTGCTTATTCTTTGAGCTATGTCAATAACTTTGGTTTGAATACATTAAATAATCAAATGGAATAGAGAGATTAGGTCTCTTGAACCTTTTGCCAAGAACATGAGAGCATCAGAATGAATTTATAAACATTTTATTAACAACCCGATCTATCTCATATATTTTCATTGCAAACACATTCCAACAAAATTAAATCCACAAACGAAAGATCCTTTGAAGCTTTTAATCTTTGAGATTGAGAACACATAATTATGTGTCAACACGCAGAAAACACGTAATTCTATATCCAATTATATTCTACGTCAAATAAGGACGCAATGAGAAGCAATCCGGCACTAAACAGCGGAACCAATTCCAAGCTCATCCGTGTTTGTCAAAGTGCTTCCTGTGACCCTTACTAACGAGTTTATAAAGTCGAACTTAAAGCGGGAAATAAATATTAAGTCAGTTTGAATAAAACGCAGAAAAAGTAGGTCGGAGAAAGTGGATGAACCTGTGTCCTATTCTGCCTTTTGCACATACCTACCATGTACCTTATATACGTCGATAAATTTTATAATTAAAGCAGTTGCCACCGTAATTGCGTCATACAAGTCTCGTCTATTAAGAAATATCCTACTAAGTATGCATCCATCCATACTTACTAGCTTTCGCGTTTATTATATTTATTTTCTATATTCCTACGCTGTTTACCGTAGTTGAAATAGAAGATAGAAATAATTATTTATTCTGGTAAAAATCTATATAACACTCTGGTTAGAACAGTTTTAAAGCCTATGTTAGGTTTAATTAGACTCATAATTCTCACAAGATTTATTACTAGGTAATAAAAGGTACGCAAATTATTCGGAATAGGATTTTATGAACCAAAAAACATACACTGAATATCCAATGAATATCGGGTGCCTATTGAAGAAAATGTAATTTAAGACAAAGCTTATTCCACGAGCTTATAAAACACTAATAGTGCATTAAAAATATTAATAAAACGGAGTTTGAAATTACCAAATCAAATAGTACCTTCTAGAATCAAGGTAGCGACAGGAAGCGTCGCGGGTCTTTGAAACTAAAAACCGGAAATTGCTTCGTTGTCTTCCCTCAATGCTTCGGCATCTTCATTAGTGGCGTAAATTAAACGCAACGCATCAGCTTTGTAAGAAAATGTAATCAAATTCTCATTTTCTTGAGTTTTAATATTAATATAAGATTTTCTAGACACTTTGTTGGATAATCAAAAAGTCCGTAAATGATGGAGCTAAGAAAGAAAATGTAGAGCTTTAACACAAAAACACAATCTTACTATTATAATAAATGGACCTAGAAATAGGACATAGGCTATCACTATTTGGAAATTTTAACCTCTGAGGGGGTTAAATAGGGTGGTAAGTTTGTATGGAAAATGATTTTTCCTTGGTTGGATTCACGCAAAACTCGGTTTGGATAAGCTGCAAAGTAAATAATGGGACACGTATTTTTTATTATTACGATACTATACCCCTAGGAGGCGTGCAATAAATTCCTTAAATTTGACAAATAAATTTCCATGCGGGCGAAGCCGCGGGGCGCAACTAGTATATAATATTTCTCAGGCGAAAGTTATTGTGTATGCTTGCTCAAACGCCTGAATGGATTTGGATGGAATTGGGCACCAGTTTAACCTACAACATTTTTAAAACATAGGTGAATTTTAATCCCGTTTAAGTACAGTGTTATTATGGGTTGATCAAATACGAGCTTCATATAATAAAAACCTATATTCATTAACGTTGGTAAAACAACTGAGCGCAGTTAGTGATTAAAAAAAGTCACTCAAAAGTTCAATCCTCACTAGCTTTTGTGTTCAAAGATGTAAACCTCTACTATATCTATAATAGCTTCATTGTTAGAATACTTGTTACCTTGACTTCTCTCTAACAAAAAAAATGATACAACTAGCCCCCAATTTCCCTACATAGTACGTTCATTTGCAATCTACTATGTGGTTGATCTATATTCTGTGTGTAAATAGCATGCTTCAAGTTTCAGGCATATGATTATGGTCTTGTTCGCATAATTCTTGAACATTTTTGCCTATTTTTGAAACAAACACCGCAGAATGGTATTAAAATTTCCATCAGACTTGTTTGTTTTGACTCAGCGAACTCTGTAAGGGTGCTTTTCGCTTAGCAAATGTTTAAAGTGATGAAGAATTATTTGCTTTCGTTTTATTGAGATTGCAGTAAGATTATTGTGGGTGGTTTCTGATAATGATACTTCGCAGAATGGAGACCATGCAATCTAATTTATTAATTTTATGATTCCGACTGGTATTGATATGAATCAGTTAAGCTTCAACTGATCTGCTGTTGGCTCAATTGCAAAAATTTTTGAATACTTACCTAACTTTTAATTTGTTATTATTATCCCTTGATGTTATGTTATATTTTATGTTTAATTTATATTTTATTTTATTTTATATTTTTCTTTGATGTTAAAAAAATTACTTGTCTATGTCATTATTTTGTAAGCCTAAATAAATTAAAATATCGATTTCTATGAGGAATTGATATCACAAGCCCTTACTTTCTCGATGTATTTGGCGTTGCTGGCAAAACGCGTTTGAGGCATTACTGTTCTTGGGCCCGAATTATCTGATGTAACTAAAGTTAAAGTTAGACAACAAAATAAAGTTGAACAAGCACTGCATTTTTTTTTCACCACAGCTTGCGTTAGAACGACGACTTTCAAATATGCATATCAGACCTAAAAAAATAATTCTGGACAATTCACACAGCATCATCTAGCCGAAAGCCCAGCAGAGCTTGTGTTATGGGTATTCGTTGACTGGAATACTTAATACAATACATTAAAAAGATAGATATTTTTTTTATTATATAATGAATACACCCAGAACACGGTAACAATAATGCAGATTGTACAGCGCATCAGCATTGCCATACAGCGTGGTAATGCAGCCAGTGTCTTGGGGACGCTTCCGACTGGTATTGACATGGATCAATTGAGCTACCTTTAGACTGTTTGCAACCGCCTGCAGTTAGCTCAATGGTTTCAATTGTAAATACTAGTTGTAATTTTTCTATTCCTTTGCTTGTAAATTTCGTTGTTAATAAAGATGTTAAAAAAAAAAAAAAAAAAAAAGATTGTACAAACATTTGTATCAAAACGGGAATAAAACCCGCAACCTTCGTCCTCGCACATCGGTCATCCAAGAAAAACACGATAACTTTTGTTCCTTAAAACTGCGCTGCAAATAAAGTATGTAAATGCAGTTTGTTCCGGCGTTGATTTTAAAGTCAAGGGCCCGTATTCACAATGATATTTGCCACTTTATAATACAATGAAATCCACGATTGCGGACTATCATCAAACCATGGGTAGTAATTGCGGCATTACTTCAATCAAACTAATATTGTTAATTCGAAAGTTTGGATGGATAGATGGATGAATGTTAGTTTGTTAATTCTTCACGCTAAAAGTAGAGGTACAGAACGGATCGGCCTGACATTTTGAATACGTAGTACCTAAAAGGCCTGTAAAAAAAACTAAAGGTACTTTTTATCGACAGTATTAGTGTAATTTCCTGATCATTAATTTACCTAGTTTTTTTATTTGTTCTTATTTCATCAATATTTCTAACGTAGCATGATTTAGATTTTTATGGAAACGTTTCGAGGCGATTTTTATCATAAAAGAACTGACTCTTGGGATGAAAAGTAGCTTTTGTTCAAGTCCTAGAACTATGTCCATTCAAAATTTCAGCTTGATTCGTTCAGTATTTTTTCCGTGAATAGGTTACAAACATCCATTCATCCGGATCCATCCATACATCCATCGAAACTTTTGCATTTATAATATCAATATGATAATTTCATAATAAGTTGTGATAACTTAATAATTGTACATTCTATAAAGATTTCTTAAGTGCAGCATGGCACGTTATTTGCGTTCAGGTTTGTGAATAAGATTTTCAGCGAGTTTTTGCGGTGCATTATTTTCTGCTATGAATCTAATGAGATTCGCGACGATTGAAATTGCTTTCATTGTTTTTCTGCCGAGATTCTATTATATTTATAAGGTACTGAAAGATCTTTTGAAACTGGGCGAAAAAGAAACCTATCACAGATAGGACAAACAAGAAAGTACTCAATTGGTAATTATTATTTATTTGACCAAAGGGAAAAAAATATTTTTGGCAAGATACCCAGATATGCAATCACAGTTGGTCAACAGGGAACTCGCGGTATTTTCAGGAAGGTCATATATCTTATTATTTTTAGTGTTTGTATATCTCCGCAGTGTATAAGTAGGAACTATCTAACATAATAATTATCCGTTTCATTGAATGTATCTACTGAAATTGGTTCTATTATTACCAATTATTGTGTTAATCGCACCCTGATTGAGATAGGTATATCTATCAAATACCTAATTACGTATGCGCATTCCTATTGCAATTTACAGATTCCAATTAGTTGACACCTGTCGGTGGAATCAATGCAGTCCATATCTAGATTCTATACACCCACAGATTACCCAATTATCAGGCATAGCCCATCAGTATTGCTATACAGCGTGGTAATGCCACCGTCTTGGGGACGCTTCCTACTGGTAATGGAACATTTTAGCTACCTCTAGACCGTTTCCAATCGTATGCATGCAGTTAGCTCAATTGTTTCGATTGTAAATACATTTCAACTTGTTTTGATTTTTGATTGTAATTTTCTTAAATAGTTGAGCCCCTTTTTCTTAGAGTTGTTTTGTTGTCTGTATGACTAGCAACCCTCATTCGCGCGCGTTGTGTCTATGGGAAAGTCACATAGGAGGTATATTGCAGACATTGTGTGCCTGCACAAAATTGTTAGTGGTAAAATTGACAACCCTCAACTTGTAAACAAAGTTCAACTAGCTGTTCCTCGTTCTTCCACTCGTCTCTGTAACCGAAAAACATTCAACATTCCTCACTACCACTCCAAGTATAGCCAACATTCTCCAATTAATCGCACGTGTTCTTTCTACAATACAATTTTCAAAATATAGACATATTTTACGTATCAGCCACCAATCTTAAGAAACTCCCTAGCCTGTAAGTCCCTCTTTCAACATAATATATTTTGGGGGTTAAAGGTAGAATTCCCCCAAAGAGTTACAGAGGAAGATCTTCCTTGCACCGGGTCGGCCCATCTGGCCCACATACCCGGGGTCTTTCGACCGACAGTTGATTTCGGAAAGTTCTATATAGGCTAGATGTTGTAGAAACCAACGCTTGCGCGATCTAGGAATAATGGTCACGTGATCCACTTTTTGCACTCAGAATTTTTGTTATTTCTTTTTTCATTTTAGTTCAGCTCACATCATGCTAGATGTCGCTACATCACTCCCTTTCCAGACCGAAGGTCAATATAGGTTTTTGATATCAGCATATCCAGTGTCCAGCTTAGCTCGTCGTAGTCTTCAGTGAGTCGAGACTGGTGCGATGAGCAGGTTGGGGACGGGAGAGCGCTTGTCTGCGGTGAGTCGAGACGTATCCACGGTGAGTCGGGATGAAGCGCGGCGCTTGTAGTCTCTGCGGTGAGTCGAGACGGTCCACGGTGAGTCGGGATGAAGCGCGGTGCGGTGCTCCGGGTGAGTCTTCGGTGAGTCGAGACTATATGCCCAGATGATGCCGTTGAGGAACTCCACGAAGCGTTATCGAGGAGGGGAGAAGCCTGCAGAACCAGGAAGTCGGGGTGGCTGCGATGGAACTGCGGAGGCTGAGGGATGATGCTGGTCCGGAAGGTAAGCTTGAGGGAGAGAGAAGAGATGAAGGTTGATTGCTGCTGATGATGATGATGATCGTTGATAGCTGGAGTGCTGCGCTGGTTGTTGAAGGAATCGTGTTGAGAAATCCAGTCGTCGGGTGTCGGCAAGAATCGTCCGAGGTAGTCGACGGTTGGCACGACGGAGGTCACCAGTTTGGGGGTTAAGGGTGGAATTCCCCCAAAGAGTTACAGGAGAAGATCTTCCCTGTACCAGGTCGGCCCATCTGGCCCACTTACCCGGGGTCTTTCGACCGGAGTTGATCTCGGAAAGTTCTATATAGGCTAGATGTTGTAGAAACCAACGCTTGCGCGATCTAGGAATAATGGTCACGTGATCCACTTTTTGCATTCAGAATTTTTGTTTTTTCTTTTTTCATTTTAGTTCAGCTCACATCATGCTAGATGTCGCTACATATATTCGTTATGTTATACTTTTATTTGTCTAACTATATACTCATCTTCCTTTTTTCTCTCATTAGGTAAGTAACTATTTGATACAATTAACTATTATGCAAGCTGTGTTCACAATGAGCAGGTTTTACACTCATTCTAGTTTAAATAATGTATAAGAAATCCCATGTCTTTGTTCTGTGTAAAAACCAGTTTCATGAATTTATAATAAAAAAATGTCTCAAGACCATTTCTATCCAATGGGATCTGATTTATAGGATGACAATAGCCCATGTGTTAATCTAGGGCTAGAACTAGTACGTCTATTCCAAAGTTAGTAAGTAATATAGATCAAAACGTTTGGTACGTAACTAAACCTACTATAGTGTTGCCAACATCCCACTTAAATATTATTTTAGTAAGCATAATTGGTTAGAGCAAGCACAAACGGGCGAGAGAATAATAACATTACTTTTGTTTTCTTAATGTAAGCAAACTTTGAATTCGTTTGCATAAAAGCAGGGCTGAGCTTGAAAAGTGTTATTTTACTAGAAATTTCTAATGTGGAAATTTGTGTGGGTGCGGTGTACCAGAGGAAATGGAGATTTTACCTGAAACGTGTTATTTTACCAAGTAAAAATTAAATAAAAAATAAATGCCTTTATTATTCCTTAAGACATATAAATGCTTTAGCTAATTATGATTGTCCTCTGATGTATCAGCTCTCCCAGAAACTTTAATCCATCTTTAATATTATCAATTACAAACCCTTTAGCTTAATAAAATAGACCAGATTAGATCTCGTAATAACTAAATAATACTGTAATCTATACCTACTTACCACAGTTTGCTCACAAACGGAAACTAGAAAAGTCTGACTACGTACTCGAAAAGTACGCCATCGAGTCTGTACTTTCAAATT
Organism: Eupithecia centaureata; assembly: GCA_944547425.1. Classification (NCBI taxonomy): domain Eukaryota; kingdom Metazoa; phylum Arthropoda; class Insecta; order Lepidoptera; family Geometridae; genus Eupithecia; species Eupithecia centaureata. The sequence continues at coordinate 3,436,725 of OX155677.1, read as the reverse complement.
ATCATCATCATCAGGTGGTATCTTTACTCAAGGAAATGCTCTCCAAGTCTCTACCTATCGAGTATGCTTGCATTGGACAAAAAACCTGCTTACCCTAATGACCACCATGCCTTGCCTTTAGATCGTACTTTTATTCACCGTATCGAGCATCTGCTAGAATTTCGACGGTTCGTACACTATGTTTACCGAGTCGGAGTCTCCACTTAAGGGGCCGGCAGATGATGAACTCTTCACAAACGAAATACCAAAATGATTTGTAAGTCGAACATTTTTCTACAAAATTTTGGTGTTTTTTAGTATTTGAATAGTATTTATCTATGCTCCTAAGTAGTTTTTTTGTCTAAAAAATTAAATTAAATTACAATAAAATTACTTTTCGACATAGCTTATATTGTTTAATTACAAAATTAACGACACTTTGTCCGAAATTATAAAAGTTTTCAGTCATAATTTTTGTTATTACGGAACACCGGAACGCCTCGAATTAGAGTTTTGTGCAGCCATCGCCGGCTCTTTATAAGATAAAACTTTAAACAGTGGCAGCCTTACCACAAAAAACAAAATCTGGACTTAGACACGTGTTTAACAGTTTTAGCAAAAGTCATCCTTCAAAACCATCATAAACAACTGTTAAACACGTGTCTTATCGTCGTTTTTTTTTGTGGTAAGGCCGTGGTTATCGGTTATCGTAAAGTACCTAGGTATGAACAAACCGCCTTCACTCCGTCCCTGTACCACGAACCCACGATGCAGTGTTCCGCTTGCAAATTGTTATTAAAATTCCCGTAGCTCGGGCTTTTTACGTTTTAAATGGATTGAGAGTGAGCTTGTTGCAGGTTTTTGGTAAAAATTGGACCAGATTTCCTATTTTTGTCGGGCTTTTTAAAATGAAACAGTAAAATTTCATCGTGTGTTGTTATTTTATAACTGGGTACAATTAACACAAATAAAATGTAAGTAGAAAGTTAATAAATCAACTCGCCTCCAAAAATCAACAACAACAGATTTTTTAGATTTTACTTATACAACACTAAAGAGTATGCATAAAAATATCCCTACAAAAAACTACACTTGTAAAAGATTGAATAATAGAGTCTTCTGTCTTTAGATTATCCGAAAAATATGGAAAAAAAGTTCTAAAAAACAGAATCATTCAAGTTCCTCGCATTTCAACATCCAGCGAAAAATATTCAAGAATGTAAATAATCTCGAAAATGCAACCTCGGGTCACGTCTGACTTTTATTAGTTCCTTGGCTTGACGAGATGTGGAACTTTCAGGAGCTCGATTCCAAAGGTGGGATTCGTGAGATAAAAAATACCATACCAAAGATACACGTGAATTACGAGACGATAATGTCGTCATAATGACCCAATTGATGGTAACCTCAGCAGGTGATTATAAGATAGTAAAATGCTCATAGTTTTACATATTTCATCCGAAATGTTTGATTTGGTATTGATAACGATCAGATAAACTTTCTACAGATTGTTTTTAACAGTCTGCAGTTTGCTCTATTGTTTCAATTGTAAATACATTCTAGTTTGATGGTCCTCATATTTCGTAATTTTAGTTAAGGCAACCAATTTCACTAGAGACTATAATGCGCAGGATAAATTACAGTGCACAATGTGTGCGTATAAAAATAAAATCATGATTTCCATAAATAAGCGTAAGTTAAACTACTGATTTTTTTATTAAAAAAGAATATCTGATGTATGTTGGACATTTATCTAGATATTTTATATCGTTCACTTATAGGAAGCAATTTGTCAATTTTCAGGAAAAGAAATAGAATTCTTATTTGATTAAAATAAAAGTCGAATGCGATAAAATGTACGAGTATGTCTCTCACGCCTTGAGAATAGGGGCCCTGAACTGATGTAAAAGGAGCATTATAATCTGTCGAGAGAGGTTCATGTTAGAATTAAAGTTCATGATGAGTTTACTACCGACGACGGGCTTCTTTGATTACTTGAGATCACTGACTTCTCTAGTCCCTTTGTCTTTGTAACACACGGAGCGCATGTATTTGCCTTCTAGCTTTATGATGCTCAACTGAAGCAATAGTAAGCAATCTTTGAAATTGCACTGAACATTGCAATTTGCTGAGAAATATAATTTTATCTTTGAATGATCTTCAATACTAATACTAACTTAACAACAAACTTTATAAAACTAAGTGCAATAGAGTGGACTTTCGATGAAAGTAATTCTGTAATCAATACAGTAATGTGAGGAAATTAAGATCGATCAAAATTATTTTGTCGGAATTAACAAAATCACGATTACAAAACAAGTTAAATCCTAATTTGACTTGATTTAATTTGTCAATGCGTATATAGAGGATTAGACGAAAACAAGCTGTTCCTAATTGCAATGCTTATCATTATAAAAATTTAAAATGACTTTCCCAACTCGCCACAAAACCACGCGAAAGCGAAGCAAATAAGGTAACCGCTTAATCCAGTTTCCCATTACCTGGCCACGTAGCCGGCCCAGATTGCGTAGCTCTGCCTTGGCAAGCCAGCCTCTTCGTTTGGCACATTTTCAAAGATTGAGGAGGAAACTATACAAAGTATTCAATGGCTTGTTTTTGTTTAAGTTCTAAATTTTTCATCCCACTTTTAATGACTTATACCTTACCTTACCTTTTTCTATAAATTAGGCACACTTTTATACATTCAGGTAAAGAATCTATACAGTACGCAATGGCTTTGTTTTTGTATAAACTTGCTTACTCCTACTTTTTGCATCCCACTTCTAATGATAAATTTTGTTTTTTTTATTTCCTGAAAGGAACATTTTCAAAGATTCAGATGAAAATTATACAAAGTTCAATGGCTATGCTTTTGTCTAAATAAGCTACCTCTAATTTTTTGCATACTAAATCTAGGTAATTACTTATTTTTACCTATTCCCATCGTTTTGGCTAGTTTTCAAAGATTCTGGTGAAAACTATGCAAGGTTCTAGCTTTGTTTTTGTATAAACTGGCTTACTCTAAGTTTTTGTATCACATTTCTAATGACCTTATTTACCTATTCCCATCGATTTGGTACTCTTTCATACAGTCAGGTAGAAACGATACAAAGTATTCAATGACTTCGTTTTTGTATAAACTGGCTACTCTTACTTTTTGCATACCACTTCCAAGGATTTATTTTTATCTATTTCCTTCAATGAGGCACACTTTCATAGTTTCAGGTAAAATCTATACAATGTGTATTCAATGACTCTGTTTTTCTTGTTCTCTATAAACTGGCTCTACAATTCTTTCGTCCTGCTTCTAATGACTTATCATATCTATCAATCATATTTATTTCCACCAATAAATATTAATGTTATTTTGACTTCGATGTATCTTAAAACTTGTCATTTTTTATACCACTTGTTTTTTACACATATGCCTCAGTCTGCAGCCACATCGTCCAAACATTTATCCCAAGACGGGAATTGAACCCGCTACCTCCTGCATCGAAAGTGGTCATTTGCCCGCCGCGTCAACGAGATTAAAGGCAATAACCATTATCTTTAAATATCTTATTATATCTATATCTTATTATCTTTTCTTATCTATATTATATCTTTTGTTATCTATATCTCCTTGCGTATTATTTATCTACCTACTGTTCATGTTTACACATCCTTGCTATCAAACTTTACCGGTAACAATTTCAAAGTTAAATTTGTTAAGTACCCTTTCAACGATTACCTCTTGGTCTAAAAGCGTTTACCGGAAATTGCGGGCAAGTTTAGGTAAACTAGGTTTTCCGTTGCGGGATATTTCCATTTTCAAGTGCTATCACGATTATGATAACGGTTTTGTTAAACAAACTGCAAAACGAGTTTTTATTAATAACTTTATGGTCTTGCTTTTATTTTGTTTTTTAGGAAGTTGTTTTTGTTGTTTGTTTTCTGATTACAAAGATATATAAAAGTTTACGTAATGCTTTAAATATTTCGGATAATGTTTTACACGAAGAAAATAAAACAGGTATGTTCAAAATAAATGGACGTAAATACAATTCCAATCAAGCTAAAACACACTTTAAAAAAAACAGTTCTAATAAATCTTAATAAAAATAGAACATGAAAATGATGAAAAAAAACGGAACATGAACATTTTCCCTTTCTGTTTCTCTACAAGTTTAAATTGAAATGGTATACTCACTTCTGTGGCTGATGCGACTCAAGATTATTTCTTCTTCCTTCCTTCATCTCAGTAGTAAACTGCCTCTCTGGACAAACTCAATCAGAGCCTCAAGAAAAGCGGCTATAGATTGATGTAAAATGTTATTGTACAAAAACCTGCAAGACACAGCCGCTATTTTGAAGCGCGTCTTATGTCTTACGATTTTTTGCGTTTTTGTAGCGCAACCCCTTACACAGCCTCGTCTTGTATGAGCTATTTCTAAACGAAGCCTAGTAGCCACCACCCTCCGCAAAAATCAGAAAACGCAAGATTAACGCAGCTATGTGTCACAAAATCGGAGGAAGCGCAAACGCGTCGGGAAACCTCTATAAAACGTCGACAAATCGCGGCAGTGTGCAAGATCGTATGCGTCTTAGTACAAAATGTACCTACTGCATTTAATTATCGAAAAAAATCGCGCGATACAAAACGCACTTCAAAATCGTGTCTGTGTGTTGGAGGCTTAATCCCATGTAGAAACTCTCATAAAGGTTCACATTTACGAAGCCTCTTAGTAGTAGGGACCCTTGATCAAAGTTACATAGGTACCGACCAATATTTGTCAATTGACTCAAGTCTCAATATGAACATAAACGGTAGGTATGTTTATAATTAAGCCAAATGTAATCAAATAACGTTGTGAGTTGTTACTATGGCAACGGAACTGCTCTTTTAAGTAAAGGTGCGGTTAGATTTCAAGCGAATTTATAATATCGTTGCATCGGCAAAGGTTTATTAAAGTGATGCTATTGTATGACTTTACTTGTACTTGAAAGAGTTTGAGTATAGAAACAAGAAAGTACCTAGAAACATGTGATATACAATTGTTTAGATATGTATAATAGATATACCACAGATTTTACAATACTAAAACATTACAATTATACGGCTTCCTTAGTTTTTATATACTAACAGAACTAACATCACACGTTACCATTAATAAATTAATTTAGGCAAATTATTTATAGGTAGCATCAATAATACTGTTATTTGGTATTGTATCTTTTTATTCCCAGGGCTACAAGAAAAACTCTGGAAAGTTTCGTAAACCCGAACATTGAAATTTTCAAAGGTCGCTCTTATTATGACCATTCCTAATAATTTTGTCACCGCCTCTATTTCTACAGATTCATGTAATTTGTGTCGAATATTATACAAGCCACACCGTAAAGTAGGTATGTTTGTTAATTATTCAGTATTTTCATCAAAACGTTGGCTTTGATGATTTAGTTCGATTCATTACACTTGGAAATTGGTTGTGTCATTTTAGTAAAGATTTGATTTGGGTTAATTTTACTAATTATGGTGTAACTATTTTATTTGGTTTAATTTTGCAAATTATGTTTTGATGTTGCTTTATAATTTCATTGTTGCTTATTATGGCTTCGCGCGCGTTGTTTCTATTGTAAGGAGACAGTAATAAAACATGGTAGAATATTCTAATTTTCATTAATTATTTTTACGTGATTTGATCATAAACAAATATGTTACTTCCGGTCCCTTTACAATAGTATTTAAATTGTAAAATATATATTTATATGCAGTTAATTATCTAAATAATTTACCTATTTATTCAACAACGATAATCGTTCAAATTATGTAATTGTATTTTTTATCACTAAAATGACTAGAAACGGTACTAGGTAGTAGTACCGCGTACTTCCGTTTGATAGCCATGTTGGCATAAGTCATGTTTATATAGTCGCTAGAGCAAAAAAACGATCAGTCTTATTCTGTAATTCGACGAGGAAAGACCTCAAAGGAAAAAGTGTTTGTTACTGGTGTCCTGCTGGACAAACTTACTGTAAAGGTTAGTCATTTGTGTTTATATTATATTTTCGTGATCTTAAATGTTGAGAAACTGTAATAAAAGTGATTACGAGCAGCCTTACGTACAATTTCCTTTTAGATTAAAACCCATCCCTTATAGCTCAGAAGTGGGATAAAACGGGTGTTTTTTTTTCCTTTTACTCTTAAAGGAAATGAACCTCTAGTTCACACTCACTTTGCCTACTATCTCAAACCTCTCGTTTGTCGTCTTGATAATGTTAATGTTTTATCCTTTAATATCGAAACGTTACATAAAGCTGCTCGTAACATTTTTTTTGCCTATTCTTTAATATTTTCCACTCTAAAGCAAACCATTGTGCCACATGTCGTTCAACACCATCACGTGGCAGTGGGTTGCTAGAGGCTGGACGGTGAATACGATGTGCTAGCGCTTCCATGCCCCAAGACGTACTTGTCGCTAAGGGCTGCTTCGTGGCAGTTGAGCACGCCTGCAGGTCGTAACGACGACCCTGTGCAGAAAATGCGTTACAATTTACTTATTTTTTCTTTTCTAATTAATAAAACTGAACTGTACAATAATGTTATTTGTTCAGTTCAGACCAAGGACCATGTGTTAGCGATGCTAATACTCGATATGCAATATTGATAGTCAGTTTTTAAAGGAGTATTGTATCTCCTATAATCACTGTAAATCATTATCGCTAGAATATTTTACAAATATTCAGGACGAAATGCGGGTAGCCCAGCTTTAGAAATCAGTTGGATATGATTCATGCCTTCGCTTGAACTGCCGACGTCGGTGTCACGATCGACGGCAAAACAATCAACAATCTAAGGTACGCTGATGACACAGCACTTATCGCCTCTTCAGAACAGGATCTACAAAATATATTGGACATAGTGCAGGAGTGCAATTCGAGAGCTGGGCTGAACCTGAATGTTGCTAAAACGAAGGTTTTGTTGCATCGGGTAACAAGGACCTAAATCCTAGAGTTAAATTGGGTGGTTTGGAACTTGAGCGTGTTTGAAAGTACAAGTATCTCGGTGCTTGGGTGAAAAAATAATGGGATAGCACAGGAAGTCCGTTCCCGGCATGAAATCGCCCGAACAACCAGTGCGACCAGATTCAGTATTTTAATACTTTTTCAGTATATTTTGTCGGTTATTTTGAATATGAGTATTTTTGTGGGTATATTGCCGGAAGTCGGTATTTTTGGGTATATTTTGGTAATGAAGTTGGTAGCACTGTAAACAATGGTCCTCGCGAACGACGGTCGTCGCGAACCAATGTTCGGGGAATCCCGTGAATATCAACTATCTAAATAGAGCCCCAATTCAGTCTACCTTATGGACGATCGATATTCATCGATTATCTAAATAAAGCCCGAATTCAGTCTACCTTATGGACGATCGATATTCATCGATGGTGAATAAACATCTGTTATAGTCTTTTTCACATAGGAAGCGTTCCCTGACAGATGGAATGCGTTTCATTTCAATTGACTAGGATTTTGGCAAATTGAAATTTCGAAAATTCAAACAATTTTTATTTCATCTCAAACATATGAATTAAGCTATAGAAGTATAGCACGACAAACAAATTATCCAAAAATAAATTTATTTTAGCCTATACGCGTAATAAAAAATAGAAATCAATAATTTTATGAAATCCGAGGCAATTTGTTTTGCGAAGAAAAGAACGTAATAGAGTTGAGGCAAACAAATATTATTGCAGCAAATCTATAAATCGATTATCTATCGCAAATTAAAATCGTAACTTTCAACATCATCATTATAAAATTGATATTTCGTCACTTCATTCTTCAGATATAATTAACCAGGTAGTACTTTAAACCTACTAGGCAGTCGCACGATTTTAAAAGTAAATCGATTTACTCGATTTCATGTTTTTTTTTTTTTTTTTTTGAGGGTAGCTATGCATTAGCTGGCTTTGTCCGCAAGGCGATGTCTTCATTCTTTTTTCGTGCGAGGCAGCGTACGGACGTAACAGCTCCCTCTTGTAAAATAAATTTATTCCTCATGCCGAAGTGAAGTTTCGACATGATTTAATGTTATAATGATAAAATTAAGAGAAGGAGAATAAAAAACGCCGACGAATAATAGTGTATTCGTCAGATTTGGAGTTAAGTGAACAAGGTAAGCAAAGTGCTATTATCTTTTCAAGTATTGTTGCAAAATGTTCGTAAAGCAAGAAGGTAGATTTTACCTCTGGTAGGTAACCTACTTAAGCCTGTGGGATTGACCCTGGGGTCAAAACAATGGCTGTTCTATGCTGGAGGTTAACCGAGTGTTATCACGAAGCAAATAATAGAACTAAAACTTGCAAACTTTTACGAAATACAAACTTTTGCGAAACGTACATAAAGCAAGAAGGTAGATTTTACCTCTGGTAGGTAACTACCTACTTAAGCCTGTTAGATTGACCCTGGGGTCAAAACAGTGGCTGTTCTATGCTGGAGGTTAACCGAGGGTTATCACAAAGCAAATAATAGAACTAAAACTTGCAAACTTTTACGAAATACAAACTTTTGCGAAACGTACATAAAGCAAGAAGGTAGATTTTACCTCTGGTAGGTAACTACCTACTTAAGCCTGGGGGATTGACCCTGGGGTCAAAACGATGGCTGTTCTATGCTAGAGGTTAACCGAGGGTTATCACAAAGCAAACAATAGAACTAAAACTTGCAAACTTTTATGAAATGCTAACTTTTGCGAAATGTACGTAAAGCAAGAAGGTAGATTTTACCTCTGGTGGGTAACTACCTACTTAGGCCTGGATATTGACTGTGGGTCAAAACGATGGCTGTTCTATGCAAAAGGTTAACCGAGGGTTATCACTACTTATCACAAAGCAAATAATAGAACTAAAACTTGCAAATATTTATTTTCGCTAATTCGAACAACGATGACTGTTCTATGCTTAGAGGTTAACCGAGGGTTATCACAAAGCAAATAATAGAATAAAAACTTGCTAACATTTATTTTCGCTCATTCGAACAACGATGACTGTTCTATGCTTAGAGGTTAACCGTGCGTTTTCACAAAGCAAATATTGGAACTATTACATAACCAATTATGCTTGCTTGTATTTATTTTCACAAATTAGAACCTCAATGGTTGTTAGAGGTTAACTGTGGGTTTCCCAAAGCGCTTTATTACAACAATTACACTACCACGTATGGTACTGACTTACATTTAGGTTCGCAAATTAGAACCACCACGGCTGCTATATGCTAAAAGTCAAATCATAGATCTTCACAAAGCAAAATATTACAATAATTACACTATGTTGGGACCACGTTTGGTGCTTTACTTGCTGACATTTACACTCTCAAATTATAACCTGCTATGCTAAAGGTTATACGTGGGTTTTCGCAAAGCGACATATTATAAAAACTACAACTAAGTCTGGTAGTTGCTTATTTTTGCAAATTAGAACCTTGATGTTAACGGAAAGTTAACACGTGGTCTCTTATTGAATAAATGGTAAACGTGGATTATCACAGTACCATTAAATTAAATATTTATATAATTAGATTCAATATAGATCACTCTTGTTAAGTAGGTCATTGGGTTCGCCTGGTGGTTGTCTGTCGAACAACACATGGCAATTCTATTAAGCATTAGGTGCACTTTTTACGCTCGTACGAGGTAAATTATAACTAATTCTTAAAACTCTCGGTGGGTTTCAAAGAGACATTGCCAAGCATGATGGATAAATATTGGTGTATATTATATGTTTTGGTTTACTTTGCCCGTTTTTTGTCTTGCAATTCAGAAAACTGCGCTTCTTACAAGCACTCAATTTAAAACGTAAAATTGCTGCTACAATATCTGATGCCACTAGGACAGAGGATAAGAGAGTCGACTCAGCTCAGCAGCAGTTAGTCTAAGGCACCACTGCTATTAACAGGGGCTTCTCGGTACTTATTGAAGTTATTATAAAATTCTTATAAAATTGTCAAGGGAAACTTATTAACTCCCGGTCTGGATCGTGATGAAATCTTATCCAGAATGAAGACCACGATGTAATTATTTGGTCAGAAGCTCTCACTAAGACTAGTTTAAAGATTAAAAGGCTATAAAAATTACTATAGTTACTGATATTATAAAATAAATAACCGCATCCGCAAAGGCACCAGTAGTGGCGTCAGTCCATCCGACGACCAGTCGCCCCCGGGTGGGGAACAGAACAGCCCTCCTTATACATATACGTCGTTACACATGAACTATGGGGGGGGAGGTAACCCCGCAGGTTACAGGGGGCCTCAGGCAGGAGCGAGGCCGACAGCTCAGACTTTAAACTAGAGCAAGCCACGTGCTCCGGCACCGCAATTATAAAATTGGGTACACCCTGAGCATAACCTATATTTTTATAATTGTCGTTCCATTATAAAACTGATTGGATTTAAGTTATTCTATGAAGTTAACTAGTAGAGTTAGAGTTAGTTAGTCGAAAAGTTAACTATCTATTTATACTGTACAATAGAAAAGGGTACTTAGTCATCTTTCTTGCGATGATGAACCTGAAATGCTAACAGCGATTAATAATTTAATAGAATTAGATACATAGGGGATATTTTAGTTTGTGGTCGCTCTCAAGGAGTCTTTATTTTCACTAACTGTGACCACTTATTCTAAAGTTCATAAACCTTTTATGTTGAATTTAATAACTCTCATTAAATTCATTCATTTTAAGATGACGGATCATAGGATCGTGCCTAAACTGATTCCTAAACACGGATCCCTAGCTGCAATAAACCTTCATTCATTCATTAATTCCTTAAAGAGGCTTATTTGCTTCTACCTGTAAATAAAGCTATTAGAAAATACTAACGCTATATATTTATCTCAGTGACTTTTTATGTATCGGAAACATACAATTTGTCCAATTCGTATTGTCCTATGTTGGAAACACTGTGTAAAAAATAAAAGTCTTGTCACGAGTGCTTGTTTGTAATTTATCTCAAATTTATCTACAAAATATAATTAGGACCATAAAAGCTAGTACATAAATTGGCCTAATCGAGCCGGATTAACAAAGATTACGGAAAGGCTAAGTAAATATTGTGGTGGGAATAAAAGTGAACATAACCTAACATTTATTTCAACAATTATTACAAAAGACAATTCTGTACTAAAAGTGATAAAATATGTCGCCGCCGACTGCAGAACACAACCAATATCTGTCAGTTTTGGAAGATGTGGCTAATACATTGAAAAGGACACAAAGTAACATGAAAAAATGCCCTAAAGCCAGGCTTACTGAAGGGTACATAAAGGCGAAAATTAAGTCCATAGAGGATTATTGGGATACATTTAAAGCGGCTCATAATAATTTAATAAAATGCACACCACAAGAATCAAGAGGTATTCTTCCATATTTTCTTAATGAAGAATATTTCACATTTGAAGAACTATACATATGCTTACACGCAGATTTGAGTGATCTACTTATAAAACTGGAGGCAGAACAAAGAACAAGAGAGACAAATGAATCCAAAGATATATCAATCCCCTCCACACAAGCCTCATCATTTGCAAAGCTACCTCGAATAACATTGCCTACCTTTTCGGGTAAATATGAAGATTGGCCTTCTTACCAAGATTTGTTTACGGCACTAGTACACGAAACCACAATAAGTGATGTACAGAAGTTACACTATTTAAAAACAACAGTATCTGGTGAAGCAGAAGCGTTACTTAGAACTATACCCATAACAGGAAGTAACTATTCCCAAGCGTGGCAATTATTAAAAGGAAGATTTGGAAATAAAAGAATGATTGTGAATTCTCTTCTTAAGAGACTATTTGGTCAAAAAAAGGTCACCAGTCAGTCAGCCACTCAAATAAAAGCAGTGCTGGATACTACTTCAGAATGTGTCACTAGCTTAAATAATTTGGATATTAAAACCGATTCTTGGGATCCTGTTATAATATTTCTGGTTGGACAGAAGTTGGATACAGAGTCATTAAGGGACTGGGAGGAATATGCACAGAGAGATGATGAGGGTAACATGATGCCGACTTGGGATGAGTTAAGAAAATTCCTTGAACATAAGTTTCGTACCCTTGAACTCATCACACCAATTTCTACATCTACTCCTCGAGAGAAACAATCAACTCATAAATCTTTTCATACGAGTACTGACGAAGCTGTAGATGAAACCGAAGACGACATTTTCCAATCGGCGCACGCTGCTGTAGCCACTGCTTCACAGTCACAATCAACATGTACTTACTGTAAAAATAAAGGACATTACATTTACAACTGCAAGGAATTTGTAAACCAATCCATAGATCAAAGACAAGCCTTTGCAAAAAATAATAACCTTTGCTTTAACTGCTTGATACCAAACCATACTGTATATAGATGCAAACATCGAACAACATGCAGAGTCTGTGGAAGAAAACACCATTCTCTTCTTCACAAAGTAAATGAACTGAAACAAGAAGGGAATATAAAAGAACAAAATAAACAAGATGAGAGAAAAGAAAACAAACAGGAAATTGAATCAGAACACAAAGTAACAACTGCACACCTCTCCGAGAAACAACCCAGACAACGAGTATTATTAGCCACAGCACAAGTAAATGTCAGAACAAAAAATGGAAATACCCATTTACTTCGCGCTTTGATTGATCAAGGGTCGGAGGCGTCCTTCGTTTCAGCAAGAGCTGTAGAACTATTGGGGCTAACTAAAACCAATATCAACGGAGTCGTCTCTGGAGTAGGAGAAGGAACCAATGTCCCAATAAAACATTTGGTTGAATTGTCAGTTATGTCCCGATTTGAGAAAGTTAAAGACATCCAAGTAAAAGCATATGTTTTGAAAACCATCTCAACCAAATTGCCCTCAAAACATATAGATATTGACTGGCCAGGACTTCAAACACTATCGCTAGCAGACCCAACATATAATACACCTGGTAAAATAGATATGTTACTTGGAGCTGATGTCTTTTGTAAAATAATAGAAGAGGGACTGGTAAAGATACCCGAAGGCGTAGTAGCCCAAAAAACGACATTGGGATGGATACTTTCTGGACAAAGAGAAGATAAATCATACAACACACAACATCGTGTCATAACTTTACATGTGACAAGAGTAATAACTGAAGACAATGACATGTTAAGAAAGTTTTGGGAAATAGAAACAGAATCATACAAAAAGAAAAATATATTAACTAAAGAAGAAGAAAAATGTGAAAAAATATATAAGGAAACAACCAAGAGAGATAAAGATGGGAGATATGTGGTACACTTACCTTTGAAACAATCAATTGAAGAGACAGTAAACCTATGCGGAGAAACAAAACAACAAGCTATAAACAGATTGAAACAATTAGAAAGGAAATTTACAAGGGACTCCAAACTAAAATCAGAATATACCAAAGTTATCAATGAATACAAAGAGATGGGTCATATGAAGATAACTGACTCACCAAATAATGAGATTGCAATCTACCTACCCCACCACGCAGTCATACGCGAAGACAAAGAGACTACAAAGGTTCGAGTAGTTTTTGATGCTTCCGCCAAGGGCTCTAACGGACATTCCTTAAATGATACCATGATGGTAGGACCTGTGATACAACCGGATCTTAGAAGTTTAATAATAACTTGGAGAAAACACAAAATATGTATAGTTGGGGATATAATAAAAATGTATCGAATGATAAACATGACTGAAAAACATAAAGATCTACAAAGAATTGTTTGGAGAGACAACATAAATGATGAAATCGAAAGCTACAATTTGACGACCGTTTCCTTTGGCACAGCAGCAGCACCCTTCCTGAGCGTACGAACCCTACACCAACTAGCAGATGATGAAGAATCTAATTATCCAGAAACAGCACAGGTAATAAGAAAATCCTTTTACATGGATGATTTGATGGCTGGACATGACAATATAGACAAAACAAAGAAGATGTGCGAAGAAATAAAAATAATACTAAGAAAGGGAGGGTTCGAAATGCAAAAATGGTCAAGTAATTCTAAAGAAATCCTACAATATCTACAAGAAGAAAGTAATGACAAGCCTAAAGAAAACATAGAGATAAAATTAGACAAAGTAATAAGGATTTTAGGATTAACATGGGATAGAAAAGAAGATGAATTTAATGTTACCGTTAACTTGCCAGATGTCGTCTACCCTGTAACGAAGAGATCCATCCTTTCAGATGTTGCACGGTTGTTTGATCCGTTTGGATGGCTGGCGCCAGTTGTGATCACTGCTAAAGTACTAATTCAGAAGTTATGGCTTTGCAGTATGGGTTGGGATGAGGAACTGCCGGTAGATTTGAGAGAAGAATTTCTCAAATATAGAGAAGAATTGATTTATCTAAAGGACATAAGAATACAGCGCTGGTTGAAAACTGGGCCATGTAACAACAACATCCAATTGCATGGTTTTGCAGATGCCTCTACACAAGCATATGCAGCAGTTACTTACCTTAAAGTTATTGAGAATGGTGAAGTTCATGTGACAATGCTTGCTTCCCGAACAAGGGTTGCACCGTTGAAGCAGATGACGATCCCGAAGCTAGAGCTATGCGCGGCGGCTCTACTAGCAGATCTTATAAATGATCTTCAAGAAATTTTGAACATTCCGAAAGACAATGTTTTCTTGTGGACGGACTCAATGGTGGTTCTGTCATGGCTTCAATCTCAACCTAGTCGTTGGCGAACTTTTGTAGCAAATAGAGTCGCTGATATTACACGAGTCTTGGACAACGACCGATGGAAGCACGTTCAGTCTGCCGACAACGCCGCTGATATCGCCACCAGAGGCAGACTTATGGTGGACTGGACCGAAATGGTTGAAAGAAGTGACACTCAAGTTTACAAGCTATGATATTCCTAAGACAGAATTGGAATTAAGAAAAACATATCATATAAATTTACAAGAAAATGAATCAATTTGGGAAAGATTTTCGGACATTACTAGAATGAAGAGAGTTTTATCTTATTGCAGAAGAGTTTTTAAAAAAGACGGAAGGGAAACAAGACCCTTATACTTAACCACTAAAGAGTTAGAAGAAACATTAGAAGAATGCATAAAATATTATCAAAGATTAGTATATGGAAGAGAAATAGATGATTTGAAGAAATATGGCAAGGTAAAGAACAAAAGTTCCCTTATCACACTTTTACCTTACTTGGACAATAAAGACATGTTAAGAGTGCAAGGAAGACTGCAGAATGCATCATTACCAGAAACAACAAAACATCCCTTGATAATACCCCAGAACCAGCACATAACCAAACTGCTGTTGATCGAAGCTCACAAGAAAACGTTGCATGGTGGCATTCAGCTCATGATGAACTATATAAGAACCAAATATTGGGTAGTAAATTTGAAGTCAGCCGTGAAGAAATGTATTAAAAACTGCAAGACTTGTATTATTGGTAAAGCAAAGACTAAAAATCAACTAATGGGCCAACTACCCGCAATGAGAGTTAATCCAAGTAACAAGGCGTTCTTGAATAGTGGATGTGACTATGCTGGCCCAGTGATGATAAGAACTTCCAAGGGACGTGGACATCAGGCTATCAAAGGATATATCTGCTTATTTGTGTGCATGGCGACTCGCGCTATTCATTTAGAAGCAGTGACTGACCTAACTTCTCAAGCGTTTATAGCAGCATTCCGTAGATTTGTTGCACGTAGAGGTCATTGTTCAAACTTATGGAGCGATAACGGCACTAACTTTGTCGGGGCGGCAAGAGAACTGAAGGAGATGTTTCGGCGAAGCACAGACAACCTGGCAAAGGAAGTTGCAGAGTTATTGGCAAACGATGGGACAACCGCTCACTTCATACCACCGAGAATGCCTTCCTATGGAGGGATATGGGAAGCCGGCGTTCAGTCAGCTAAGAGACACCTAGCTCGAGTGAGTAAAGACACTAAACTTACCTACGAAGAGATGTCCACACTACTGGCTCAAATAGAAGCATGCCTGAATTCGCGTCCGCTGTGTCGGATGGATAATAGCTCAGAATTACCTTTAACACCTGGCCATTTCTTGGTAGGCGAGCCTTTAATAAGCATTCCTGATATAGACCACACTACACAAAAGATACACCTGTTAAACCGTTGGCAACTCCTTCAGAAAATGACACAAGATTTTTGGCATAGATGGCAGGCCGAATACCTTAATACATTGCAGCAGAGGTATAAATGGCAATGTGTAGTGCCACCCCCTGATATTGGAGACATTGTCATAATTAAGGATGAAGATTTACCACCAACAAAATGGTTGCTTGGAAAAATTAAGAAACTCCATGCAGGAGCAGATAATCTTGTTAGAATAGTCACTGTACAGTGCAAAGGTAACCACGAAATAAAGAGACCGCTTTCAAAGATAATATTACTGCCAAAGTCAGCAGATGAAGAATAATGTCACCGTCACATATATATTTATATTAGTTACGGCGGGCGAAATCAAATGTTAAATTTACAATTTTGATTGTGCATCCTTATTTGTTTTGCATGTAATGTAACTTCTTTAAATTTTTCTACTTACCTACCTTTGTTATTAAATGTAATAAATTCCTAGGTATATCTAATGTTACTTAAAATGTATTTAAAACTATTGTTTTGGCGGGCGATATGTCCAATTCGTATTGTCCTATGTTGGAAACACTGTGTAAAAAATAAAAGTCTTGTCACGAGTGCTTGTTTGTAATTTATCTCAAATTTATCTACAAAATATAATTAGGACCATAAAAGCTAGTACACAATTATTACCACCAGAATGTAGTAAACATAGTTGAACTATTACCTATCTCTAAGTTACATAGTGATAAAAATATATATATATATATTTTGCCATAGAAGTCTTTATAGAAGCTTCTTGATTTTGTATGAGCTCCTTACTACATTACAAATGGTTTTAAATTGTTACGCTAGTGCATCGTAGCTAGCGAAGAATCACGCTAAATTAATATCGACACATATCTACCTATACCTAATATAGAGTGAGGACTATTCCATTGAGTTTTCCAATAGCTCAACCATTTTGCTTTCCGCACCTATACGAAATGTTCGACTATACAGCGAAATCCAGATACTTCGGCGATAGACGCGTTAACGATTAGATAGCAGAAAAGCAACTTCTATGCATTCCCGCATATTCTGTTGTCCTAAAGTGCTTAAGAAATTTAAGCAATGAAGCAACTGGAATTGGACAGGTTCCTGATTTCCTAAAGACGGTATTAGATTTTGAAATACTATATTAGAATAATTTACATTATAAAAAATATCATTTTCAATCCCACTAAATATCATAACAAAGAAGTCCTACCTTGGGAACCGCGAAGCTCAGGACTACTTTTAAACAGCAAACTATCCCACCTCTAGCAAGTCTAGTCTAAAACTTTATGTTATCCACCGTCTTTAGTAGTATCAACGTACCACCCACAGTGGGTGGTAGCAAATTTGGGAGTTTATTGTTTCTAAACTGACGTAATCAGAACACATTATTGTAAATACCTATGAATATTTAAAATATTATTGCTGGTGACTTATTGACTTCTCAACCAGCGGATGTACCTACTCACTTTCAAAATATAAGAGAGAGAGCAGAGGTACTCTAATCAACCTTTTATTTGCAACGGTCAGCACTATCATTGCTTTTGGGTGGTAACATTAGACGTATGCTAAACGGCATTTACATACAAACAAAACCCCTCTATTCCAAAACATTTTTTAACTTGGGGTTCTCGGTCAGTGCTTCACTTTGCTGGTCATTACATCGGTCATTACGACAGTAATACCTGCATAAGGGGCTCAAGCGCTTTAGCTTATAAAGTGTCAAACAAAAATATACCTAAATGGTAACAAATCCAATTTTCTGATCTTTTAAAAACTCCTACTGCTGGTGAACCAGACCTTGATCCTGCAATTTATCAAAGAAAATTCAAAGCTTTATCCGGCTGCTGCGCTGGATTAATGATTAATGACATCAAGCTTGAGTCCTGCTGATGTAAAGTGGAGAATGGAGTTGACATGACCATATAGCGCTAGACACGCATTAGCGGCGGCTTCCGTTGAGGTCTCGTTTGACTTTTTCCAGAAAACGGTCGGATGGCATGGATCCTCACAAAACTTTGCTAGGATTTACAATCACCCTATGAGAAGGAATTTTTCCCTAAACCAAAATCTTTTATTAATGAAAAATAGCGAATTACTTTTTGTACCTACTTATTTGATTATAAGTATTAGGTAACGATAAAAACAAATAGAAAATAACATAACTTACATTGTAAAATGTTTGAGGATGTCTTTCTGCAGTAGGTACCTATAGTTAGTAAAAATACTAACAAACTACCTACTAATTTTGGGTAAAGCTTGTATTATAATTCTAAATTTAAATTTTATTTTGATTTTATAAAAGCATATTTGATTGCAAATGATGCATACTCTAAACATCTACCTGGTTAATTATATCTGAAGAATGAAGTGACGAAATATCAATAGGTGATCAATTGAACTTGCAAAGTGAAGTTCGATCACTATTATATGAGTCACTTCATTCGAAGATATAAAATCACCCACCCATAGTAGGTATGATTCTACCCACCCAATAAATTTTAAATTTTCTCTGAAGAAATGAAGACATCGCCTTGCGGACAAAGCCAGCTAATGCATAGCTACCCTCAAAAAAAAAAAAAAAAAAAAACATGAAATCGAGTAAATCGATTTACTTTTAAAATCGTGCGACTGCCTAGTAGGTTTAAAGTACTACCTGGTTAATTATATCTTCGAATGAAGTGACTCATATAATAGTGATCGAACTTCACTTTGCAAATTCAATTGATCACCTATTTTATCACGCAAGTACATACCTATGATTATTGTTGATTATTTGTTATTGATTTTTAATTACCTACTTATCTGCTGATATTATTACCGTCCTATTTCTAGGTTATGACGCATTACCTATTGGAAATGTGGATTTTTACTATTGTTTTTATTTATATAGACCTAATTTAATGTTTTACTTTGTTAAAGTCATTTAAAATTAATGAAAATATTTTACGAATAATCGATTTTCGTTACTAAATCAAGTCAAAAATCGAATCAAATTTTTATGATTACACTTAGCTCATTTCTATAACTGTCAAACTGAAACGTCACGGAACGCTTCCTAGGTGAAAAAGACTATAGTTAGTATTACATAGTTAGAAAACATCGATATCATCGGATTCAATATTACACTTAAATAATTAATCAAAGTTGGATAATTCACACAGCATTATCTAGCCCCAAGCTAAGCATAGCTTGTGTTATGGGTAGATACTAAATAACTGATACACTTAATGAATAGAACACACTACATAGAAAACATCCAGAACTATCTAAACAAATATCTGCAGATCGTACACACATTTGTACCGAGGCGGGAATCGAACCCGCAACCTCCTGCGTCGCAGGCGGACCTTCGCCCGTCACGCCACAGAGGTCGTCATGGATGTTAAAACTGAAAAAAGTATATATTACATAAAATAAACGTCATTACTCTTTTGATCGCCAATATCCCCATCTAGCGTCTAGCATTGGATGTCTAGGTTTAACTATCAAGTTAGATAGTCGTTAGATCAATATCGAATTCAATTATTTTCCACTCATCTAGTGGAAAATACACGACTCGTCACTTTACATGACTCGTCGGAGTAAGTTTTTTTTGTTATTTTGAACAGACCAAACAGAAAGCACCTGTCAAAGAAATTTTTTTACAGTGTAAGAAAAAAATACTGGGAATTTTGTAATTTTTTTGTTATTTTAATTTCATAAATTTATTAGACTAATTTATTTGATACTGAAAACATTCATCAATTTTAATCCTTCGAAAAGATCGTTAAAATATTTATAACTCCAACATTTATAGCGATGATTAATGATGAATAAATTTGGAGAATCAGTATTTTTATTGGTATATTTGCCCTGCATAGATCAGTATATTTCCGTATTTTCTGGAGGTGCCTCGGTATTTTCGCAAAAAATAATCTGGTCACACTGCGAACAACATTCCAGAAAATGTAGAAAGTTCTGTGTTGCCGCAAACTGAACACTAAGCTCAGAGTAAGGATCCTCCATTGTTACGTGTGGCCAGTAGTGTTGATAGCGAGGCTTGGACTCTAAAACCAGACTCCCAGAAACGTCTCGAAGCTTTCGAGATGTAATGCTACCGGAGAATGCTACGCATCAGCTGGTCGCAAAAGGTTTCCAACGTTACGATGAATCCAACGAAGATCCAACACGTCGGGAAGACCAGAGAACTGCTGCAAACCATCAAACGTAGAAAAGTTGGATATCTTGGACATGTGCTTAGGCACGAAAGATACCAGCTGCTCCAACTTATCATTATGGGACGACGCGTTGACAGACGAAATAAGTCGTAGTTGCGGAACATCCGAGAGTGGACGAATATCGCCAGCATGGAAGAACTTTTTTCGCTTGTCGCAAGAACGCGTGAAATTCGCTGAGCTGATTGCTTACCTCCAGTAGTGGAGAGCCACCATAAGGAGAAGTATATTGCTTTTGTATTATAACTTGATTTATTATTGGGAAATCCCTGAAATTTACCAGGAACAATACATGGCTATCGTGGATTGTAGAGTTTATACGCATTTCGCCGTCACCGAAATTGACCATAATATGTACCGTCAAAACTAGACGTGTGTAGAACATAATAATATGTGGACATATGTGGACATATGTATGTGGACATGTGTGGACATGTGTGGACATATGTGAACATATGTGGACGTGATTTCTGACACGTGAGGACGTGTCAGAAATCAGAAATCAATATCTTTATTTCTTTGGGCTTACAAAATAAGCGCTTAGACAAGTCAAATTTAATACTATAGGTGCATAATTGTCAAAATAATATAAGAATTAATAAATGTGATAATTGATTTTCATAAATGTGATAAATGTGTGTGGGACATGTGTGGATATATGTGTAAGACCGATGTGGCGCGGCGAGCGAGGGTCTGCCTGCGGCGCACGAGGTTGCGGGTTCGATTTCCGCATCGGAACAATATTGTGGACGATCTTCAGAATTTTTTCTGTTGGTCTGGGTGTTTTCTATGTAAGTACAATGAAAAAAAAAATCTTCTATTAAGTATTCTATCTATTAAGTACGTAATGTTTGAGATATATCAGTTATATGGTGGGCCATAATACAAGCTTTGGGTAGCTTGCCTTGGGACTGGATGGTGCTGTGTGGATCATCATCATCATCATCAGCCTATGTTAGTCCACAGCTGGACATAGGCCTCCCCTAATGAGCGCCATTGCGCCCTGTCTTCAGCTTGACGCATCCAGCTTCTGCCAGCAGTCTTTCGCAGATCGTCGTCCCGCCTGGCCGGAGGGCGTCCTACACTACGTTTGCCGAGTCGCGGTCTCCACTCAAGATGTGGATTGCTGTGTGGATTTACCAGCATTATTTTAACCATTATTATGTGGACATATATGTGTGGTGGATGCTGTGGCGGATGCTGTGGCGGTGGCTGCGGAGGCTGCTGCTGTCCGTGCACCACGATCTATACATGCTGCACAAAGATTTGCTGAATTCTAAACATCTAGACCCACCACAATGCGTTCTTTCAGTGCTGTTCGCCATTTTGTCAGTGTTGTCTGAGTCCTATAAAATCATGATATATAACATGCGTGAAACGTGTGTACGTGCCCGATACATGCGTGTAACAACGGCATACATGTGACGTACGTGTGGCAACGCGTGAGTGAGATACGTGGTGTCTAATACAGAGAGGAGATGAGATGCCCGCCCATGTGTAGATAATATGCGGTAGATATAACAGTGTCCTCTTAGCTTGGGCGCTTTTAGATGTACACCTGGTAATAATATCACTTAAATAAACTATGTGTATTTTTCCAGGATATTAATCTTTTTCGCGGTGGTTGTGACCATCATGTGCAGTATATCCGTAGGATCATTAGGACGTGGCATCAGCGTCGAAGTAATGGTTCCGTAAGTGAGTAATGATTTAACTTGCATTGTATTTGGTCACTCAATAAATTTTGTTAAGTTTCAGACAAGGAGGAGATACCGAAAGGGTCACGCCAACCTGATGTCTGGCCCGACATAGCGGTGACGATGACGGTGGTGGCGCGCCCGGTGTTCAGAACATTTGGTATTGTGGCCGGAATCCATACCAATGAAGCCGAAGAGAACAGTGCTGATCGAAAATGCCGCCGTCTATGAAGGGCAGCGACGATCAAGACCCCGCTCTAAGTTGTGCCCGAGCGTCCCCTACTATGAGTTGTGCTAGAGTATCCTTTATCCAGCTCTAAGTTGTGTCAGAGCGTCCCCTACTCTGAGTTGTGCTAGAGTATCCTTTACCCTGCTCTAAGTTGAGCCAGAGCGTCCCCTACTCTAAGTTGTGCTAGAGTTTACTTTCCCCTGCTCTAAGTTGTGCCAGAGCGTTCCCCACTTTGAGTTATGCTAGAGTTTCTTTTCTTCCGCTCTAAGTTGTATCAGAGCGTCGTCCGTTTTAAGTTGTATCAGAGCATAGTCGCAGAATCGAGCAGTTCGAGAGGATCATCAGACAGAACGCGTTGAAGGCTGGACAAAGGCGCCATTGTACAACAGGTTCAATGGTCAATGATGAGTTTTACAATAGATTTAAATTATTTTTTTACAACAATCCAGTCAGAACAAAGAGTGCCGCCACGTATTGCAGCTTTTCTTTTGTATGAACTTGATTCTTCACCATAAAGTTTTCTGTTTTGCACAGGTATCTCAAACATTAAAATAGTGTAAAATAATTCTTATTCTAGGACTTTGCTTTCACTGAGTAGCTTTTTATTCTCATGGACAATATTTAATATGGCTTCTTGCTTTCCCGTTGTCGTTGTGGTCGGTTTAATTTTGTGTTTACTGACACTGTAGCTTTGATGCCCGTATGAGTGCTACTAGTGGCTACATATACTCACTCAGTCAGGTAACTATTATTTGCTAATAATTTAGCAACTATCTTTTACTTTCTTGTCGTGAGTTTGACATACATATAAACAATACTAGGATCAAAATAGTCGTCCAAATAGCGCAAGCGATCCGGTCTCTCCAGACAGCCGTAAAATAGCTCATAAAGGGAAGCGCAGACGTTCCCCTAGCCATGGTAGTATACGCAAACGGTATAATAATAATAATAATAAGTTCGGCGTTGATAAGTGTGCGGTCATACAAATACAACGAGGGAAAGTTGTAAATTCTAATAATTTGCAACTTTCAGAGCTTATGTCCCTCAAATCTTTCTCAGAGGGTGAAACTTATAAGTACCTTGGTATGCCAGAAGCCTTGGGTATAGTGGACGGGGAAATAAAACAGTCGGTGAAGGAACGCTTCTTCTGCCGCCTTACAAAAGTGCTGAATAGCCTATTGTCGGGTGGCAACAAGGTGCGAGCCTTCAATGGCTGGGTTATGCCCTTGCTTACTTATACTTTTGGCATACTAAGATGGACTCAGACTGAACTAGACGCCTTGGACTGTAGGGTTCGTCAACTTTTAACTACTCATCGCATGCGACACCCCCGATCTTCGGTAATGAGATTGTACATCCCACGGAAATGTGGCGGTCGAGGCTTTTTAAGCGCTAAGACCCTACACAACCGTGAGGTTTGCAATCTCAGAAATTATTTCCATCAAGCCGAATACCAAATGCATCGCGACGTAGTTGCAGTTGATAAGAACCTTACTCCTCTCTCCTTAGCTAACGAGAATTGGCGTAAACCTATAGTGATGAGTATAGAGGACAGGAAGGCCATATGGGAAAGCAAAGAGCTGCATGGGAGATTCTACAAGGTCCTCACAGGTCCTGATGTAGATCTCCTAAGCTCAGTAAACTGGCTACGTTTCGGTGACCTCTTTGGGGAAACCGAAGGCTTTGTCTGTGCAATTATAGATGAGGTAGTTAAGACGAACAATTACCGGAAGTATATCATGAAAGATGGCACGATCGATATCTGTCGAGCGTGTCATCTTCCAGGGGAGATCCTTCGTCATATACTTTCGGGTTGTTCGCACCTAGCTAACTCTCAGTACTTGCACAGACACAACCAAGTAGCCAAAATTATACATCAACAACTTGCTCTCCGATATGGCCTTACTGGTCCTGAAGTTCCATAATATAAATACACACCAGCGCCAGTTCTCGAAAACAGCCGTGCCACGCTCTATTGGGACCGGTCTATCATTACAGACAGGACTATTCTTGCAAATAAGCCTGATATTGTACTGATAGACCGGTTAGAAAGATGGGCGGTGCTTGCTGATGTCACCATACCACATGATGTTAACCTCGTTAAAGCTGAGAAAGATAAACTCAGTAAATATCTTGATTTGGCTAACGAGGTTGTCAGCATGTGGGATGTTGATTCAGCGACCATCGTCCCGATAGTCGTTTCGGTTAACGGGGTAATAGCGAAGAGCCTCGATAAACATCTCAAGAGACTCTCGCTAGGAAGTTGGATCAAGGGTCAGATCCAAAAAGCGGTTCTCCTGGATTCAGCGCGTATCGTCAGGAAGTTCCTCTGTCTGCAACCCTAGTCACCGGCTGCTTGAGCCTAGCTTCGCGGCCGGTGATCCACCGTTTTGATATATTTTTTACTGTAGATTAGTTTTATAATATTATTGTATTTTCTATAGTAAAAAATGTATTTTATAACGAGTATTAAAATAAATAAAGTGAAATAATAATAATAATATAGTTTATTTTTCTTCACAAAGGTTCTCTTATTGTAGGTACAAAATGAAGTCTTGATGTTACTAGATTGAACCTGTATTGTGAAGACTGGTGCCTGATGTAGATTTAGTAAATCTGTATTACAGGTCACCAGGGCTTCACTCTACGGTCCCGTACAGTAGGTATCCGAGTTTTGAAATACCTATCTATCATATACATATAGACTTAAATTATGCTAGAGACAGATGGAATGAAGATAATAAAAGTCTTATGAACTAATATGTAACTACTTGAAACATTACAGGATATACGTAATAACAAATAAAAAAAGATAAAAATAAATCAGCCTTACGTGATAACTATGCCAGTTATGCATGCGCTTAGAATACTTAGGCTAGTCTAGTTACTCTTAGTGCATGCGTGTGTCTTTGTGAGTGGTGTGTATGTGTGTGTGTGTGTGTGTATGGGGGGTGTGTGTATGTGTTTGCGTGTGTGTATGTGTGTGAATGGTGTGTGTGTGCGTTTGTATGTGTTTAGTGGGTAATTTAGTCTATTGATTACAGCTAATTATTATTCTTACCTACTTATGGTCAATGACAATAGGTATTACAGCTCATTAAGAATAATCATGATATTGGTTTAAGGAAGTTTTCTATTTTATCATAATCTTGTTGTTTCAACCAGTTACTCAACAGTGATTTTACTTTGTATTTTGGGAGGGAGTAGATTTGCAAAATACTATTTAGTTTGTTGTACAGAAAAGGACCCATATATCCAAGGAATTTCCGTGAATGAGAGTTGTGATATGTAATTGTTTTACAAACTTTACCCTTTCTTCGCTTTCCTTTTAAAAGTGTAGAGTCATAATTTAGAAGTGAGTGCTGTTTAACTACAGTTTGGAGAATAAAACTTTGTCTTACTGTAAGTACATCCCAGTCCTTGAACAGCTCTGTGGTTGGGTAACGATAGGGAAGGGAAGCTCCTACCTTCAATATGGCTCGCTGCGCTCTCTCTACTTCTATAAGGTGGGTTTTCGCGGCACCACCCCAGGTTGTCAGGGAGTACTCCATGATGGATTTGCAAAGAGCGCTGTAAACCAACTTGATGGTTTTTCGGTCAGCTACATTTCTCAATCCTTTGAATATATAGATGAGCTTACGCATTCGACCAGCAAGAGCATCTATTTGGGGTCGAAAATTTAGAGACTGATCGATGATAATACCTAAGTACTTAATTTTGTCTGTCCTATCCAAGGTTTTACACGTACAGTTGAAAGCACATTCTTCACTTCCGTGGGCAACAATAGTATGATGATTAGGAGGCTGCAAGTTAGTTTTAAGAGAAAAAGTTATATATTTAGATTTAGAAATATTTAATGTCAATTTATTTCTCTTCAGCCAATAGGACACACTATCAAATCCCTGTTGAGCAGTATTGAATGCTTCAAGCCAGGAGTTACCGTGGAAGAAAAGGGCAGTATCATCAGCAAAAGTGATTATCTTACCATTGTTTAGGCTTAGATTGCAAAGTCCATTTATGTAAATGAGGAATAGCGTAGGTCCTAAGACGCTACCCTGTGGCACTCCATAAGTTACAGGCTGTACGTCACTTATCCATGTATCAATCTTTACTCGCTGCTTTCGGTTTGACAGATAGTCTTTTATTAGTTCAAGGGGCATACCTCTTATTCCCATTTCTTCAATCTTTGAAAGTAAGATAGGTATAGAGACTGTGTCAAAGGCCTTTGCGAGATCTAGAAAAATTGCAATGCACTTCAATTTACTGTCCAAGTCATTAACTATAGACTGAATTAAGGTATTAACGGCATCGCTGGTAGATAATCCTGCTCGAAAACCGTATTGTGCAGGTGAGATTAAATTACAATTCTCCAGGAACTTTATGAGTCGCTTATTAATGAGTTTTTCGAGTACTTTTGACAGGGCTGGTAAGATGGATATTGGCCTAAAATTGTTGACACAGTCTCTATCTCCTGATTTGTAGATAGGTTTTATAAGAGCCTCTTTTAGCGCAAGGGGAAAAATATTGAAGAAAAAGATAAATTACAAATATAGGTTAAAGGTGTACAGATATATGGAAGAAATCTTTTTATGAAAACTGTCGAAATTAAGTCCAAACCGGCAGCAGTTTTCCCCTTCAACCCTTTAACCAAGTAACATATTTCATCCTCATCAGTGGGTAATAAAACGAAAGAGCTACAAGACGTTTCTATAGTTTGTTGTGTTAAGGAGGTACATGGACTTATAGATTCAGCTAAGTTTTTGCCAACGTTTGCAAAGAAACAGTTAACTTCATTAACGTCATTAATGGGATTTGACGATTTTAATAGGTTAGCTGAATGGTCTATCGTTTTTTTTTGCCCGGTATTTTTAATAACATCCCATAGTTGTTTGTTATTGCCCATAGAGTTCTCAATTTGTTGCTTCTCATACGCTCTCTTTGCTTTTTTCACTTGAGAGTTGCAAAAGTTTCTATATCTTTTGTATGTTATTGTTAAGATTTGGTTGTTTGGGTCTTTTTTTAACTTTTTATGTAAATTGTCTCTATTGCGCATACATCTCAATAACGATTGTGTTACCCAAGGCTTAGTAACTCTCTTTCTTTTAGGTATATATTTGATCTTAGAATTTTCTCTAATAGCCGATGTGAGTAGGTCAATAAAAAAATCTGTCGCTATGTTTACGTCAACTTTATCGAGAACTTCTTGAAAATTTATGTTTTTGATGGCTAGATCTAAGCCTTCGTAATCTATTTTAAGAGATGTTATATTCGAGTAATCCAGTTTAGTGTTTAAGTTTAGGCAAAGAGCAACACACTCATGATCTGTGATTGAGGATTCAATGACAAAACATGACGCTTCCAGTTTGACTTTTAGCATCATGTGATCCAAGCAAGTGGAGCCGTGCGTTTTAATAGTATGCCCAGGAAGTATACCATGGCTAGCTAAAACCGTAAGATACTCAAGAGACCGTCTATCGCGCGTTTCCGGGGAAATGTCTAAGTTCAGGTCGCCGCATAATATTATGTTTTTATAAGTTTTTAAATCATTGAGAATCTTATCAAGTGAGTCAATAAATTTCGTTGTGTCGTGGTAGCTAGGTGGGCGATATATAGCAATTAAACATGTATCTGTGTTTAGGTTTATTATGAGACAGTTTGCGTCGCATATGGATGGCTCTACGAAAGTTACCTTAAGGTTTTTATGGCAGTATATTACCACACCCTCGTTCTGGGTTAAGTGTGAACTTGTTGATAAGTAATAATAATTGTCTAAGTCCGGTATATTTTTGTTTACTTTGAGCCAGCATTCAGTAAGTACAACTATATCCCAATTTATAGTGGATCTTGCCAATAGAGTAGAGAAGCTGGGCAAGTTGCAATTAATACTGCGGATATTTTGTGAAATTATGTTGAGCATTTTATTATTTGTACATAAATAATTCTCTACATTTTCTATGTCGCATGTGAATGATTTTGCAACCGATATTGAGTCCAGGGCCAAGTTAATAGTTTCAATTTGATTGTTAACCATAATAGAGGACCGGGTGAGACAAAAATGTTGTCTTACACCCAATCATCCACCGATTTTGATTAAATAATTTTAAAGTGTTTGTTATATAACTTGAGCCCTGTATACAATTCGGTAAACTAATTGTTAAGACATTTAGAAGATTGTTTGATGACATAGGATTGTATTTTATTTGATATTTGTAGATATAGTTATGGCTGGGTACTTTATAAATTATATTGTATAGTGTGTTGTGGTATGTATGGTGTGTTAATTGGTGTGTATGGTGTGTTAATTGGTGTGTATGGTGTGTTAATTGGTCTGTAAGTGTTTTAGGCATGTAAAATACAGTGAATAAAGAATAGTAAGTTCTTATAAATAAAGTTACATGTATGATACTATTTATTAGAAAAATATTCGAATGGTGTAGTATGTACGAATAGGTAGTGAAGCTTGTAGTATTAATTAAAATGTAATTTAAGTATATATAAGGCAGCAAATATACTAATGAATTCAAGTACAAAGTACAAGTAGTAATAACTTCTAATAAGACTAGTCACATCAGAAGATCTTGTAGCTCGGGCTCTTCATATATCCGCGTCGGCACAGAATCCTGGTTTATTTTCACGTATATGTTTCCGTAGGAAGGCCATGCCGCGAAAATTTTCTTGTTCTTAACAAGTTGTCTAGCCTCGTAGTAAATGCGTTTTGTTTTGGTACTGAGGTACTCTGATAAGTAAATTCTAGATGGAGGTCCAGGTAGCTTTATGTGCTCAGAGTTAAAAAGTGGTTTTTTATCTTCTCTTTTTGATTTGTTGTACTTTTTGAATTCAGATAATATATTTTCTTTCCTGTGGACTGTAGAGAAATCCACTACGATGGCCCCGGACCTAGCTCGATAAATTTCTTTAAGTTCTTGGTCTTGAATCATACCCAGACCTAATTCAGATCCAATATTCTGTATGATGGAACAAAGTTGAGATTTATTTTCGTTTTCTTGTTTTGAAATATTGCGAATCTCGACTGTGCTACGACGTATGTCTTTTTCCATTCTATCTAGTTGCGTTTCCAAGGAAGAAATTCTATTTTTATACGTGGAATTTTCAATTTCCAATTTGTGAACTTTTTGAAGAAGTTCATTGTGTTGAGATGATAAGCTTTGCAATGAAGATTTAATATCCTCGTTTTGAATCAACACAGTATTTATAGCTGTATAAAGAGAATCGAATTTCGTTTCTTGTCTAGTGGTGAACGCTTCGAACATTTCCCTGATTTCCATCGTTGAAGATGCGGTGGGCTCGATATCACCGAAGGTGCGTTTCTGCCTTTTGGTAATATTAAAAAACTTATCCGTAGGCTCACATATGTCCCCAGTATTGGTGTTGAGAGAGGGGTCAGAGTTGTAATGGAGTACCGTAGACGGGGTTTTTAAAAGAGATCCAGAGCCTAGCTGAGGCGGCGAACGTTGGACTGACATCGCTAGAAATCTTTAGTTGGCTTGTGTATTAGAGCCACAATAATGCTATTTATCATAAGACTTAAGATCGCCAGGGATTCGTGTGATTGGTTGTCTTGTCTAGTAGTTAGCGTCGGCTTGTAGCAGTAAATTGGTAATTTCGAGCCGGTCGCTTAAGTCTCGTTGGTGTGATGGCAGTAGACCCCGACCGACAAGCGGCAGCTCCTGGTTCGCGCCCGGCCGGAGGCAAATAATTTTGCGCTTTCTCCGAATTTATAAGCATTAAGGGCTCCCACACAAAACTGCGATTTGGTGCGATGCGATGCGATGCGATGCGATTTGATGCGATGTCACACGAACTAGATTTGCGAATTTCTGCGATGCGAATTTGTGCGGCGAACCGTTTTGTAGGGTAACCATACCTTCAAGTTTAGTCAGCCGTATTGGACGTGTTTTTAGGAAGCGTAAGATGGATCCCAAAAAGATAGTTGAACCGATTTAAGCAAAAATGATCCAACCCACACAAACCTCATTTCGAGATAATCGATATTTAAGTTTGTGGCGGTATTTCTCTAGCTTTGTAATACAAAATGTTGTTATTTTAATTTAATTTAATGCTATGTAAACTCAACTTTTTTGCTATAAATAATATAAAGAATAAATTGTAATATTTTAGTAGATAATTGGGAAAACTTGCGCCTGGATCATTATTACAAAATTAATTTTGTACGGAAAGAGCTATGTAGGGTGCAAAAATTAAAATGCAAAAATGATTCAAAGTGTGATAAAAATTAGTTATCATTTTTGTGTTTTAAAAGACAAAACAAACAAAATTGGCCCTACTCCTCGTCCAAATCAGAATAAGGTTCATCGCATAAACTATCTACATCGTCTATTATTGCGGCTTCTAAAGTTGTCTCAGAGCGGACTAAAAGTGGGGTCACCAAGTATGACGTAATTTGGCAGGAATGTGCGATGCAAATGAGATCGGATGATATCGTGCGAGCTCGCAGATATTTGCGATGCGATGCGAGCTCGCAGTTTTGTGTTTGAGCCCTAAACTGGACGCTCACCGAAGCCGAAGCGTAGTAAGTGCCACCTGAGACACGCAGCAGTGACCCCAGCAGGCCGAGATTGTAAGACCGAAGTCCCAGGGCTCCTCACAGAATTTAATTTAATAATTTAGAATTCAAGGCAAACACCAAACACGTCCACACTGTACGAAGCCGCGGAGGGAAGGGGGGTATCGCTCATGTCTCACGGATAGATAAATCAAATGAAATCCAACTCAAATCCATTTATTGATAACATTCATCAAGGAAATAATAATAATAATAAAATTGGTAACATGTACATTTCTAAAAATATTTTGAACAAATTGTCAGTTCGTAGATCTCATTTGCTGAGCTACATTATACCAACGATGGCGCGCACTGCGCGTTGCCGCATCACGAAAACTCTGTCTACGTCAGCAGCGCGCGCCCAAAATCTCTACACCGCAGGTTGTGGTGGTGTGCACCGTCGCGTGGTAATACGCCAGCACCACGCCGCAGGTGGCAGTCACAGCGAGGCGGCGCAGTGTGCATCCTCATCTCGAACACAGCTCTTTTATGTGATTTTCCTCATGTGAGACCACTATCGATTTGGCATCCAAGTAATTTTATGGATTATTTGTAGAGCGGTGTTACCGGCGCTCACTGTGAACGGTGGTCTCAGTGTCCCATTAAGGCGGAATGTCATATAGCAGGTTTTATCCCTGTTTAGGGCTAAGCAGTTTGAACGGAACCACCGCTGCTCGAGACTTTGCACAACGTTGTTCAGCCTTACCTCCAGTTCAGGGCGTGTTCCGCGCAGTCACAATGACGGCTACGTCATCGGCGTACAGATATGCCTGCGCCTTGCCGACTGCTTTGGGAAGA
Source organism: Eupithecia centaureata (assembly GCA_944547425.1). Classification (NCBI taxonomy): domain Eukaryota; kingdom Metazoa; phylum Arthropoda; class Insecta; order Lepidoptera; family Geometridae; genus Eupithecia; species Eupithecia centaureata. The sequence continues at coordinate 3,405,096 of OX155677.1, read as the reverse complement.
TCGTTCAGCAGAAGGCTGAGCAACGTTTGAGAAGTACGAACCCTACGGTAATCCGATGGTGTATATCAGTTCTGTTGACTTGAGTCGCCCACGTTCAGTCTACCTATCACAGTCTGCGTCTACATTCAGGGTGCGGTTGGACATCAAGGATTTCAACGGGTTCTTATTCCATAGTAGTCCAAATTATTGTAGATAAGATGATGATCGGCGGTATCAAATACGCGAGAAAGATCGCAGCAAAAACATCGCCACGACATCACGCGCGTTCAGCACGCGCTACACTACCTCGTCTCACCAGGTCTGTAATGCCGCGTCCGGCTCTATATACGCCGTATTGTCTGTCGGACATGTCCCGCTTTCCGATTAAAGATAGCAATCTTTTATTTAATCCAACTCCAAAGATCTTGCTGATTGAAGGGACAAGGGAAATAGGCCGATAAGATTTTATTTCAGTTTATTTTTCCCTTTCCTTGTAGAGAGGTACTAGTTTTACCCCTTAAATAGGTAAGAAATAACTATGGCGATTGATCTTATGACAATTTTGAGTAAATTAGAAGATATGCAGTACAAGTTGGTACTACGTTTTTACGGTGTGTTTATTGACTATTAAAACAATTTCGTAAGGTGAGAAAAGGTCAAGACGCAGTGATAGGTCGCATGTGGGTGAGCCGGCACTGAGGGAGGCGTGAGCGCAGGAGATGTCGGCTGTCGGAGCCCCGCACTTGCTGGCCGCGGTTGTCAACTCCAAGTTCTCCACATCAAGAAGCTCTTCTCTTAGTGCGAAAGGGGGTACCATCAGGGTGTCGCACGAGGTCGGTATAGTCGACCCTTTCGCTACTTCTGTGTCCGAGTATTACTTATTTATTTATTTATTCATTCGTTTCCATATTAAGTAGAATAATCTGGTAGAATAGTCCTGAAACGGCTGTGGGTGGCGGTGTCCCCGTCTGCCCTTGTAGCGGATTTTACTAGTTGATAAAGGTTGTGGCTGGACAAGGTGTCAGTTAGTTATTTTCTCCAGCTTATATTCTTAATAGATTGGTGATTTCGTGTCAACAGTATAACAAATAAAGTTAAGTAAGGCATTGTTGTCAGTTTGGTTTGAATGGTATATCCCTATAATTAGGATATTTTCCGTAGGAAGCTGCACGGTACAGATATCAAGTGTTTGTTCCTGCGATAAATCACAGTAGTGTTTGTTTATTGCCTTAGTACCGGCCCGGACATCGATGCAACTTTCACCACGGGAAATCGTCAGTCGGCAATATTTTGATTTGAAGGGTGGACGTAACCGAAGTTGATTCATGGTATCGAGGCCGATGCTCTGTCGATTGGTGGGTCGCTGAAGTTGGAGGCAGCGGCTGCGCTGAATAACAATCGCCTTTCGACCGCACTACCATCAATGTCTAATCAACTGATTCCAGAGCGTTTCAATATTTAACTTATTAGCCGCGGATAGCGAGCGTGTTTCAGTGAAGTGCGGTGATGAGGCGACCACGCGCGAGATTGAAAGGCGCTGCGCGTCGTGGTCGCTGAGGTGCGACGCGACGCCCCGGAGACGACCGCGAGGCGCAACTCGGGGAGTACGCGCAGTTTGCGGAGTCGCTGGAGGTGGAGACGGAGTCCGCCGCGCTGCTGGCGGGCGGGGTGTGCTGCTGCTGGGCCCGCGGTGCGGTGCCCGCTGAGCCGAAATCACTGGCTGATCTCAGTTCCCGTCGGTATCTGCGGTGGCGGCGGCCTGCACGGTGGTGTAGCCTGCTGTGGGGCCGGCCACGGACTGGCGCTCAGAGGCGAGAGCTGTGGCGATATCCTTATACGGTCTCTTGCAGCGAAGAGGAAGCGCAAGAGCAAGCTGGATTCAATCATCTTAAATTTCGAAAGTAAACGCAGGTGAACGGCTCTCTCATCAAGAGATGGGTCGAATACTAGACGTGGACGAAATTGTCGCGTAGGGACTAGCTCCAGCAGGATGGCCGAGCTGTAAGGAGACAGTAATAAAACATGGTAGAATATTCTAATTTTCATTAATTATTTTTACGTGATTTGATCATAAACAAATATGTTACTTCCGGTCCCTTTACAATAGTATTTAAATTGTAAAATATATATTTATATGCAGTTAATTATCTAAATAATTTACCTATTTATTCAACAACGATAATCGTTCAAATTATGTAATTGTATTTTTTATCACTAAAATGACTAGAAACGGTACTAGGTAGTAGTACCGCGTACTTCCGTTTGATAGCCATGTTGGCATAAGTCATGTTTATATAGTCGCTAGAGCAAAAAAACGATCAGTCTTATTCTGTAATTCGACGAGGAAAGACCTCAAAGGAAAAAGTGTTTGTTACTGGTGTCCTGCTGGACAAACTTACTGTAAAGGTTAGTCATTTGTGTTTATATTATATTTTTGTGATCTTAAATGTTGAGAAACTGTAATAAAAGTGATTACGAGCAGCCTTACGTACAATTTCCTTTTAGATTAAAACCCATCCCTTATACTATGTATATATTTACTTGAAGAAGATCTTCTATCAAATAAGAACAAGATAAAAAAAAAGAATCTATGAAAAAAAAACTTTATTGTACAAGATAGAGACTTAATATTAAATGAAAATTATTGAAATATGAACATATTTCCACCATATTTTGATTTTTTATATTTGACAAGTATTTATCTAGGTAGGGAACTACGTTTCATACACATTGTTGAAGTGTTGTATTTATCTTGAGGGCTACATGTTAGATGAAAGATGAAAAGAAACAACCTTATTTGTTCATGGTTTTATATTGAATGAATATAGGTAAAGACAAAGTGCTATGTCTGCACAATGACATAGATTAGATACAACTTACTACTAACTCGTACATGCTAGCTTATGTTATAGTATGTACTTGGGATACGTACTTCACGTACTTCACGTACTTCACGTACTTCACGTACTTCACGTACTTCACGTACTTCATTGTGAATCTTTTAAAATTACATGTTTGAAGTAGTTTGTACCTAATAGTAAGTGTTTTTAGATAGAAATTTGTGTTTCAAATAACAATACAAAACTGATAATGGTTATTATGATGATGAAAAATTAAATAAACGACGAATTTTAATAAATAAATATAATGATAGATTAAAATAAAAACGCATATCTTGCTCGTGTCATCTAGCCTTTATGAATACATAATTGATTTTTAACAATATGATCAATCGTACTGGTATTTACCGCGTTTAATGTGCTCTGATCGCTAGTAGTTTAGTAAGTTAAAAAAACTTTAATATTCCATTCCATGAGTTCCCCTCGGACAATAATACAAATCCAGGGGTTCTGGCCAATAAAGCTGGCGGATTATTCCGGAAGCCACTCGTTATTCAATACATTTTATTTGCAATGCACTTTATGCAGATTCAAACTTATTCAGACGGATTTTTTGTAAATTTAAGTTTCAAATCAACCTGGGATACTTTTGTCTATTTGTGTTTAAGTAATTGGGTGATTCTACGAAAACTCGTTTTTTGTCTGACTTCTGTGGCACATTTTTTTTTGTTGAAATTGCACCTCATGATAGTATATTCTAAATAAAGATTTAATTTTGAATTTTTTGGTAGTGAAGGGAACTTTATTGGCTTTATGGTTACGGAGTTATTCAATTTTAAAAATATGGTGTCCACGGAAATCAGAATTTATATCACCAAAATCAAATATGGGTTGGTTTATCGATAAAAATATGTGTTTTCGGTAGTAAGTAGATTATCAAGCTAAGGACCAATTATTTGACGTTTGTAGTTTTAATCAGTTTTTACAAAAACACCTTTAAATCATTACTGTAAATACAAGTAACTTTTTACAAAAATCACACTAACAATGTTTATCTTTGTATTAAAAATATTATTATTATTCATTTTGTATTTATTATAATTTTTTATCCTAAAAAACATCATAAAAACTGTAAAAAAATATTATTGAGATGTTAATGAACCCGCAAAATCCACGGAAATCACACCACGGAAATCAAAAAAAATAACAAAATCTTAGAAATTTTCTTAATTTGCTGGTTTATTTTACATTGAAATATGCAGTCGAAATGAGGAACACAAAAGGCATGAATTATCATCATTAATAAAACAATAGGATTAGCATAAACAAATTTATAGTCAACATGGTAATCAGAATTTCTAGATACCAAGCCACGGAAAGTGATTACGTACTGAAATAACAGAGTGACGTGGAGACTTACACACTTGTTGTACACACCACTGATGGGGCGTGACTGATAGTTTCTCTCGATCTAACAACAATTTACGCAGATGTTAAAGTACAGCATTTATGAATGAATTAGTGCGCACCAGGGGAATCAGAGCTAAACGACGGACGCGAAGTTATCTCGTTGTAACTTGTCAACTAAAGCTTAGTTTTGCGTAGTAATAGCGTCAAATAAGCAAGTAACTATCTGGGTTATTGTGAACCTATGTAAATTAGTACTAGTGTTTTCAGAAAATGATATAAAAATTTATTAACACAGGAACATGAGGTCCGGACGCACCACGGAAGTCATAATTTCCAAGGATTTTATTTATTTTTACTTATTTAAAATAAGATTATTAAAAAACTAAAAAAGGCCTCCCCTATTATCTTTGTCTAATCTACTATCATAAAAAAAATCAAAGGGCTAGGGATACTTTTTGTATGATTTTTCGAGCCGGACATATATTTTTGAAACCCGGGAGAATCACCCAATTATCTTGTCCGATCCAAACTCCATAATGATTAACTTACAATATAAATATCAAATGTCTTTATAAAAAAAGAATATTATAAATGAGGTATCAAAATAAATTAAAACTAGCTCATTTTATATTCATACTTCATGCACATCGCAAATTTCATAAATTTATTGCTCGCCTCTTAAGGGTATCGTAAAAATAAAAAAATATACCTAAGTTTAATTTTATACTTTGCAATTTATTTATACCGAGTTTTGAGTGAACCAAACCAAGGAATAATAATTTTCCATATAAACTTTACCACCCTATTTAACCCCCTCAGCGGTTAAAGTTTCCAAATTTTAATATCCTATGTGTTATTCTAGGTCCTAAACTATCTACATACCATATTTTATTTAAATAACTTTTAAACTTTACGGAGATTACTTATAAGAAACATTCACACAGACTTTCCCATTTATTATAATAAGTATTTAAACATATACCATTTTGTAAGATTATATTTTTGAAATAATTGAGCTAACTGCAGACGGTTGCAAACAGTTAAACAGCTCAACTGATCCATTTCAATGCCAGCGTCCCTAAGGCGCTCTGGCTGGATTATAAATGCTGTTTTGTACGGCAATGCTGATGCGCTACGCCAGATACTCACCAGCTCTCGGGTCACGCGTCGCATCGACCAGAAAAACCCGATGATCCTCGGTACCCCACAGACCGATGACCAGATATTTGTTTCTTTATTATAATTAACTTAAACGGCTTGCTATAAGAATAAGCACTCAACCCGTCTCTAAGTGTATTCTACTTTTATTTGAGGATCAAAGGAACATTTGGACCGCTTCCAAATTAACTCTTAAGCTCGGGACCGCAATGATATGCGTAATGGATATTACTGTTTTAAGTAGCATTTAAATTCGTTCAGTTTTCTTGCTGGAGGAGACTTTAATGAGCCATTTGAAGTACATGCGAGTTTTGTAGTTTATACAATGATATCTAGGCTATATTCCCTGGATTATATTTCATCTCAATTGTGTACGCAGCTCCTAAATCATCATCAACCTAGATTAGTCCTCCGCTGGACTTAGGCCTCCCCTATAGTGTATCATAAGGTCTTCAGCTTGCCTGCAGTTTTTTGTAGAACATCATCCCACCTGTTCAGATGTTATAAGCGGACTCCATCCAAGAACAGATGTAAGTTACGGACTCCACCCAAGTACACCTTTATTTACCTAATCAGTTCTTCAAAAATCAGCAAGCTGAATTTGTAAAGTATTTGATATTTAAAAAAAAAGATCACAAATGATTATATAATTTAGGGCAGTTACTTTAGCACAACTGCGCTAAAAGTAAGTATAGAAAATGGAAATAATACAACTTATTTCCATGTTCTATACTTACAAGAGTCAACTTACGACAAATGTGTTTACTTAGGTGCAACTTTCATTCATTTTAAAGTAACTATTGTATGCAACTAAACAATGTTTGTAATTAATAAAGAAACACGCTCGCAACGATCAAAAATAAAAACAATTTGCTCGCCGCCTGCAGCGACAATCCCGCAATAGCCGTAAAAAACCGCTGGAAATCCTCCCGACGTCCAACTAGGCACGCCTTCAAAATTAAGCCTTTTCTTTCAAAACGTCCCCACCAATACCATTACATATCACAACGTGGTAAGGCTCAAAACAGCTCAGCAAAGTACAACAATATCCTTGTTTTTAAAACCTGTTTACGATGTCATGGAATTTTATGTTGTAAGGCTTAATAGTCGACATGTTTTGTCCTTTTCTCTCGGCTTGCTTTGTCCTTCTCAGTGGTCATTCAATCTGACTTCTTATAATCCAATACGGGAGTGGACGGCATTTATTAGAGTCGAAGAGATTTCTGAAGGTGATACTCCGAAAACCTGTAAACGATATTCAACTGTTAAAACTTTCACAAAATAAAAACAATACGTCGAAATAAAAAAACAGCGCTGGAGGTTGCGGGTTATATTCCCGCCTCGGGAAAAAAGGACGATATGCAAATATTGAACTTGTTCCGGGGTTCTGGATGTTTTCTAAGTATAATAAAAAATATCTGTCTGTGTAATGTATTAAGCATATCAGTCATCTAGTACCGATAACACAAGCTCTGCTTAGCTAGAGGCTGATGATGCTGTTTGGATTGTCTATCATTAGTTATTTATTTCTTGAATATTATAATTAAGAAGAAGACAATCACATAACGAATGAAAAAAAATTAAAACTAATTCAAACTGCTTCTAAAACAAAAATCTATTTTAGGTACCTTTGTAAATTACGTGGTTTCCATCAATATATCGGTATTGTTGACAAATTTTAAACACAAAACCCACGGGAAAGAAACCTTTGTAAAAAATTAAGTATTTCGGATATAAAATTATTTTTGATTGTAGCACTCCACAAATATTGCGAGAATATCATACGTCTGCCCCTCTGAGCGGGACTTACGGAAAATTGGCGGAAAGGATTAGGAATCTTGAATTTTATATTGCAGTTTAAAATTCTTATTTATTTCATTTCAAAAAGAGATTATTTTCGGTCAGAGGGGTAAAATGTTGCGCTATATGTTAAGGATTCCAATTTATTATTTTCTGTTTGGGATACTATAGATTGCAGTACCATTCAATAATGATTTTGCTACGAAAACTGCTACGGCGTAGCACTATTCGTAGTAGAACCAGGTAGATTAGAGTTGCGAAATTTCAATACATCTTCGTTTGGATTAGATTATAATAATTTTTAGTATATTTTGAGAACCTAGGTATTTAACAATAGATTTCATTTTAATCTCTATATAGGTATTAACAAATCAATGTTTTATTCGATTTCAAGGGGAGCTCTAGACCTGTATTTATTTACTTGTTTACGATTATAAATTGTATTGTCACACCAGACCGTAAAACACTTTTCACGTAGGTACTTATATATTAAGACGATAGGGAGGCATTTGCCTCTTATTGGAGCAGACACGGCTGAAATAATTAGTTTAACTGATGATTATCCAGAATTAATGCTTGTAATGTTTCGTAATACATTTACGAAAATTTAACATATACTCACAAAAAATAAAGTTTATTGAAGTAAGCAATGTGATTCTCACAATATAAATACAAGAAAAAACAAGTTACGCCTTCCATAATATAGATAAGGAAAGTTGTGAAAATTGTTTAAATACCTCTAAACAACTGGGCTCCCTATTTGTAAATGTAAACTGTACATAAAACAAAGCTTATATTATTGAGGATGATAATTATGATTTTTCGATTTTAAATTTCTATAAAATATACAACACATAGCTACATCTGAATGTAGCTCAGTTCTACACCTGCAATAGAAATAGTATTAGACAAAATATAAATAGTTTCTTTTACAGTTTCAAAAGTTGTAAAAAAAGGTATAGAAAATAAATGAACGCTTAGAAGAAAATAGTCAAATAATACATAAAAGCCTATGAGAGTATTACGTAGAAACAAACAAACCTAGATATTTGCACTGTAGGTTCAGTTCAAGTGTGTATATTCTAATTAGGAGCTTGTCTGTGTATCGGCGTCTGTCCGGTAGATTGCGTTTAATCCTGTCAATGGTTGTCGCACCATGCCTGGATTACTGGACGCGTGACGATCTTGGATGGTGTAAGTTACAGGTACTTTGCATGAAAAAATAAATAGATTCATATTTTGATCTTTAGAATTCATTAAAGTCATTGTATACGGGATATTTACCATGATTTGTGTAGTGTGTCGTGATCGAGTTGCGTTAGATAATGAAACCGGTGGTAGTGGTAACGTTCGTAGCAAAAGACGAAAAATGAGGGTAGATCGATATATCTGCCAATAAAAACTCACTCGCAGTGACCTCAGTTCTTTCGTGATCATGGCGCCTGAAACGGTGCCGAAATATCTAAAAACTCCAAAGAAAACAAATCATGGTAAATATCCCGTATGCAATGACTTTAGTGTTAAAAACCATGATAGTTTTAAAAGTTATTTAGAATTCATGTTTCGAACCAGAAACAAAACACAAACGTTTGTTAAAAATATCGATATATTAAAAAGCATTTAAAGTTTAAAAAAGGTACTAATACAATTTCTTAAACTTCAAATATCACAAAAAATAAAAGACTGCTCCACAAATTACACGTAAAAAACCATAGAGAATCGAGATACTTTTTGAATCGGATTGTGGTGTTGGTACAAAATTTCATAGTGAAACTATCGTTTTGCCATTCAAAAAATTGTTGCACTGAAACAGCACACAACAACAACATATATATTTTTCTGCTCGTTTTACACGCTCAATTCGTAGAGGATTTACCTTTTTTTGTAACTGCATTGCCTTCTGCAAACCATTGTAAAACCATTAGAAATGAAACACGCTCAGTACATCTCTTGAACCCCTTATTACAATGTCCAATGCTAGTTTGATTGATTCATTACCGTGCTTGGGCAACAATGCGCAACAACAGCGAGCGATGGACAGCGAATATTGTTTCATAGATCAGCGGCCATTGTATGGGCGTGATCGGCATTAGACATACATCAACAATGTTTCTGGGATAATAATTCTGTTGTCTATAGAATATAACAAATGTGCCCATCTAAAAGTATAAATACAGTCCCAATCAAAGGAGTAGGGTATATATTTTTTGTGCTGCGAGTGGTGGTATGCATCCTTGGACCAATTATTATACCACGAAGTTTGAGAAGATTGTGGAGTATTTGAAGATAAAGGCCAACATCCTAGGGAGAGTCGAGCAGTTGGAGTCGCGTCACAATGATTAAAACTTTAAATCACATGTCGCCGTCACTACGCGCTAGTGAATATGTTTGAATAAAATAAACAGAAAAATGCTGGACAATACACACAGCACCATCTAGCCCCAAAGTAAGTTCAATATGCAGATAGCATTATGTTAGACTAAGGTATTTAATTTTAAATGTGCCGTAGTATTAAGTATTTTACATCCATGTACTTAATAAACAAATTTGCCTGAAAAAATAGATTTTTTTATATTTGAATTTTTATTAGTTAACTTGATTCACTGATAATGTGTGTTAAGATTACATACGTAATATGAAAGGAGTAAGTAGAGATTACATTTAATAAAGGTGAGTGAAACAAAAATATAAGAAAGACTATTTGTAAGGTAAGATCAAATATAAAAGAAAATGAAACAACATTATCGAGGTTTAATAAGTTGGCATCTTTCAGAGTTGTCCAAGTATAAAAATTCCAAATACATTTTAAAGGTTTTTTGTCACTGTAGGAGACCTTATACATTATTTCCTAATACCTAAAAGGGTTATATTTGGTATTCAAAAAATGTTTAAGCCAGACGTCGTCTATCATGGCTGGATGGAAAATGTCTTCTTTTCAAAACTGTGTAACACGTTTTTCAATAGACGTCCCATGTCACAGGATAAGAACACATTATAATAAGGATGTTTAAACAGTAAACACATTCCCTAGAAATAACAAAAAAATATTTCTTGGCCTAGGGATTAAAAAATAACTTTTCTAACGCAGTTCTGCAGAACTGCATTTTACGAGTATATCTACTTACTAGGTCCATCAGTGTCCTTATTGCAATGGTGGTATATCGGTAAGTAATGAAACGTCCGTCTTGCTCGATAGCTAGTTTATTACTAAAGGTTACAAGTACCCCCGTAGCTTATAAATACACTTCATCCCTCCAACATTAATTTGGGAACCTGTAACAAAGTAAAGGTTCCTATAAACTAACTTACTAATATAACTAATACTATATACTTAAAATACCGACTTATAAAAAGAGTTTATAATTAACTGGCTTTTTGGGTCTCGTAACGCGCCCGGCCGGGCTGGAGTTTGAGCTGCTCGGGTTCATACTTTCAACACTAGGATTGACCTGCAGCTCCGCCGGTCGCGGCTCGTCCGTCACCACCTCGCAGGCCTCCGCCCACTCGTCCCTTTCCGTGTCCCTATCTGACACTGGACTATCATTCTGGTCGGTCGCGATAGACCTCTCCATCCTCTCCCCTTCAGCAGTAGATACTGAAGGCGGCGTTGATGGTTCTACGACTATACTGGGTTCCACCGGCGGCGGCGAAGACAGGGGAGGCGCTGTGGGCGGCGGCGTGGAAGGTGCTGACGGCGGTAGGTCAGACATCGCCGGACTACCGGTGCTGACCTCACTTACATCTTGCACAACATTACTATTACTGGTATATTTCCGTAACTGGTCGACGTGCCTTTTACATAATATATCGTAATCCGTAAAATATATCTCAAACATACGGTTTCCCACTATCTTCTTAACGATACCTACAGACCAAACACCCTTCCTAGCAACGAACCACCTGGCCCATACGGTTTCACCGACCACAAAACATCTACTTGGTTTTAAATTACATTGTTCTTTTACGTTTTCATTCTTATGAATAGGCAGAACTAACCTACACCGTAAGTTCCGGCCCATCATTAACATAGCCGGAGTGGCGCCGGTCGCAGAATGAACAGTGTTCCTATATACAAACAACGAGCTCTGTAATTTATTATTAATTTCTTTTTGATTTTTGCATTCTGAAATTACACATTTTATCATTTTCTTACACATTTTCACAGAATTTTCCGCCTGGCCATTGCTCGCCGGGTGGTATATGGGTGATGTTACATGTTGGATTCCGTTTATTCGACAAAAATCATAAAATTCTGATGAGCTTATTTTAACATCGTTATCTGACACAATGACACAAGGCACGCCGAATCTAGAAAACATATCTTTTAGTTTTTGAATAAGAACGCCTGTAGAAGTGCCACGCTCCATAAACACACACTCTAACCATTTGGAATACGCATCTACCACGATCAAGTAGACAGCCTGCCCTATAGACATGTAGTCGATGTGTATCCGCTGCCACGGCGCCGGCGGGCGCGGCCACGGCGCCGGCGGCGCGCTCGGCGGCGCGGCGCGGACGGCGGCGCAAGCGGTGCATGCACCTACCCATCGCTCGATGTCAGCATCTATCCCTGGCCACCACATTCTACTGCGCGCTGCACTTTTAGTTTTCACTATGCCAAAATGTGCTGAATGCAACTCTTTTAGCATTCTGTCTCTATACACAGTTGGAATAACTACTCTGTGGCCTCGAAACAAACATCCATTTATAATTTCTAAATCAGTCTTACACTGAAAATACGGTAAGATGGATTTACACGTGATTTTCCTAGGCCAGCCATACTTCATGTATTTATTCACTAATGACAAAATTTTATCTTTAGAAGCTTCATGTTTAATATCTTCAAATGAAACCGGTTCGACGTTTGCTTCTAAGAATAAGAAATGCCTCGAACTTCCTGTCATTTCATCATTGACCGTGTCTGATAAAGGCGATCTTGAAAAGTAATCTGCAACCTGATTATTTTTACCATCTATATACTGCACTGTATAGTTATAGGCTGATAGAATAATAGCATATCTTTGGAGACGTAAGGCGGCCGTCACAGATATACCCTTTCCTCTTCCAAAGATAGAAAGTAAAGGCCTATGGTCAGTCTTTAAAATAAATGGCTCCTGGCGACCATAGAGGTACTGGTGGAAATGTTTAACCCCAAAAATGATGGCCGTGGCTTCCTTTTGAATTTGGCTATAATTCTTCTCGCTGGCCGACAGCGAGCGTGACGCGAACGCAATGGGTCGCTCGCGGCCGTCCGCGTCCCTGTGCGCCAGCACGGCGCCGAGCCCGCGCGGGCCCGCGTCCACGGTCAGCGTGACGGGCGCGTCCGGCTCGAAGTGCGCCAGCACGCGGTCGCTGGCCAGCTCGCGCTTCACGCTCTCGAAGGCCGCCTGGTGCCGCGCCCCCCACTGCCACTCAGCGCCCGTGCGCAGTAGCTCGTGTAGTGGACTTAACACTGCCGATGCGGAAGGAATAAAATTCCTGTAATAATTAACTACACCGAGGAATTGTTTAACACCTAAAACACTGGTAGGCGCGGGTGCATTAATTATTGCCTTAACTTTACTTGGGCAAGTTCTTAGTCCATTTTTATCTATCACGTAGCCGAGGTAGGTAACACTATCTTCAAAAAAATAACACTTGTCTTTTTGTAACCGTAACCCCGCACCATGTAGCCTACTAAGAACCTCCCGTAACCTTGACAAGTGGATTTCTTTGGTTTTGCCTGTAACACATATGTCGTCAAGCCAAATGCTTACACCTTCCAGGCCTGCTAGAAGTGTTTCCATAGCTTTTTGGAAAATAGCAGGACCATTAGCTAGCCCATAAACTAACCGAGTATAGGACATCAACCCCTTGTGAGTCGATATGGTGGCCAACGATTGTGATGACTTGGACAACTTAAATTGGTTATAGGCATTACTTAAATCTAATTTTGAATATTTCTCGCCACCACCTATTTTAGAAAACACTTCTTCTATACGTGGCAACGGATACTTATCAATTTTTAGATCTTGGTTCAGAGTGCATGAGAAATCCCCTGCAATTTTCAGTTTTCCGTTTTCTTTAAGAACTGGTACTATGGGAGTTGCGTATTCCGAATGGTTAACTGGCACTAAAATACCTAGACTCACTAATCTGTCTAGTTCTGCACTAACCCTTTCTTTAAGTGCGAATGGCACGGATCGTGGCTTAAAAAATTTTGGTTTTACATTATCTTTCAGTTGCAATTCGACTTCAAATTTATTAAAACAACCTAACTCATTTTTCCACAAGTCTGGAAAAAGTTTTAGGAGGTGTTGCACTTCTTCAGTGTTTAATTTCTCACATTCAATATTGTTATTTGCTGAAGAAAAATATATTTCAAAATGAGTCATGAAATCACGGCCTAGTAACGGTGGCCCACCATTTTCTATGACATAAATTTTTACCTGTTTACAAGTGTTAGAATACCTAACGTCAGCTGTAAAATAACCTAAAGGCGTGATTTTATGACCGTTGTACAAACACATTTTAATATCACTCTTATGCAACTTAAACCTAGAAAAATGCTCTAAATATAATTTGTCCGATAGAACCGTGGTGCCCGATCCCGTGTCCAGTTCCATACACAGCTCAATTCCGTTCACATTGACCGCCAGTTTGATAGGATTATAGTTTACATACCTTAAATTATAAAGTTCACATTCCTTGCAGTCACTTTCGGCAATGTAAACGTTTCCCTCGACACCAATGTTGTGTAAATTACACTTGGAATCACACACTTTTTTAAGATGACCTTTTTGTCCACACCTTTGACACTTGTAGTTCTTATATCTACACATATACGCCGAGTGGTTCTTCATGCCGCACACCGTACAACGCGACTGAATACCGCCTTCATCAGCCTTGCGGGTCGCGGCAGCGCCTGCCTGCGAGCCCGCCTGCGCCGGCGCGGCGCTGGCCGAGCCGCCGCGGCCACCGCCGCCGCCGCCGCCGCCGCGTCCACCGGTACCGCGAGCGCCTGCCCGCGCATAGTAAACCGGCTCCTCCTTCACGACGACGGTGCTGGCCTCGGCGCCAGCGCCTGCTGCGCGTGCCTGTCGCGCGCACGATGCCTTCTGCGCGACCTCCAACGCCTGCGCCAGCGTCAGGGTTTTGGAGTCGCATTCAAATAGTTTATCACGCTCATGTCCTGTTCTAAAGCCTAGCACGAAACGGTCCCGCAGTAGCGTGTCCAATTCTGTGCCAAAGTCGCAGTAAACGGCTAGCCCTCGCAGCCGTGCTGCCCATTCTTCGATGCTTTCGCCGTCGGACTTTATCGCTTCATAAAACTTCGCCCTGTCGGCGAATGTTGACCTTTTTGGCGTGAAATGTTTGTTGAGTACAATCACTAGCTCTTTATAGGTAGCTCCATCGAGATTCTTCGGGTGAACGAGGTTCCGAAGCAGACGGTACGAGTCGTCGGACAAATGCGTCAGCAACACAGCACTTTGTTTGTCTTCGTCGATGCCGTTTAGTTTGATAAATTGCTTTAATTTACCGAAAAACACTTCCCATTCATGTAATTTATAGTCAAAAATGCCTAAATTACCGAGAAAACTTGTCATTTTTTTTTATTCGCGGGTAGATTGTGACCTCGTTGCCAAATGGTATATCGGTAAGTAATGAAACGTCCGTCTTGCTCGATAGCTAGTTTATTACTAAAGGTTACAAGTACCCCCGTAGCTTATAAATACACTTCAAATGACCAAGATATAAACGTTTCTTAGGGACTAAATGATAAAATAGAGTTGGCAATCACTACTTTTTGTTAATTTTTTTCTATTCATAGCGGATGTATCTTTATTGCTGTATATTTCAGGAAATTATAAGATAATTAAATTTTAGAAATTAAGTCACGGATTTGGCAATGCTCGAAAAATCTCGTATACCTTTTTATTTATTGGCTTATTATTTTAGGCTAACGTGGACATTATTTTTTCCGACTCAATTCGTGTATGTATTCCAAAAATTGAAGATCTAATCTGGCGACGGTACCTACTTCATATCCTTTCTTTCTAGAACTAGCCTTAGGCATAAACATAAACAATGATAAAATAATAAAACAGACTAATCTAAGACTAATCAGAGATCTAAAGAAGTAGGTAACAGAATCTAACACCTTTTAGACCAATCTGCATTATTATTTCCATTTCATTTATTTTCGTTCTCGTTAAAATATATCTTTATTACTATAGAAATACAAAAATATTATAAAACTATTCTACAGTAAAAATATATCAAAACGGTGGATCACCGGCCGCGAGGCTAGGCTCAAGCAGCCGGTGACTGGGGTTGCAGACAGAGGAACTTATTTTCATCTTTATTATTACTGTTAGATGATATGTCTATAATGTTTGCGGGTCGATCCCGCAGCGGGTATTAGCACCAATTCAGAAGGGTGAATAAATGTGAATAAATGCGAACGTAATTTGCTTACGGTATGTATATGTAAATGTGTGGGATAATATTTGAGGCTTTTTTGGATTATTATTTTGTAAAAAAATCCGACCGAATGCCTTCTGGATCTGGTGGTTGGATTAAAGCAGAATCAAACATAACATTTCGTAAGTGAGTTGTTGTAAAAATACGAAACATCCTAGTTAAATTGTTTAATTTTCGTTCAGATATTTATTTATAAGAAAATTTCATCGATGTCAGGCACATATACATAATAAGAAATATAGCTAGGCTAGCTTATATTTTGCAGCTTTTTAACTTCTTAGGTACATAACAGTGTAGATGTAAGTAGGTTCTAATTTTCATAGTTAATCTAACCAAAAGTATTTTAATGTTATAAGTGAGGAGCAACAACATCAATATCAACAAGGAACTTATCTAGACTCCAGTAATTCCCTGTCTACATAAATATGAAACCAGTAATTTAACTATGTGAATATGTACCAGAGCAGCGCAACAGCTTCTTCATTTCACACGACGACCGATGTGGCGCGGTGGGCGAAGGTCCGCCTGCGACGCAGGAGGTTGCGGGTTCGATTCCCGCCTCGGAACAAACTTGTGCACGATCTGCAGAAATTTGTTTCGTTGGTCTGGGTGTTTAATATGTATAATAAAAAATATCTATCTATGTATATAATGTATTAAATATATCAGTTATCTAGTACCCATAACACAAGCTTTGAGTAGCTTACTTTGGGGCTAGATGGTGATGTATGGATTGCCCAGCATAAAAAAAAAAACTATTTAACACATCCACTGGTATCAATTATCCAAGCACGCGTTGTTTCTACGGGTATTTTTAACCCATGTTAACTAATTTAAGGGATAAAAATATCGTTTCTATTGAAAAGTTTTAAGGCTATTTCTATCTCATGGGATGATTAATGGGATCATCATCATTATCATCATCAGCCTATATTAGTCCATAGGCCTCTCCTAATGAGCGCCATAGCGCCCTGTCTTCAGCTTGACGCAACCAGCATCTGCCAGCAGTCTTTCGCAGATCGTCATCCTACCTGGCCGGAGGGCGTCCTACACTACGTTTGCCGAGTCGCGGTCTCCACTCAAGAACACGTTTACCCCAACGGTTATCGGTTCTTCGCGAGATATGGCCGGCTCACTGCCACTTCAGTTTGTTAATTCTTTGAGCTATGTCGATAACTTTGGTTGATTAATGGGATGATATGTAGTAACTGCGTATGTTCAAAATTTCAGCTCGATCCCTATTGTCGGTTTTGCATTAAAGAGTTACAAACATCCGTACATACAAACTTTCGCATTTAGGTATAATAAATGTTAAGGATGATTATTTTCATCTATTCTTCTGTCGTCGTCATCTAAAATAAATTTAGCTTTGCTTTTACTATACGAAATCTTTTTTCAACCCTCTTCTCTACAATAGTAATTTCAAATGGAATTATCTGTCACTACAGTAATCCCTGCTAATTCCTCCACTTAAGTCTTAAGGCGAGCCGTTTAGGAAGGGTCTGAAAATATTAAGGATTATATTTTTCACTATTCATCTGTCGTCGTCATCTAAAATAAATTTAGCTTTGCATTTACTATACGAAATCTCTTTTCAACACATTCTTCTCTACAATAGTAATTTCAAATGGAATTATATAAACGATCTGTTACTACAGTAATCCCTAAGGTACATTTATGCTAATTCCTCCACTTAAGTCTTAAGGCGAGCCGTTTAGGAAGGGTCTGAGTTGTAAAGATGGAGATAAAGGGCATTAAGGGGTACTATCAGAATTATGACCGTGCAAGTGTTGTTTGATAAGGAATAAACTAGGGCATTACAATAACATATTTGATGTGACGCGAATTCATTTAGTCGGTTATCTCATTTAATAGTTTAATTGAAGCCATTCTTCCTCAGGAAAAAACAAGGAAATTAACACTGACGACCGATTATGTAGAGCGGTGGGCGAAGGTCAGACTGCGACGTAGGAGTTTGCGGGTTCGATGCCCGCCTTGGTCTTATGATTGTACGATCCGAATATTATTTGTTGTTTTGTTGTGTTGTGGGTTCTTTATGTTTTCTATTTCTAATAAAAGATTTTTTTAAATGAGCATACTTCAATCATTTAGTACGAATAACACAGATCTGCTTAGCTTGAGGCTAGAAAATTCAGTGTGGATTTTCAAGCATCATTTATTACACATACATTATATATGTATATAATGTAAGATAGTCCTAAGTGGGGAATCCATATGGTGGACCCATAAAAGTTTTACGATTTCTAATAGTCATCAAGAAACTGGCTCTGAATTAATCATTCAGTTAAAATGATTGTCTTATTTAATAAGTCTGAATAAAAAACATATTTATAACTGAAAAAACTTCTGAAATTACAACGTTAAAATATCATCGCCATTCTCTTAAATTTAAGTGTTTCTAAGCAATGTCTACGTTATAGCCAGAAACTACTGTTTACGTGGACCAAATCAGCATTAAATAAAATCATATTAATACTCATTTCATACAAACGATGTGCAGCATTCTATATCAGAACTTGGTTTTAAAATGGTGACATCAGTGGCGCAGCGATTGAAGGCTCGCCTATGACGCCGTAAATTTCGGGTTCGAATCTTGTCCGTTCGATTCCCGGAAATAACGTTTGTATGTTCTGCAAATATTGGTTCAGGATGTCTTGAGTGTTTTCTATGAATAATAATCTACACGTTCAGTATATCAGTTATCAAGTATCCATAACACAAGCTCTGATTAGCCTCAAGTAAGATGATGATGTATGAATTGTCCAACATTATGTAAGTTATTTAGCACGCTATTATGCATTCTACTGACATTTTGGTGATTGCATCAACATCACACTATTTTTAACCAATAGAACACAAAATAATCAACTATTATACAAGATTTTTTGACAACTAGTCTTGCAGGCTTTCTTCATTTACTAGGGTCTCCATTAGTTTTTCCAGAGTATCATCTATCTGTCAGTTTACAGATACAACTATGTAGGACATTGCACACATATCTCAGTTGAATTTAGGTTGAGGCCTTGCTTACCACAAGCTTCAAACAAGTTGTACGACCATACAAACCGTCCATGGAAAGCGATCTAGTTGGCCGGGTGGTCAGCTTGCAGTCATCTCGATTTAATAAATAGAGATCACAATTTAAATAGAACAGGTAAAACAAAAAAATAAAAGCCCTTACACTAAGATTAAGTTAAATTTTGGTATTATGTCGACTCAAGTCCTACTTTAACCTTGCTTTTAGATATTTTAGTAACGATTATAAAATCTTTTATTATAGTTTTAAATTAAAAAGCATGTTTTTAATTAAGATACACTTCCAGATTCCATCAATAAATAATCATAAAGCGAACGTTTCCATAGAACATCCCTTCCCTTTTGTACAAAAAAAGCTTTAAACCTTAGTTCCCTTAATAGTCACACTGTCCAAGATGCCAAATTGCCAATGACTACGTTTTAACTGCCAACTGGCGACGTGATGCCCACAGGCGTGCCAAGTACCTACTGGTGCTCTACTCTAATGAAGTGATCTGTTGTGGGCAAATATGGGCACTGGTCGATCTCACTCTTAATATAAAAAAATGATGATAATCCTGATTAATATTATACCGCGAAAGTTTGTATGTTAAGATGGATGTTTGTTACTTTTTCACGCAAAAACTACATTGGTATTTAAACTATTACTATTGGTAAAAATGCATACTCATACATAAATCACAGTTTATCCTGTTTTTTTCTTCCTAAACATGGGAAAGTTTGATTGTGTTGCTTTTATTTTTCCTTTGAGATTTTTTTTTGTATGATTTTAGGACTTATCCTTTTTGAATAACATTACTTAGTTTCATGTTTGACAAAACCGTTTTAAACTGTAAAATACTTTCTTGGGTATTTCGAACTTTCGAACTAATTTTCATTTTCAGAGATTTAATTCAATATTTCTATGTATTTTATTCTCTTTGAGAGTACAAGGCTCTTTGAATAAATCATACTCGTATTGAATGCAAAGTTTTAATGAAGAGAAAAGTTTTGTGTTGAAACAAAGAAATTGTTAGGCTTAATTGAAACGACGGAACACCTAATGCGCCTGTGTTGAAGGAAACGCCGAACAAAGTTTCTGCTGTTGATTAGTGTCAAAATGTTTGACACTCATCAACTAACTTTAAAATTGTTATTATGTTATTGTGCTACCCTGAAATCATTTGTGTGGTAATAAAGAGTGTAGTTCTAAACAATCTATTTATGATTCTATAGAAATAGTGTGTTACAATCCAAATAATATATTTTTAACAATCCACATATTACAATACACATTGACGATAGTATCGAGACGTCAACGTTATGTCTCATTTGTCTGTAGCATTACGTCTCTGACGCGCGGACTATGCAAATTCTACATTGAGATGACAATAAGGGTGACAAATCAACATCGAGCTATCCTGCGCTGTACTGCGCTGTGCTGTGTTTCTTAAACTACGTTTTTTTAACAATCAACATCAAGCTGTGCTACGCTTTGCATAGCTCAGTATTAAAAGTAATCAGCAGCTCGTGTAGTGTAGTCGTTTATCTCGTCTCGTATCTCTCAAAAAACATAGCACAGTTCGGCACAGCGCGGCTCAACACGGCGGGTAGCGCGCCTCGCTCGAGACTACTGCGTTTTGAAACAGAGCGTAGCCACACAGCGTAGCACAGCATGGTTTGTTTGTATCCTCATTAAAACGTATAATAATACGAGCGAGTTGACCAAACATAGCACAGCGCAGTACAGCGCAGCACAGCTCGATGTTGATTTGTCACCCTAACGTCTACATACCTACTGTCCTCAAGCTGTCTTATTCCAGTTTTCCCTTAAGGAGAAACTTTTAGGGGAACTTTTAAGAGGGCCCCCCCCCCCCCCTCTTAAAAGTTCCCCTAAAAGTGAAGGCAAATTGAAAAAAGCCGGACACTGGACCTAATTTGTACGATATGCAAATTTTTTTTTTCGTGGTTTTGGGGTTTCATCATCATTACATAGTATAAAACGCTTCGCTTTTTTTGTCCCTATATCCCTATGTTCCTTTGAATGCTTAAATCTTTAAAACTTCCCAACGGATTTTGATGCGGTTTATTTTAATACTTAGATAGAGTGATTCAAGAGGAAGGTTTATACGTATAATAAAACCGTGCAAAGCTGGGGCTGGTCACTAGTAATATTATAAAATATATCTATCCGTGTAATGTGTTGTATTAACTATACTCTTAGTTATCTAATACCCTTATAAGCCAAAATAATTAATTTAATTTGGGCTAAGTGATGCTGTGTGAATTTTCCAGTAGATATTATTTATTTTATTTACTTAATTTACAACACATAAGTTAACTTTGTGCGCTGAAGAGAAAGTTTGTTAAGTAAGATAACCATTACTAAACCAATACATTCACTCCCAACCATTTCAGCGGCACAGGTAACGGGTAATAAAATTGATGGATACCTCCCATAAACTTGAAACCAAAAACTTGTATCTTCAAAAATAAGGCGTATATTTCAATAGATTAGCTCACGTACGCGCGCGTGCCAGTGTAATATTGGTTTACGATTTCTGATACGGGTTGAAACTTTGAGAAAATTCTTTAAAGGTTAAAAGAGAAAATCTGTGAAATTTCAGAAAATTCTTTACATGAGAGCTTGGAAAAAAATAAGTGAGGTAAAAGTTATAACAAAGTTTACGTGCCTACGCGTCGATCGGAGGTTATTATGTGTGTTAGCTTGGTTCAGTGATCACAGAAAATTCGTTCGGAATATACCCAGAGTTCACGTAATCGGAACACGTGTATGAGAAACCAGGATGAGATGGTTTGGGTATAAGGTTTCATTATATTACAACGGAACACGGCAAGATCTAAACAAAAGACAAAGCTCCGTGAACTAAAAGCTCATAAACACCAGCGATCGAAACGCTGTGCGGGCGGCGTGTTTTGATCTCCCGATTATTATTTAATGTTAAACTAGTAAACAAATACTAGTTATGTTTAACTAGTATTTGCCCGCGTATTCGCACGCATAGTTTCTATAAAAACGCTTTAAGGCTATTTCTATCTCATGGAAACTGATTTTAAGAATCTAAGTATCCTTTGTTTTATGTCAGGCTTTGTCTAGTCAAAAGTTCCAACCGGAACCGTTCAGATTTTTTAGCGTGAAAGAAAATCATCTATATATTCATACATTCATATGTACATATAAAATTACGCGTTAAACATTAGTGTCTATGGATTAAATATGAATAATTTAAACATGAAGCTCTCCCCCAAACTATGCAATGTTTACTATATAACTAATTTACTTAACACATAGATAGATATTTTTATTTGAAATCAGAAATCAAAATTTCTTAAGGCATACAAAATAATCACTAAGTTATAACAAATTAATACATAAAAACACCCAGAACGCTTTGAATAAATTTATGCAAATCGTACAAACCCATAATCGAACCCGCAACCTCCTGCGTCGTAGGCAGACCCTCGCCCTCTGCGTCACTGAGGTCGCTTTCTTTGTCTATCACTAGTTAAAGAAACCATTTATCTATTCTATACCAAGGCCGCGTCTCGACATATACAATAAATGAATATATTTTTTCAACAATATTTCACCATTAAATCAACGTTGGTTTATATTGGTGTTCACACTCGTATCAATATATCGTTAATATATTTTCTGATATACCACAGGAAATACAAAGAAAACACGATTTCATACATATTACAACCTGCGTAAATAATTATAGCTATTTATCTGTCTATTTATTAATGTAAGTATTTGTTTAGCAACGCAACTTTAACGATTTTTTCGTTTTAAGTTATCAGTTATCTATAGCACCCATAATACAAGCTTGGAGCTATATGACGCATTGTGAATATTCCAGCATTATTTTTATTAATATACATACGTTACGTAATATTACTATCTCTATGATCAAAAAATAAATAAATAATAGATCTATCTCTTAGAAAAATACAAATTTACGACCGTAGATTGCAAGATTCATAATTATATTTTCCATCATTAACGGCTGTCCTAAACCAAAACCTAGTAAGAGTCATTTTTTCAGAAAACGTTTTTTTTCGTCATTCGTTTCTTGAATTTTGAGCCGCGTGTTATGCATAAACACCCGTATTTCTATCTCATTTAGAACCAAAGCTACGAGACCCACTAATCCTAGTAAGTCCACTTGTTACACTGCGAAACAAAATCAAAATCCTAGCATGTAACATTTCCAAATCCAAATACCTCGTAAATGGTGCTCATACTAGGTGTTTGAGTTTGGAATTACTACTTACTAGGTTTTTCAATTTGGGATTGGCTATTACTAAGTTTTTGAATTGGAAAACAATGCTATAATTGTACCTACAATATCAAAAATGCTCACGCGAAACACAGCAACTCCATGCGTAGTGGGTGTGGTTAAGGGGGTTAGGGTTCACCTCGTCCAAATTTAAACTCGACCTTGGACGAGTTCTCCTCTTCACTTTTAGATAGGAGTACAACTAGTTCGAGTCCCAAACCTGGTGATTTTAGATTCGGACCAGTTGTACCCTAAACCAAAAGTGAAGTGGATAACTCGTCCGAAAGAAGATCATTGTTACTTTTCAGGATTCCTTACGGTGTTTTTTAAATATACAACCATTTTAAATGATATACTCCGTTCTTTGAAAACATAAGTTGGAAAGATCTTTATTATCGTGAAATAAGCTATTATACTAGAAATTGTAATATCTTGGTAACTACCGATCGTAGAGCACCAGTTTGTTTAGGTTAATCTGAAAAGGGTGGTTGAAGTTTATGATGGGATTTATGAGATGAAAAGTAGCCTTTGTGTTATTCCAGGACTAGAACTACGTCTTTTCCCAACTTTAGGCCGATCCATTCAGTAGTTTTTGTCAGAAAGAGGAACAAACATCATCGATACATCCGTAAAAACTTTCGCATTTATAATGTTATTAAGGGTTACTTATTTTTTTATTAGTTTATTACAAATGTTCAAGTCTTTGTGAATTTTTGTTAAGAAAAATCTCCATAACTAGATATTTAACGAATTTAGATGAAATTTGATAGGTATGCAAATAATTTGAAATCTAGAGTAACAAATGCTAGTTTTCATAAATCATCCACTGATTCGAGTGATTGTAAATTGTGATTAAGTTTCTATGGAAGAGTATTATTCCTTGGTTCGATTCACTAAAAACTCTGTACCTACAAATAAACGAAAGTAAATAACTTGAAATCTCTTATTTTATTTTACTACACATACACATACAGGGCATGACTCTTTGAGATTATTACTTAAAAAAATAAATATTCTGACGAATACTATAAAGAACCGTTACAAACTGGTGCTCTACGATCGGTAGTTAGCGAGATATTACAATTTCTAGTTTGATAGCTTATTTCGCGATATTATAGATCTTTCCAACTTATGCTTTCAAAAAGCGGAGGCCTTTGGATATATCATTTAAAATGGTTGAATATTTAAAAAAACCATAAGAAACCCTGAAAAGTAATGACGATCTTCTCTCGGACGAGTTGTCCACTTCACTTTTGGTTTAGGGTACAATTGGAATCGAATCTAAAATCACCAGATTTGGGACTAGGACGAGTTGTATTGTACCCCAATCTAAAAGTAAAGAGGATAACTCGTCCAAGCTCTAGTTTTCATTCGGACGAGATGTAACCCTTAGAACAATCACATAGGACACACTTGCCATTGGTTAAAAACCAATGGCAATTGTGTCCTATTTGATTGTAAAAAAAATTAAAAATAAATGTCTTTTTTGATAATTATTTTGTATCATTTACTTATTATTTTATGTCAAATCAAGCTAAGTCAGGTCAGCCAAATTTAAGTAAAACTTTTACTAGGTTTTTAGTGACGAACACTAATTCAACTATTCCAATCTTCCAACTTAAATGCCTAGTAAGAGACTATACTAGGTTTTTGATTTTGTTTCTGGATAAATCGTCTGAAAATATTTATGTAGTAAGTCTCATAAAACGTGTATGAGCTACAGTTTTTCGATTTTAATACTCTCTACTTGTAGAAAAAAAAATTCTACCAATTAATCACGAACGAATAGTTCATAAAATTTCATACTTTTGAAGAGGCACGTAAAAAAGTTTGTTTCGCTTCTCCTGTAAATTTTTCAAAATGTCTCTTACTAGGTTTTGGTTTGGGACAGCCGATTATTTATTGTTATTCTACTTACTTTTACTATTTTCACGTTTCTTTTATTTTTTTATATGATTTATGATGTCCTGTTAGGAAAAAAAATACAACCGAAGATTGCAAGATTCATAAAAGAGTTTTAATTTCATTGGCACCCGTCTTTATTTTCCAGTTTTCACAAAGTTTAATCACGTTTCTCCCACCTGATTTTTCAGCATCTGCGCGAGCAAATAATTATTATCGCCATGGCGACGCTTGCGCCATCTCTTGTCAGTTCATTAACTTTTTTGTGGGAACTTATTTAGGGGCGTAAGTTATAAACTTACTGCGATTTTATTGAAATAATGAAAAAAAAATCATTGAATGATAAATTCTATAATTATTTTAAAATGTTTTTCTTACGTTCATTATTATAAAAGGGCCAAAAAGAAAGCCAGAACATTAGGAACTTATATGTGCAGTACGTAGGTAGGTACAAACAAATGTTGTTGCAATGTGGGAATAAAAAGCGTACTCCTGCATCGCAGGTGGATTTTCTACCACAGAAATCGTTGAAAAAATCGGCTTAATAAATTTTTAATTTATAAAAAATGCTGGACAATCCATCATGGCATATTCATTAATCTACAATACGACATTTACATTTATCAGTAGTATAAATTATCAATTATCCTTATCCAAAGAAATAAAGATAAATCTACCAAAATAATTATATTATTTTCATATCCGCCCAACTCTCATCCCTTAGTAAATTTGATACAGGATAAAAAATCTCAGCAATAAATCTTTATTGCCATGCTGTTTGCCGCGTTATTTGTGCCGTTGAGCAATTTTCGTTACTTTGACGACGTCATTCCCAGTCGTTATGAGTAATTGCTCGTATGTGATTCTGTTTGGGCTATAAAATACTTACTGCTGTTTCCTTGGAACTTTGGTCCAGATTTCAACCTTAGCGAATATTTTATCACTTTCAATAATTATTCCTAGGAAACGATAAAAAGCAAGTGAATATAAAACAGAATATCGCATGTGTAAAGGTTACTTCGATATCAAATTGTTAACTTATATTTATTTTATCTATGCTTATTATTATTCAAATCTATACATTTTAGTATTTGATTTTGTAGGTTCTCAATATAGTAGTCACGTTTCCGTCCAAAAGTTACCTGGACTCTTCCAGAAAAGAGATCTCTATCTCTTTTAGCAATAAGCCTGTCCATTTTATAAATGTTTCGTGTTTGTGTTTTTTTGTGGTTGTGTTTTTTGTGCAATAAAGAGTATTGTATTTTTATTACATAAATAAGCTGCTAACAATTGTTCAAATCATATAAATTATGTTGCCTATAGAAAAACAAATAAACGAAAAGGAATGAAATTGCATTGCGATAATGAAAGCTGGAAGCGGCACAGACGTGATTAGAAAAGTTCGATCCAGCGTTATAAAATGGCATCTGGATACGGGGTTGTTTTAATTGGATACACAACTCCATACAGCTCTGAGGCTCAACTAGCTATGTTATGGTAAGAACCGACTGCAGCCTACGAACATGTCGAGTAAAAAAAATGGTTACATCTTTTTTTTAATTTTTATGACATTGACTGGCCTACGAGTTGAGATTTTTTCGCAATAGCTGGATTCAGAAAACACACAGCCAAAGAACAAATGAGCAGTACATAATTATAATATTGAATATGTGTGCTGCTCGTTTGTTCTTTTGCTAACAACTGATAAGCATTGATAAGTTTCTGTACATTAAAATCTCGCAGAGATATTGTTGCATGATGATGTAAACAATGTCTCACAAAGTTTATAAGATCCAGTTCCTCATCATACATACACACACAAACATAGTTTGCGGTAATTAATTATCTTAAAAAAACAGAGGCTAGCTGGTTACAAACCCTAGCTGATAAAAGAATGTTACCATGGGTATTAGTAGGATAATAATTAGTAAAATTTAATGTAAAAAAACGTGATTTATGTAATCAGGCAGATTGAATAAAATATAATCTCTCTCTCCCTGTGCTATCTAGCTAACTATTCAAAAAGTAAGTACGTTATTAGCTTGGCACCACTGTTGATTGTCAGCTTTAACCATTTCTGAATTGGACCCAAGACTCGTGCGTGTTACCTGATATTTTAAGTTATTTTGGTAACGAGAAAATTATGGGTTGCTAAAAGGGTTGTGTTTTTAATGTGTGAAACTAATTAACGCGAAACATGTAGGTATGAAATAAATTAATGAGACGTCAATTTTTTTTTATATTTAGTTTTATGAAACCGACTAGACCATTTTGCCTACTTCTTTTTAAATAATAAATAAATAATGTTGGATTATTCACATAGCTTCATCTAGCCCCAAGCTAAACAGAGCTGGTTTTATGGGTACTAGATAACTGACATACTTACTTTCTTATATTACGTACATGGATTTTCCAAACATTGTCTTAGGATAGAATTGTAGGATGAGCTTAGGTCATTGTTAAAATAGCACTAACTGCGCCCCGAGGTTTCACTCGCGTGAAAATTGATAAAAAGAAGTCTGTTTTATTCCAACCTAGAACTACGTCGATTTTAGTCCGATCCATTCAGTAGTATTGGAGTAAAGAGATCGAGTGAGAGCGAGAAAAGGATCCATCCATCCGTGATCCATCCATCCAAACTTTCTCATTTATTAAATTAGTTTGATAAATAAATAGATTTTTTTCATTTTGTGTCAAGTATACCTATTGTATATACTAGTTGTATTTTTTTCTATTCCTTGATTGTAATACCCATAACCCATAACAAAAGTTCTGCTGTGCTATTACGCTAAAACCGCCCATCCAAATTGATATTCTTGCGCCATTTCAATGGCCATCGCGCGCGTCCTTTCCATACAATTTCAAATTACGAAAGCCATTAAAAGGGCTTTCTTAGGTCAGTTTTGAAAAAAAATTGACTTATGAAACAAAACATATGAAAGTAATAGCACAGCAGCTTAGCTTGGGGCTAGATGATGCTGAGTGAATTATCCAGATAAGTTTATTTTTTTATTATTCATATTTTTATTCTTTATTTATTAATAATATAGGAAGAACAACAAACTTCCGTGTTTCCATTCACCCTTTCTCAGTTCTATATTTAGCGTTATTTTAGTCATCAAAGTAAATTCATTTCAACAGAAAAGTTATCTGCTAATGAAACCTTCAGGAATTTTCGCCGAAAACTCGCCCATTACCGACACCAACTACCAAAGAAATTTCATATAAATCGCTCCGATTCCCTGAAATAGGGTAACTGTCCGAATTCGTATTAGACCTTGCGCAAATTAGAGGCTGGGGCGGGCAGCGGATTACTTTCCATTTCATATTTGTTTGTTTGAACTGAAATTACATAAAGGCCTTCGCTGAGCAGCCTTTAAAACTACATGTTCACGTGCGTGATTGTAAAAATACTTACTCTTTGTTATTTTATGACGAAAAAAAATATAGAAAATAATGTTTTTATATACTTTTTAGTGACATAACTAAGCCCCTTTATTCTTAATAATATTAAAAAC
The DNA here is from genome assembly GCA_944547425.1 of Eupithecia centaureata. Classification (NCBI taxonomy): domain Eukaryota; kingdom Metazoa; phylum Arthropoda; class Insecta; order Lepidoptera; family Geometridae; genus Eupithecia; species Eupithecia centaureata. The sequence goes on along the minus strand of OX155677.1, from coordinate 3,376,686 downwards.
GCGAAAGTTTGTATGCATGGATATTTGTTACTCTTTCGCGCAAAAATAACTTAACGAATCGGGCTGAAATTTTGAATAGACATAGTTTTAGTCCTAGAATAAAACGTACGCACTTTTGATCCTGAACATCAGTTCCAAGGGGTAGAAATCGCCTTAAAACTTTTCTATAGAAACAACACGCGAACAATACGTTTTTCAAAGAATATGTAAAGGAGGCATTAGGAAGGGAGATCATCCGAATGCCCAGAATACAATTAAAATTTATAGATTTTAAGTTAGTTTTTTTTTGTTTTTTACCTTTACTTTTAATCCAATGTAACGTGAAATTTCAAAATAACAGTAATAAAGGCTTTTTTTAATAAACTAGGATCTAGAGCATTTCACCGGGACCCTTCCCAAAAGCGCGAGCCTTAAATTGGAGAGGTAACAAGTTTGGTGCAGGGGTGTAATGAACGTTCCAAGCATTCCACGATGCGAAGACATTGCAGGTAGCTTTTATTGGATTCCTGAGATCGATTCAGTTTCATTGAGCCGGGTATCAGATAGTTCTGAGCGGCGTCTGATGTTATCGACACAAGGAATTTTGGAGTTTTTCTCTCGTGATATTTGGTTTTCAGAGCTTTACGCTATTGATATGGATCAGTTGAGCTAGCTATAGATTTTTAAACTTTCGCGATGTGTTGATACCTATTGTGATGTATTGAGGTACCTGCTAACGAAGGGGAAATAAAAGCACGTGAGTTCAATTCCCGCCTTGAGAGAAATGTTTGTACGATGGGTAGGTCCCATTTGTTCTATGGAACATGACGTCATAGTACAAAATTACACATTTTCGTCCCTATTTTTTCCATGGAACTACATACTATCTTTTCACCCGAGTTTCATGTCATAGAACAAAATGAGAATCAGTTTTTCCCAAAACCTTCCATGATGAGATATATAAGGCGTGAATGATATTAATCACTGACGTTTATATCAGGACAAGTTCACTATCAAAAAAATTAAACTACTCGCTGCATAATATTTTTATTTTGCAATATAAAATAGAACTTCAAGAAATTTATATAATGTGCTTAGTTTGTTCTATGGAACAATTTGAGACAACAATTACAAACTGTTCTATAGTACAAATAGGGACAATATTTTTTCAAATTGTTCTATTACGTCATGTTCCATAGAACAAATGGGACCTACCCTGTACGATCCACAAATATTGGTCACGAAGTTCTAGGTGTATTCAGTCAGTTATTAAAATAATATCATGCCAAAATTATTATGTATTGTATATCAGTCATTTATAGTACACCTATGTGTGGTACAATTATGTGTTCATATAGAGCTTGTGTTATACAACTCACAAGCTTTGCTTAGCTTGAGGCTAGATGATGCTGTGTGGATTGCCCAATATTCTTTAATTATTTATTTAGTTTTATAATATTCATGTTATTTCATGAAATTACTATTCAAAAGCAACGAAAGTTCATTGCTGCGAAACAAAATTATTAATGTAATACTCATCCTAAATGTTAATTATAGACCGTTAACAGTCAGCAAAAACATTCTAGATCGTAATTGTGTGAAAGGCAGAATCCAGCACCACCCTTGGGGCTTGAAGGCGATGTGGCTAAAAGGTTTGCTCTTTGTTATCATTGTAACGAGCGCCTGGAGACTCCGCCACGAGGTTAATAGGATTTCATCAACTTTACTGTGGGAGTTGCTTTTTAAAGACTTGGAACGTTCAATATTTTCATCATTTGGAAGCCGATTTTTTCTATTTACGCCTTTTCTAAATTAGTAACAATCACCACGACTATCGTCGCACTTTTTTCCGGCACTTAGGTAGGTATTTTCACGGATGTTTACGCGTTTTTTCTAAGTGTGTTGAAATAGATTTATTTAAAGATTCACGCGACTATACATTGTCCCTTACCTACCGTCCTAAATACTGTAAAACTATGAATACAAAATACAATTTAAATGAAACTCCCGAAATTTTACTTTTATTTATTAGGATCACACATGTGGGTGGTCCGATATGATTTATTTATTAATCATTACTTGCCTATTACGAATGTACACGGGTTTACTTCGAACCTTTTTTGAGTTAGAAGAACACACACTAGTCAATACACACTTTGAAATATAAGAGTGCACTTCCTGTAACTTTGTATAAACGCATTTAATCACGGTTTTAATCTTGTAGATTGCTGGATAAAGTGTTTTCCGTTTGGCTCTCAGACTTTACTTAGATATTAAATTACAGAAACGAATAGTAAATATTTTTGAAGCGATTAGCTTATGTACTTCATTAAAACCATTTTCCCCAATTTCAGTTGAAGCTTCGTATACATAGTTCATTCCTCTCTTTGCTTGTTTTTTTTCTAAATATCATATGGTGCCAAGCGGAACATACTCTACGACTGCATTCTTAGCCCCTGGGGTGCGGGGAAAGTCTTCCGTGCCAGTTGGTATCACATATAGGGAAGAAGGATGTACTTCGGAAAATTGTGGTTCTTGGAATGCATGAGCGAGCGGTATCACGTAAGTATATTGTTGGTAAAGAAATCAAAAGCTGAATTATAGGGTGATTCGATTACATCCAGAACTTAGAAAATATTAACGCATATGATGAAAAACACTTTGTAGGTAGCAAAATTTTTTGAACTTTGGTTTAAAATAATTTATGTTTTAGTGGGCATTTCTATTTTTTTATAGAAATAAAAATAGCCTATGTTAGGTACTCGATAACTACAGAGATGTGTCCACAGGAGATCAGAATGCTGGCTTCTATTTTGGTCAACGAATTAGCATTGCCATTCAACGTGGCAATGCTGCCAGCAATCTGGGTACTCTGCCTTCTGGTGACGGCTTAGATTTTTAAGAGTTTGTTATAATTGTATATACTAGTGAGTTATGTGATCTAAATATAGTGTGGAAGAGTTTTAGAAATCGGTCAGAATTTTTTGAGTTTATTCGTTATAAACATACAAGTCGCTGAAACTCGCTGCGATGATGATAGCTTGGCTTCCAATGGCAATTAAAACTCTTACATTTGCATACTACACCAATCTGTCACTGACGTACACCGACAGTTATCACTTTCAGCACTTACACCGCAGTGTGTAGTGCACCTTTACCCCCAAATCACGCTCAAACTAGTTCACTTTAATTACGCACCGTACAGCGCGTTTAATACGAAACAAATGGAAATGTTACCAGGGTATGCAAATTTATTCAATTAATCCGTCCGCTAGTCTGTATTGGGTGTCGCAAAGCCATGATTGGCGCTAAGTCGTTCACGCAAAAGTGGTTTGCTTCGTGCTAGGGTGGGTGCATGCGAAATTATGTTTGCTTATTAGTTTTGGGTAGACTGGGGAAAGATAGATAATGGTGGTCTAATGTTCAGCATACTGAGTATCAAAGTGATCGATCGATAAAACGAATTGATTTATCGTCAGATAAAATAATAGTCTATCCAAGGTTTGAATACCTACACAAAACCTTCCTCCTTTGGTAGGTTTTTACAGACTTATGCTTAGAAAAATGTTGAGTTTTATCTGTTGTTTATTTAAAGAAATACATTAATATTAATGTTTAACTAGTATCTGCCCGCGGCTTCGAATGCTTTGTTTCTCTGGAAATGTTTCAAGGCCATTTCGATCCCAAGGGAACTAATTGATGGGATGAAAAGCAGCCTATGTATTAATCCAGCGCTAAAACGTCTATGCCAAATTTTAGCAATCCATTCAGTAGTTTTTGTGTGAAAGAGGAACAAACATTCATACAATTATACAAACTTTCACATATATTTTTAATAATAAGGATTATGTTTTGACATGTTCTCGCATTCCTTCTCACGGATTATTCATATTCTAAAATCCTTGACGATAGACGACAAACTCCCTGTAGTAAATTTTAATGAACTTTTCCCGACATTCATCTGCAGTAAAATTCTTTTCCCAAGATCCTGGGGTTTCGAGAAATTCTTTATAAAACCTTTTGAACTAAGAGCGTCATTTTCATGTCCAAATATTTGAGACGGAAGCTTCCTAGGACTATTAAATTACTGTATACCTGTACGTTAGGAGACAGGCTGCTTGTTTGTGCAATGGCTACTTGCGATTATGGTTTTGAACAAAAAAATAAAAAAAAACCGGTTTGTCGTAAGTATGCTGATCGTCTCTATATCGATTTGATTATTGATTAGTTAACCAACTACAAAAACAATATGACTTCTTTTTTCCAAAATTGATACCCGGTAGTGTATGAATATGTTGCAAAATAGTCAAATATCGTGAACAAAGTCAGCGCCTTCTAAATCAAATTAGCTGCAGAACAAGGGTAATTGGGTAATTTTATGCGTAGTAGATTACCTTGTTTCGATTGTTAACAAATAGTAATCCTGGATAATCCACGTAACATTATACTCATATATAAAACAAATCAAAATATTTCATTTCTTTAAGAACCAATTCAGTTAGTTACACCTTCAAATAAAGAAAATTAAAGAAAGATCCAATTTACAAAATTAAAATATTAGAAACAAAATAATGTAGAAAATAGAACAACCTGCATCGAAGTTCACAATATGTAAGTCAATTAACCACGATTTGCGTAAGCGCATTCTTCACACACAAAATCCAAGTTCCACGTCATATTTTTAACTCGTATTAGTAATAGGTAGGTATTGATGTGGATCGGTTGAGCTACCTTTTCTGTTTGCAACCGTCTGCTAAACCGGAATTGTTTCATTTGTTTTTACTTTGAATTTGTCTTCTTTGTGAATAAAGTGGTTCACTTTTATTTTATTTAAATAATCTCCTAATTTAGATCTGTAAATTCCCGCCACCGCTTACGCTTTCTACTTGGACATCCCTGCACAACTCCGTCGTTGTCGGTGCAATTTATGATGTCTAACTCAGACAGACCTGTCCTTTTGTAGTGCGTACAGCGTTAAGTTTGTGCATTATTGTCAACTCCAGAGTAAGTCATATAATTTTATGTGGTTTATAATAGACCAGAATATCCACGTCAACTGTATTTATTAGTTCTGAGCAACTGATCTTTTCAGTTCTATTCATATCACTATCAATTATTACCTTTGAAGGATAATCAAAAACGTATTTACTTTTCAGTAGGCCTAGCTTACCAGCATTTGCTGATCCCATCGCACACAATATCCCACACTTATTAATCCCACTCCTTAATCCCACAATTTTTAATCTCATATATTAATCCCACTCCTTAATCCCACAATTTTTAATCTCACACTTTAATCCCACTATTTTTTTAAACTTTTCTATAGAACCAACGCGCGCGAAGCAGCGGGCAGATAGATGTACTAAACTTCAGATATTGTGCGCAGTGCTACTTGCATAGAGAGATTAATCGAATCGTACTAGATTGGTTCGAATTTAACCTCGATTCTTTTGATGTGCGCAGAATCTGTAGCTTATTACAATATCTAGCTACCCGTCCCGGCTTCGCACGGTTTTATTATACGTAAAAACTTTCCTCTTGAATCACTCTATCTATTAAAAAAAACGCATCAAAATCCGTTGCGTAGTTTTACAGATTTAAGCATTCAAAGGGACATAGGGCCATATGGACATAGGGACAGAGAAAGCGACTTTATTTTATACTATGTAGTGATAATAATTTTGGACGGTCCACACAGAAGAAGAATTAAAAGAAGGTAAATGTGGTGGTGATTATGCAATGATACCATTGTCAAAAGTGATTAATTTAGCCTTCAATCAAGATCTAAGAATTTAGCAGATTACGGCCTATGCCAAATTAGAGTCTTAAAAAGGTACTTAGTAGTTATTATAGTTTTAATAGACCGTTAAACATCGCAATTCAAACTCAAAGTAATTTATTTCGTCAAGGTCTTCAGGACTCTTGGACAAGTCAGAAATTTCATTTGTGTACATTTAAAACTAGGAAATAAAGTAAAAACTTATTGTTTTATTCACTTCTATTTTTTAAGGTAGATTATGAAACGATCAAGAAGCCTTTACCTTTTACGGTTGTTAGTTTTCGAGTTGGAGCAAAACTCGTCCTAAACCTTTCTATATATTCTCTAAATAATTTGATATTTAGTAGCAAGCTTTTTTAGCAAAGTACAGTTTTGACAATTTGTTTGATTTTTTTTACTGATAGTTTTTGCAAATTACTTGGTATTTTGTTTGTAGAAGCGTATAGGTACATATAATATTGCCCTTGGAAAGATACATTAACCTCGTTTATCGTTAATCTTTGCTTGTAATTTTCGTTGTTAATAAAGTTTTGTTGAGTTTAAAAAAAAGTCCAATAGGTATGATGTTCAAAAGAAAATGCCGTGAAATAAAATAGGTACTTCAAGCTCAAAATAAATAACAATAATTTAATTTTACTTTATAAATAAATAATGGACAAAATTAATTTCTAAATCTAACAGCAATCGTATATAGCTACTGATTACAGCCACTTATTTATTCTTACTAATTCATTATCACTACATAGTATAAAACAAAGTCGCTTTCTCTGTCCCTATTAAATTAAATTAATTAAATTAAAATTCATTTATTTCGGACAACATAAAAATTAAATTTAGGTCCATATCGTGTTAGTAATGTATATATCCTATGTTAGTGACACGTAATTTTTTACTTTTAAACATACTAAGTGGTTTGGAACACTGCAATCGAATAATGACAAAGTTATTTCATCATTACTCGATTACAGTGCTTGAGGAACGGGCTATCCCATTTATTGGATAATGCATTCAGGATGATGTTGGCACTCCCGTGCAGCCTGCACAGCAACGAGGCGACTTTCTTCCGGATACAGGCATGGAAGCCGTCCGTGCGCGCCTCCGCGAACATTCCGGACGCGCTGCAGAACCGCGGGAGCCCCAGCAGCATCCTGAACGCATTATTATACTGGACGCGAAGGGTGTTGATCGCTTTTTGCGTATACGTGGTCCATAGGCTACTCGTGTAAAACGTCTGACAGTAAGACTTAAACAAGGTGATTTTTGCTTCTTCAGAACATCGATAGAACCTACGAACCAGCATATTGGCTCTTACGGCCAACGCCCTTCGCTCTCTCTCTATGTCTACCTCATCACTCAGATTGTCACTTACAATGTGACCCAGATATTTGAATTGAGTGACCCTTTTCAGCACAGCTCCATTTAACATAACGGGTGGTACCCTGTTCAAGCTTACCCCTTTCGGGGGAAATACCATAAACTCACTCTTTTTAACATTGTATTGGAGACCATGACAACTAGCATATCGTTCACATGTCACTAACAATTTTTTCGAGTGCACTGATAGATGGTGCCAGCAGCACCATATCGTCGGCGTAGCTGATATTGTTCACACTTATTCCATCAATAGAACATCCGATTGGCTGCCTGCTGAGACCATCTATCAGGTCGTTAACATACAGGTTAAAGAGGTGGGGCGAAGATACCCCGCCCTGTCTCACGCCACATTCCAGTCCATATGCATCAGACAACGCGCCTGCCCATTTCACCTGATTTGTTTGATTATTGTACCAATATTCAAAAACAGAGCAGATTTCTTTAGGCAGACTCGTCTCGCGTAGCTTTCGCCACAGTATATCATAACATACTGTGTCGAAAGCTCGCGAGAGATCGAGAAAACAAGCATAAACCGGCGTCCTTCTATCCACATAGTACCTAACAGTATTTTTAAAGCTGAGAATAGCAGTTTCAGTGGACAGTCCCTTCCGAAAACCGAACTGTCCATCATGCATTCGTAAGTGCAAGTCCAAGTGTCTATCCAGAAGCCGGTCCAGTACTTTAGCCATTATAGTAGCTAAGGATATCGGTCTATAGTTATTAAGATCCGAAATGTCTCCAGTTCTGTTTTTAATTATGGGCACAACAACAGTTTTCATGCAGTCAGAGGGCAAATACGCATGGCTAATGCATAAGGAATAGAACATTGCTAGGACCCCCGCCATATGTGCGCCAGCATACCGCAGGTGCTCAACGCTAAGCCCATCATGTCCCGGGGATTTACCCGTACTCATGGTTTGTAAAACTTTTCTTACCTCACTAGCTGTTATTTGTGTCAGTGTAGCATCTGTACATTGATTGGACCTAGCGTCTTGCGACCCCGGCATAGTAGCCTGTCCTAACGGTGACTTTACCCTGAAATGTTTCCCAAATAAGTCAGCCACCTGTTTAGGGTCAGACAAACCTGCAACACTGGCTGGGAGACTAGGTTTTGAGTCTAGTTTCTTTATAGTTTGCCAAAATTTTGAGAAATGCTTGCCTTTTCTGTGACCAGCGATCACATCCATTTTTATCTGCTCCTGGTTATTTTGGCACCATTTAAGTTTACCCTTAAATATTTTACGGCTGTTATGCATATCATCAAAGATTGGTCCACAACTAGGCTTTCTATGTAAACACCATAAGTTGAATTTTTCCCTAGCCTCTTTATGAGCTGTGTAAACATGTTTATTCCACCCAATTACAGTTTTACGTTTTTTAATTTTAACTGAATTTGTACAAGTCAAACTGCTGCCCTGCTGTAGAATGTTTACTATGTCACTATAAAGCTTGTCAATTTTAAATCTATGTCCTATTTCCATACAATGTCTGTCCGCACATAAAATAAATTCATTAGGAAAATTAATTAATTTTAAATGATTATTACAATATTGTGTATAATTATTAATTTGAATTGGTTGTCTATGGCCCCATAAGATTTTATTATTAAAATTATTATTATTCATTGAGATGAATTTCTTACGAACTAGTTTAATGTCACATGTTACTAACATAGGAAAATGATCCGACCACATAACATCGTAGCATACCTTAGTGTCCATAACAGTGTCCCATGCAGACTGAGTCACGACGCAATGGTCCAACCAACGGCGCGAGCCATGCGCATCACTAACAAACGTATATTCACTAGAACGCATACCTAATTTTCTGTAATCGGCACAACACCACTTTTGTTCCTCACAGAAATTAATTAAATCATTACTAAATAGTTCACATGGATGTGCGTTATAGTCACCCAGCATAAACACTGTTTCTATACCGCTACACTCAATAATTGCGCTTATTTCACTAAGGCAGGCTGTGAATTCTGGTAAGTTATCCTGACACTGCGTAGGCATGTATATACTGAACACAATAAAAAACCGGTTCGCTACCTCAAACTGCACAGCTGATAATCGGTCGCTAGGGCAGTTAATCACTGACACGGAGGTGAATGTATTTTTTCGCCACAACAAAGCTATTCCACCGTAGGGCCGTCCGCGCAGTAAACCGGTCGATGTATCAACCGACGATTTACCGGTGTACTCGAAGTCTGCGTGAAGAGTTCCGAGGAAGGGTAGGTCTTGAGGAAGTAGCCAGGTTTCTTGCAACGCTACGATATCAGCGGATTGACACAGTCGGTTTACACACGTAGCGGATCTTTTCACGGACTTGCAATTATAACTTATAAATTTACACACATCCATTATAATTATGTTTGATTATCCGTTTCACTATGATCTCGCTTTAACAAGCTGTAGAAACGTCTGAACGTTATTCCTTCGGGCCATAGATTAACATCCATAAATACTGAGAGTTTGCTCTGGGGGACCATCATTTTATAAGCGTCATAATCGCGTACATGCTTGCGTCTTATCTTTTCTAGACTAACTAAAACACTTGTTTTGTGCAGTAAGTAGTTAGAAATATCTTCAGCTGACACGCTCTTATCAACATTATTTATAAACAATGGAATTTTAATATCTGCTGCTCTGAACTTCGTTTGCGGTTCAGGTTTTGCCTCTCCTTTCGCAGTCTCAAGTCTATTCCTGTATCTTCTTCTCTGCACTGTTTTCCATTGTTCACTAGGCTCTGTATCTTTCCAGATTTCCTCCCCGCTAGCTACTACTGCAAAAGACTTTCGAGGAGAAGTCGCGCCTATATAAATTGGCTTAGTAGCCGAGGGGGCCGTGATCTCACAAGGGGTACTGGCTTCACGGGGGACCTTGGAGGCTAACGTTGAAGGAGTCCTCGATTTATTCGCCGTATGAGGTGAAAGTGATGATCTACTCCCTATGGGCCTGAAAGGCATCATAGTAACAGGAGACTCCGCTGACCCATCGTCACTCACGATTGGATTTAATCGGGACTGCGACACAGCGTCCGTTAGTTGTTCAGACTCATTAGAGATAGCTGTTGCTGACCCGGGAATATGGAGTAGCCCTATAGGCCCACTGTCATAAGTGTCTACACAGTCTATCAACTTCGACCTACCTCCACGCAACTTATTCACGTTATCTATTTCGAAGTTATTTACTAATGATGCAGTTTTCATGTTCTCTAAGTCATTCTTTAACCTGTTAAGTTCTTCCGATGTAGCATAGCTTTGTTTTATAGAAAGGATATCTTTTTGCATCACTAGTATATCTTTTAATAATCTGGAAACATCTATGTGGTCGAAATGTATTGCGGGTAGTTTGTTGATATTTTGCACAACAAAAGTAGGAAGATCGCTGGGTTTTAGGTCACGAAATACTTCTATGATGTCCTCTAAATCTTTTTGAGCCTTCCCATCTCGTTTGCGTAGTGTTTTCTTCTTTCCTGTCTTCACACACTCGAACAAAATTGTTTTGGCGTCCGATATGTCGTTCTCCGAGAAAGCACTCAAACAAAGCTGTGTTAAACTAATCTGATTCATAACTTCTAGCTTATTCTGTATAAAAGCTAGGACTTCACATATTACAACTTTACAACTATCGCACTGTTTGCTCGACATTTTGCAAAAACTAAAAAAGCGCAACGACCGTCACTAACGCGTGCGTCACCAAGGTCGCGCGACCATAGACCATAGACTATGCCCCTATGTATGCTAAAATGTTTAAAACTACTTACGCAACGGATTTTGATGCGGTTTTTTTAATAGATAGAGTGATTCAAGAGGAAGGTTTATACGTATAATAAAACCGTGCAAAGCCGAGGCGGGTCGCTAGTTACTTATAACTTATTTATTCTTATCTTAGAAATGAGCATACCATGAAGTTGTACAACAAAAGGAAATGTTCCAAGCCAAAACCACATATTCAAATCTAGTTTCCATGTTCTAGTTTCAAAATAGTTCTCAACTGCTTTTATGAGTTTCATAATAAAGTCTAGTACGACAAAGCATAGGTGCTATCCACATAGATATATATAGATATAAACAGAACGGTGTCTGTATGCAAATTTGGAGTGCATTGTGTCCCGGTGTCGCCTCTACCAAGCAGGCATACTCAGATTTAGACTCTGTCAGGTTGAAAATACAGGTGAAAGTGCCAAGTTGTTTTCTTGCCACGGGTACAATAGTCGGGAGATTTGTTCGGAAACAATTGTATGGATTCGCAAGTTAAATTGTGTTCATACATAGAGTTCACACAACGGTACGCTCGGTAAATTAAAAAGGCAGGATGCGAGTGTAATAAACAAGGTGGGTGTTTTGATTTTGCTTCACGTAGTCGTCATTTGTTTTGGAAAGTTTGATTTGAAATTCGAATTGAGACAGTCATTCTTTTGTTTTCAATGTCCATCGACAAAAAAGTATAACAAAACTTTTTATGAAACCTCGTTGGTTTTGCGTGCAGGTTGAATACAGATACTAAAAGAGTTTAGGACCTTCTTGTTATGATGAAAATATATTCGTGAAAATAAATAATTGATTATTATTATGACTATGAACGAGGTTCCATGCAGGGTATTAAAATTAATCCTTACTAATATTATCAACACTAATGTTTGTATGTAAAGATGTATGGATGCTTGTTACAATTTCACGCAAAAACTACTGAAAAGATCAGGTTAACATTTTGAAAAGACATTAGTTCTAGCCCCGGAATAAAACAAAGGGTACTTTCCATCCCACAAATCTATTCCCATGGTTTATAAATGGCCTTAGCGTTTCCATAGAAAAAGAAGAAAGCCGAGAGCGGAACCGCTCGTAGATACTATTAGTACCTAGGTAAAAAGGTTGAGATGTCCTTGAAGGAACACAATAATGTTTTTTTTATTAACTAGGACTAATTAAATATTAAGTTCATTTTTATTAATATTTTAAGACTAAAAAAATCCACTTTGGCTACAGCTTTGGCTACACCCGGGCTCAACCTTTTCACTTAAACTTCACATAAACAATGTCATTGTATTTATTTAATCCTCCACACAAACAAAGCCACAGCTTTAGGAACATATTTGATAACTCGCACATTCTAAGTTTAAACTATACTAATGACTCAATTTCCGGTTTTGGCACGCACGCGCTTTGACTAAACCTTATTTACCGAGTTCCAAATTCAAACGTGGTTATGAATTTAATTACTCCCGACTGTGTCGTACGTATGGAGTTCACTGTAGGTTGTTGGGCTGTTTTCGATTTAGTCAAACGAAACTGCTCATCTAAATTTTTCTGTTTTTTTTTTAAACCTCATGAGAAACAATTAGGGTTCGTTTATTTCACGGTAAGGTCACAGTAAAGTCACGGCGATACTGCGGGATAGTTGGTTTGAATGCAAAATGGTAACTATATCATATATTTAGATACCTAAGCAATTTGTTTTTTTAACATAATCGAACAACCGTCCGTAATAGTGTATATTCACGCAATTTTAAGAATAACTCACTACCACACTGGCCTGCAAAACTAAGCACCAAACTTTTAAATTTGTTTTTGTTTAACTGTAGAAGTAAGGGAATTAAAATAAAAACAGTTTTAAAGCAAATTTTATCCACCATCTTTGGAAAAATTTAAAAAAAAGATGAGTAAAATAAAATATAAATTTCTAGCTCAGTAGGTAATACTTTCTGGTTAAATATTCAAACATATTGGTTTGAATATTTAACCAGATATAGATCCCTGCAGGGATCTATCAGACTTAGAACTTTGGTATCGTAATAAAAAATGTTAACAATGCTGAGTTCTATTAATTTTTTTTTTGTTGGCCAAATCTGGGTGTGATCTTCTTTGCCATCAATAATCTCTTTTTTCTTTAGTTAAAAAAAATAAGTGTGGTACTTAGTAGATACTTAGTTTTATCAGGCGTAGTTTTTTCAGGCCAACGTAGTTAGCTTGATCAAATTTTTATGGGAACATACGGAAAACACAGTTTTCAAATAAAAATAAAACATTCCGTAAAAAGATAATAATATAGATATTATGCAGATATAACACAAAAGAAACAAAAAAAAATACACAGTTGAATCGAAGCAAAAAGTAGGATTGCTTCGATTTAACTCAATATACTTATATTACTATATAAAAAAAACTTTATATAATAAACGAAAAGGAAACAGAATTTGGTAGGTCATTGGCCTACCAAATTTTTGCCCCTCTTAAATATTGAATGTTATCTTTTTACCTGAGAAGTGATTTATTAAAACGTCGTTAGTGATTCCCCGGAGTAAACCAAGAATCCAGCTCTGACTTAGTCACGGAATAGAAAAGTGTCCCATACTTACGCTAATATTTTGCTTGTAAGCGTTATTTTTTGAGTATAAATAAATAAAATAAATAAATAATACTGGACAAGACAATCCACACAGCATCATCTAGCTCCAAAGTAAGGTACTCAAAGCTTGTGTTATATGTGTGGGTACTAGATAACTGATATATTTAATACATTTTATACAAAGATAGATATTTTTCTATTGCACATAGAAAACACCCAGACCAACGAAACAAATTTCTGCAGATCGTGCACAAATTTGTTCCGAGGCGGGAATCGAACCCGCAACCTCTTGCGTCGCAGGCGGACTTTCGCCCACCGCGCCACATTGGTCGTTAAATAATTAGTTGATAGATAGATAGATAGATAATAACTTTATTGCACCATCAAAGTTACAAACAACAGAGCATCTTAATACTAATTAAAACTAAAGTGGCACAACACGGTTGATGCTGCAGATAAGCGGGAAACCAGCCTTAAGGCCTCGGTTTTAAAGTCGGCGGTTGCCGGGTATGGACGGCTGCGGCGCGGCTGCGGCGGCGCGGTAACGCAGGGTGAAGATCCGCCTGCGACGCAAGGAGGTTGCGGATTCGATTCTTGTCTCGGGAGAAATGTTTGTAAAATCTTCAGTTATTTGATTCAGGTGATCTGGGTATTTTCTATAGATATTAAAAAATCCTATCAATACATGATATTGAAGTATATCAGTTATCTAGTACCCTTATCACAAGCTCTGTTTAGTATTGGGCTAAATGATTATGTGTGATTGGTCCAGCATTATTGATATTTTGTATTTAACGACTTTTTTTAAAAAAATAAACCGACGCGTTTTTTCCACATCTACCCTATTCTTACATCGACCCTTACTCCGAACTCCCGTGGTTTAGAGGATTCACCCTAAATCGCTTAAGGTAATACGACGGGATTTTTTCCGATGGCTGAGCATTAAAGGTGCATTTGCTATACTAATTGAAATAGGGGAACTAATATAGATTGGCTTTTTGGAAGTAGGTAACTTATAAATTGTGACGGATTGTAAAACCAATTGTCGTAATCGTAATTAGGTACGATTTCAAAATAAACCTACAGGTGATTGAACAACTCGCGTGACTCATTTTAGCGAGTAACCACAGTGTAATGCAGTTACAATATTTCAATTCAGTTATCTCTCTAGGAGAGAATCATGCCATGTGGTATCAATATTTCTGTACATTATTGTGGATTTTACCCTGACTACCTATAGGAAGCTTTTCGCAATCGCTTCAGGCAGAATATTGGGAAGCTTTCCCTTAAAATCCTTACGGTATCGGGCACTCAGCTAAAATTATCGCCGGAAGCCTCCAACTCAACGGCATGCTAGCCACATTCAATTTGGTTCAATGTAATCGGATGACGGGTACGTCAAACTTATTTACGTAGATGCGAAACTCTTTTAACAGAAGTTAGACACCATTGTAAAGAGAAAATACTGTATTCTGTGACCGTGTTCGAAGGAATACCGAAGTCTTCCTCTCAGCCGATGTTGAAGGAACCTAGCCTACTAAGGTGAATTCCGAAGAAGGTGTCTTCTGAGTATTTTAACACCTTTACTGCGATCACCATACCACCTGCCAAGCGATAAAATATGATAATATCTATCTTGTTCGGGGTAGGATCAGAAGTGTACCTTACGTGTACTGATGAGATTCGAAGGAAAATAATTAAGGACCAAGATAAATAAAACAATTCAACAGCAAGATGAATTTGCGAAAGAAAAAAAGAAAATTAAGAAGGAGGTAGAAATAGAAAATAAGAATACGCATAGCAAGACTTAAAACCAAGGAAAAAGACAGGCTGTAGACAGCCAAGAACAAAGAAGACTGTAATAAACAAAAGTTCTTAAAAATGCCTTATTTGTATTTTACTCCTAGGAAAAATGTTTGCTCCTTTTATTAAAATCGCTGTGAAAAGAGTTTCATTTCTATAAACCTTTCAATATTAGTTTAGCTCACTTTATGTCACTAGCGGATTAATTATTGAAATTGGTTGTTTTTGTAGTAAAATAACCTTTTGATGGATATTGAGTGTAAATAAGGATAATTAGTTTCATTACGGATGTTTAATCAGGACTTTGATTATATACTTGTCTAGATGGAGTGTTGCGCTGCAATCGCAACAAAAACAATAGGCCAGATTTGAAGCGCTTGTGTGCGAATTACGCACACAAGTATGTGTAACTACAAGCGTGCTACGTCACATGTGGCTGTACTGACTGATACCAGCTCTTGAATATTTCCCATAATAATAGGGAAAAAATGTTTAGATTTTGAATCATCTATAATTATTTAATTTTAAATTTTAATTTACTTTTTAGGATGTTGTACACATGGATTACTAAGTAAAATATATGCGTAAGGAAAAGTAAAAATATTACTGAAAATTAAAGTTTATTTATAATATTGTATAGT
This sequence comes from Eupithecia centaureata, assembly GCA_944547425.1. Taxonomy (NCBI): domain Eukaryota; kingdom Metazoa; phylum Arthropoda; class Insecta; order Lepidoptera; family Geometridae; genus Eupithecia; species Eupithecia centaureata. The sequence goes on along the minus strand of OX155677.1, from coordinate 3,360,757 downwards.
TCTTAATTATATTTATACAAGTCATAAAATCATGCTTACAATTGGATTATTTACATATAGATACATTTGACGACCGTTGTGGCGCGGGGCGTTGGGGTAAACATGTTCTTGAGTGGAGACAGCCACTCGGCAAGCGTAGTGTAGTAGGACGCCCTCCGGCCAGGTGGGATGACGATCTGCGAAGGACTGCTGACAGATGTTGGATGCGGCAAGCTGAAGACAGGGCGCTATGGCACTCATTAGGGGAGGCCTATGTCCAGCAGTGGACTAATATAGGCTGATCATGATTATGATGACGATGAATAAGAAACGAAAACGGGTTCGTATAAAAGCGATCCCGCAATCAGAAACGCCCTATCTCTATGGCATGTACCTAGTAGCAACCTCAATAGGGGCAGTCTTATGGGGGGCAGGGGGTATTTAGCAGTTTCGACTCAATCTACGGCGCCGGCAAAATCTCAAAAAACATTTGTTGGGTCGTGATTAAATACTTTTTTCATATTAGCTATTATTCACTATGGAAATGTTGTATTCATAGAGCAGGCAACCCAGTTAACATGGCGTCAAATGGCATCGTATTTAAGGACAACATTAAAACTTTATTATTAAATTGTTTCGTTAACCTACAGTGATTCAAAGTGTACTTACCGATGATAAGTAATTTCTTTAGTTGTTTTCAATCGTCCTTTGAAATTCCTGCACACTTTATAGCGCAAATCGTCATCTTTATTTGTCACGAAACGCGTGTGCGCCGCACAAAGTCAGAGTCGCCACTGACGAGGCGGGATCAGCTTATGAGCCAACAGTTGGCTGATATATTTTTTGGCGTTTTGACGCTCGAACTATCTATCTAGACAAGTATATAATCAAAGAATCAGGATTAATTCAGCGAATTGGCACACGCGGCTTTTTGATTGGGAGCTCAAATTGATTTTATTTGTCTCATTAATTTTATCTTTATAACGAAATCACAGACCTCAATTTCGCAAAATAATTATTCTGTTTAGGTATGATCCACTTATAATCCACATGAATTTGAACCCTATCTAAGTATCTATATGACGTTTTTGTCTAAATATTACTTTTGAATAAAAATATATAACCAATTTTTTAGACTTTTAGTGCGTCGTTTGACGATCAGGTGGTGCATGTAGTAACGGTGCGTTAGTATCCCTTACAAGTCGATGGGCTAATGCATTCACGCTTGCATCGCATGCTTCAGAGGCTGGACAGTAAACAGCATCACATGGGAGGAATATATCTAAGAGCGTCATTGACAACAGAAGTGATAAGAATATTTTTTGATGTTTTCAGGGTTCCGTACCGAATAGTTAAAAAACGGGACCCTATTATATAGTACTAAGACTCCGCTGTCTGTCCGTCTGTATGGCCGCCTGTCACCAGACTATATCTCATGAACAGTGATAGTTAGATAGTTCAAATTTACACAGATGATGAAATTCTGTTGACGCTTTAACGACACATACTAAATAACATAATAACTAAATATAAGAGGTAGGTACTCGTAGACAATAGACATGATTTTTTTGCCATTTTTATAGGGTATGGAACCCTTCGTGCAAGAACCGACTCGCACTGGGCCGGTTTTGTAGTAGAGATTTTATGAGATTCATAAAGAAATTTGAAAAACTCCTAACACAGCAACTATCACCAGCATTCGTGTACGAATAATCCAAATCTCTGTTTGGAAATACTGGGAAATACCTATCCAGCTTACCATAGACTAAGCTTCGTGGCCATAGCCATTTTGCGCAGCCCAACCATAGATTAAACTCAGAGGCGTAGTAAGCCGATTACTGGCCTTCCAATTTACCAAGCAAATCTCTTTGCACCTTGCAAACTCACAATACATCCCTTTGAAGGTGGAAATTACAATCAGGATTGACAAGGCCGAAATTACGAAGGGTCTGGTCACTTGAAAAGGAGGTTTTGGTGTTCATTGTGGATCATAATCTAAATCTGGGTCTACGCATTGACGCTCACATTAGAACTCAAAAACTCAAACTCAAAGTGCTTTATTTCCTTAAGACCTTACAGGACACTTGGACACGTCATAAAATTCATGTTATTAATAATTAAAACTAGGAAATAAAGTGCTCACTTTGATTTTTGTTCACTTCAATCTTTTTAAAGTAAAGAAGCGAACAGAAACCTTTACCTTGTTAGGTTGTTATTGTTCGAGTTGGAGCAAAATTCGTCCCAAGCTTTTTTATCATCTAAATAATCAGATACTTTATAGTAAGCCTTTTTACAAAGAATAGTTTTGACAATTTGTTTGAATTTATTTACTGACAGTTTTTGCAACTCACTTGGAGTTTTGTTGTAGAAGCGTATACATTGCCCTTTGAAAGATACATTAACCTTGTTTAGTCTAGTTGTAGGCAAAGCGAGTTTATTTTTATTTCTAGTATTGACATTGTGTATATCGCTATTTTTAGGAAACTTATTGATATTTCTACGAGTATACAACAGGTTTTCATAAATATATTGACATGGAACTGTCATTATGTTAATTTCTTTGAACTTATCACGTAGGGATTCTCTGGGACCCATATTATAGATTGCCCGAACAGCCCTCTTCTGCAACACAAAAACGGTGTTAATGTCTGCAGCATTCCCCCACAGCAGTATACCATAAGACATAATACTATGGAAGTAGCTGAAATAAACAAGTCTAGAAGTATCTACGTCTGTGAGTTGACGGATTTTTTTGACTGCGTATGCCGCAGAACTGAGCCTTTTTGATAGCTTATCTATATGTGGGCCCCATTGAAGCTTACTGTCTAGGGTGATTCCTAAGAATACAGTACTTTCTACAATATCTAACGTTTCTCCTCTTACGTTTATATCAGCCTTAACTTGTTTCACATTAGGTAGAATAAATCTAATACATTTCGTTTTGGTTTCATTAAGCAAAAGATTATTGACGCTAAACCAGTGGACAACTTTCGAGATTGCATTATTCACATCGTCGAAATTTGTTGATTGTCTTTTCATTTTAAAAATTAAAGAAGTGTCATCTGCAAACAACACAATCTCGTGATTATTCTTTACAAGATCAGGCAAGTCGTTAATATAAACTAAAAATAGGAAAGGACCGAGGATAGACCCCTGAGGTACACCCATAGTAACTACAGACCCCGAAGACCGTTTCCCATTAATGTCAACTCTTTGTATCCTATCATTTAAGTAAGAAGAAAGAAGAGCCAAAGAGGTGTCATTTATTCCATAGTGATGTAGTTTCCTGATTAATGTCTCATGATGAACACAATCGAATGCTTTTGACAAGTCGCAAAAAATGCCTAAAGCATCTTGCGACTTCTCCCAAGCATCAAAAATATGTGATACCAACTCTACACCGGCATCAGTAGTTGACCTGCCTCGAGTAAACCCGAACTGCTTACAATGTAGCAGGTCATTGCCATTGAAATGTTTAAGCAATTGATGTAATATAAGTTTTTCAAAAACTTTGCTGAATGTTGGCAGTACTGATATTGGTCTAAAGTTAGTGGGGTCAGACCTACTACCAGATTTAAACAATGGAGTTATTTTACTATGTTTCATTAGATCAGGAAATACGCCACAATCAATAGATTCATTAAATATGAAAGCTAGATCTGGTGCGACTGTTTCAATTAAAGGTTTAATAATTTTAACGGAAATGCCCCAGAGATCTGCAGTTTTCTTAATATTTAAAAGTTTAAAGACCTTAACAATATCTTTCTCATCAACATGAATGAAATTAAATTTACTACCGCATTTAGGTACATTTTTTATGAGTAAAGACTCGGCGTTCACTTGAGAAGAGTTTAGATTCTTTGTAGTAGAGATTGGAATGTTAGTAAAAAAGTTTTCAAATGCTTGAGCTACTTCAACGTCTTTTTTGATTGTGCTATCATTAATTTTTAAATTATAATCATTAACATAGGTACTAACCTTTCCAGTCTCACTATGTATTATTTTCCATGTTGATTTAATAACATTTTCACTATTTTTAATTTTCGAGCTAATATAATTTGACTTTGCTACTAGACAAACTTTTCTAAACATTTTTGAGTAATTTTTAACTTTATCTTTGAACTCCTCACTAAAATTATATTGTTTTTCATTATACAGTTCATACAACTTTTGTCTACTTTTATGAATACCTACAGTTGCCCACTCACAAAATGAAAGTTTATCAGAAACCACAATCGATCTGGGTGTAAATATGGAATTGAATGCAGAGGCGAATTTCTTAAAAAAACTGCTATACAACTCACTTGGGTTATTATGTGAGTAATTAGGTGTTGGTATGGAATTCCATTGTGATTTCATACGTTCAAATCGATGTGTGGTTACTGGTATATAAGTTATTTTCTTTTTACAATTATTATTTTTTATTTGAATGTTGAGTTTTATCAGTTGACCTAAGTGGTCAGATTTTAAATTACTTATTACATTTTTACCTAAAATTTTATCATTTAGGCAAACAAATATATTATCTATGCATTTTGCTGAGGTTTCAGTAATTCTAGTTGGTTCCATAAATAGTGGACTTAGATTATAAGACTTAAATAAATTAGTTAATCTACTACTATGGGAGTTAACTTCTAAAAGATTAACATTAAAGTCTCCGCATATTATGAGATTTTTATTTGATTTTGTTATTTTAAATAAGATATCATCCAATATATTTTCAAATATTTCAAAGGAAGCTGATGGTGGGCTGTATACACTTACTACAATACTTTGCTCCAACTCAACACATGCTACTTCGATGTGGCTTTCAACAGACATACATATTATGTCCTTACGGTCTTTGAATTTCAGTAGTTTATTTAGTAATATTAAAGAGCCTCCACGAATAGCATGTGATCTGCAAAAAGAACTACCAACTTGGTGGTTACTGAAGTTGAACATGAGCTCATGGCTTTTCAGCCAGTGTTCTGTTAAGCAGATGATGTCAATATCAAACGAGTTCATGAACAATTCCAATTCTAATAATTTACCTTTTAATCCTTGAATATTTTGATGCACCAAGTTAGTAAACTTTGCATTAATTTTACAAATTTGTTTTTTATTTTGATTGATATTACTTGTTTTTTTAAGGCAAGAGACTTCCTCTATTGTCTTTATTTCTAATTTAAATGACTTGGAATAATTTCCAAGGTCGTTTGTAAATTATTACAATGCTCAAAAGAAGCATTAGTTATAGCCAAGTTTTTGGCTGTAGTTTCAAAATAATATGATAGCGAAATAGCTATCTGTCTTTTGTAAAAATTAGAAAGGTAAAAATTACCTTGAGTCAAATAATATTTTTTATTAACAATACTGTTAATATCAATCAAATTTACATTATTGTTGCATGAAATAGTATGCAATGTCATATTTAACTTATATCTAAGCTTATTTTCAGAAAGTGGCAAGCTGTCGCTGTAGGGGAATGTGAACATTACAATTTGTATTAAATTTAAAGAACAAAGTTTGTCCATATACTTAATTAAGTCTGATTTGTTCACATTACCCCTATTCCCAAGGCATATTATCAAATTTGAATTACTATCAAAAGATTTTTTGTCAATTTTGTGCATAATATTATGCAGGTTTGAATTTGGAAAGCAATTATTTAATGTAGGATGTTCCATACTCATATTTAAAAACTGACCCATGTTGATTCCTATTTCATCGCAGTACATTATGTTTTTTATACTTGAGCATGAAGTGCTGAGATCAAGGCGGGATGAGGCTGACACAGTGCTGTCCGGACCTGAGTGGTCACAGCAGCCGCAGCCCTCCAGAACCCTGCCCTCCAGACTCACCTGGCTTCTGAGAAGTGCATCCATGGCCAGATTGAGTTCCCTTGTTTGTTCGGTAGTACGTTCATAGAGGCTGATGTATTGCCCTAGGGAGTGCTCGGCCTGACCAAGTTTACATCTCAGGTCTTGTATTTCAGCTTCATATTGTGTTTGATTGTAATTAAGCTGTGCTGTACAATGCTCCAATTTATCTAAAACTTTTCTTTTACATTTCAATTTAGAAACTACATGTTTCTGATTTTTTAGTAAATTCTTAGTTCTTTTTATAAACTTACTTATTTTTACATACTTTTTAAACTTATTTTTGCTAAGGTTGTGTTTGTTGTTTCTACTGCAAGCCTCCACATTACACTCTGAGTCATCTTTAGTTAAATCAATGGTTTGCAAAGAGTGTAAGTTACAGCTTGCAACAGAAACTTGGCCCATGGACGTTTTAGATGATAATATCAATTCATCGAATAAAGTTTGAGTTTTCGCGGTGGCAGAGCTATCGGCTGCTTCCTCCAGCTGGGTGATGTGGTGGTGGGCGTCACACAGTTGTTTCTCCAGGACTGAAGTTCTATGCAGGATGGAATCAAACTCGATGCCACATTTTTCATCGAACCTATCTATTATCAACTGAAGCCTATCCCGTTCTTCACTAATAGTAGCATTTTGCGAATGCAAGGCACACATCTCACTTTTAAGCTTATTGTTTTTATCTAATGCTTCTAAAAGTATATTTTCATTATCAGATCTTTCCGCTTCTAATTGTCCAATCTGCCTCTTTGCCGACTTTAATTCCAATAAAACCTGGTTCAACTTGTCAGCTTTACGGGTCATCATTATGAATGAATGTAGTTATTGTAGGTATTGATAAATAAAACTTGCAAATATATATTCGAAAGGCAGAATGCACAATGTCCAGGTTATGTTTTCAAAAAGTTGGTTATGTACTTACGTGACTCTAAATAGTGATAACTATGTTGGAAATAGTATTCCTCCACGATTGAAATTGATTTAATAAGCACAAAACACCTTTGTAAACACAAACCAGCAAAAAACTTCTAACCGAAAAAAACGATTTTCAGTTGGCCAAAACACACTTATTTACACAACATAAAACGCTATTTTTTTATTTCTACACTTCTATTGTGTTAGAAATATGCGATGAAATCGGAAAGGGCACTTAAAATTACGATGGAACATTTGCGAACAGCTGTTGCAAGTAGGGTTGCCAACCCCAAAAAAAAGACTTGTGCTTGCTCGGTCAATGAAGGGATCGCTCCGTTCTAGCACAATCGTACTGAAGTACTAGTTCGGACTTCTAGTACTATTAGTGCCTCGCTCAGTAAGATTTTAAATTATTCTTTTGTCTCGCTATTCCTTCGGACATGGTGACTAAAGAAAACATTAGTACTACTGAACTAGAGAACTGAAATGCATATCACTGTCTCTTTTACTACCGCGGATTATGACGCTGTCTATCTCTGTTCTTCCCTAATTATTCCTAATAGTTCTTTTTATTGTTATGCGATTTTAAACTTTATGTCACTAAGAATAGAATAGTGATTCAGAATCGAAATTTTTGTGGTCTGACATTTCGTTACTGAGAGCAAGTGAACGAGTGAACTACTAGGAACGACTTGAGCTGAACTGTTCTTACTAGTTCACTTGAAGGAATTAGTTCATTTTAGTTCATCGTTCCCTATCTACACAAGACTAGCTCAAATTCTTCGTTAAGAGATGCAACATCTTCCAACAAAAATGGGTTCGTAGGTACATACAGTTCGCTTACATACAGTCAGAATTAATGGGAAGAATATAATAAAAAGTAACAGTAATGACTAGCAATTACTATCAATGGCAGCTGGACAAACTTATTTAATTACAAACAATCTACAGAAACGACAAAAGTTTTTAACCTCCTGGAAATAAAGTTTAAAGTAAATAATAAATGAGTAAATTACTTCAATTTCACCACTTCGGTGTATTATCGGGACATAACCGACAATTTGGTAATTAAGAATCATTAAGCTGTTACAGTCATTAACCGAAACTGCCATCTTCATGTTTCAAAATTACATTCAGGGCGATTATAACTTTACGAGAACCAACCTTTAAAAATTACTTCAAGAAAAGTAGGAGTTCAATTCGACTTCTGTTTTGCGGTTATTTTTTTTATATTGAGGTCTTCTTGGTATGAGTATCTAAATATTATTTACGGGAAATTTAATGGGACATTTGTTCTTTTTTTAATCATAACGATTACATAGTACTTTCCATGAAAAAAGTCGCTTTCCGCAGGGTCATTTTCACTAAATTAATCTCTTATAATTAGTCCTTTATTTTCTAATAATAATCACAGTTCATTTCTAATAGCACAATTACAATAGCTTTAAAACCAGGTAATACAAAGTATCACAGTATAAGTACCACTCTTTTTTTCACCCTTTGGGTACAAAAGTTAAAAAGTACCAAAGTAAAATTTATCAAATCTATTCAAACTCAACTTTTTTGTGCTCTACATTAAAAGTCACTTTTTAACGCAGTTAGCAAAATCTGATTTTACATCGGTACCTACATGGTGTGAATATTCCAAACCCAGGCAAACTGAAACCAACCTTAGCTTTCGAACATAGGGTTAATTTGCCACTGGTAGATATGTAATTAGAACCAAAAATACACGTTATGAGATCTCTAATTAACTAGCACGTTAGCTTCGGTTAATACGCTGGATGTAATTAACATTTTGTATTGCTAATTTGTAGACTGGTGGTATTCCAGTGATTTCATGTTTTACAGTTCTGTGGAAATTAATCTTCAAACGTTATAATATGCTTAAATTAAACTTAAAAATAAATTGTAGTAGGTTTACGGGATAATTCCTTCTAGTTGGGAGCTAATGAAAACTTTTACGTACGTATGTTTAGTATTAAGGCATTATTAGCAATTTGCTAGCTTATATGATAAGTTTTGTAAAAAGTTACGCTTTTGTTCAATAGGCATCCGATTTTCTAATAATAATTGGGTTCGTGGCTTCGCACCTGTGGTTGACGCCCCCGATTCTATTATTAGATTTGCACTTTTGCACTTAGTACAGTATATGTCAAATAAGCTCACATGACTTTTAAGTAATTGTACTTTACCAATAAAATACTTCTGCCTTTATTATTATTTATTATTATTGATTTATAAAATATTTTAACTTGGCAAGGTAGGTTGTCAGCATGTGGGATGTTGATCCAGCGACTATCGTCACGATAGTCGTTTCGATTAAGGGTGTAATAGCGAAGACCCTCGATAAACATCTCAAGAGACTCTCGCTAGGAAGTTGGATCAAGGGCTAGATCCAAAAGCGATTCTCTTGGACTCGGCGCGTATCTTCAAACTTCCTGAAGCTGGTACACTACTTTTCCCGCTGTATGGAAATGCTGATATGCTGCACCAGAAACTCACCCGAGAGTCACGCGTCTCTTCGAACAGACATTATTTAAACACATGGGAAGCTTATTTTAGCTTATTTTACACAATATTAATTTTGCCACACAGTCACACTCTTAATAAACTAAACTTATAAACAAAGTTATAAGTTTAGTTTATTAAGAGTGTGACTTTATCAAGCATAGTTGTTTGAATAAATACCTACCTCTACATTTAAATTTGTCTTTCCAAGCTTTTTTGATTTAAATATACGTCACCATTACCTTTAACGCGTTGACAAAATAATAACAAAGTTTTTGTTGCAGCTTACTAATTTTACCTTATTAAACTTACCTCATTAAATTTACCAGAAAGTAATCTTTAATATTTGTTTGGTACCGTCGTATCTTTGATTTCGTTCAACATTTCAGAATTGGGTACAAACGCAGCATAGTTGCCATACCACCGAAGTACCGAGTGGTACTTTACTCTAGTGCTGTAGAACTGTTATGGGTAATATTCGATTCCAGTCACCAGGGGCGGAGCTAGGGAGGGAATAGTAGGGATAGTGCGACGTGCCAGCGAAATCTTCTCTTATCAGAACCTAATCAGAGCCCAGAGCTCTTTGAGTCGATAACTTCGTCTCAACGACGTTCTTTTATAAATGTGTTAATAGTAGTTCCATGACCACACTGTAAAGGCGCTGTACTTAACTGAACATTGAGGACGTTTTTCGCTACTTTTTTAAATTCAAAGCGTAGATCCCTTATATGCACATGCATCGTAGATAGTATGTTTTACTTTACATTCTCTCACTTGAACCATTTCACTAGTCGTCTAATATGTTTTATCCATAGAGTAAGTAGAAATGTATTGCTGTTATCTTTTTCATTTTCTACTGCCCCTATTTAGTAGTCCTAGTTAGCTACAAAACGCCCCTGTCTTCTCTCAATGTACTGTACGTATTGTTTCGTGCCTCTTCATTTGCAGTCAGATACGCTTGTACGTTACATAGTACCTTTCATTACGATCAGTTACGGTACGATTCGGTTAATCCTAAATTGTAGCAACTTTATCAATAATATTACTGAAGTCAAAGTTATCAAGAACTATAGGTATAATAACAGAAATAAATAAATAAACTTTTATTTCATTACCATTACTTCACTACATAGTTTAAAACAAAGTCACTTTCTCTGTCCCTATGTCACTATGTTTGCTTAAATCTTTAAAACTACGCAACGGATTTTGATGCGGCTTTTTTAATAGATAGAGTGATTCAAGAGGAAGGTTTATACGTATAATAAAAACTTGCGAAGCCGGGCGGGTTGCTAGTTAATTATAAATTGAAATAAATGCAAGGAATTACCTTATATATAAAATTCGATTACCACTGACTCACTGATTCACTCACTGACTGACATGATTGTTCTCCTTGATGGTGGAGGGGGAGGTATGGTTTTTTTTACGGAAATGTGGAGGGGAGGTGGGGGTGAGTCTGGGAAAATTCCAACTTTTTTAAATTTCGAACGCCCTCGAGGACCCCCCGGGGGTTCTTCGGCCGTGTAGGGGGGTGGGTCAGATTTTTTTGTGGGGTCGTGTAGAGGGTTAGAAACCATTGTGGGGGTGAAATTTTTTTGACCCCCAACACCCCCCGAGACCCCCCGCTTTTGAATTGCTACCGGATGGAGCAGCGATAGAGGATTTTGGATGGCGGGATCGTATAGAGGGTTTAGTCTCTAATCGGAAAAAAAAAAATTGACCCCCCCCCATGACCCTTTTTAGACCCCCCTTTCGTATCTCCCGAACGGCTCGCGATGGAAAAAAAATCTTTTCGCAGTCGCGTAGAGGAGGACGAATAGTTGCGGAAGCCAAAAAAAGTTTGACCCCTTTGCACCCCCAGACCCAATTTAAAAAAAAAAAACCGTTTTTTGACCCATTTTTAGGCTTTTTTTTGGGGTGGAGCATCAAGGCGAGCGAAGCGAGCCGAGATGCGACACCGGGAACCAGCACGGCGAGCGAAGCGAGCGTGCTGCGTTCCCCCCGACGACCCCCACGACCCCCCCCCCCCCCCCCTGGGAGCATCGCGGCGAGCGAAGCGAGCCGCGATGCGACTACGGGGGCTTCAGGAGAAGCAGCGGAGGGGGAGTCGCAGCACGGCGAGCGAAGCGAGCCGTGCTGTGACCCCCCGCCGCTGCCCCCCTGGACCCCCCCCACCAAAAAAATTGATATGGGTATCGTTTTCGACTAACTCGGGGGTGAGGATTTCGAATATGATGTCGGCGGGGAGCGGCGAGCGAAGCGAGCCGCGATCCGACACTGCAAGGCGAGCGAAGCGAGCCGCGCAGTGTGGAGTCGTATTGCGGTGAGCGAAGCGAACCGCAATGCGACGACCGCGACCCAGCAAGGCGAGCGAAGCGAGCCGCGCTTCGTGTTACACTGCAAGGCGAGCGAAGCGAGCCGCGCAGTGTGATCGCACGGGTAGAGTCGCATTGCGGTGAGCGAAGCGAACCGCAATGCGACGACCGAGACCCAGCAAGGCGAGCGTAGCGAGCCGCGCAGTGTGGTAGCATGGGCAGAGTCGTATTGCGGTGAGCGAAGCGAACCGCAATGCGAGGACTGACACCCAGCAAGGCGAGCGAAGCGAGCCGCGCTTCCCGTCACACTGCAGGCGAGCGTAGCGAGCCGCGCAGTGTGACCGCACACCCCTCATATGGGTATCGTTTTCGAATAACTACAACCCGAAAATTACGATAAAGACGTCCATTTTGAAATCCAAAATGGCTAAAGTTTTTAAATCGCAAAATACCCTCATGGGTATCAATTTCGAACAAAACGAGGGTGTAGGTTACGAAAAGGGGTTCTAAATTTAAAATAAACAGCAACTCGACGGACGCGGGCTGCTCGCAGCCCGCGCAGCACGCAAAAAACTAGTTACCTTATATATAAAATTCGATTACCACTGACTCACTGACTCACTCACTGACATGATTGTTCTCCCTGTTGGTGGATGGGGAGGTATGGTTTTTTTTACGGAAATGTAGAGGGGAGACCGGGGTGAGTCTGGGAAAATTCCAACTTTTTTGAATTTCGAACCCCCTCCATGACCCCCCGGGGGTTCTTCGGCCGTGTAGGGGGGTGGGTCAGATTTTTTTGTGGGGTCGTGTAGAGGGTTAAAAACCATTGTGGGGGGTGAAATTTTTTTGACCCCCAACACCCCCCGAGACCCCCCGCTTTTGAATTGCTACCGGATCGCGTCCCGATGGAGGATTTCGGATGGCGGGATCGTATAGAGGGTTTAGTCTTTAATCGGAAGAAAAAAAAAATTGACCCCCCCCCCATGCCCCCTTTTAGAACCCCCTTTCGTATCTCCCGAACGGCTCGCGATGGAAAAAAAATCTTTTCGCAGTCGCGTAGGGGAAGACAAATAGTTGCGGAAACCAAAAAAAGTTTGACCCCTTTGCGCCCCCAGACCCCCTTTTTTTAAAAAAAACCGTATTTTGGCAAAATTTTGGCCTTTTTTTTAGGGTGGAGCATCGAGGCGAGCGAAGCGAGCCGAGATGCGACACCGGGAACCAGCACGGCGAGCGAAGCGAGCCGTGCTGCGTTCCCCCGACGACCCCCACGACCCCCCCCCCACCTGGGAGCATCGCGGCGAGCGAAGCGAGCCGCGATGCGACTACGGGGGCTTCAGGAGGGGCAGCGGAGGGGGAGTCGCAGCACGGCGAGCGAAGCGAGCCGTGCTGTGACCCCCCGCCGCTGCCCCCCCCCATGAAACCCCCCCCACCAAAAAAATTGATATGGGTATCGTTTTCGACTAACTTGGGGGTGAGGATTTCAAATATGATGTCGGCGGGGAGCGGCGAGCGAAGCGAGCCGCGATCCGACACTGCAAGGCGAGCGAAGCGAGCCGCGCTTCGATTCACACTGCAAGGCGAGCGTAGCGAGCCGCGCAGTGTGGTAGCATGAGCGGAGTCGTATTGCGGTGAGCGAAGCGAACCGCAATGCGACGACTGACACCCAGCAAGGCGAGCGAAGCGAGCCGCGCTTCGAGTCACACTGCAAGGCGAGCGCAGTGAGCCGCGCACTGTGGTAGCATGGGCAGAGTCGTATTGCGGTGAGCGAAGCGAACCGCAATGCGACGACTGACACCCAGCAAGGCGAGCGAAGCGAGCCGCGCTTCCCGTCACACTGCAAGGCGAGCGTAGCGAGCCGCGCAGTGTGACCGCACACCCCTCATATGGGTATCGTTTTCGAGTAACTACAACCCGATAATTACAATAAAGACGTCCATTTTGAAATCCAAAATGGCTAAAGTTTTTAAATCGCAAAATACCCTCATGGGTATCGATTTCGAGCAATACGTGGGTGTAGGTTACGAAAAGGGGTTCTAAATTTAAAAAAAAAACAGCATACACAACCGACGCGGGCTGCTCGCAGCCCGCGCAGCACGCAAAAAACTAGTTACCTTATATATAAAATTCGATTACCACTGACTCATTGACATAATTGTTCTCCCTGTTGGTGGATGGGGAGGTATGGTTTTTTTTACGGAAATGTGGAGGGGAGGTGGGGGTGAGTCTGGGAAAATTCCATTTTTTTTAAATTTCGAACCCCCTCTAGGACCCCCCGGGGGTTCTTCGGCCGTGTAGGGGGGTGGGTCAGATTTTTTTATGGGGTCGTGTAGAGGGTTAGAAACCATTGTGGGGGGTGAAATTTGTTTGACCCCCAACACCCCCCGAGACCCCCCGCTTTTGAATTGCTCCCGGATGAAGGAGCGATAGAGGGTTTTGGATGACGGCATCGTATAGAGGGTTTAGTCTTTAATCGGAAGAAAAAAAAAATTGACCCCCCCCCATGACCCCTTTTTTGAACCCCCTTTCGTATCTCCCGAACGGCTCGCGATGGAAAAAAAATCTTTTCGCAGTCGCGTAGGGGAGGACGAATAGTTGCGGAAGCCAAAAAAAGTTTGACCCCTTTGCACCCCCAGACCCCCTTTTTTTAAAAAAAACCGTTTTTTGACCCATTTTTAGGGTTTTTTTTGGGGTGGAGCATCGAGGCGAGCGAAGCGAGCCGAGATGCGACACCGGGAACCAGCACGGCGAGCGAAGCGAGCGTGCTGCGTTCCCCCCGACCCCCCCACGAACCCCCCCCCCACCCCCTGGGAGCATCGTGGCGAGCGAAGCGAGCCGCGATGCGACTACGGGGGCTCCAGGAGGGGCAGCGGAGGGGGAGTCGCAGCACGGCGAGCGAAGCGAGCCGTGCTGTGACCCCCCGCCGCTGCCCCCCCTGGAGCCCACCACCAAAAAAATTGATATGGGTATCGTTTTCGACTAACGCTGGGGTGAGGATTTCTAATATGATGTCTGCGGGGAGCGGCGAGCGAAGCGAGCCGCGCTCCGACACTGCAAGGCGAGCGTAGCGAGCCGCGCAGTGTAACCGCAGGGGTAGAGTCGTAATGCGGTGAGCGAAGCGAACCGCAATGCGACGTCTGACATGCAGCAAGGCGAGCGAAGCGAGCCGCGCTTCCCGTCACACTGCAAGGCGAGCGTAGCGAGCCGCGCAGTGTGACCGCACACCCCTCATATGGGTATCGTTTTCGAATAACTACAACCCGAAAATTACGATAAAGACGTCCATTTTGAAATTCAAAATGGCTGACATTTTTTAATCGCAAAATACCCTCATGGGTATCGATTTCGAGCAATACGTGGGTGTAGGTTACGATAAGGGGAACAAAATTAAAAAAAAACAGCGCTCACAACCGACGCGGGCTGCTCGCAGCCCGCGCAGCACGCAAAAAACTAGTTACCTTATATATAAAATTCGATTACCACTGACTGACTCACTCACTGACTCACTGACATGATTGTTCTCCC
Organism: Eupithecia centaureata; assembly: GCA_944547425.1. Classification (NCBI taxonomy): domain Eukaryota; kingdom Metazoa; phylum Arthropoda; class Insecta; order Lepidoptera; family Geometridae; genus Eupithecia; species Eupithecia centaureata. The sequence continues at coordinate 3,345,657 of OX155677.1, read as the reverse complement.
TGTTGGTGGATGGGGAGGTATGGTTTTTTTTACGGAAATGTAGAGGGGAGACCGGGGTGAGTCTGGGAAAATTCCAACTTTTTTGAATTTCGAACCCCCTCTAGGACCCCCCGGGGGTTCTTCGGCCGTGTAGGGGGGTGGGTCAGATTTTTTTGTGGGTTCGTGTAGAGGGTTAGAAACCATTATGGGGGGTGAAATTTTTTTGACCCCCAACACCCCCCGAGACCCCCCGCTTTTGAATTGCTCCCGGATGAAGGAGCGATAGAGGGTTTTGGATGACGGCATCGTATAGAGGGTTTAGTCTTTAATCGGAAGAAAAAAAAAATTGACCCCCCCCCATGACCCCTTTTTTGAACCCCCTTTTGTATCTCCCGAACGGCTCGCGATGGAAAAAAAATCTTTTCGCAGTCGCGTAGGGGAGGACGAATAGTTGCGGAAGCCAAAAAAAGTTTGACCCCTTTGCACCCCCAGACCCCCTTTTTTTAAAAAAAACCGTTTTTTGACCCATTTTTAGGGTTTTTTTTGGGGTGGAGCATCGAGGCGAGCGAAGCGAGCCGAGATGCGACACCGGGAACCAGCACGGCGAGCGAAGCGAGCGTGCTGCGTTCCCCCCGACCCCCCCACGAACCCCCCCCCCACCCCCTGGGAGCATCGTGGCGAGCGAAGCGAGCCGCGATGCGACTACGGGGGCTCCAGGAGGGGCAGCGGAGGGGGAGTCGCAGCACGGCGAGCGAAGCGAGCCGTGCTGTGACCCCCCGCCGCTGCCCCCCCTGGAGCCCACCACCAAAAAAATTGATATGGGTATCGTTTTCGACTAACGCTGGGGTGAGGATTTCTAATATGATGTCTGCGGGGAGCGGCGAGCGAAGCGAGCCGCGCTCCGACACTGCAAGGCGAGCGTAGCGAGCCGCGCAGTGTAACCGCAGGGGTAGAGTCGTAATGCGGTGAGCGAAGCGAACCGCAATGCGACGTCTGACATGCAGCAAGGCGAGCGAAGCGAGCCGCGCTTCCCGTCACACTGCAAGGCGAGCGTAGCGAGCCGCGCAGTGTGACCGCACACCCCTCATATGGGTATCGTTTTCGAATAACTACAACCCGAAAATTACGATAAAGACGTCCATTTTGAAATTCAAAATGGCTGACATTTTTTAATCGCAAAATACCCTCATGGGTATCGATTTCGAGCAATACGTGGGTGTAGGTTACGATAAGGGGAACAAAATTAAAAAAAAACAGCGCTCACAACCGACGCGGGCTGCTCGCAGCCCGCGCAGCACGCAAAAAACTAGTTTACTTATATAAAGCTCGACAACCACTCACTGACTCACTGACATAATTGTTCTCCCTGTTGGTGGATGGGGAGGTATAGTTTTTTTTACGGAAATGTGTAGGGGAGGTGGGGGTGAGTATGGGAAAATTCCGACTTTTTTAAATTTCGAACCCCCTCAAGGACCCCCCGGGGGTTCTTCGGCCGTGTAGGGGGGTGGGTCAGATTTTTTTGTGGGGTCGTGTAGAGGGTTAAAAACCATTGTGGGGGGTGAAATTTTTTTGACCCCCAACACCCCCCGAGACCCCCCGCTTTTGAATTGCTACCGGATGGAGGAGCGATAGAGGGTTTTGGATGACGGCATCGTATAGAGGGTTTAGTCTTTAATCGGAAGAAAAAAAAAATTGACCCCCCCCATGACCCCTTTTTAGACCCCCCTTTCGTATCTCCCGAACGGCTCGCGATGGAAAAAAAATCTTTTCGCAGTCGCGTAGAGAAGGTCGAACAGTTGGGGAAGCCAAAAAAAGTTTGACCCCTTTGCACCCCCAGACCTTTTTTAAAAAAAACCGTTTTTTGACCCATTTTTAGGGTTTTTTGTTGGGGTGGAGCATCGAGGCGAGCGAAGCGAGCCGAGATGCGACACCGGGAACCAGCACGGCGAGCGAAGCGAGCCGTGCTGCGTTCCCCCCGACGACCCCCACGACCCCCCCCCACCCCCCTGGGAGCATCGCGGCGAGCGAAGCGAGCCGCGATGCGACTACGGGGGCTCCAGGAGGGGCAGCGGAGTCGCAGCACGGCGAGCGAAGCGAGCCGTGCTGTGACCCCCCGCCGCTGCCCCCCCTGGACCCCCCCCACCAAAAAAATCGATATGGGTATCGTTTTCGACTAACTTGGGGGTGAGGATTTCGAATATGATGTCGGCGGGGAGCGGCGAGTGAAGCGAGCCGCGATCCGACACTGCAAGGCGAGCGTAGCGAGCCGCGCAGTGTGGTAGCATGAGCGGAGTCGTATTGCGGTGAGCGAAGCGAACCGCAATACGACGACCGCGACCCAGCAAGGCGAGCGAAGCGAGCCGCGCTTCGAGTCACACTGCAAGGCGAGCGCAGCGAGCCGCGCAGTGTGGTAGCATGGGCAGAGTCGTATTGCGGTGAGCGAAGCGAACCGCAATGCGACGACTGACACTCAGCAAGGCGAGCGAAGCGAGCCGCGCTTCCCGTCACACTGCAAGGCGAGCGTAGCGAGCCGCGCAGTGTGGTAGCATGGGCAGAGTCGTATTGCGGTGAGCGAAGCGAACCGCAATGCGACGACCGAGACCCAGCAAGGCGAGCGAAGCGAGCCGCGCTTCCCGTCACACTGCAAGGCGAGCGTAGCGAGCCGCGCAGTGTGACCGCACACCCCTCATATGGGTATCGTTTTCGAATAACTACAACCCGATAATTACGATAAAGACGTCCATTTTGAAATCCAAAATGGCTGACATTTTTTAATCGCAAAATACCATCATGGGTATCGATTTCGAACAATACGTGGGTGTAGGTTACGATAAGGGGAATAAAATTGCAAAATAAACAGTCTACACAACCGACGCGAGCTGCTTGCAGCTCGCGCACGCCTAAAAATCTAGTTACCTTATATATAAAATTCGATTACCACTGACTCACTGACTCACTCACTGACATGATTGTTCTCCCTGTTGGTGGATGGGGAGGTATGGTTTTTTTTACGGAAATGTAGAGGGGAGACCGGGGTGAGTCTGGGAAAATTCCAACTTTTTTGAATTTCGAACCCCCTCTAGGACCCCCCGGGGGTTCTTCGGCCGTGTAGGGGGGTGGGTCAGATTTTTTTGTGGGGTCGTATGGAGGGTTACAAATCGTTTTAGGGGGTGAAATTTTTTTGACCCCCAACACCCCCCGAGACCCCCCGCTTTTGAATTGCTACCGGATAGCGTCCCGATGGAGGATTTCGGATGGCGGGATCGTATAGAGGGTTTAGTCTCTAATCGGAAGAAAAAAAAAATTGACCCCCCCCCATGACCCCTTTTTAGACCCCCCTTTCGTATCTCCCGAACGGCTCGCGATGGAAAAAAAATCTTTTCGCAGTCGCGTAGAGGAGGACGAATAGTTGCGGAAGCCAAAAAAAGTTTGACCCCTTTGCACCCCCAGACCCCCTTTTTTTAAAAAAACCGTTTTTTGACCCATTTTTAGGGTTTTTTTTGGGGTGGAGCATCGAGGCGAGCGAAGCGAGCCGAGATGCGACACCGGGAACCAGCACGGCGAGCGAAGCGAGCCGTGCTGCGTTCCCCCCGACGACCCGCACGACCCCCCTCCCCCCCTGGGAGCATCGCGGCGAGCGAAGCGAGCCGCGATGCGACTACGGGGGCTCCAGGAGGGGCAGCGGAGTCGCAGCACGGCGAGCGAAGCGAGCCGTGCTGTGACCCCCCGCCGCTGCCCCCCCTGGAGCCCCCCCACCAAAAAAATCGATATGGATATCGTTTTCGACTAACTTGGGGGTGAGGATTTCGAATATGATGTCGGCGGGGGGTCGATCCGACACTGCAAGGCGAGCGAAGCGAGCCGCGCAGTGTGGAGTCGTATTGCGGTGAGCGAAGCGAACCGCAATGCGATGACTGACACCCAGCAAGGCGAGCGAAGCGAGCCGCGCTTCGTGTCACACTGCAAGGCGAGCGTAGCGAGCCGCGCAGTGTGGCAGCATGAGCGGAGTCGTATTGCGGTGAGCGAAGCGAACCGCAATACGACGACCGCGACCCAGCAAGGCGAGCGAAGCGAGCCGCGCTTCGAGTCACACTGCAAGGCGAGCGCAGCGAGCCGCGCAGTGTGGTAGCATGGGCATACGACGACCGCGACCCAGCAAGGCGAGCGAAGCGAGCCGCGCTTCGAGTCACACTGCAAGGCGAGCGCAGCGAGCCGCGCAGTCTGGTAGCATGGGCAGAGTCGTATTGCGGTGAGCGAAGCGAACCGCAATGCGACGACTGACACCCAGCAAGGCGAGCGAAGCGAGCCGCGCTTCCCGTCACACTGCAAGGCGAGCGTAGCGAGCCGCGCAGTGTGGTAGTACGAGTGGAGTCGTATTGCGGTGAGCGAAGCGAACCGCAATGCGACGACCGAGACCCAGCAAGGCGAGCGAAGCGAGCCGCGCTTCCCGTCACACTGCAAGGCGAGCGTAGCGAGCCGCGCAGTGTGACGGGACCGCACACCCGTCATATGGGTATCGTTTTCGAATAACTACAACCCGAAAATTACGATAAAGACGTCCATTTTGAAATCCAAAATGGCTAAAGTTTTGACATTACAAAATACCCTCATGGGTATCGATTTCGAGCAATACGTGGGTGTAGGTTACGAAAAGGGGTTCTAAATTAAAAAAAAAACAGCATACACAACCGACGCGGGCTGCTCGCAGCCCGCGCAGCACGCAAAAAACTAGTTACCTTATATATAAAATTCGATTACCACTGACTGACTCACTCACTGACTCACTGACATGATTGTTCTCCCTGTTGGTGGATGGGGAGGTATGGTTTTTTTTACGGAAATGTAGAGGGGAGACCGGGGTGAGTCTGGGAAAATTCCAACTTTTTTGAATTTCGAACCCCCTCTAGGACCCCCCGGGGGTTCTTCGGCCGTGTAGGGGGGTGGGTCAGATTTTTTTGTGGGTTCGTGTAGAGGGTTAGAAACCATTATGGGGGGTGAAATTTTTTTGACCCCCAACACCCCCCGAGACCCCCCGCTTTTGAATTGCTACCGGATGGAGGAGCGATGGAGGATTTCGGATGGCGGGATCGTATAGAGGGTTTAGTCTTTAATCGAAAGAAAAAAAAAATTGACCCCCCCCCCCATGACCCCTTTTTTGAACCTCCTTTCGTATCTCCCGAACGGCTCGCGATGGAAAAAAAATCTTTTCGCAGTCGCGTAGAGGAGGACGAATAGTTGCGGAAGCCAAAAAAAGTTTGACCCCTTTGCACCCCCAGACCCCCTTTTTAAAAAAAAACCGTTTTTTGACCCATTTATAGGCTTTTTTTTGGGGTGGAGCATCGAGGCGAGCGAAGCGAGCCGAGATGCGACACCGGGAACCAGCGCGGCGAGCGAAGCGAGCCGTGCTGTGTTCCCCCCGACGACCCCCACGACCCCCCTCCCCCCCTGGGAGCATCGCGGCGAGCGAAGCGAGCCGCGATGCGACTACGGGGGCTCCAGGAGGGGCAGCGGAGTCGCAGCACGGCGAGCGAAGCGAGCCGTGCTGTGACCCCCCGCCGCTGCCCCCCCTGGACCCCCCCCAGCAAAAAAATCGATATGGATATCGTTTTCGACTAACTTGGGGGTGAGGATTTCGAATATGATGTCGGCGGGGAGCGGCGAGCGAAGCGAGCCGCGATCCGACACTGCAAGGCGAGCGAAGCGAGCCGCGCTTCGTGTCACACTGCAAGGCGAGCGTAGCGAGCCGCGCAGTGTGGTAGCATGAGCGGAGTCGTATTGCGGTGAGCGAAGCGAACCGCAATACGACGACCGCGACCCAGCAAGGCGAGCGAAGCGAGCCGCGCTTCGAGTCACACTGCAAGGCGAGCGCAGCGAGCCGCGCAGTGTGGTAGCATGGGCAGAGTCGTATTGCGGTGAGCGAAGCGAACCGCAATACGACGACTGACACCCAGCAAGGCGAGCGAAGCGAGCCGCGCTTCCCGTCACACTGCAAGGCGAGCGTAGCGAGCCGCGCAGTGTGGTAGCATGAGCGGAGTCGTATTGCGGTGAGCGAAGCGAACCGCAATACGACGACCGCGACCCAGCAAGGCGAGCGAAGCGAGACGCGCTTCGAGTCACACTGCAAGGCGAGCGCAGCGAGCCGCGCAGTATGGTAGCATGGGCAGAGTCGTATTGCGGTGAGCGAAGCGAACCGCAATGCGACGACTGACACCCAGCAAGGCGAGCGAAGCGAGCCGCGCTTCCCGTCACACTGCAAGGCGAGCGTAGCGAGCCGCGCAGTGTGACCGCACACCCCTCATATGGGTATCGTTTTCGAATAACTACAACCCGAAAATTACGATAAAGACGTCCATTTTGAAATCCAAAATGGCTGAAAGTTTTATATCGCAAAAAATCGACATGGGTATCGATTTAGAGCAATACGTGGGTGTAGGTTACGAAAAGGGGTTCTAAATTTAAAATAAACAGCAACTCGACGGACGCGGGCTGCTCGCAGCCCGCGCAGCACGCAAAAAACTAGTTACCTTATATATAAAATTCGATTACCACTGACTGACTCACTGACTCACTGACATGATTGTTCTCCCTGTTGGTGGATGGGGAGGTATGTTTTTTTTTACGGAAATGTAGAGGGGAGACCGGGGTGAGTCTGGGAAAATTCCAACTTTTTTAAATTTCGAACCCCCTCCATGACCCCCCGGGGGTTCTTCGGCCGTGTAGGGGGGTGGGTCAGATTTTTTTGTGGGGTCGTGTAGAGGGTTAGAAACGATTGTGGGGGGTGAAATTTTTTTGACCCCCAACACCCCCCGAGACCCCCCGCTTTTGAATTGCTCCCGGATGGAGGAGCGATAGAGGGTTTTGGATGACGGCATCGTATAGAGGGTTTAGTCTTTAATCGGAAGAAAAAAAAAATTGACCCCCCCCATGACCCCTTTTTTGAACCCCCTTTCGTATCTCCCGAACGGCTCGCGATGGAAAAAAAATCTTTTCACAGTCGCGTAGGGGAGGACGAATAGTTGCGGAAGCCAAAAAAATTTGACCCCTTTGCACCCCCAGACCCCCTTTTTTAAAAAAAAACCGTATTTTGGCAAAAATTTTACCTTTTTTTTAGGGTGAAGCATCGAGGCGAGCGAAGCGAGCCGAGATATGACACCGGGAACCAGCACGGCGAGCGAAGCGAGCCGTGCTGCGTTCCCCCCGACGACCCCCACGACCCCCCCCCCGCTGGGAGCATCGCGGCGAGCGAAGCGAGCCGCGATGCGACTACGGGGGCTTCAGGAGAGGCAGCAGAGGGGGAGTCGCAGCACGGCGAGCGAAGCGAGCCGTGCTGTGACCCCCCGCCGCTGCCCCCCCTGGAACCCCCCCACCAAAAAAATTGATATGTGTATCGTTTTCGACTAACTCGGAGGTGAGGATTTCGAATATGATGACAGCGGGGAGCGGCGAGCGAAGCCAGCCGCAGTGTCGAGTCGTATTGCGGTGAGCGAAGCGAACCGCAATGCGATGACTGACACCCAGCAAGGCGAGCGAAGCGAGCCGCGCTTCGAGTCACACTGCAAGGCGAGCGTAGCGAGCCGCGCAGTGTTACCGCATGGGTAGAGTCGTATTGCGGTGAGCGAAGCGAACCGCATTGCGACGTCTGACACCCAGCAAGGCGAGCGAAGCGAGCCGCGCTTCGTGCCCCACTGCAAGGCGAGCGTAGCGAGCCGCGCAGTGTGGTAGCATGAGCGGAGTCGTATTGCGGTGAGCGAAGCGAACCGCAATGCGACGACTGACACCCAGCAAGGCGAGCGAAGCGAGCCGCGCTTCATGTCACACTGCAAGGCGAGCGTAGCGAGCCGCGCAGTGTGAACGCACGGGTAGAGTCGCATTGCGGTGAGCGAAGCGAACCGCAATGCGACGACCGAGACCCAGCAAGGCGAGCGAAGCGAGCCGCGCTTCCCGTCACACTGCAAGGCGAGCGTAGCGAGCCGCGCAGTGTGACCGCACACCCCTCACGGGTATCGTTTTCGAATAACTCCAACCCGATAATTACGATAAAGACGTCCATTTTGAAATCCAAAATGGCTGAACTTTTTAAATCGCAAAATACCCTCATGGGTATCGATTTCGAGCAATACGTGGGTGTAGGTTACGAAAAGGGGTTCTAAATTTAAAAAAAAACAGCATACACAACCGACGCGGGCTGCTCGCAGCCCGCGCAGCACGCAAAAAACTAGTTTACTTATATAAAGGTGGATTACCACTCACTGACTCACTCACTCATTGACATGATTGTTCTCCCTGTTCGTGGATGGGAAGGTATATTTTTTTTTACACAGTCTGTTGGAGAATTTCAATGCGAGTAGAGGAAAATTCCAACTTTTCGAGATTTCCCCCTCCTTCCCCTTCAAAAGGGGGCAAACGCAAAGGTCGATTGTTCTCAAAAACCGTGATAGATGGAAAGAAAATTTTTGCGGGGGGAGGTAGAAGGGAGGCTCGCGAAGCGAGCCGACCTTCTACCTCCCCCCGAGGGGCCTCCCGCGAAGCGCGGCGAGCGAAGCGAGCCGCGCGGCGCGGGGGGCACCGCGGGGGCAACGCTTTTTCTTAGAGACGGTGATAGATGGAATGAAAATTTTTGCGGGGGGAGGTAGGAGGGGGGCTCGCGAAGCGAGCCCGCACCCAAAACAACTAGTTTATATATATAAAGCTCGACAACCACTCACTGACTCACTGACATAATTGTTCTCCCTGTTGGTGGAGGGGGAGGTATGGTTTTTTTTACGGAAATGTGGAGGGGAGGTGGGGGTGAGTCTGGGAAAATTCCAACTTTTTTAAATTTCGAACCCCCTCTAGGACCCCCCGGGGGTTCTTCGGCCGTGTAGGGGGGTGGGTCAGATTTTTTTGTGAGGTCGTGTAGAGGGTTAAAAACCATTGTGGGGGGTGAAATTTTTTTGACCCCCAACACCCCCCGAGACCCCCCGCTTTTCAATTGCTACCAGATAGCGTCCCGATGGAGGATTTCGGATGGCGGGATCGTATAGAGGGTTTAGTCTTTAATCGGAAGAAAAAAAAAATTGACCCCCCCCCATGACCCCTTTTTAGACCCCCCTTTCGTATCTCACGAACGGCTCGCGATGGAAAAAAAATCTTTTCGCAGTCGCGTAGAGGAGGACGAATAGTTGCGGAAGCCAAAAAAAGTTTGACCCTTTTGAACCCCCAGACCCCCTTTTTTTTAAAAAAACCGTTTTTTGACCCATTTTTAGGGTTTTTTTTGGGTGGAGCATCGAGGCGAGCGAAGCGAGCCGAGATGCGACACCGGGAACCAGCACGGCGAGCGAAGCGAGCCGTGCTGCGTTCCCCCCGACGACCCCCACGACCCACCCCCCCTGGGAGCATCGCGGCGAGCGAAGCGAGCCGCGATGCGACTACGGGGGCTCCAGGAGGGGCAGCGGAGGGGGAGTCGCAGCACGGCGAGCGAAGCGAGCCGTGCTGTGACCCCCCACCGCTGCCCCCCTGGACCCCCCCACCAAAAAATTGATATGGGTATTGTTTTCGACAAACTCGGGGGTGAGGATTTCGAATATCATGCTCGCGATCCGACACTGCAAGGCGAGCGAAGCGAGCCGCGCAGTGTGGAGTCGTATTGCGGTGAGCGAAGCGAACCGCAATGCGACGACCGCGACTCAAAACAAGGCTCAAAACAAGGCGAGCGAAGCGAGCCGCGCTTAGTGACACACTGCAAGGCGAGCGTAGCGAGCCGCGCAGTGTGGTAGCATGAGAGGAGTCGTATTGCGGTGAGCGAAGCGAACCGCAATGCGACTCCTGAGACCCAGCAAGGCGAGCGAAGCGAGCCGCGCTTCGTGTCACACTGCAAGGCGAGCGTAGCGAGCCGCGCGGTGTGACCGCACACCCCTCATATGGGTATCGTTTTCGAGTATCTTCAACCCGATTATTATAACGATAAAGACGTCCATTTTGAAATCCAAGATGGCTGACATTTTTTCATCGCAGATTTCCGTCATGGGTATCGATTTCGAGCAAAACCAGGGTGTAGGTTACGATAAGGGGAATAAAATTGCAAAATAAACAGTCTACACAACCGACGCGAGCTGCTTGCAGCTCGCGCACGCCTAAAAATCTAGTTACCTTATATATAAAATTCGATTACCACTGACTCACTGATTCACTCACTGACTGACATGATTGTTCTCCCTGTTGGTGGAGGGGGAGGTATGGTTTTTTTTACGGAAATGTGGAGGGGAGGTGGGGGTGAGTCTGGGAAAATTCCAACTTTTTTAAATTTCGAACCCCCTCTAGGACCCCCCGGGGGTTCTTCGGCCGTGTAGGGGGGTGGGTCAGATTTTTTTGTGGGGTCGTGTAGAGAGTTAGAAACCATTGTGGGGGGTGAAATTTTTTTGACCCCCAACACCCCCCGAGACCCCCCGCTTTTAAATTGCTACCGGATGGAGGAGCGGTAGAGAGTTTTGGATGACGGCATCGTATAGAGGGTTTAGTCTTTAATCGGAAGAAAAAAAAAATTGACCCCCCCCCATGACCCCTTTTTTGAACCCCCTTTCGTATCTCCCGAACGGCTCGCGATGGAAAAAAAATGTTTTCGCAGTCGCGTAGAGGAGGACGAATAGTTGCGGAAGCCAAAAAAAGTTTGACCCCTTTGCACCCAGACCCCCTTTTTTTTAAAAATACCGTATTTTGGCAAAATTTTGACCTTTTTTTAAGGGTGGAGCATCGAGGCGAGCGAAGCGAGCCGAGATGCGACACCGGGAACCAGCACGGCGAGCGAAGCGAGCCGTGCTGCGTTCCCCCCGACGACCCCCACGACCCCCCCCCCCTGGGAGCATCGCGGCGAGCGAAGCGAGCCGCGATGCGACTACGGGGGCTCCAGGAGGGGCAGCGGAGGGGGAGTCGCAGCACGGCGAGCGAAGCGAGCCGTGCTGTGACCCCCCACCGCTGCCCCCCCTGGACCCCCCCACCAAAAAAATTGATATGGGTATCGTTTTCGACTAACTGGGGGGTGAGGATTTCTAATATGATGTCTGCGGGGAGCGGCGAGCGAAGCGAGCCGCGATCCGACACTGCAAGGCGAGCGAAGCGAGCCGCGCAGTGTGGAGTTGTATTGCGGTGAGCGAAGCGAACCGCAATGCGACGACCGCGACCCAGCAAGGCGAGCGTAGCGAGCCGCGCAGTGTGGTAGAATGGGCAGAGTTGTATTGCGGTGAGCGAAGCGAACCGCAATGCGACGACTGACACCCAGCAAGGCGAGCGAAGCGAGCCGCGCTTCGAGTCACACTGCAAGGCGAGCGCAGCGAGCCGCGCAGTGTGGTAGCATGGGCAGAGTCGTATTGCGGTGAGCGAAGCGAACCGCAATGCGACGACTGAGACCCAGCAAGGCGAGCGAAGCGAGCCGCGCTTCGTGTCACACTGCAAGGCGAGCGTAGCGAGCCGCGCAGTGTGGTAGTACGAGTGGAGTCGTATTGCGGTGAGCGAAGCGAACCGCAATGCGACGACCGAGACCCAGCAAGGCGCGCGAAGCGAGCCGCGCTTCCCGTCACACCCCTCATATGGGTATCGTTTTCGAATAACTACAACCCGAAAATTACGATAAAGACGTCCATTTTGAAATCCAAAATGGCTAAAGTTTTGACATTACAAAATACCCTCATGGGTATCGATTTCGAGCAATACGTGGGTGTAGGTTACGAAAAGGGGTTCTAAATTTAAAAAAAAACAGCATACACAACCGACGCGGGCTGCTCGCAGCCCGCGCAGCACGCAAAAAACTAGTTACCTTATATATAAAATTCGATTACCACTGACTGACTCACTCACTGACTCACTGACACGATTGTTCTCCCTGTTGGTGGATGGGGAGGTATGGTTTTTTTTACGGAAATGTAGAGGGGAGACCGGGGTGAGTCTGGGAAAATTCCGACATTTTTGAATTTCGAACCCCCTCTAGGACCCCCCGGGGGTTCTTCGGCCGTGTAGGGGGGTGGGTCAGATTTTTTTGTGGGTTCGTGTAGAGGGTTAGAAACCATTTTGGGGGTTGAAATTTTTTTGACCCCCAACACCCCCCAAGACCCCCCGCTTTTGAATTGCTACCAGAGAGCGTCCCGATGGAGGATTTCGGATGGCGGGATCGTATAGAGGGTTTAGTCTTTAATCGAAAGAAAAAAAAAATTGACCCCCCCCATGACCCCTTTTTTGAACCCCCTTTCGTATCTCCCGAACGGCTCGCGATGGAAAAAAAATCTTTTCACAGTCGTGTAGAGAAGGTCGAATAGTTGGGGAAGCCAAAAAAAGTTTGACCCCTTTGCACCCCCAGACCCCCTTTTTTTTAAAAAAACCGTTTTTTGACCCATTTTTAGGGTTTTTTTTGGGGTGGAGCATCGAGGCGAGCGAAGCGAGCCGAGATGCGACACCGGGAACCAGCACGGCGAGCGAAGCGAGCCGTGCTGCGTTCCCCCCGACGACCCCCACGACCCCCCCCCCCCCCCTGGGAGCATCGCGGCGAGCGAAGCGAGCCGCGATGCGACTACGGGCGCTTCAGGAGGGGCAGGGGAGGGGGAGTCGCAGCACGGCGAGCGAAGCGAGCCGTGCTGTGACCCCCCGCCGCTGCCCCCCCCTGAACCCCCTCCCCACCAAAAAAATTGATATGGGTATCGTTTTCGACTAACTCGGGGGTGAGGATTTCGAATATGATGTCGGCGGGGAGCGGCGAGCGAAGCGAGCCGCGATCTGACACTGCAAGGCGAGCGAAGCGAGCCGCGCAGTGTGGTAGTTCGGGTGGAGTCGTATTGCGGTGAGCGAAGCGAACCGCAATGCGACGTCTGACACAGCGAACCGCAATGCGACGACCGCGACCCAGCAAGGCGAGCGTAGCGAGCCGCGCTTCGTGTCACACTGCAAGGCGAGCGTAGCGAGCCGCGCAGTGTGAACGCACGGGTAGAGTCGTATTGCGGTGAGCGAAGCGAACCGCAATGCGACGACCGAGACCCAGCAAGGCGAGCGAAGCGAGCCGCGCTTCGTTTCACACTGCAAGGCGAGCGTAGCGAGCCGCGCAGTGTGAACGCACGGGTAGAGTCGTATTGCGGTGAGCGAAGCGAACCGCAATGCGACGACCGAGACCCAGCAAGGCGAGCGAAGCGAGCCGCGCTTCGTGTCACACTGCAAGGCGAGCGTAGCGAGCCGCGCAGTGTGACCGCACACCCCTCATATGGGTATCGTTTTCGAATAACTACAACCCGATAATTACGATAAAGACATCCATTTTGAAATTCAAAATGGCTGAAGTTTTTAAATCGCAAAATACCCTCATGGGTATCGATTTCGAGCAATACGTGGGTGTAGGTTACGAAAAGGGGTTCTAAATTTAAAAAAAAACAGCATACACAACCGACGCGGGCTGCTCGCAGCCCGCGCAGCACGCAAAAAACTAGTTTATATTATATAAAGCCGCATTACCATTGACTGACTCACTGATTGACATGGTTGTTCTCCTTGATGGTGGATGGGAAGGTATATTTTTTTTTGCACAAAACGTTGGATGTGTTCAATCGAACCTGGGGAAAAATCCTACTTTTCGAGATTTCCCCCTCCTTCCCCCTCAAAAGGGGGCAAACGCAAAGGTCGATTGTTCTCAGAAACCGTGATAGATGGAAAGAAAATTTTTGCGGGGGGAGGTAGAAGGGAGGCTCGCGAAGCGAGCCGACCTTCTACCTCCCCCCGAGGGGCCTCCCGCGAAGCGCGGCGAGCGAAGCGAGCCGCGCGGCGCGGGGTGCACCACGGGAGCAACGCTTTTTCTCCTCGATCGTGGATGGGAAGGTAAGTTTTTTATGGTACCATAAGGTGGAGTATTTCAATAAGAGTCTAGGAAAGGTTTCAAACTTTGAAATTTTCACCTCCTTCCCTCTCAAAGAGGGGCAAACGCAGAGGTCAAATTTTCTCAGAGACGGTCAGAGGTGGACCAAAATTTTTTGCAGTCGTTACTAGCGGACAATAAGTTCTATCTAGCAGACCTGCTCCTCTCACCCCAGCATCCCTCCGCGCTGCGTGGAAACGGAAAACATTTCCGCGGTGCGCGATTCGACGAGATTTAGCAACGATGCGACGTCGGAGGACAGCGCGCAGCATCATATTCGAAAAATACAACTTACGACCGATTTTTTGGTATCTCATAATCTCTCTAATATTGCGATTTCATTAGATTACTTATCATTTTCATTCCACGCAAACCAAAATGTCAGCGTTCACCGGAAGATAATGTAGCGTTACAGCAAGATACGTAGATAGGCGGGAGAAAAAGAGATAACAATAATTTCTCGATGTACGCTCGCACGCAAACTCAATGACAACTCGTATCTATTCTGTAACAATTACGTCATTCGTAGGGATTGCTCCAATAACTTGTAGTCTCTACAAGTTTGGACCGAACTTGAAAGACTTGAACTTGAGTCTTGAAAATTCATAAGATATATCTGATTTTTCGGTAATTATTAGGTCGTTCGTACCTACGTTAAATAACTTTTTCCTACTATTATTCGGAAAGGTGGACAATTTATCGGTACTCCAAGTATCTGTCCTTCCCCACTTGCCATAAATGTACCTACTCTCAGTGAATACTATTAAGTTACATAAAAGTAATTACAAGGTTATTATTAAAATTAATTCATAGTAAAAACAAAATTTAATAAGATTTTCTTGTAATCAGTCTTTCGAGACCAAATTATAGTCTTGGGGTGTCACATCACTAGAAAACATAAGTGCTACGTTATGTTCGGCTTTCCTCGGGCTTCGTCGTATCGAACGAGGAATCGATCGGTCCGCAAACGATGGCACGGATGGCACTATTCCCCCGTTTCGAACGCTCGGAAGTGTGACGTCATGCACGCGTTCACTACCTACTTGCCAGCTACGAAATAATTTTATTCGATTCGATTTTCTTTACGTTGGAATAATCGGACTAAAATAAATGCAGTTTCTGGCTGGTAAATTAACAGTACCGTAATAAACAGTTATTATAATATTTTCATGTGTTTTAATTTGTTGATTACAATTTTTAAGTATTTAGGTAGGTACCTACATGAAAAGAATACAGGGTTTTTGCTGATGCCGTTTGATGCTGATGAGTTAGTATATTGAGTATTCCACATTAACTTAATGTAGGTACATAGGTAAAAAAAATAATGTATTAATGTGTCTATATAAAAAGCTTTCAAACAAAAAAAACTCTCACCCGACCTTTAGTATACCTATAGTATTAAATTTTACTTGTCAAAGTGCTTATTTTATAAGCCTAAAAAAATAAAGATATTGATTTACTCGAACATTAGTAGGTATTGAAAATCAGCATCGATCAATGTGAAGGAAGGAAACAAAATAATTTGATGTAGATACCATAAGACTAAGTTGGTACACAACAAAAATATATGACACATTTTTTTTGTGTGCGCAACAGAGTCCAGGGCAAATATGGCCACTCAGCGTTGTGCTGGATAAACACTGATGTGTCTACCCAGCGCTGGTTTTCAGTGGATAGACTAAGGTAGTGAAACGCCACGGCCGTTGAGGGTGGTGTGTTTGTTACTATACAAATGACCAACATAAAAAACCGCGTAGAAAAGAATATAAAGTACCAAAATTTGAGTGGTTTTTAAAAAAAACACATACTTGTTAATACAAAAAAAATCAAAAATATAATAGGTTATGTTGTGCTTGTGTGGGAGTCATATTTTTGTAAGAGGCCCCAGTCTCATAAAAGTCTGTGCAATGTTACCTTCATTTTATAGGCCATTGGAGAGTAGTAAGTATAGTTACTTTAGGTCAAGCAAGGCCTACAGAGGAGGATTAGAGGAGTTCTTTGGTGTTGTATGGTCTGTCCTTTCCGTAAAGTACGAAACACACAGAAGCCGGAGGCGTGGTGGAGGCGAAGGCGTGCGAGTTGTATTCTATTGAATCATATGAAAGCCTACACACACACACCGCAGGCGGTGACGGCGCGGTGCCATAGGAAAAAGCGGCATGCCTTTGCCTCCGCCACGCCTCCGGCTTCTGTGTGTTTCGAACTTTAGAGAGAGTAGTTGACTTTGGGAGGATATTTTATGTAGCCAGGTGCCTTGTGTTCGTGCTCCCTTCCAGTTTTGCTGCAAAATCCCGTATTGTGTGGCAAACCTTACCTACCTATGTACCTACTAGGAAGCAAATAAATTTTACTACATTCACGTCGTTAATAATTTAGCAATTTTAGTTATCAGTGTAATGAAATGAATTTACGTTTAAAATCGATCAATAATCGATATCTCGTTTGAGAAATATTTAGGGCAACACTTTTTTTTTTAATTCATCTCCCAACCAAATACAAGATGTCGCTTCGAAGTTCGAAATCTAATCCAACAGCAAAGTTTCATTGTTCGTTCGTAATACTTTAATTTTGCCAAATACAAGTATAAGTGTCGTGAACCTGTGTTTTTGTAGAAAGGATACATAATGAAGCGTTCCAATAATGGAGATGAGCTGATGCGAAGCCGAAGAAGTCGCCTAGCTTCAGAATCTACAATTTTAGCGGTTGCAGCAGGTGAGTCTAGCTTTATGAGTTTCTTTTACATTCAGCCCATCGTTTTTCGCTACATAAACAAGCAGCAGGAATGAGAAGGAGTGTTTACATCTAATATTAGAGTGTCAGGAAGCCTCTCCGAGCGAGCCGTGTTGGGCGGTGCGCGATATTCTTGTGGACGGTCTCCATTTTGTGAAGCAGAACAGAACCGTCGCCGCCGCCGGTGACGGCATGACCGGTGTACCTTCTGTGGTGGAGTTTCATCTCGGTTTGTGAAGGGCCAACAGCTGCGTTCTTTTTTTCTCAAGCCCGCCGCTTGAGAATCGATATGGCTGATTTTTATATGTATTGTTGGGGTTTTCTCCTCGTTCAGGGCACTTCAGTTATAGTTAAGTTGTAGGTAGTATAGTAACACCAAACCACTGATAATAGTTTATAGATTTATTCACAAGTTACACGTTAATTAGGTAATCTGAGCCGCACGTAATGTTTAGGTATAGTTAGAGACACATCGGCGCGTGGCAAAGGTTTCGTTACGACTATATAGTTAAGTTTATAGCTAAGAAGAACTTCATGTCATAAGGAATTTCACAATCTAAGTCCCGATTTAACTGTTGCTGCCGGCTGGGGGTTGTCCTTCAGATGTTACTGTAGCGAAGGGTGCAATTTCCTTCAGTTCTATCTCTTCAGTTCTCTCTGGAGTTTTCGCAGAGGTTATAGTTGTATTGGCATTTTTCCTTTTACACGCAGTGAGGTGTTTTTTGAATCGCCATACTAAGATTGTGACTACAATTCCTCCCTAATGATATACCATCAACAGTTTTGCTGGTATATCATTAGAAGTTCCAAAAATTGATTCACCAAACGATATGAAGAGCACATTCAAAATGATAAACATCATACTGCCCCAACTGAATTTGTCTGAAACTGAGGTATACAGTCCCAGATCCTGCTACAAATGAATTCTTTGTAAAATATTTGTTACAAATGGTTTTGCTTATATTTCGGTATAAATCTTTCAATCACTCCGTGCACATAGCATAATAATATTATGAACTTACCTATAGAACTTGTCTATTGTGTATTCGCTAACATGTCAATTTTGAAAACATTTTTTCAATAATATGTCCGTGCACACAGCATAATTAGTCATCTACGTTCGAAGAGATGAGTTTTAGGAGATTTAGTTGGTGAGTTTTTATATTCTATACTAGGTCATAAGAAGTAATAAAGTGAATATTCTAACATTTTGAGTTTGTTAAAATATTAAAACTTAGATTTCTGAGCGTGGTGCAAAAGGTAACAATTAAATTTAGTTCAATGATGATCATAACTATTCAATTTTAACTGGATCATAGGTAAAGTGTCCAAGCGGTCAAGATTTTAATTAAAAAATAATTTAAGTTCGGTGTGTATAATAATATGTTTATATGCTTGCGGTCTCTTACCAGAGTTTAAATTATTGTAGTACCTGCTTTATTACATCATTATGTAAGTGTATTTAGTATTTTGAAGTAAGTGCAAGTATTTATGTACATACCTGTTAAAATGTAAGTTTTTCAGAACAGAAGCCATGTCTACTGTCTTTCGTTAAGTAAAATCTCTCTCTTCCGTGCAACACTTGCCTGATTTATTCAGTCTTAGATCATTGTGGATATTTTTATTTCCAGTTCAATGATATCGACAGTACCAACATGACCATGATTGTGTCTTTACCATGATGGATGTCGGATGGATGCCCATCGTCATTCGAGCCGAAACCCAGGTGTGTAACAGTATAAATTATGTATGATAAAACATTTTAATATGTTATTACATGATTGAATGGTTCATGTGATATCTATTAGATTAGGTAGGTACTTAATTTTTGATTAAAAATCTTAACAAAGACAATTATTAAAACAGAATATAAACAGATAGATGATATTATGTCAGTTGCCTACACATCTATTTAAGTTTTCCGGGACAAATACTGATGATCCCTTGTGAAAAATGTATGTCCATCTCGGGATCATTCTGTATATAATAGCAAAATAATCAGGCTTACTGGTTAACTATTTCTTTTCAGTTTTACCTAAGTCGTCATCATCAACCTATATTAGTCCACTGCTGGACATAGACCTTCATTGGAAATTGTTCATTGGGAATGAACGCCATAGCGCCCTGTCTTCAGCTTGACGCATCCAGCCCGCAGTCTTTCGCAGATCGTCATCCCACCTGGCCGAAGGGCGTCCTACACTACGTTAACCGAGTCGCGGTCTCCACTCAAGAACACGTTTACCCCAACGGTTGTCGGTTCTTCGCGAGATATGGCCGGCCCATTGCCACTTCAGCTTGCTAATTCTTTGAGCTATGTTGATAACTTTGGTTCTCTGTCTGATGTATAGCGCTTTCCATAGCTCGCTGAGTCACCTGAGAAAACCAACCCTATTAGGAATCAAATAATTTGGTTTTAGTTTGGACGTCTCTTGGATCA
Organism: Eupithecia centaureata; assembly: GCA_944547425.1. Classification (NCBI taxonomy): domain Eukaryota; kingdom Metazoa; phylum Arthropoda; class Insecta; order Lepidoptera; family Geometridae; genus Eupithecia; species Eupithecia centaureata. The sequence goes on along the minus strand of OX155677.1, from coordinate 3,326,650 downwards.
TCAGATGTTTTGTGTTTTAGGGTTTAAAACTACTGTCTGTTTGTCTCTCATCAGGTTAAAGCTCTGACTTCCGTGTACGAAATCCTTAGTGCGAGAGCAACTGCCCGATTTATTCAGTTTTAAATCATAGTGGATATTTTTATTTCCAGGTCAATGATATCGACAGTATCAACATGACCATGAATTACAGCGACCGTGATTGTGTCATGATGGATGTTGGATGGACGCGCGTCGTCATGCGAGCCGAAGCCCAGGTGTCTAACAATAAATGTAATTATGGCCGGCCCATTGCCACTTCAGCTTGCTAATTCTTTGAGCTATGTTGATAACTTTGGTTCTCTGTCGGATGTATTCGTTACGAATTCTATCCTTCAGAGAGACTCCGAGAATAGCTCTTTCCATAGCTCGCTGAGTTACCTGAGAAAACCAACCCTATTAGGAATCAAATAATTTGGTTTTAGTTTCGACGTCTCTTGGATCATCAGATGTTTTGTGTTTTAGGGTTTAAAACGAAACCATGTCTACTGTCTGTTTGTCTCTCATCAGGTTAAAGCTCTGACTTCCGTGTACGAAATCCTTAGTGCGAGAGCACCTGCCCGATTTATTCAGTTTTAAATCATAGTGGATATTTTTATTTCCAGGTCAATGATATCGACAGTATCAACATGACCATGAAGTACAGCGACCGTGATTGTGTCATGATGGATGTTGGATGGACGCGCGTCGTCATGCGAGCCGAAGCCCAGGTGTCTAACAATAAATGTAATTATGACAAAACACTTTATAATATAATTACATCATCGAATGGTTCTTGTGATAACTAATAGATTAGGTACTTCATTCTTTATTAAAATTATAGATAATAAATATATTAAAAAATAATAAAACAGATAGATGATATAATGTCAGTTGCCTACACATCTATTTAAGTGATCCGGGACAAATACTGATGGATGATCGGAATAATATATGTCGATCTCGGGATCATTTTCTCTAATAGCGAAATAATCATCAAAACCAGTTCATAATTGAAGAAAAAATCGACGTACAAACATAAAAAAAAAAAAACATTTATACCGTAGGTAGCTGTAAATAGATAAACCTTCATTTTCCGAAGTCTGTTGCTAATTTCAACTATATTGGTACCCTTAGAATACTATTAATAACTTTATTTTATTGGCAATTAAAATGAAGTATGCTGAGTAAATTAATTAAATTGAATTTCAGATTGCTGGTTTGGAGTGGACAAATAATAATGTATTTCTGAGCGTTCACCGTCAACTGGTCATCCTCTCTAATCAACATTACAAAGGTAAAACCTAAAACCGTTTTCAATATGTACTAATTACTTTCATACTAATATTTTTATTAAGCTACTTATGCTGCTTCGCAATGCATAAAAAATAGCCATAACTGTCGTCTAAAACACAAAACCATACTTTGCCTTGCTAAATTTTATTACACACTAGCGACCCGCCCCGGCTTCGCACGGTTTTATTATACGTAGGTGTACATTATACCTTCCTCTCGAATCACTCTATCTATTAAAAAAAACCGCAACAAAATCCGTTGCGTAGTTTTAAAGATTTCAGCAGTCAAAGGACGATAGGACCATAAGGACAGAAAAAGTGACTTTGTTTTGTATACTATGTAGTGATTTTGTACTACCATCTAAAAGATGTTCTTTAGGTGGTATTAAAATTCAATTCAGGTATTTCACCACAACTACACACCTTTTCCGACTTTTAAAGACCTTTTCCAATAATTAATATTGAGACAAAAAAGGAACATGTCCGCTCTAATACAATTTTGTTTTATTCAGATAAAGGCAAGAAACGTGAATCCGTCTTAATCTCAGTAAGCGGCATCTTACATTTACTGGTCGAACGCGCGTCATATTAGCCGAAACATGAAATTATACAAACCTAATCCTGGTGAGTATTTATTATTTTGTTTATTTAATTCGATAGAATTTAAAATAGACACAGAAAGTAGGTACTAAAAAAAGTATTCGTGTACGTAATCAAATTTTGTAATTACTTTGTTGTATATACTCCCCACCCGTAAGTATTCAACTCAAAACATACAGGACATAGATTATCTTAACATTCTTAAGATTGTCAACAACGATGTTGACTGATGTTGAACTTCTTGGCCAATTAGACTTCAATGTACCGCGTAGAGTGTATTTCACAAAAAAGTCCCTCGGCAACTGGTGGAACTAAATTTGACAGATTGCCATATGCTTCCTTCATTCGGTCGTACTACTACAGCGCCGCGTCCAGGGGACTTCTTTCGTAAAAAGGACTCTAAGCAGCTTAGACACAATCCCCTACTGCGTGTCCAACATGTTGGAACGAATTATAGACAAAATTCATTTATAGTGCGAGCGAGTAGACCTGTCAATGATTTCCGCAGGATGTTGAACATTGACCCTTTCAATACCAGCATTAATAAGGCAAGGCGATGCATGACTCTCAACTTCTTTTACTTTTAATTATTATTTACTGTTTTTTTTTTAAATTTAATTTTATAAATTTATGTCGACGAAAAAAATTTTTTCACACTTATGTACGAGCAGCGCCGGGATAAAATGTAGCCTACCTATGTGCTGTTCCAGACAACAATCAATCTCTCTGTCAGATTCGTTTAGGGGTTTTTGCGTAAAAGAGTAACAAACATCCATCCATCTATTCATCCATACTTACAACCTTCCGCGTTTATAATATTAGTTGGATAATATTAATACGATAATGATTTTATTAGTGAATTCTAATGATAGCTTTCTGTGTCTATTTTAAATTCTATTGCAATTTGTTAAGCTGATGGCAATCCGAATATTAATCAATAAATAACTGAGTTGCAGATGTGTCGTGCGATTTGCGAATTTGAATCAAATATATTATAAATTTTCTACTATTTTCCCTTAGACCAACTATTATTATTTAATGACAGAAAAAAAAGTATAATGTAACATGTAACAATTCTGAATTTATGAGTAGATTTCCACCAACCGAAGCAGTATTTCAAAATAACAAATTTTTTAAATCTTTTTCAGGTGGAAGGTGCTAAAGCCAACAGAAGAATTCACCTTTTAGTTTATTTATTTACTTATTTTTTATTTAAAAGACCAACAGTTACAATAGAATAAGTTTTAAAGTACATAACTTTGAGGGTGACAAATCTAAATCGAGCTGTGCTGCGCTGTACTGCGCTGTGCTATGTTTGGTCAATAGAAACAGCGTAGCCTCGCACAGCGCAGCACAGCACGGTTAGTTTGTATCCTCATTAAAACATTAGACGAGCGAGTTGACCAAACATAGCACAGCGCAGTACAGCACAGCACAGCTCGATTTAGATTTGTCACCCTTAAACTAATAAAACAGCCCTTAGAGGTATTTCTAAATAGAGTAAGAAGTAGTTACATAGAAATAGAAATATAGTTTAGTAATGATGAGACATTGCAATACAATGTATTGGAATGCATTTATATGTTCGTACCCAGATGTAAAACAAATATAAAATGATGATTTTCAGTCAGTCTACCTACCTTTTCATTGAAATTTTAGCTAATAATGATGCTTATAGGGAGATTTAGAATAGGTTTTACCCGAACCAATATCCAGGACATTATTCTTTTCAATAAACATTTTCTTATACCTATGTAGTTTTTAAGATTGCTAAAAATCTGCAGTATATACCTACCAACAAATTTTATCTGATATAATTATGATAAGACATGATAATTCTCTTAAATTATCCTACTGTCCAGCTCTACGTAGTTACCTAAACATTCATGAAACTGATCAAATACATACATAATTTTAAGCATGGAGGTCCTGTAGAAGTATGGTACTGGATTTAGGTGCATAAGTAGTTTTATCTGATATTGTCGTATGAGTCATTAGCTAACTACAGCAGGACCGTAGTACTTACTTCAGTTCAAAGATTAGGTAGTAAGTTGACAGGTAGAGTTTCGGAAATAACTGTAAGTGTAGTAATGTGACATGATACAACTAAAATTAATATTTTTTACTTGTGGTACTTAAACATACATCACAGATAACCACACATAATCTGTTAGGTGTAAGGTAACTATGTTGTGTGATAGTAAGTAAGCACTAATGTTACTTGCCCAACAGCAATCGCACCAAGCGATTTACATTCAACATAACAATCTCTTGATAATACTTACATTATTTTTAGTATGTGGAGATAGGGTTTAGCTTAGGACATAGACATAGGGTTTTTTGTAATGTTCCATGCGAGTCAATAGCTAACAACAGCTATTGAGTAGACTTATGTTAGATTTTAAGTATGTGGAGGTAGGGTTTAGCTTAGGACATAGACATAGGGTTTTTTGTAATGTTCCATGCGAGTCATTAGCTAACAACAGCTATTGAGTAGACTTATGTTAGATTTTAAGTATGTAGAGGTAGGGTTAAGCTAAGGACATAGATATAGGGTTTTTTGTGATGTTCCATGCGAGTCATTAGCTAACAACAGCTATTGAGTAGACTTATGTTAGATTTTAAGTATGTGGAGGTAGGGTTTAGCTTAGGACACAGACATAGGGTTTTTTGTGATGTTCCATGCGAGTCATTAGCTAACAACAGCTATTGAGTAGACTTATGTTAGATTTTAAGTATGTGGAGGTAGTGTTAGCTTAGGACATAGACATAGGGTTTTTTGTGATGTTCCATGCGAGTCATTAGCTAACAACAGCTATTGAGTAGACTTATGTTAGATTTTAAGTATGTGGAGGTAGGGTTTAGCTTAGGACACATACGTAGGGTTTTTTGTGATGTTCCATGCGAGTCATTAGTATTGATTAGACTTATGTTAGATTTTAAGTATGTGGAGGTAGGGTTAGCTTAGGACATACACATAGGGTTTTTTGTGATGTTCCATGCGAGTCATTAGCTAACAACAGCTATTGAGTAGACTTATGTTAGATTTTAAGTATGTGGAGGTAGGGTTTAGCTTAGGACACAGACATAGGTTTTTTTGTGATGTTCCATGCGAGTCATTAGCTAACAACAGCTATTGAGTAGACTTATGTTAGATTTTAAGTATGTGGAGGTAGGGTTTAGCTAAGGACACATACATAGGGTTTTTTGTGATGTTCCATGCGAGTCATTAGTATTGATTAGACTACTGTAAGATTTTAAGTATGTGGAGGTAGGGTTTAGCTTAGGACACAGACATAGGGATTTTTGTGGTGTTCCATGCGAGTCATTAGCTAACAACAGCTATTGAGTAGACTTATGTTAGATTTTAACCCTAGAGACCTAACCTTCGCAAATACCCCTTAAAACCTAACCATTAGTCGATTCGACGAGTATATTTTGAGCTCAAATATTTTATAAATACTTACAGTTTCAGTAAGTTTTATCAATTGATTATAGGAACCTATTATTATTGTACTAAATAAAACAATAAATTTGTATTATAATGCGAAAATATTTCTTTTACACCATGTTTTGTAAAGAACCAGTTTTTAGAGACCAAATGAGTTGTTTACAAAGAAAAAAAAATATTTCAAAAAAACAACACATAATAACCCTGATTTCTTTGACTAACATAAATTATAACGCTGTTTTCATCCTGAAAAATACATAAAACCTATTACTTAGAAGCGCATTTTATGCAAAAAACCACTTTGTGTTCAACACACATTACTGTTGCATTTTTAGCAATACAAGTTAGTCATGCGCCTTTTTATATGAATATTATACCACGATATTATGAAAATCGCAGGGCGAAACTGGATAAGACTGGCGCAGGACCGTGTGGAGACACAAAAGTTTGAAGTTTTACCCAGCAGTTGGTGAAGTCGGAATGCGGATGATGATGATGATGATTATACCACAGACTAAGCGATTCTTCATATTTGGAGCCTAGTCTGGTTGGAGGTCATAATGGGATGATGACTGACCTTCACCTTGACCTAGATCAGACTCTGCTCCTAGATTTTGTCTTTACATGGGTTGTGCAGACATTGTACGAATTTTCAGCATAATTTTGAGCCTGGTTCTTCTAACTGTATATACGGAATAGGTGTAATTTTATGAAGATAATGCATAATATGCATCTTCTACTTAAAATCACGCCTAATCATTACTTGGTACAGCCATGGTATCCTAGCTATCCTCCTGATCGAAAGGCTCATCTTGAGTATCACTTTTAGCATCATTCACCTCGAGATCATCTTATTTTTCATTATCAGTCAATTCATCCAAAGCACTACCATCTTCCACTCTGAATAATAAACGCGTCAGATAACAAACATTCAGAAGCCATGGTAATAGATGCAAAAAAAATATGCATGTGCTGTGAAAAAATTATACGCAAAGCCTAACCATTCGTCGAAACGACGACTATTTTGGTAATATGTCCAAAACTAAGGTACTTATTCGGCGAACACAAACGCCTCCTGAAAAAGCTCAGCGAATACAGAGTTGACAAGAAACAACATAAAGATAGGCACAAAAACAAAAAAAATATCGCAATATTTCTGTTGCGTATTCGTCGATTCGACGAAGGTTAGGTCTCTAGGGTTAAGTATGTGGTGGTAGGGTTTAGCTTAGGACACAGACATAGGTATTTTTGTGATGTTCCATGCGAGTCATTAGCTAACAACAGTTATTGAGTAGACTTATGTTAGAGTATAGGAGTATTAGGGCATATATTTTAGAGCAATGGTTAGGTACTTCTTAAATAATAGGTAGGTTAGGTAAGTATTAACATAGACCAACGATAATAATGATTGACAGGTTGGGTTTCGGAAATAACTTATAGATGGCGTTGTGAGTACCTTAGTTTTTTTATATTTATTGATATGCTGCATAGCAACTTTCTGTTGGTATATATTATGGATGTGGAAAGTAAACATATGAATACCAGCGTACCAGTTACCAGCGGGTGTTCTTAGATAGTAAGGCTATATATATTAAGGCGAAAAAGGTTTCAAAGGCAAATACTAATTTAAGGCAGAGTCGCACGCACGCGAGCTGCTTGCAGCTCGCGCACGCCTAAATAACTAGTTTATATTATATAAAGCCGGATTACCATTGACTGACTCACTGATTGACATGGTTGTTCTCCTCGATGGTGGATGGGAAGGTATACTTTTTTTTGCACAAAACGTTGGAGGTGTTCAATCGAACCTGGGGAAAAATCCTACTTTTCGAGATTTCCCCCTCCTTCCCCCTCAAAAGGGGGCAAACGCAAAGGTCGATTGTTCTCAAAAACCGTGATAGATGGAAAGAAAATTTTTGCGGGGGGAGGTAGAAGGGAGGCTCGCGAAGCGAGCCGACCTTCTACCTCCCCCCGAGGGGCCTCCCGCGAAGCGCGGCGAGCGAAGCGAGCCGCGCGGCGCGGGGGGCACCACGGAGGCAACGCTTTTTCTCCTCGATCGTGGATGGGAAGGTAAGTTTTTTATGGTACCATAAGGTGGAGAATTTCAATAAGAGTCTAGGAAAGGTTTCAAACTTTGAGATTTTCACCTCCTTCCCTCTCAAAGAGGGGCAAACGCAGAGGTCAATTTTTCTCGGAGACGGTCAGAGGTGGACCAAAATTTTTTGCAGTCGTTACTAGCGGGCAATAAGTTCTATCTAGCAGACCTGGTCCTCTCACCCCAGCATCCCTCCGCGCTGCGTGGAAACGGAAAACATTTCCGCGGTGCGCGATTCGACGAGATTTAGCAACGATGCGACGTCGGAGGACAGCGCGCAGCATCATATTCGAAAAATACAACTTACGACCGATTTTTTGGTATCTCATACACTCTCTAATATTGCGATTTCATTAGATTACTTATCATTTTCATTCCACGCAAACCAAAATGTCAGCGTTCACCGGAAGATAATGTAGCGTTACAGCAAGATACGGATATAGGCGGGAGAAAAAGAGATAACAATAAGTTCTCGATGTACGCTCGCACGCAAACACAATGACAACTCGTATCTATTCTGTACGTCATTCGTAGGGATTGCTGCAGTAACTTGTAGTCTCTACAAGTTTGGACCGAACTTGAAAGACTTGAACTTGAGTCTTGAAAATTCATAAGATATATCTGATTTTTCGGTAATTATTAGGTCGTTCGTACGTTAAATAACTTTTTCCTACTATTATTCGGAAAGGTGGACAATTTATCGGTACTCCAAGTATCTGTCCTTCCCCACTTACCATAAATCTACCTACTCTAAGTGAATACAATTAATTTACATAAAAGTAATTACAAGTTTATCATTAATATTAATTCATAGTAAAATACAAAATTTAATAAGATTTTCTTGTAATCAGTCGTTCGAGACCAAATTTTAGTCTTGGGGTGTCACATCACTAGAAAACATAAGTGCTACGTTATGTTCGGCTTTCCTCGGGCTTCGTCGTATCGAACGAGGAATCGATCGGTCCGCAAACGATGCAGGAGAAAAAAGGATGGCAATATTCCCTCGTGTCGAACGCTCGGAAGTGGGACGTCATGCACGCGTTCACTACCTACTTGTAGTGATGCCAGCAATATTTTTATTCGATTCGATTTTCTTTCCGTTGGAATAATCGGACTAAAATAAATGCAGTTTCTGGCTGGTAAAATTAACAGTAACATAATAAACATTTATTATAATGTTTTCATGTGTTTAATTTGTTCCTCATATTCCTAAGTTCTAACAATTTTTAAGTATTTAGGTAGGTATCTACATGAAAAGAATACAGGGTTTTTGCTGATGCCGTTTGATGCTGATGAGTAAGTATATTGAGTATTCCACATTAACTTAATGTAGGTACATAGGTAAAAAAAATAATGTATTAATGTGTCTTTCTAGAAAGCTTTCAAACAAAAAAAACTCTCTCCCGACCTTTAGTATACCTATAGTACCTATTAAATTTTACTTGTCAAAGTGCTTATTTTATAAGCCTAAAGAAATAAAGATATTGATTCACTCGAACATTAGTAGGTATTGAAAATCAGCATCGATCAATGTGAAGGAAGGAAACAAAATAATTTGATGTAGATACCATAAGACTAAGTTGGTACACAACAAAAATATATGACACATTTTTTTTTTGTGTGCGCAACAGTGTCCAGGGCAAATATGGCCTCCACTCAGCGTTGTGCTGGATAAACACTGATGTGTCTACCCAGCGCTGGTTTTCAGTGGATAGACTAAGGTAGTGAAACGCCACGGCCGTTGAGGGTGGTGTGTTTGTTACTATACAAATGACCAACATAAAAAACCGCGTAGAAAAGAATATAAAGTACCAAAATTTGAGTGGTTTTTAAAAAAACCACAAGCTTAAACATTATTTCGTTTACTTGTTAACGCAAATAAAATCAATAATATAATAGGTTATGTTGTGCTTGTGTGGGAGTCATATTTTTGTAAGAGGCGCCAGTCTCATAAAAGTCTGTGCAATGTTACCTTCATTTTATAGGTCATTGGAGAGTAGTAAGTATTGTTACTTTAGGTCAAGCAAGGCCTACAGAGGAGGATTAGAGGAGTTCTTTGGTGTTGTATGGTCTGTCCTTTCCGTCAAACGTAAAGTACGAAACACACAGAAGCCGGAGGCGTGGTGGAGGCGAAGGCGTGCGAGTTGTATTCTATTGAATCATATGAAAGCCTACACACACACACCGCAGGCGGTGACGGCGCGGTGCCATAGGAAAAAGCGGCATGCCTTTGCCTCCGCCACGCCTCCGGCTTCTGTGTGTTTCGAACTTTAGAGAGAGTAGTTGACTTTGGGAGGATATTTTATGTAGCCAGGTGCCTTGTGTTCGTGCTCCCTTCCAGTTTTGCTGCAAAATCCCGTATTGTGTGGCAAACCTTACCTACCTATGTACCTACTAGGAAGCAAATAAATTTTACTACATTCACGTCGTTAATAATTTAGCAATTTTAGTTATCAGTGCAATGAAATGAATTTACGTTTAAAATCGATCAATAATCGATATCTCGTTTGAGAAATATTTAGGGCAACACTTTTTTTTTTTTAATTCATCTCCCAACCAAATACAAGATGTCGCTTCGAAGTTCGAAATCTAATCCAACAGCAAAGTTTCAGTGTTCGTTCGTAATACTTTATTTTTGCCAAATACAAGTATAAGTGTCGTGAACCTGTGTTTTTGTAGAAAGGATACATAATGAAGCGTTCCAATAATGGAGATGAGCTGATGCGAAGCCGAAGAAGTCGCCTAGCTTCAGAATCTACAATTTTAGCGGTTGCAGCAGGTGAGTCTAGCTTTATGAGTTTCTTTTACATTGAGCCCATCGTTTTTCGCTACTTATACAAGCAGCAGGAATGAGAAGGAGTGTTTACATCTAATATTAGAGTGTCAGGAAGCCTCTCCGAGCGAGCCGTGTTGGGCGGTGCGCGATATTCTTGTGGACGGTCTCCATTTTGTGAAGCAGAACCGGCGCCGCCGTCGGTGACGGCATGACCGGTGTACCTTCTTTGGTGGAGTTTCATCTCGGTTTGTGAAGGGCCAACGGCTGCGTTCTTTTTTCAAGCCCGCCGCTTGAGAATCGATATGGCTGATTTATATATGTATTGTTGGGGTTTTCTCCTCGTTGAGGGCACTTCAGTTATAGTTGTAGGTAGTATAATAACACCAAACCACTGATAATAGTTTATAGATTTATTCACAAGTTACACGTTAATTAGGTAATCTGAGCCGCACGTAATGTTTAGGTATAGTTAGAGACACACATCGGCGCGTGGCAAAGGTTTCGTTACGACTATATAGTTAAGTTTATAGCTAAGAAGAACTTCATGTCATAAGGAATTTCACAATCTAAGTCCCGATTTAACTGTTGCTGCCGGCTGGGGGTTGTCCTTCAGATGTTACTGTAGCGAAGGGTGCAATTTCCTTCAGTTCTATCTCTTCAGTTCTCTCTGGAGTTTTCGCAGAGGTTATAGTTGTATTGGCATTTTTCCTTTTACACGCAGTGAGGTGTTTTTTGAATCGCCATACTATGATTGTGACTACAATTCCTCCCTAATGATATACCATCAACAGTTTTGCTGGTATATCATTAGAAGTTCCAAAAATTGATTCACCAAACGATATGAAGAGCACATTCAAAATGATAAACATCATACTGCCCCAACTGAATTTGTCTGAAACTGAGGTATACAGTCCCAGATCCTGCTACAAATGAATTCTTTGTAAAATATTTGTTACAAATGGTTTTGCTTATATTTCGGTATAAATCTTTCAATCACTCCGTGCACATAGCATAATAATATTATGAACTTACCTATAGAACTTGTCTATTGTGTATTCGCTAACATGTCAATTTTGAAAACATTTTTTCAATAATATGTCCGTGCACACAGCATAATTAGTCATCTATGTTCGAAGAGATGAGTTTTAGGAGATTTAGTTGGTGAGTTTTTATATTCTATACTAGGTCATAAGAAGTAATAAAGTGAATATTCTAACATTTTGAGTTTGTTAAAATATTAAAACTTAGATTTCTGAGCGTGGTGCAAAAGTTAACAATTAAATTTAGTTCAATGATGATCATAACTATTCAATTTTAACTGGATCATAGGTATAGTGTCCAAGCGGTCAAGATTTTAATTAAAAAATAATTTAAGTTCGGTGTGTATAATAATATGTTTATATGCTTGCGGTCTCTTACCAGAGTTTAAATTATTGTAGTACCTGCTTTATTACATCATTATGTAAGTGTATTTAGTATTTTGAAGTAAGTGCAAGTATTTATGTACATACCTGTTAAAATGTAAGATTTTCAGAACAGAAGCCATGTCTACTGTCTTTCGTTAAGTAAAATCTCTCTCTTCCGTGCAACACTTGCCTGATTTATTCAGTCTTAGATCATTGTGGATATTTTTATTTCCAGTTCAATGATATCGACAGTACCAACATGACCATGATTGTGTCTTTACCATGATGGATGTCGGATGGATGCCCATCGTCATTCGAGCCGAAACCCAGGTGTGTAACAGTATAAATTATGTATGATAAAACATTTTAATATGTTATTACATGATTGAATGGTTCATGTGATATCTATTAGATTAGGTAGGTACTTAATTTTTGATTAAAAATCTTAACAAAGACAATTATTAAAACGGAATATAAACAGATAGATGATATTATGTCAGTTGCCTACACATCTATTTAAGTTTTCCGGGACAAATACTGATGATCCCTTGTGAAAAATGTATGTCCATCTCGGGATCATTCTGTATATAATAGCAAAATAATCAGGCTTACTGGTTAACTATTTCTTTTCAGTTTTACCTAAGTCGTCATCATCAACCTATATTAGTCCACTGCTGGACATAGACCTTCATTGGAAATTGTTCATTGGGAATGAACGCCATAGCGCCCTGTCTTCAGCTTGACGCATCCAGCCCGCAGTCTTTCGCAGATCGTCATCCCACCTGGCCGAAGGGCGTCCTACACTACGTTAACCGAGTCGCGGTCTCCACTCAAGAACACGTTTACCCCAACGGTTGTCGGTTCTTCGCGAGATATGGCCGGCCCATTGCCACTTCAGCTTGCTAATTCTTTGAGCTATGTTGATAACTTTGGTTCTCTGTCGGATGTATTCGTTACGAATTCTATCCTTCAGAGAGACTCCGAGAATAGCTCTTTCCATAGCTCGCTGAGTTACCTGAGAAAACCAACCCTATTAGGAATCAAATAATTTGGTTTTAGTTTGGACTTCTCTTGGATCATCAGATGTTTTGTGTTTTAGGGTTTAAAACTACTGTCTGTTTGTCTCTCATCAGGTTAAAGCTCTGACTTCCGTGTACGAAATCCTTAGTGCGAGAGCACCTGCCCGATTTATTCAGTTTTAAATCATAGTGGATATTTTTATTTCCAGGTCAATGATATCGACAGTATCAACATGACCATGAAGTACAGCGACCGTGATTGTGTCATGATGGATGTTGGATGGACGCGCGTCGTCATGCGAGCCGAAGCCCAGGTGTCTAACAATAAATGTAATTATGACAAAACACTTTATAATATAATTACATCATCGAATGGTTCTTGTGATAACTAATAGATTAGGTACTTCATTCTTTATTAAAATTATAAATAAATAAATATATTAAAAAATAATTAAACAGATAGATGATATTATGTCAGTTGCCTACACATCTATTTAAGTGATCCGGGACAAATACTGATGGATGATCGGAATAATATATGTCGATCTCGGGATCATTCTCTCTAATAGCGAAATAATCATCAAAACCAGTTCATAATTGAAGGAAAAATCGACGTACAAACATAAAAAAAAAACATTTATACCGTAGGTAGCTGTAAATAGATAAACCTTCATTTTCCGAAGTCTGTTGTTAATTTCAACTATATTGGTACCCTTAGAATACTATTAATAACTTTATTTTATTGGCAATTAAAATGAAGTATGTTGAGTTAATTAATTAAATTGAATTTCAGATTGCTGGTTTGGCGTGGACAAAACATAATATATCGTGTATTTCTGAGCGCTCTCCGTCAACTGGTCATCCTCACAATACAAGGTACCTAAAACAGTTTTCAATACAAATTACTTTTATTAATATTTAATTAATTAATTTAGCTACTTATGCTGATAAAAAATAGGCCATAATTGTCATTTAAAATAAAGAACCAAAATACATACATATTTTGTCCTTGGTAAATTTTATAACATAATTATTTTGTACCTACATAATGTATTACTGTTTAAAAGATATTCCTCAGATGTCTTGAATAGATTTGACCACAACACAATACCTACTAACTTTCCAACCTATCCTAATACCTAAAATAATATTGAAATAAAAAGAAAACCATATCCCCTCTTATCTAATACAATTTTGTATTTTTCAGATAGAGGCAAGAAGCGTGAATCCGTCGTAATCTCAGTGAGTGGGTACTTACTACTACATCTACTGGTCAAATGCGTCATATTAGCCGAAAAATTAAAAACATACAAAGCTAATCCTGGTGAGTTATTATATTTTTCATTACTCATACTGGGAAAGTAGGTCTGAAGTTGCCTGAAGAGCGGGTTGAAAGTGATACTTTTCAGCCATAGGAAGAATCGTTTTCAACTGACAGCTATCACGTTACTATTGAACCATGATAATAGCAGAATGAGAAAAATAAATGACGAAGCTAAAAAAAAAAATCGGATTATCGGCAATTCACTGAAGTCAAAAAATACGAAAGACAAAGCAGTATGGCTTTCACCTGTCCTATATGGACAAATATATAATAAAAATTCGAAATATTTTCCTCATATTTTTATTAATATTTCCCCGTATTCGAAATGAAAAGCACAGTGTTTACCTCGGGTGAAAGTAACTTTTTTCAACTTATTCAACCCTTTGGTAACAATGTACTATAAGTAACGTGTAGTTAATAAAATTGTGTAATTTTGTATATAGACGCCCTTTCTAAAGTTTTACTCCCCACCGGTAAGTATTTAACTGAGTTTGCAGATGTGTCGTGCGATCTACAAATTTGAATCAAATTGAAGTATATTTTTTTACTATTTTCCCATAAACCAACTATTATTATTTAATGCAGAATAATGTAACATGCGTTCTACACGATCTAGACTTATGAATAGTTTGTAAAGTAACAATATTCTACATAAGATTAACGACAAAATTGTATTAATACTTACCATTCAACTTATTATATTAACGATTGTCAACTCATTCACTGCCCAACAAGTGCCACAATGTGCACCAAGGGTCAAATGTGAAATTTCTATGTAGTATCATCATTGGCAATTAAAATGAAGAATGCTGAGTTAATTAATTTAATTGAATTTCAGATTGCTGGTTTGGCGTGGACAAATAATAATGTATTTCTGAGCGCTCACCGTCAACTGGTCATCCTCTCTAATCAACATTACAAAGGTAAAACCTAAAAATATACTAATTACTTTTATACTAATATTTTTAATATTAAATTAATTAAGCTACTTATGCTGCTTCGCAATGCATAAAAAATAGCCCATAACTGTCGTCTAAAACACAAAACCATACTTTGCCTTTGCATACTTCACTCTATCTATTTAAAAAAAGCAACAAAATCCGTTGCGTAGTTTTAAAGATTTCAGCAGTCAAAGGGAAATAAGGACCTTAAGGACAGAAAAAGTGACTTTGTTTTGTATACTATGTAGTGATTTTGTACTACCATCTAAAACATGTTCTTTAGGTGGTATTAAAATTCAATTCAGGTATTTCACCACAACTATATATTTTTTCCGACCTTTTCCAATAATTAATATTAAGAGAAAAAAGGAACATCCGGTCCGCTCTAATACAATTTTGTTTTATTCAGATAAAGGCAAGAAACGTGAATCCGTCTTAATCTCAGTAAGCGGCTTCTTACATTTACTGGTCGAACGCCCGTCATATTAGCCGAAACATGAAATTATACAAACCTAATCCTGGTGAGTATTTATTATTTTGTTTATTTAATTCGATAGAATTTAAAATAGACACAGAAAGTAGGTACTAAAAAAAAGTATTCGTGTACGTAATCAAATTGTGTAATTACTATGTTGTATATACTCCCCACCCGTAAGTATTCAACTCAAAACATACAGGACATAGATTATCTTAACATTGTCAACAACGATGTTGACTGATGTTGAACTTCTTGGCCAATTAGACTTTAATGTACCGCGTAGAGTGTATTTCATAAAAAAAGTTCCTCGGCAACTGGTGGAACTAAATTTGACAGATTGCCGTATGCTTCCTTCATTCGGTCGTACTACTACAGCGCCGCGTCCAGGAGACTTCTTTCGTAAAAAGAACTCTAAGCAGCTTAGACACAATCCCCAGTACTGCGTGTCCAACATGTTGGAACGAATTATAGACAAAATTCATTTATAGTGCGAGCGAGTAGACCTGTCATTGATTTCCGCAGGATGTTGAACATTGACCCTTTCAATACCAGCATTAATAAGGCAAGGCGATGCATGACTCTCAACTTCTTTTGCACTTTATTAGTTTTACTTTTAATTATTATTTACTGTTTTTTTTTTAAATTTATGTCGACTAAAAAAATGTTTTCACACTTATGTACGAGCAGCGCCGGGATAAAATGTAGCCTACCTATGTGCTGTTCCAGACAACAATCAATCTCTCTGTCAGATTCGTTTAGGGGTTTTTGCGTAAAAGAGTAACAAACATCCATCCATCTATCCATCCATACATACAAACTTCCGCGTTTATAATATTAGTTGGATAATATTAATACGATAATGATTTTATTAGTGAATTCCTAATGATAGCTTTCTGTGTCTATTTTAAATTCTATTGCAATTTGTTAAGCTGATGACAATCCGAATATTAATCAATAAATAACTGAGTTGCAGATGTGTCGTGCTATTTGCGAATTTGAATCAAATATATTATAAATTTTCTACTATTTTCCCTTAGACCAACTATTATTATTTAATGACAGAAAAATAAGTATAATGTAACATGCGTTCTACGCAATTCTAAATTTATGAGTAGATTTCCACCAACCGAAGCAGTATTTCAAAATAACAAATTTTTAAAATCTTTTTCAGGTGGAAGGTGCTAAAGCCGACAGAAGAATTCACCTTTTAGTTTATTTATTTACTTATTTTTTATTTAAAAGACCAACAGTTACAATAGAATAAGTTTTAAAGTACATAACTTTGAGGGTGACAAATCTAAATCGAGCTGTGCTGCGCTGTACTGCGCTGTGCTATGTTTGGTCAATAGAAACAGCGTAGCACAGCGCAGCACAGCACGGTTAGTTTGTATCCTCATTAAAACATTAGACGAGCGAGTTGACCAAACATACACAGCACAGCTCGATTTAGATTTTTCACCCTTAAACTAATAAAACAGCCCTTAGAGGTATTTCTAAATAGAGTAAGAAGTAGTTACATAGAAATAGAAATATAGTTTAGTAATGATGAGACGTTGCAATACAATGTATTGGAATGCATTTATATGTTCGTACCCAGATGTAAAACAAATATAAAAAGATGATTTTCAGTCAGTCTACCTACCTTTTCATTGAAATTTTAGCTAATAATGATGCTTATAGGGAGATTTAGAATAGGTTTTACCCGAACCAATATCCAGGACATTATTCTTTTCATTAAACATTTTCTTAAACCTATGTAGTTTTTAAGATTGCTAAAAATCTGCAGTATATACCTACCAACAAATTTTATCTGATATAATTATGATAAGACATGATAATTCTCTTAAATTATCAGACTGTCCAGCTCTACGTAGATACCTAAACATTCATGAAACTGATCAATGGAAAACAAATGTTTAGATTGCATAGATGGCGAGATTAGCACTATAGTTTCAATCCATTTTAGATAAAGTTGACACTTTGCCACGAGATATAGCATGAAAAATCTTTTTTTATTGATAGTTTCAATTATTTCGAAATAACTTGAAAAATAATAAAATAAATCGATAATTACATGGATGTTGTTGTCGAAATTAATATTGTCTGCACGGCCTTTATAACTTACCTATGTTAGGTATATACATATTGCATTACACGCTATTTACATTCAAACTTACAATCTTAAGTCTCAAGTCTGAGTTTGTAGTATTTTATGTATTATTTTTTATTTGTGTGGTAGGTTTAAGTATAATAAAGAGTTTTCATTCATTCATACAATATCTTGATAATTACCTAAGTACATACATAATTTTAAGCATGGAGGTCCTGTAGAAGTATGGTACTGGATTTAGGTACATAGGCATAGGTAAGTAGTTTTTTCTGATATTGTCGTACGAGTCATTAGCTATAGTAGTAGTCAGTAGCTATATATATTAGTCATAGCTATAGCAATCGTGTAGGACATACTTCTGTGACAGCTTCTGTTCAAAGATTAGGTTCTTACTTCTTAATAAGTAGGTAGTAGTAGGTACTTATTAAGTAACAAGTAGAATTTCGTAAATATCTGTAAGATGCACGTACAACTAAAACTAATGTTTTTTACTTGTTCTACTTATACATATAATATATAGATAGTAAGTAGGCCCTATGTTACTTGCCCAACAGCACTCGCAACACGCGATTTACATTCAACCTAATAATTTCTTGATAATATTTACGTTATTTTAAGCATGTAGGTAAAGTTTTGTTGAGGAAAGACATTTTTTGTGATGTTCCATGCGAGTCATTAGCTAACAACAGCTATTGAGTAGACTTATGTTAGATTTTAAGTATGTGGAGGTAGGGTTTAGCTTAGGACACAGACATAGGGTTTTTTGTGATGTTCCATGCGAGTCATTAGCTAACAACAGCTATTGAGTAGACTTATGTTAGATTTTAAGTATGTGGAGGTAGTGTTAGCTTAGGACATAGACATAGGGTTTTTTGTGATGTTCCATGCGAGTCATTAGCTAACAACAGCTATTGAGTAGACTTATGTTAGATTTTAAGTATGTGGAGGTAGGGTTTAGCTTAGGACACATACATAGGGTTTTTTGTGATGTTCCATGCGAGTCATTAGCTAACAACAGCTATTGAGTAGACTTATGTTAGATTTTAAGTATGTGGAGGTAGGGTTTAGCTTAGGACACATACGTAGGGTTTTTTGTGATGTTCCATGCGAGTCATTAGTATTGATTAGACTTATGTTAGATTTTAAGTATGTGGAGGTAGGGTTAGCTTAGGACATAGACATAGGGTTTTTTGTGATGTTCCATGCGAGTCATTAGCTAACAACAGCTATTGAGTAGACTTATGTTAGATTTTAAGTATGTGGAGGTAGGGTTTAGCTAAGGACATATACATAGGGTTTTTTGTGATGTTCCATGCGAGTCATTAGTATTGATTAGACTACTGTAAGATTTTAAGTATGTGGAGGTAGGGTTTAGCTTAGGACACAGACATAGGGATTTTTGTGGTGTTCCATGCGAGTCATAAGTATTGATTAGACTAATGTTTGATTTTAAGTATGTGGAGGTAGGGTTTAGCTTAGGACACAGACATAGGGATTTTTGTGGTGTTCCATGCGAGTCATTAGCTAACAACAGCTATTGAGTAGACTTATGTTAGATTTTAAGTATGTGGTGGTAGGGTTTAGCTTAGGACACAGACATAGGTATTTTTGTGATGTTCCATGCGAGTCATTAGCTAACAACAGCTATTGAGTAGACTTATGTTAGAGTATAGGAGTAGTAGGGCATATATTTTAGAGCAATGGTTAGGTACTTCTTAAATAATAGGTAGGTTAGGTAAGTATTAACATAGACCAACGATAATAATGATTGACAGGTTGGGTTTCGGAAATAACTTATAGATGGCGTTGTGAGTACCTTAGTTTTTTTATATTTATTGATATGCTGCATAGCAACTTTCTGTTGGTATATATTATGGATGTGGAAAGTAAACATATGAATACAATCAAGCAGGTTACCAGCGGGTGTTCTTAGATAGTAAGGCTATATATATTAAGGCGAAAAAGGTTTCAAAGGCAAATACTAATTTAAGGCAGAGTCGCACGCACGCGAGCTGCTTGCAGCTCGCGCACGCCTAAATAACTAGTTTACTTATATAAAGGTGGATTACCACTCACTGACTCACTCATTGACATAATTGTTCTCCCTGTTGGTGGATGGGGAGGTATGGTTTTTTTTACGGAAATGTGTAGGGGAGGTGGGGGTGAGTATGGGAAAATTCCAACTTTTCGAGATTTCCCCCTCCTTCCCCCTCAAAAGGGGGCAAACGCAAAAGTCGATTTTTCTCAGAGACGGTGATAGATGGAATGAAAATTTTTGCGGGGGGAGGTAGAAGGGGGGCTCGCGAAGCGAGCCCGCACCCAAAAAAACTAGTTACCTTATATATAAAATTCGATTACCACTCACTCACTCACTGACTCACTGATTGACATGATTGTTCTCCCTGTTGGTGGAGGGGGAGGTATGGTTTTTTTTACGGAAATGAAGAGGGGAGACCAGGGTGAGTCTGGGAAAATTCCAACTTTTTTAAATTTCGAACCCCCTCCATGACCCCCCGAGGGTTCTTCGGCCGTGTAGGGGGGTGGGTCAGATTTTTTTGTGGGGTCGTGTAGAGGGTTAAAAACCATTGTGGGGGGTGAAATTTTTTTGACCCCCAACACCCCCCGAGACCCCCCGCTTTTGAATTGCTACCGGATGGAGGAGCGATAGAGGGTTTCGGATGGCGGGACCGTATAGAGGGTTTAGTCTCTAATCGGAAGAAAAAAAAAATCGACCCCCCCCCCATGACCCCTTTTTTGAACCCCCTTTCGTATCTCCCGAACGGCTCGCGATGGAAAAAAAATCTTTTCACAGTCGCTTAGAGAAGGTCGAATAGTTGGGGAAGCCAAAAAAAGTTTGACCCCTTTGCACCCCCAGACCCCCTTTTTTTAAAAAAAACCGTTTTTTGGCCAATTTTTGGGGTTTTTTTTAGGGTGGAGCATCGAGGCGAGCGAAGCGAACCGAGATGCGACACCGGGAACCAGCATGGCGAGCGAAGCGAGCCGTGCTGCGTTCCCCCCGACGACCCCCACGACCCCCCCCCCCCCCCCCCTGGGAGCATCGCGGCGAGCGAAGCGAGCCGCGATGCGACTACGGGGGCTCCAGGAGGGGCAGCGGAGGGGGAGTCGCAGCACGGCGAGCGAAGCGAGCCGTGCTGTGACCCCCCGCCGCTGCCCCCCCTGGAGCCCCCCCACCAAAAAAATTTATATGGGTATCGTTTTCGACTAACTCGGGGGTGAGGATTTCGAATATGATGTCGGCGGGGAGCGGCGAGCCGCGATCCGATCCAGCAAGGCGAGCGAAGCGAGCCGCGCTTCGTTTCACACTGCAAGGCGAGCGTAGCGAGCCGCGCAGTGTGAACGCACGGGTAGAGTCGTATTGCGGTGAGCGAAGCGAACCGCAATGCGACGATTGAAACCCAGCAAGGCGAGCGAAGCGAGCCGCGCTTCCCGTCACACTGCAAGGCGAGCGCAGCGAGCCGCGCAGTGTGGTAGCATGGGCAGAGTCGTATTGCGGTGAGCGAAGCGAACCGCAATGCGACGACTGACACCCAGCAAGGCGAGCGAAGCGAGCCGCGCTTCATGTCACACTGCAAGGCGAGCGTAGCGAGCCGCGCAGTGTGATCGCACGGGTACAGTCGCATTGCGGTGAGCGAAGCGAACCGCAATGCGACGAATGACATCCAGCAAGGCGAGCGAAGCGAGCCGCGCTTCCCGTCACACTGCAAGGCGAGCGCAGCGAGCCGCGCAGTGTGACCGCACACCCCTCATATGGGTATCGTTTTCGAATAACTATTGTACAACCCGAAAATTACGATAAAGACGTCCATTTTGAAATCCAAAATGGCTAAAGTTTTGACATCGCAAAATACCCTCATGGGTATCGATTTCGAGCAATACGTGGGTGTAGGTTACGAAAAGGGGTTCTAAATTTAAAATAAACAGCAACTCGACGGACGCGGGCTGCTCGCAGCCCGCGCAGCACGCCTAAAAAACTAGTTATATTATATAAAGCTCGACAACCACTCACTGACTCACTGACATAATTGTTCTCCCTGTTGGTGGAGGGGAAGGTATGTTTTTTTTTACGGAAATGTGGAGGGGAGGTGGGGGTGAGTATGGGAAAATTCCGACTTTTTTAAATTTCGAACCCCCTCTAGGACCCCCCGGGGGTTCTTCGGCCGTGTAGGGGGGTGGGTCAGATTTTTTTGTGGGGTCGTGTAGAGGGTTAGAAACCATTGTGGGGGGTGAAATTTTTTTGACCCCCAACACCCCCCGAGACCCCCCGCTTTTTAATTGCTCCCGGATGAAGGAGCGATGGAGGATTTCGGATGGCGGGATCGTATAGAGGGTTTAGTCTTTAATCGGAAGAAAAAAAAAATTGACCCCCCCCCATGACCCCTTTTTAGACCCCCCTTTCGTATCTCCCGAACGGCTCGCGATGGAAAAAAAATCTTTTCACAGTCGCGTAGAGGAGGACGAATAGTTGCGGAAGCCAAAAAAAGTTTGACCCTTTTGAACCCCCAGACCCCCTTTTTTTTAAAAAAACCGTTTTTTGACCCATTTTTAGGGTTTTTTTTTTGGGGTGGAGCATCGAGGCGAGCGAAGCGAGCCGTGCTGCGTTCCCCCCGACGACCCCCACGACCCCCCCCCCCCCCCCCTGGGAGCATCGCGGCGAGCGAAGCGAGCCGCGATGCGACTACGGGGGCTCCAGGAGGGGCAGCGGAGGGGGAGTCGCAGCACGGCGAGCGAAGCGAGCCGTGCTGTGACCCCCCGCCGCTGCCCCCTCCTGAACCCCCTCCCCACCAAAAAAATTGATATGGGTATCGTTTTCGACTAACTCGGGGGTGAGGATTTCGAATATGATGTCGGCGGGGAGCGGCGAGCGAAGCGAGCCGCGATCCGACACTGCAAGGCGAGCGAAGCGAGCCGCGCTTCGTGACACACTGCAAGGCGAGCGTAGCGAGCCGCGCTTCGAGACACACTGCAAGGCGAGCGTAGCGAGCCGCGCTTCGAGACACACTGCAAGGCGAGCGTAGCGAGCCGCGTAGTGTGGTAGTTCGGGTGGAGTCGTATTGCGGTGAGCGAAGCGAACCGCAATGCGACGTCTGACACCCAGCAAGGCGAGCGAAGCGAGCCGCGCTCCGTGTCACACTGCAAGGCGAGCGCAGCGAGCCGCGCAGTGTGGTAGCACGGGTGGAGTCGTATTGCGGTGAGCGAAGCGAACCGCAATGCGACTCCTGAGACCCAGCAAGGCGAGCGAAGCGAGCCGCGCTTCGTGTCACACTGCAAGGCGAGCGTAGCGAGCCGCGCTTCGAGACACACTGCAAGGCGAGCGTAGCGAGCCGCGTAGTGTGGTAGTTCGGGTGGAGTCGTATTGCGGTGAGCGAAGCGAACCGCAATGCGACGTCTGACACCCAGCAAGGCGAGCGAAGCGAGCCGCGCCCCGTGTCACACTGCAAGGCGAGCGCAGCGAGCCGCGCAGTGTGGTAGCACGGGTGGAGTCGTATTGCGGTGAGCGAAGCGAACCGCAATGCGACTCCTGAGACTCAGCAAGGCGAGCGAAGCGAGCCGCGCTTCGTGTCACACTGCAAGGCGAGCGTAGCGAGCCGCGCGGTGTGACCGCACACCCCTCATATGGGTATCGTTTTCGAGTATCTTCAACCCGATAATAACGATAAAGACGTCCATTTTGAAATCCAAGATGGCTGACATTTTTTCATCGCAGATTTCCGACATGGGTATCGATTTCGAGCAAAACGAGGGTGTAGGTTACGATAAGGGGAATAAAATTGCAAAATAAACAGTCTACACAACCGACGCGAGCTGCTTGCAGCTCGCGCACGCCTAAAAAACTAGTTACCTTATATATAAAATTCGATTACCACTCACTGACTCACTCACTCACTGACATGATTGTTCTCCCTGTTGGTGGAGGGGGAGGTATGGTTTTTTTTACGGAAATGTGGAGAGGAGGTGGGGGTGAGTCTGGGAAAATTCCAACTTTTTTAAATTTCGAACCCCCTCTAGGACCCCCCGGGGGTTCTTCGGCCGTGTAGGGGGGTGGGTCAGATTTTTTTGTGGGGTCGTGTAGAGGGTTAAAAACCATTGTGGGGGGTGAAATTTTTTTGACCCCCAACACCCCCCGAGACCCACCGCTTTTGAATTGCTCCCGGATGGAGGAGCGATGGAGGATTTCGGATGGCGGGATCGTATAGAGGGTTTAGTCTTTAATCGGAAGAAAAAAAAAGTTGACCCCCCCCCATGACCCCTTTTTAGAACCCCCTTTCGTATCTCCCGAACGGCTCGCGATAGAAAAAAAATCTTTTCGCAGTCACGTAGAGCAGGACGAATAGTTGCGGAAGCCAAAAAAAGTTTGACCCATTTGCACCCCCAGACCCCCTTTTTTTGAAAAAAACCGTAATTTGACCCATTTTTAGGGTTTTTTTTGGGGTGGAGCATCGAGGCGAGCGAAGCGAGCCGAGATGCGACACCGGGAACCAGCACGGCGAGCGAAGCGAGCCGTGCTGCGTTCCCCCCGACGACCCCCACGACCCCCCTCCCCCCCCTGGGAGCATCGCGGCGAGCGAAGCGAGCCGCGATGCGACTACGGGGGCTCCAGGAGGGGCAGCGGAGTCGCAGCACGGCGAGCGAAGCGAGCCGTGCTGTGACCCCCCGCCGCTGCCCCCCTGGACCCCCCCCACCAAAAAAATTGATATGGGTATCGTTTTCGACTAACTTGGGGGTGAGGATTTCGAATATGACGTCGGCGGGGAGTGGCGAGCGAAGCGAGCCGCGATCCGACACTGCAAGGCGAGCGAAGCGAGCCGCGCAGTGTGGAGTCGTATTGCGGTGAGCGAAGCGAACCGCAATGCGATGACTGACACCCAGCAAGGCGAGCGAAGCGAGCCGCGCTTCCCGTCACACTGCAAGGCGAGCGTAGCGAGCCGCGCAGTGTGGTAGTACGAGTGGAGTCGTATTGCGGTGAGCGAAGCGAACCGCAATGCGACGACCGAGACCCAGCAAGGCGAGCGAAGCGAGCCGCGCTTCCCGTCACACTGCAAGGCGAGCGTAGCGAGCCGCGCAGTGTGACCGCACACCCCTCATATGGGTATCGTTTTCGAATAACTACAACCCGATAATTACGATAAAGACGTCCATTTTGAAATCCAAAATGGCTGACATTTTTTAATCGCAAAATACCATCATGGGTATCGATTTCGAACAATACGTGGGTGTAGGTTACGATAAGGGGAACAAAATTAAAAAAAACAGCATACACAACCGACGCGGGCTGCTCGCAGCCCGCGCAGCACGCAAAAAACTAGTTATATTATATAAAGCTCGACAACCACTCACTGACTCACTGACATAATTGTTCTCCCTGTTGGTGGAGGGGAAGGTATGTTTTTTTTTACGGAAATGTGGAGGGGAGGTGGGGGTGAGTCTGGGAAAATTCCAACTTTTTTAAATTTCGAACCCCCTCTATGACCCCCCGGGGGTTCTTCGGCCGTGTAGGGGGGTGGGTCAGATTTTTTTGTGGGGTCGTGTAGAGGGTTCAAAATCGTTGTGGGGGGTGAAATTTTTTTGACCCCCAACACCCCCCGAGACCCCCCGCTTTTGAATTGCTCCCGGATGGAGGAGCGATAGAGGATTTCGAATGGCGGTATCGTATAGAGGGTTTAGTCTTTAATCGGAAGAAAAAAAAAAATTGACCCCCCCCCATGACCCCTTTTTGAACCCCCTTTCGTATCTCCCGAACGGCTCGCGATGGAAAAAAAATCTTTTCACAGTCGCGTAGAGAAGGTCGAATAGTTGGGGAAGCCAAAAAAAGTTTAACCCCTTTGCACCCCCAGACCCCCTTTTTCTTAAAAAAACCGTTTTTTGACCCATTTTTAGGGTTTTTTTTGGGTGGAGCATTGAGGCGAGCGAAGCGAGCCGAGATGCGACACCCGGAACCAGCACGGCTCGCTTCGCTCGCCGTGCTGCGTCCACCCGACGACCCCCACGACCCCCCCCCCCCCCCCCCCCCCTGGGAGCATTGCGGCGAGTGAAGCGAGCCGCGATGCGACTACGGGGGCTTCAGGAGAGGCAGCGGAGGGGGAGTCGCAGCACGGCGAGCGAAGCGAGCCGTGCTGCGACCCCCCGCCGCTGCCCCCCCATGAAACCCCCCCCCCCCCACCAAAAAAATTGATATGGGTATCGTTTTCGACTAACTCGGGGGTGAGGATTTCGAATATCATGCTCGCGGGGAGCGGCGAGCGAAGCGAGCCTCGATCTGACACTGCAAGGCGAGCGAAGCGAGCCGCGCAGTGTGGAGTCGTATTGCGGTGAGCGAAGCGAACCGCAATGCGACGACCGCGACCGAGCAAGGCGAGCGAAGCGAGCCGCGCTTCGTGACACACTGCAAGGCGAGCGTAGCGAGCCGCGCAGTGTGGTAGTACGGGTGGAGTCGTATTGCGGTGAGCGAAGCGAACCGCAATGCGACGTCTGACACCCAGCAAGGCGAGCGAAGCGAGCCGCGCTTTGTGTCACACTGCAAGGCGAGCGCAGCGAGCCGCGCAGTGTGGTACCACGGGTAGAGTCGTATTGCGGTGAGCGAAGCGAACCGCAATGCGACTCTTGAGACCCAGCAAGGCGAGCGAAGCGAGCCGCGCTTCATGTCACACTGCAAGGCGAGCGTAGCGAGCCGCGCGGTGTGACCGCACACCCCTCATATGGGTATCGTTTTCGAGTATCTTCAACCCGATAATAACGATAAAGACGTCCATTTTGAAATCCAAGATGGCTGTCATTTTTTCATCGCAGATTTCCGACATGGGTATCGATTTCGAGCAAAACGAGGGTGTAGGTTACGATAAGGGGAATAAAATTGCAAAATAAACAGTCTACACAACCGACGCGAGCTGCTTGCAGCTCGCGCACGCCTAAAAAACTAGTACTAGATATATAGATTAACTAACTACATAAATAGAGCTTAGCATTAAATAGATTAGATTTAGTTTGTAGTAGTTCGTAAGCTAAATAAAAATCTATCTTTCTTTCTTTTACATACAATAATAAGATACTTAAATCCTTTTCATTTATAGTATTTAGGACCAGGACTTCAAAATTTGAAATAATGGCACGGAACCCTTCATGCGAATGTCGACTCGCACTTGGCTGTTTTTTTATTTTTTATTTGTTGGTTTTCTGCAGTTCAGGGAAATAGTTTTAAATACCTCGTATTTAAATACTGAGGTACTTAAAACTATTCTATAAGCTTCTTAAATTTTGTTTTTCTAAAACAGAGATATTATCACTTTCACTACATACTATAAAACAAAGTCCATTCCCGCAGTCTGTCTGTCCCTATGCATACTTAGATCTTTAAAACTACGCAATGAATTGTGATGCGGTTTTAATAGAGTAATTCAAGAAGGTTTGTATGTGTAAGTTGTGTCCTGTGCAAAGCTGGGGTTGCAGTTCTGTCGGGTTGCTAGTTTTTGAATAAAACTAAATATTAAAAGCATAATCCTACTGTGAAGCCCACTAAATATTCAAACGCAGGAAATAGGAGCGTCCGATAGACCGTATCCGCTTCAGCAAAGTGGAACGAGTCATAAAATTGAAATATTCTCGCGTAAATCACCAATGGATTAATATTGCGATACAATAAATTGGAGCATATTTTTATATTACACTTCACAGTATTTTGCAAGAATGCATTTTTGCTTTTTAATTTTAGATGGGGTTTATTTTCGACTAGCTTTCCAGTCGCGGCATCGCTCGCGTAGACTATGTAAAGGTTTTTGAAACAGGCTTCGACAACGAGTTGTATGTTATTCTTAAATGCTAAAAAAACTAATTTAAGCAGGATGTAATAACCTATCTTCTCAGTTTTCGTCCACATAAGACAAGCATGTCTGGTTTATTCAAAGAGTTTATTTATATGCTATTTATTTTTCAGGTAATGAATAATTTAGAATCATTTATTCAGTTGGTTCATGTTTTACAAAATGTATTCAGTACATAAAGGTATTGATTGTAATAGCAGTCAGTTTTCATTATAAATGACTGAAATAAAGTTAGAACCCAAACCAAAAACAATAAAAACTTAAAACTAAGATTGGATTGGTCTAAGATCCGACTGCAAGATTAGCCCGCTCATCGTTTTTTGCTTATGTTTATTTATAAGAAGGAGAATATTTATCTACCAGGTTGCCTATCAGAATTTGGCCGCAAGTATTTTTAATTAATTTATGTTCCATAGATTTGTGAAAAAAAATAACGTTCACTTGTTTTTTAATAAAATAACGTCTACGTGACGGCAATTTATGTAAAGATTCTAAGAAATCACGGTTGCCGTTGCTCACCTGTCCACACCAAGCAGGTATAAACAGGTATAAACAGGTATAATTTTGAAACTTTTATACGTAACGTACATTTATGAATTACATATATAGGTTTCATATAATTTTTTTCTCTTTTTATTCGCATGTATGGTTGCCTAATAAAATCCGGTCGCAAATAAGGGTAGCCAGCTGTTAAAGATGATAAATGTTAATTTAAAATACGTGCGTCCAAATTTTGATAGGCAACCAGGTATTTATATATATTCTTCTTCTTACAAATAAACATAAAAACGTGGTCTCAAACAACAAACGATGAGCGAGCTAATCCTGCAGTCGGATCTCATACTATAAGGTATCTAAGTATAGCAAAGGTATTGATAGTAATAGCAGTCAAATTGTTATGTCTGCCAGCAGCATGAATATTCAGCTTGCACCACCTGGAGCTATGTTCGATCTACCAGCCGAATGGAGGGAGCAAGGGCAGAGGGTGAAACCGCAAAACATGTCTATATTGGGTGAAAAGTAGCGATTGATTATTAAAAGTTGGCAACTCTTTACAAAATAATTATAATAATTAGGTATCCTAACTTCCTTGTTCCACTTCCACGAAAAAACTACTGAATGGATCTGGCTGAAATTGTATATGTAGTTCTAGCCCTGGAATAGGCTACTTTTCATCTCAAAAATCAGTTTCGGTGGTATAGAAATAAACTTGAAACGTTTCCATAGAAACAAAGCGGGTGAAGCAGCGGGCATATACTAGTAATAAATGCTGATAACCCACACCACACATCACCATCTAGCCCCAAGCTAAGCAGAGCTTGTGTTATGGATGACGAATATACTTATTACAATACATAAAATACATAAATAGATAGTTTTACTACACATAGAAAGCACACAAATTATAATTAAGTTTTGATACTACGTGTCCATCCAAAGGTTGCCTGGAAGAAATCGCTCTTAGCGATAAGTCCGTCCATTGTGCAACTGTTTTGTATTAGTCTTATTACTGTTCCTATTTTTCTTTACTGTGGTCTACAATAAAGAGTATTTGTATTGTGCTGTTATACATTTTGGGCAGTAATTGTCTTCGCAAAGATACTAAACTTGAGCTTGTGCTTTGTCATATGATATATATTTTTAGCTTATTTATTACTAGCTGGGTAGCTACTAGGTGCCCGCGACTTCGTCTGCGCATGATTAGTATTTGGAGTACTCGCGATTTTACTTGCGTAATTCCCTTTCCCGTGGGATTTTCGGGATAAAATAAAACCTATTTCTTATTCCAGCTTATAATCTATCTCTGTGCCAAATTTCATCCAGATCCGTTCTGCAGTTTTTGCGTGAAAGAGTAACAAACATCCATCCATCTATCAATCTATCCATCCATCTATCCATTCATACTGATGCGCGTTTACGATACAGACAGACAGACAGACAGACATGAATGAAAAAAAATACAGTTTTGGCTTGAGTATCGATAACAGAGTGCCCTCCAAAAAAATTTTCAAAATATCTTCAATGTACAGATTTGGACCTGTTACAGTTTTATTATAAGTATAGATAGATAGATAAACATCACATAACACGTATGTGTTTAATATACCTAGATTGTAAAATAAGCAAACATAATGTACAAAATTATGCACAGGATCCACTGCCCAAATCTAACCAAACATAGCTAATGAACTGTTTAACACTCGTAAAGCCAAAATTATTAGGATAATATTAGCTAGCGATAATTTGACTCTCGCAATGCATGTAATGTGACCACTGACTATAATTTCAATGGGTTTATTGGTGTGTTCAAATACTGCTGTTTTATTCCGCCTGTGTGGTACCTAATTGCAATGTGTATTAATATAAAGATCCAATGTAGGTGTTGCCATACGTGCGTAGCGTGGTAATGCAGCCAGTGTCTTGGGGACGCTTCCGACTGGTATTGACATGGATCATTTGAGCTACCTTTAGACTGTTTGCAACCGTCTGCAGTTAGCTCAATGGTTTCAATTGTAAATACTAGTTGTAATTTTTCTATTCCTTGCTTGTAATTTCGTTGTTAATAAATTAATGTAGGTGTTTGAAGGAAAACATGACTGTGATGTGTTGAAACATGTAGTAGCTTCCCTAGTCGTATGAATTATTACAGGTTAGTATATTCTGGATACTCAACACGTCTGATAAACAAAATTTCGACACGAAACATTATAACTTTTAGGTATATCATTTGTGGTTTCTGAGACCTGATGAGGGCCGAACCTTAACCTTTACAACAAATCAAAATAAATTTAACAAGCGAGAGGAGCGAGCGGAGGCAAATTAAAGTTACTTATGTTCGTTTTTCCTATATTTGTTGAAGCAGTGCATCAAAGTCATTCTAAGCGCTCGCCTTTGCTGGTTGGCGTTTCTAGCAAAATTCGTAACTCAACAAAAAAGGTTGTGAAGTATCACCCGTCTGGCCCTCTTATGTCGATTGAAAAAAAAGAATTTATAAGATTACTTTTAATTTTTTTATATTCATATAGCATTGTCAGTAGTAAAGTGTATTATCTACCCTATTCCCTATGTTTCTTCTCGTGGCTTTATATATCTCCAACGACATGCACGCTCGCTCTGTACAAATTACAGTTTAAGCTTCTAACAAAACGCAGACAAGACAATCTTCCATAGATTGGTTCCCACAAGAGCTCCGTAATCGCAGGCAAGTGCGCCCTACAAACAAGTCAATCTTAAACCGAGTTTGCATAGATTAGCGGAGAGCTCGCTTTCCGAACACATTTCGGGGTTGGTGCAAGGATTTATGTAAAGCGATTTTTTCCTCTTTTGACCCCAGGGGCAAAAGTGAGATCTTGCTTCTACACAACCACAACCGGCAGAGAAAAACTGCCGTTGTTTTATAATTAAAGCGGAATAATTCAACAGCATAAAGCCTGACAAAAATTAAAAAATTAATATCATTTATATAATTAGTAAATTTATAGGCCAAGCTATAAGACCGCATGAGAAGTTATAATACTATTGTTTCGGTTATTGATAACTTCACAAGGCACAAAGTACCTAAATTCCCTGAAGTTAAATGTCGATGATAATAACGCAGCTGAAACCATTTCCCTCAGCAGTTTCGGTTCGAGATATGGCCATCCAAGTTAAAGGAACAGTATAATCAAAATGAGTGAGACTTGATAGACGCCCACCTTGGTTTATCTGGACATGCATCATGGCCTAGGATAGGCAAAGACAAGTAAATTGGAAAGAAAAGTCCCGAGTAAGGAAATCAATAGGTATTTAAAATGATATAAAAGGTCGCAGTCTCTTCCCATTCAAGCCACGTCGCCACATCACATCCCAGTGCTTGCGATCTGCATAACACGCAGACTTTGCTATAAAAATGGTAATACTACACTCAGCCTTTGGTTTCTACAGGGTATAATAGGTCACACTATCGCGACCTCATGAAGACTAAATGTTACCATTAGGATAACGTTATTCGAACCTTTTAAAGAGTTCTTTGACTAGTTTGTCGACGGTTTAAGTCGGTTCTTTGCCAAGAAACTTAAGTTTTGGTCTTTTGAAAGCTAAGAAATTGTGAAAATTCAAAGTATATATGTATCTCGATATATTGAAATTAGGTAGAAAATACCTAGAATTTTCTGGATTAAAGTTTTATCAACGAGAGGTAATAACCATAAAATTTCCTCTCTAGTCAAATTATATTATTACGAGTTCTTATCAACTTTTAATATCTTCACATTTTTTTTACAGTTAAATATTACCGCTAGACAATTTGACATCGAAACATATGCCAACAGTGAACAGATACTTAAAACACGTTCAATGCCGGCCAATGATCTATTGAATATTTTTTGAAGAAAAATATTATCATAAAATATCGTATCTTGCTACAGAAAGTGCTACGTCGTAGCCACTTAAAGTACTAGGCCCTGTTTTTTAATCTTTATTCAAATGCAGCTTCAGATAACGTGATACACTCATGAGTAAGTCTGAGTAAAACAGCTATTTGACATAACTTCACTGAACTTCACAGTTTTATTCCCAAAAACATTTTATTCATTCAGTTTTATGACTAAAACTTGGAATATACCCAGATTTTGCATTCGATTATTTGATCAGATTATTTGATCGTATTTACTCGATATACATCCGATTCTTGCTTTGATTTACTTTGAATACAGTCGTTCTCGAGCTTTCTCCAGGGTGCTTGCTTACGAGACCAGTGTTGCCAGCAGTCAAAATGAAATAGCTCCGAGGCGTTGAGATATGGTCCGAAATATGGCAAAAAGATCTGTTTTGTAAATTGGTATCCGAAAATAGCAACACCTGAAAATAGAATGAATGAAATTAAACTAAGTAATTAATTTATGAGTACTTAAGTAATAACACTCATAACTTATTGTTGAGGTGAAAATTTGTATGTAAGTAAAATATATACCTCTACATATATGTGTGTCTGATAGCTGGAACAGACTTCCGGATTAGAAAACTATGAGATGGAACCACAGATGGAACAGTCTAACGTATTTAACCAGCCTAAGAAACAGTTTACCAACAACCTTCCTTAATTGTGTGAACATGCAAACAATGTCTGAGTTATGATTGTATAGTCTACCAGACAAGACATCGTACAATCTTCACCATACCATAGTATGTTCCACTTTATCATAATTTGTCAGCATCCATTGAAACTACGTTTACAGTATCCGACACCACTAATAAAGGCTTAGGACGTTCATAAATTCTTGTGAAGCCATAAATAATGGAAAATTGCCCACCCATGTCACGCAGTATCAAATTGGTGCTACAAACATGTCAGCACGGCTTAGACCTTACATTTGCGTATAATTCTGGTGTAACATGAATTAATGGTCCTGTTTTGTGGAGACTAGAGGATCAACAGGTTAAGCTTTCAACCTTCGTCTTGATGATCACCAATGGAGAGACTGATGAAATGGTGAGATAAATAAATAATGCTCGACAATCCACACACCACCATCTAGCAAGCAGAGCTTGTCCAAGCTGAGCAAAGCTTGTCATGAGATGGTCTTCAATTTCTAGTTTACGTAAAATACGCGAGGAGAGAAGGGAAGAGATGGAGGAAAATCTTACGAAATCTCATCCAGGGCAGGGTTGAAAATTTTTACAAAATCGCCTCACGTAATAAATAGATGCTCCCTATCCTATATAATTTAAGATGACCTTGTCATCTCCCATGTTGTCCCTTTCATTTTACTTTAACTGAGAAGGAAATAATCTATAAATACCAATTAAATATATAGAGTGAGTGGGGGGAAGATGAAAAAAGGGGTAAGACAAAAAGTCTTCCATAACACCAGATTTATAGTACTTATTGGAGTGCTGACTACATCGTTAGGGCCACAAATTCAATATGTTACACACCTCAGTCAGCGGTTGCCGATGAGAACGCCTGGTTGTGTGTAAAGTGCAATTTTCTAAGACAGTGTACTTTTCAGGATTCACAAAAGTGATTTCATCTTGCCCCGTGTCTTGTAAATTGAATTACAAGGCAGGTACGAGCGTTTAATTGAAACATCTGCCTATTATTTTTTGTAGACATTTATGTAATTACTTCTAAATCTATCTATTTCTCGTATTTTAGAATTTATTTCAACTTTTTATCTTTCCCCATTTACATTTAACGGGGTAAGACGAACATATCAAAGTTTTCTTATTGACCCTTTTTCAGGTTTCATACTAAAAGCCAGAGGTCCTCAAACTGTATCTTTGTGTAGGTTTCAGCAAAAAAATAAGAAATAAGCAAATAATGCTGAAAGTAGTAAAACAAAAAGAAACAAGAATAGGTATGCTAAGAAATGTGAAATAAAAATAGAAATCAAACAGAAAAAGAAAATACTTACGTTAAAAATTACAAAAGTAAAAAATAAACAATTATTTTATGGTGATGAAAAAGAATATTCATATAGGTATCATGTGAAATAAAAAAAGTTTTCAGTTTTTATTTGATTTTTCATTACAAGATAATATTTTTTTCTTCAGTCAAATCTTATACAAATTGGCTGCAAAGTTTGAGAATCTCTGCTTCAATCTTCCCCCAGTGGGGTAAGTTCGGAATATATATTTTTTTAAATTTGCTATATCTTTGTTAAAAATAGGTATTTTGGCACTACAGTCAGTTACAACTTTTTATACTACTTAACACTATAGACTAAGGACCATAAACTTTGCCTAAGACCTGCCTAAGACACGTTTTAACGATTTTAGATTTTCATTCGATCTTACCCCGTCACCTTTTCATCTTCCCCCTGTTTCAATTAAGTAAAAATATTTTTTTTAATTACAGTTTTCTACTTTTTGGACAGCTTTATCAGGCTGTTATTGACATATTATAAAAATCTAGTCTTTACCCTTTAATTATGTCTAATTTACTTTTAGCTAAAGTCAATATCTATTCTTCTACAAGGATTCAAAAACAACACTGATCATCTCATCAAAAAACCGTTCGATCTTGCCCCCACTCACTCTAAATAATAATAAATTTAACTGTCTATGTAAAATCAGGTTATTTCCCCCTCCCATTTTTATATGTTCAGTTTATAAAAGTCGTTGTCGATAGAAACTGTTGTAATGAAACAGTAAATTAGGTTGCCTACTTGCTTTAAACCATTTTCTAGCAACCTCATATCTTAAACCGTAAAATGCAGCAGGTTCACAATATTCTTGTACATATACGTCTGGGGCAAAGAGAGTTAAATACCTACGACAGACTTTCATTAGAAAAACATAGTAATGCAATGAATCTTTGAAGAAACAAAGTAAGATTTATAACAGATAAGTACAAACAATACCAACCTACTAATAAATTAAAAAAGTAGGTACTCCTTTATCATGAGAAAAACCGCCTTTGTTTTCTCATAAAAAGTCATAAGAACACACAGGGTATTAAGATTTCCCTAATGCCAACAAGGGGATTCGAGCACGTCAACTGCAATAAAATGAATTTAAATCCTGCTTCCCATGAAAAGATAATAAACAATAAAAGCGGCGTTCAGTGCCCACTAGAGTCAGTAAGAGCGAGCTAAGGGGAATCGCTGGATAGTCCATACGGGAGACGAAAAGTTGGGCGACTATCAACCAATAATAAAATTGTTTCAAATAATTCCTGCAAATTTAGTGGCATTGCATTAAAATATGACGAGTATAGTCCATCAGTTAATTTTTACCATCAACGTTTTATCTATGTTGAGATTTATATGTTTTGGTGCAATGACATCTTTTTTGACAAATCTTTATTAACAACGAAAATTAAAATCAAGGAATAGAAAAAATTACAACTAGTATTTACAATTGAAACCATTGAGCTAACTGCAGACGGTTGCAAACAGTCTTCTTAGCATTTCAATTGATTAGCATGTGTACCGTAGGCACCCTGAGTGTAATAGCACTAATATTATTTATAAGCGAAAAATATCTCATTAAAACTAGGCCATAAATAAGATATTTTTTTTTGGAGAGACGTACATGAAAGCCTTGGAACTGTTTAAGCAAATTTTGCAATCGGCCTTGGATTTCCAGTTGCCCGTCTGCCGCAGTCCTACAAAGGAAGCAATAATCGTAAAGTGCGGGGAACATCCGACTGGTTGTATCGCTGCTAGTCTGCGCTTTGTATCTTGAGACTTGTCCAAGTGATTTTAATAATGCTGATGCAAACTATGCATTTATTCGGCTAATTTGAATACTAGTGTTCCCTAGAGCATTTCAAGAAAATATTTCTGAAAATTAATAACGTGGGTAGTAACACTAATAATGTAGATTTAAGCAGTCATTTTAGCCCACGGCTACGGTCCCTTACACCTGTATATTGGAAAACTGGGAACCTAGGAACTGGATATTTAGATACTGGATACCAAAATACTGGATACCAAAATACTGGATACCTTACTCGCACGCATAACGAGTTCGAGGCAAATCTTCCACCACATGACTGTGCCCTGTGGTCGCGTTAGATCGCGAGAAATGGGGAGAAGGGAAGCCTAGCCCACCAGTGGGACAATAATGGCTAAAAATAAATAAATCATAAAATTAAGTGATAGTGTAGTAATTTCATTTAATTTATAAAAATTTAAAGTTTTTTATTTCCTTTAGACATTACAGGACTCTTGGATACGTCATTAAATTAATTTTATGCATTTTAAAAACTAGGAAGTAAAGTGCTTACTCTGATTTTCGTTCACTTCTCATGAGTGTACAACATTTTGCATAAATATATTGACATGGTACTGTAATGATGTAGCCACCTTTGACTTTACAATATTACACATGTGTGCAAATAATTTTAAATAGCCTGCTTCTGAAGATTACAGCAATTATGATAACCATTTCAATAAAATTGAGAGACCCGAAGTGATAATTTTAAACATTGTGGGTTCTGAATTCATTAAAATTAATAGCAATGTTTTGAATTCTGGTCGTATTGTTTTAAAGTTATTAATTAGTTTCGATGTTTGCAATCAGTATTATTCATGATCGGCATTATTTCGAATTTCATTATAATTAAATGGTTAGCTCGGTGGTTTTTAAAATAAATTATTAAAAAAGGCTGTAGGTATGTTTTCTCAACAGGAATTTTGAGTCATACTTATTAGGTCATTTAAAAAGTAACATAAAGATTCTAATGCTATTTGTACCTATAAATAAAGGTGACGAAATTTGGTATCATGTAAATCGAAAATTGTGATCACGGAGTTGCTCTGTGATTGTGATCCATGTTCCTTCCGGCATTCAGATTAATTTATTAAAATATGACGTATTTCATAAGATTCTTAATTTTGTGACAATGCTTCAGGTTTCCGTGGTGTAGCGGTTATCACATCTGCCTAACACGCAGAAGGCCCCCGGTTCGATCCCGGGCGGAAACATACTTTTTGCATTCCTCCACCATAATAATGAAGCTTATTACAAATCTGTATTATGTCCGTGTACCACCCCAACCTTCCATTTTAATAAAAAGCGTTGACTGCGTCGTGTCTATTTCAGGGATGAAAAATGAAAAAGGTTGATGAAAATTATGAAAATAACGAGTGTAGCGAAGCCGCTGTCAATGCCTTATAACGAGCCCTCGTCACCCACGCCGTATTATCATTACCCCTGTACACAAGCAAGGGTAGGTTTGGGCACAGTGTAAGCTTAGAAACTAACACTTTTTTTACGTTTAAGGGTTGATACAGTGAAATTATATACTTACCTAACTAACAATGGTGAGACAACGAGAGTTCCTTCTTGCTTGCTCTAGTAGAATTTAAAGTAGATTTAAAAAACTGCAAAATGCCACTTCAAATCGGGCGTAAATCATATCTATTTATGAACTTAAAATTCCTTAAAACATTATTTAAACATATTTTTTATGTCTGTTAATAATTAGCATATTAAGTCGATTGTTATTTAGGTACCCGCATAGAATATTTTTCACCGTGGAAAGTAATTTTATCGTTTTTCATACTACCTATTTACTTACAGTTTTAAGACAGTTAATTTATGGTAAACATCAATTCGTCTGTGATTCGAAAAACACTCAATAATTGTGTTATTTGTTTGACCCGCTCTCACTCCCACCATCCATCCACAAAGCCTTTCCCTACATGACACCTCTTTTACCATAAAAACAACTAACGCCTTACTAGAGTATACAAAATTATAGCGACAAATTAAACAAAACAGCCCTACTGAACTGGCTTAAGGTCCATTTTACCCTACTTCACCCGAACAGGGTGAAACTAGATAATGATGTATACACAACACTAGTGTTTTGCTTTGCCTATCAACGTGGCTGACAATATCATTTGTGATTATTTTTCTTGGTTGACTATTTATTTTATGAACTTCGCACTCTGGCACTGATCATGTTTGTTATTTGTAGTTAGAGATGGGTAACCACCCGGGTTAAAACCCATGAGTGGGTGAAAACGTAGTTATCACCCAATTCATTCCACCCACTGGGTGGTTTGAACGGGTGAAAATGAATTATGTAGAAATTAATAACAATTAAAACTAATAGAGTCGGTTTTTTATGATTCTTTATTAATATTTCATGTTAAAACCCATGAGTGGGTGAAAACGTAGTTATCACCCAATTCATTCCATCCACTGGTTGGTTTGAGCGGGTGAAAATGAATTACCTATGTAGGAATTAATAACAATTACGACTAATAGAGTACTTACCTAGTTTTTTATGATTCATTTATAAATATTTCATTATCATCATCATCTCAGTGGAAAGACTTCTACTGCTGGACATGCTCATTCGTGATTGATTAAATATAGGTAGGTAGGTACTACATCTTGCAACTTGGAACGGGCGGCGGCGGCGAGACAAAGAATAAGCGGGGCGGGTAGGGACGCGGGCAGGCGCGCGCGGCGCGC
The DNA here is from genome assembly GCA_944547425.1 of Eupithecia centaureata. Taxonomy (NCBI): domain Eukaryota; kingdom Metazoa; phylum Arthropoda; class Insecta; order Lepidoptera; family Geometridae; genus Eupithecia; species Eupithecia centaureata. The sequence goes on along the minus strand of OX155677.1, from coordinate 3,288,393 downwards.
GTAATAAACGAATGCTTAAAACCTATACATTATGCTGCATACTTGCTAGATCCAAAGGTGCAAGGATCCGAGCTCGACGAAAGGCAAGAAATGGACGCCATGGTGTGCATAGATGAAGGATGGATTTTGGAGCAAAAGATTTCTGTGGGCAAATATAAATGACGTAAGCCCAACAACGTGGTGGAAGGGGTTATGCGGATAAGCTGCAGTCCGAACTCTCAGCACCTTGCACTTCTGCTGCTGTAGAGCGTTCGTTCAGTACCTACTCAAAGCAACATTCATAGTCAAAAAAGGAACCGACTCACTACAGAAAGGGCCGCAAAACTAACATTTATTGCCTACAACTGGAATTTGTTGCACAATGATGTGGATGATGTACGCGATATGTTTGATGATTGCGTATCTGATTCCTTGCCAATATCCCAAGATCATAAACCACGCCGCCGCCGCCGCCACGCACTATCAGCTCCAAACCTACTCTACCTAATACGTCATCGAGTTTTTAGATTGCCATCCTGTTTCCGAATCAAGTGATGAAGATGATTAAGATTATGTGGTAGAATATCATAATACCTGTTAAGAATAATTTGAGATTTTTTAAAAATAAATACCTGATTTTGATTTCTTCTTTTTTATATTTTTTAACTACTTAATAGAACGCTATAATCCATTAGATAAATTAATTTTATTATGTAATGTAGGTACATAATGAATTTATTACAACACCCATTTTCACCCGGCAGAACAGGTGAAAATGGGTTAAAATCGGGTTAAAACCCAAATCACCCAGTTAAAACCCAAGTGGGTGGAATGGGTTTTTACCCATTACCCATCTCTGTTTGTAGTATTGAAAATAATATTTTTATGAAATATACAGGGTGTAATCGTTAAGTGTGCACAGGCAATTATTCCGTAACTATTGCAGATATCAAAAAACTTTAAACTGATATCGAAAGTACTTTACCTAATGAGTAAAATGACATTAATAACTTTTTAAAAATAAAACGAGAAATATCCAAAAAAATACATTAATCACTCCCATACATTTAGTATGAGATAGTAGAAAGGTTTTAGTTTCCTTATTTTAAGTGGAATAGTACCTAGTCATTTTACCCTTGTCATTTTATAATTATGTACGATATGAAGGTATTAATGAATTTCAAGTAGATACACGTGTAGATTAATTATCTTACCACTTCAAATTTATAAAAACCTTGTTCAATATTGTATTGATTTGAACTAGCTGAAAAGCAACATACTAAATAAAAACAAAAAGAAAGATACTCTTTGGTGTTCGTTCTAAATTCAAATTCTTTATCGCGGGTTCTCGTTCCCGCCAATTTATTGTATTTTTCAATTTGCGTTAATAATCGTGATTGTTGCATTTATTGATTGAAAAATGGCATATTCCAATACAGAAAAGAGGGACATGTTAAAAATGTCATTTTACTCATTAGGTAAAGTACTTTCGATATCAGTTTAAAGTTTTTTGATATCTGCAATAGTTACGGAATAATCGCATGTGCACACTTAACGATTACACCCTGTATAGAAGCTTAGACCTACTCTTTGAAAGATTAAACATAACAAATAATTATATTTATGTATAGTTTTTCTCTTTTTCTAGTAACAATAATGTATTGTTGTATATCACTCGCTATTAAGGAACCAATTGAGTTTGATATAAGTTTTCGTAAATATATTGAAATAATAGGGTAAGTGGGGGCAGCCTCATACAGTTTCTCTATTTTGTTTTATAATTCTCATCTTCTGTCATTTGTCTCTTTCTTTGAATTTATATTTCTTACCTATTCGCACAATTAGCTTCAACACACCCTCTATTTCTGCTTAGGGCTCAAACACAAAACTGCGAGCTCGCATCGCATCGCAAATATCTGCGAGCTCGCACGATAACGTCCGATCTCATTTGCATCGCGCATTCCTGTCATATTACGTCATACTTGGTGACCCCCCTTTTAGTCCGCTCTGAGACAACTTTAGCGAAAGATGCGCGGCGCCTGAGCCGCCTTCATTGTGTTGTAAAAAAAAAACTGCTTCAGTTCTCAACTCATAGTAATTCGAGTAAAATAGTTCCCTTCAGTGTTCATAATCGTATTAAATAGATGAATCCAGAATCTTCTTTTTCTTTTATATCTATTTAACATAACAGCAGTGCAATTGGACCGATTTATGCAAAAATGATCCAACCCACAACCTAGTCAATTTCGAGTTTTTTTTAACCTATGTAATCAGTATAAGGTATATTTTAACATATCAAAGACTCACACCTCTATGTTCACAAATGTGGAAAATCCATATGATCCAACCCACAACTGTCATGTCGAAGACCATTTTTTAAAATGTATAAGTGTTTCATGCCACTTGAATCATTTTTGTGTTGCTTTGGTTACCCTAACATATAACCGTTCTATTTTGCTACAGTGATTCAAACTATAATATTAAGCTGGTCCATCAGTTCAAAGAGCTCAGAAAGCTATAGAAAGAGCTATGCTCGGAGTTTCTCTGAAGGATAGGATTCGTAAAGAATACATCCGAAAGAGAACCAAAGTTATCGACATAGCTCAAATAATTAGCAAGCTGAAGTGGTGGCAGTGGGCCGGCTATATCTCGCGAAGAACCGACAACTGTTGGGGTAAACGTGTTCTTGAGTGGAGACCGAGACTTGGCAAACGTAGTATAGGACGCCCTCCGGCCAGGTGGGATGACGATCTGCGAAAGACTGCTGGCAGATGCTGGATGCGTCAAGCTGAAGACAGGGAGCTATGGCGCTCATTAAGGGAGGCCTATGTCCAGCAGTGGACTAATATAGGTTGATTATGATGATAATGATATAAAACAAGTTAAGCTTTGACAAGTTAATATTTGAAATTGCTATTCCATCTAAGTACGTAAACGAAATAAACCATAAAGTTCAAAACACACAGAAGCCGGAGGCGTGACGGAGGCGAAGGCGTGCCGGTTTTTCCTATGGCACCGCGTTCGCCACGGCCTGCGGTGTGTGTGTAGGCTTTCATAGGATTCCATAGAATACAACTCGCACGCCTTCGCCTCCGCCACGCCTCCGGCTTCTGTGTGTTTCGTACTTTAACGAAAAATAAATAAATAAAATAAAATAAGTACAGGGCCAGCAGATCTAATATTAGATACCAGATGATTGCATTGATTAATTTAGAAGAGAAACCGAAGGGAAGCTGCAATAATAGACGATGTAGATGGTTTATGTGATGAACCTTATTCTGATTTGGACGAGGAGTAGGGCCAATTTTGTTTGTTTTGTCTTTTAAAACACAAAAATAATTACTAATTTTTATCACACTTTGAATCATTTTTGCATTTGAATTTTTGCACCCTACATAGCTCTTTCCATACGAAATTAATTTTGTAATAATGATCCAGGCGCAAGTTTTCCCAATTATCTACTAAACTATTACAATTTATTCTTTATATTATTTTTAGCAAAAAAGTTGAGTTTACATAGCATTAAATTAAAATAACAACATTTTGTATTACAAAGCTAGAGAAATACCGTAACAAACCTAAATATCGATTATCTCGAAATGAGGTTTGTGTGGGTTGGATCATTTTTGCTTAAATCGGTTCAATTATCTTTTTGGGATCCATCTTACGCTTCCTAAAAACACGTCCAATACGGCTGACTAAACTTGAAGGTATGGTTACCCTACAAAACGGTTCGCCGCACAAATTCGCATCGCAGAAATTCGCAAATCAAGTTCGTGTGACTTCGCATCACATCGCATCGCATCGCACCAAATCGCAGTTTTGTGTGGGAGCCCTTAGTTCTTGCTAGTTGAATTACTGACATTCATTTGACAAGGTTAAATAGTAAATGCCTAAATATAACTGTTCTACTACTGGGTATATTAACATAGTCTGGTAGGTAGCCATAGCTACAAACAGGAGGGGTTGTTTGCATCCTAGTAACAAGTTTACACTGCAATGCCTTCGTTAGTGCCATCGTATTGTCTCTTAGTAGTTATGCATTATCTATGTCACTGCTGTATCAACTAGGTACAGTTGCCGACAATATTCATCACAACAGTTAGGATTATGCATGTTTTAAATATTATAGTCCAGTCAGGGATTGTACGTGTTCGAAAGCGGAATGTTTGATTTTGGAACATTGGTGATGTCACAATGAAGGTGCTGTGTTTTTTTAGTCGGGGTTCTGTATCAAAGGGTAAAACGGGATTTAATTACTAAGACTCCACTGTCCGTCCGTATGTCAATATCAGAAACGTGATATATTACGAACGACGAATGACGAATAAACTAGTAAAGCAACATAATAACAGATTTCTTACTCAATAAAAAAAAAGGGTAATCTAAATCACAAATTTGAACTCTTCAGTTTTCAAATATATTGATACATGCACATTGCGCTGATAGTACCTACCTACTCGAGTGCATGTCAAAAGCATAATAATTTTGTTTAGCATGCAAATTTGAAGCGTAAATCAAACAAGCAGGGTGCTTTATGGAACAGCGTGCAATGTACAGTGTAGGTAATTGGATAGAATTGGATAAAATATTCGTCCGGGTTATTATTGAGTTAGACTAATGACTTAGTCCAAGATCGTATTTAAGTAAAATTATATAAAACATTGCTATGGCGCTCATTAGGGGAGGCCTATGTCCAGCAGTGGACTAATATGGGCTGATGATGATGATGATGATATAAAATAATAAACGAAACAAATAATAAGACGAAAGAAGCTCTTATAAATAATGTTTTTTTTTTGATGGTTGGAGTTGTAGTATTTTACGTATTTTAAATATTTTCATTTTCAATATTTTATAACCAACCGAAAATTTAGATAAATTTTGCCTTTAGATTTTTATTTTATTAATAAATTACTTAATACCTAGGTTATAAAAAAAAACACATAAGTATCATTTAAATACAGCATATCACTGACAGGTAAATAATACTTTACTGAGATAAACACTAAACAATACGAAATTAATTAGTTACTGTTTAGCCCCATTACGTACCTATCCACTTTCATCGCGGTGGAAAAATATGTTTTTCATTTAAAACCTTTTCATAAAAGGTTCAGTCGGTAGGTAACCTTAACTTAACGTTACCAAGAATATTTTTGTGTTGTTCCAATTACAAAATCTTTTACATTTTTGCTCTGCATAATTCTAAAGGTATAAGTAATATTTTTTACAAAAACTGAGTTGACTGGTTTCTACATTCCCGTTATTAAGAAAGAAAATTACAATCAAGGAATAGAAACAAATAAAAACTAGTATGCTTCCTCCAGACCAGACTACTTCCAACCGTCTGCAGTTAGCTCAATTGTTTTGTACCGAGGCTCTCCGAAGCATCTGGTCGATGCGACTCGTGACCCGAGAGCTGGTGAGTATCTAGTGCAGCGCATCAGCATTACCATACAGCATGGTAATGTGGCCAGCGTCTTAGGGACGCGACCACTGGTATTTATATGGATCAGTTGAGCTACTTATAGACTATTTGCAACCGTTTGCAGTTACCTCAATTGTTTCAATTGTACATGCCAGTAGGTAAGTTTTAATTTGTTTCTATTCCTTGATAGTAATTAAAAATTATTCATCAAACTCAGTTCACCTAGAAAAACAAGAAAAATATCAATCGAAATCAGAACCTTTTTTTGAAGCCGATTGGGTAAGGTAAGTTGACCTTAAGGTCTTTGGATCTTCTCTTTTTAGCCACTTGACCTTTATGTTCTAGATAAAAAGGGATAAAGTTGAGTTCACAAACGTAGTCGTAATTTATGAGAAGGTATCTATGCCTCGAAAAAATGAACGAAATGGAACACGTCCGATTTTTATTGTTATTTTAAATGGAGAGAATTGGAACTTCAAAGACATGTAGGGCATGTAGGCCGTTTTGTTCTGATAGATGTCGTAGGGCGTCGTTTGATATTCAAATTAGCTATGTAAGAAGTCAGTTGTGTGAATATATTGTTATTATACAGAATGATAAATAAACCTTTGGTGGAGACGGGTTAACAAAGAAAATTACAATCAAGGAATAGAAACAAATTTAAAGCAGTACAATTGAAACAATTGAGCTAACTACGACGGCAAGCAGTCTAGACTCTCAACACTGATCCTCATTAGGTCTATTTTGCTGTTTTTTCTTTTCCATATCAATCAATGGTGCAAACATTACTAACCAGTTACGCCTGCACCATTAATATGTAATTTATACGTAAGTCGAATTACATGTTTTGTTTAACTGACATAGGGTCAAAGTTAAGTAAAGTTTTTGTAAAACCATGTTTATCTTACTTCCACGCAATCCCTCACATTCGATTTCTGAAAATGCTCGATCAAATTCAATTTCTGATGTTCGTTCAGTGCATTTGTTCACTGCGTCTTCCAACGCCTTCGATACCCTCGTCAGAAACTATCACTTCACGGGTTTCTGCAGCCAATTACAAAGTGATTGACCACCCACCGGCTTCACCAGACCTTTACAGCTCGCTAGGGCAAGAAGGGTAGGCGTTCGCGTGGAAGGTAGTAGTAGACTGGTCCAACATATGTTGGACCTATTTGGTCCACTGCCTCGTTTGATAGGGCCTTTACTGGCTGTTAGGTTCGACAATTAAGTGTTTGATTAGAGGTATAGAATTCGATAGGGACAATCCAAAGATGTATTATAGAACGTAGTACTAGATCTTAGGGACAATCGGAGTTTAGCTTCAGCTGATAAAACTTATGCACGGTACTTAGGACTTTGATTTTTTGCCTCCTTAGAAATTTAGGTAGCTTTATCCTGCGCAAGCTTTCAAGCGGCAATGTGATTTTTTTTCATGAAATTGAAGGTTCTTCCAAAAGCAATAGTTATACATATATTGATTTAAGTATATCAGTCATCTAGGTCCCATATCAAACAATTAACAAACTCTGCTGACCTTGGGACTAGATGATGCTGTTTGGATTGTCCCGCATTATTAATTTATTATTTAGGTACTAACAGTGCCTCGCGGTTTCACCCGCGTAATTCACGTTCCCGTAGAAATTCCGGGATAAAATAGCCTATGTGTTATTCCAGATTATAATCTATCTCGGTGCCATCCATCCATCCATCCATACTTACTAACTACAACAATAAACAAACAACACAGAGGATTATCTTCTCCGGGTTGACTCGGTGCGGTGTATGCAGAATCCAGCTATGGACTGATATAGGTTGATGATGTTGCAAAATTCACTGTTTCGTTTAGCCAGAAAGGTTTGCTAAACACAACAATGAATTTTATGCTTTATTAATAGGAACGATTTGATGAGGATCAAAAAACTGCCTACTTTATATATGGACCAGGGCCCGAATTCCATTAAATTCAAAACAAAGGTCTCAATAGTGCCATTCAATCAAGATGATTAAATAGTACATTGTTACCCAAGGGTTAAAGTAACTTATTTAGCCCCGAGACGGGGTTTGGCGCCCGAGTGTAACGAGGGCGCCAATAGTTCGAGGGACTACATAAGTTACTTTCAACCGAGGTAAACACTGTGCTTTTCATTACAAATACAAGGAAATACAAAAGTCGCAGATCGCTGCATTTCTAGACCTCAATTCTATTTAGTACTTGCGAGCCTTCCTTGTGATACCATGCATTTCATAGTCAAGAGTAATGATAACTTCTTGGTTATGTATTCGGTCTCTTTGCTCAATGCAAGGCCTGTCTATAGAATCTGTGATTCACCGACAAGTAACTATTGATGGACAAATGTCAAAAAAAAAGAAAGGAATTACTTTGGTGGCAATATGACAGTGAAGATCTCTTGGATTTTCCAAATTATTATTCTGAGTTGAATCCAGTTTTATGGAGCTGATTATGAAGATGAGCCTGCTTTTCCTCTATTCGACATAAATAAAAACATGAGAAAACAAATTAATCAAATTGCCGGTATTTTTTTTTTTATTCATTAGTCCATCTAGAACAGGCGAAAGCCATAAAGCCGTACTGCCTTGTCTTTCTTATTTTTTGTTTTCAGTGAATTGACGCTAAGGTAATTTTTTTTAGCTTTAGCATTTATTCTGCCACTATCATGGTTCAATAGTAACGTTATAGCTGTCAGTTGAAAACGATTCTCCCTAGGGCGGAAAAGTATCACTTTCAACCCGCTCTTCAGGCATGTTTAAACCTACTTTCCGAGTATGAGTAACAGCCTGTCCAGATAGGGCGCTTTACGCGCGAGTGCCCTCGCGCGTTTCAATTTATATTGCGTCCAGATGCGGCGTTTTACGCGCGCCCCTACGCGCGATTTGTATGGGAGGGACCCAGGGACAGTTATAAACATGGAGCGAGACAAAGCAGTCGTGTTGTGGCTTGCATACCAAAATTGACAAAATGTGTCAAAATTATCAGTCTCCATTTTTGTTCCAAATACGTCCACTCGCGTTGGAATCGCGCGCACCACTGGACGCAGCAATGGCGCCCGAGTATCACGACTCGCGCGCAACACGCGCGAGTCGAGAGTCCAGCGCGTTGCTCGCGTTTTACGCGCGAGCAAGGAATCGCGCAGCAGCATCTGGACAGAATGTATAGCGCTCTAGTATCTGGAGAACGCGCGAGTGGTTACGCGCGAGGGCACTCGCGCGTAAAGCGCCCTATCTGGACAGGCTGTAATGAAAATGACGTTTGTGCATTTGGTATTCTACTATTTTTTGCGCTTGAAGAGACTTTCATAATTAGAATGTCAATTTGGTAGAAATAAACGTTATCGTCATAGCTATGAATGAATCTCTAAAAGTTTGTGGTAGTAGAATACCAAAAAGAGTCTAACACTGACATTTTGACACGATTCTATTTAAATGGTGAAGCTATTTATTTAGTGGAATTTGTGCCCAGGTTATAAGTATCAAAAACCTTCCCACCACCCACCACTGAAAACATCTTAGTGTTCGTTTTACAGATATTTATTTTACTCTGTCTTTGGTAGAAGTATCGAAGTATCGAGCTTTTGCTTTTAATGAATGTTTACAGTAAATAATTTGACTTCAAACGATATTGTGTTGGCTTCAATCTATTGTTACAGTTATTCATGGTTTCATTCCTTGTGGCACGATAAAGTTTCTAGTCATTGGCTTTACTTTCAGCTAAGTAAACACGCACTACGAAAACACCTCATAGTATAGATATATTCGGATAAAGCTTTATTTTGATGTGTAAACCTGATAGTCAGAAAACAAAGCAGCCATTTTCTAAGTAAAAAGGCCCAGAAGAGTAAGAAAGAACGTCTGTTGGTAAAATCCTAGAGATTCCTTTTCGCAGTGGTCTCTCACCTTTAAAAGCTTTTGAATTTGATTTGATGCTGTGCAGTGAAATAGGAAATCTTATAAAATCCTACGATTGATATCTTCGAAAAGCATTTTCAATTGTGCACAAAATTCAATATTGCTGTTTGAGACGTTTGACTTGGGAAAATAACAAGACTTCATCTTTGTATTATCGTCTGAGTAAATACGAACTTAAAGGGACAATAAGGAGGCAGATAATTTTTTCAAACTTTTTTTACATGTGAGTCGGATCTCTGGAACTTCAAGTCGGTTTTGAAAATGTTCACATGCCGCCGCCGTCTATAATTTTTCGGTCATTTTTTGTCCATCCTAAGGCTTCCTGGAAGAACTCTTAGCGATAAGGCTACTTAATGTACATTATATTATGTAAATTCTTGTATAAAATTTTAAGTATATTTGTTTTTGTTTATGTAGGTACCTAAGTAAATAAAATTATAAATAATGCCACACAGCATCATCTAGCCAAAAGCTAAGCAGAGCTGGTGTTGTAGATACTAGTTGACTGATTATACTTAGGATACATAGAAAACACCCAGAATCCTAGAACAAACATTTCGAGATCGTACAAAAAATTTTCACATCATCGGTTGTCACTACAGCGAAGTTATGAATCTTGAATAGAATTCATATGCATGTGAATTCCACCTTTATGGCACCCGAACCGCAATATTTAATAAATGTACTAAGTGTATGTATACGTATCTACCTACTTACACAGGTATATGTAGAAACTGCACCCCAGCTATGTAATGAAGTTATCTCCCTTCCTGTCTGTTTCGGAAACAATTAGGTATTATTATAGACCCTAATGGAGAATGCTACCCCTCGGCTGTCGGATTAAATACCTCATATCGTGATACTGTCGAGTCTTCGGCTAATTATAAATGTTTGATTTTCGATAATAAAAGTCGTTTTAGTTATCGATTGGTCATAAAATTGGTCAGTTGAGGGTAGTTTTAAACGTTGTTGTAAATAATTACTTTTGGATTCGATTCAAATGCTTTTCATAAGTGTTTCTTTATTAATTGAAAATAAGAAACACACATGAAAAACATGTTCGATTCGACTGTCATGATTCTTTATTTTGAAATAAATAAAGAAAATACATGAAAAAACACTTAAGTAATTATTAGCTTCTTCATACATTTTCTCGGGATCTGTCCAGTAGTTATCAGTTTTATCATTCTAAAATTAAAAATGGGAAAGATTTGATGGATCAATGGATAGATGATGATTTCTTCCCTTTTCACGCCAAAACTAATGATTGAATCGAGCTAAAATTTGAATACGTGTAGTATTGGGCCTGTAGTAAAACAGAAGCTACATTGCATAAACCGTAAAACAGTGGGACAATTGAAATTTGTTTTGTTTTTTTTTTCGTCAAAAAAATATCAAATAAATAGTTTATCTTATAATTTCCAGAAAACGGTAAGTACAGTGCGTCCCTAACCTTAGCTGGGAGCGTATTGAACCAATCAAGTTCTTTGAAAACTTCTAATCAAGCAGATGTAAATCACCTATCTAATACATTTCTATGTTCAGAGAGCTGCGATCTCACACTTCGATTCCACAAAAAGCTTCTTCACAGTGATTGGTTGCATTGTTACACAATCCAGTTCTAGGTATCCACAGTCAATGTTTACTTGTCTCCATCTGGACTATCCATGTATCACTAACAAGGCAATGCTAACACTGAATAATACATAGCAACTTGTCTGTTGCAGGTGATTGGTAATAGCAATGGGTTGTCGAAACAATGTGTGGATTATTAGGGGTTATTCCTGTTTGCACTCATTTTGTTTCAGGCTCCTTAGAGTTTTCATTTATGGCCTAAAAATATATTCTACGCTATTTCTTACTTATGTACTTATCTTTAACATCATCGTCAGCCTATATCAGTCCACTGCTAGACATAGGCCTCCCCTAATGAGTGTCATAGCGCCCGTCTTCAGCTTCAGTGTCTTCATCATCATCATCATCATCATCATCAGCCTATATTAGTCCACTGCTGGACATAGGCCTCCCCTAATGAGCGCCATAGCGCCCTGTCTTCAGCTTGACGCATCCAGCATCTGCCAGCAGTCCTTCGCAGATCGCCATCCCACCTGGCCGGAGGGCGTCTCAGTGTCTTAGTAGTATGAAAATGTTTAGTTTATTTTCTGTGATTATTCGTTGGTTTGTGACTGGCGCTCTACCATTACGCTACTACGCACGTAGTATTTTTACTAGTAAAAATCATAATAACAGAAGTTATAATAATGATTTATGTACAAGCTGTTGACTGTAAAGCAATCGTGACTTATTAAACAGTTCTGAAAATTAAGATAAAAAATTTGATGAGCTCTATGGAATAACGAGCTTATAATAACTTGAATTCTAACTTCTTCTACTAAGCCTTAATTTAGACCTTCACACTCTATTAAGATTGCTAAATATAACGATAAATACTTGAATGTAATTTTTTTATTTGAATATTGTCAATAAAGTAAATACAATAATTAATTACTTATACCTTCAATTTCGTCTCCTTAATTGAGCCCTTATGCGTTCAATAGACATTATTGACTGCTCCAAGGTCGTAAAAACCGGAACCCTATGGAACGGGTCAGATTCAGCCTAATTTGTCCCTGCACTCGATGTACGGGACATAATGATAGGTTGTGTCAGAGAGAGGAAAGGGTATTCAATGCATTGTACTCACAAAGGGGTGACTGACCGGGCCTATTATTACCTGTTCTCTTAGTACAAGTGTACACAGTTTGATTACGAAAACAGTTTTCGAGAGCTATACTTTAACTTCTATCTCGCTTACACGTGAAAAAAAGAAAAAGACAAATACAATTTTGGCTGAAAATAGCCTCCGTTGAATCTCTCAAAACCAATTGGAAAACTGAAAAGAGGTTTGTATGAGACAAAGTTTTAGTAGCCTACAAGCTTTCACGCGCACGTTGTTTCTATGGAAATGTTTCAAAGCTATTTCTATCCCATGGGAACTGATTTATGGGATGAAATGCCTATGTTTTATTCCAGGGCTAGAACTATGTCTAATCAAAATTACAGCCCGATAAGTTTAGTACTTTTTGCAAGAAAGAGTAACAAACATCCATACATACGAGTATACACTTTCGCGTGTATAATATTTACAAGGACATTATTTATTTTGTAATACCGTTCAAGGTATTTGTAAGGATTGGCAATTCCGTTGTCATATTATTTAGGCAGTTAAATATTCTTCTTAAAGCTTGCTAAATTAAGTCCAAGCTATAAAGATATAACAAGTACAAGTTACGTAAGTAGGTAATGAGAAAAGTATCGTCGATAAAGTAGGAAGAGCAAACGCGTGAAAATTGCCCGCCGTAATGACGGATCGCTTGTCGCAAAGTTTGAGGCGGATGATTGAGGGCGGGAGCGGATGTTATTATTTTTGTTCAACTATTGCAAAGGCACCGCAAAAATCACTAAACATAGACCATCGAAAAGCGTTTCTTGAAAGTGATTGTTGATTATTACCTCCTTATTCATTGTTAGTTTTTGTAATTTATCTAAGTATGTGTAATGTATTGTATTAAGTATATCAGTCATCTAGTACCCATAACACAAGCTCTGCTCAGCTTGGGGCTAGATGATGCTGTGTAGACTGTCCGGAATTATTTATTATTTATTTTATTATTTATTTATGTGTGGAAATAAATGTTTTCTATTCTATTAGCGATTTACTTTCTTAGCAGTGACTCTACATCTTGTATAGTTTCTTTAAAATAATTGTTATTCGTATTTCTAGCCTCTACATCTTATAGAGTGCTATTTATTTCCTACTAGCTGTAGCCACGGCTTTGGAGTCGTTACATTTTGTTGATCCTAGCTGTTTCTTTTTTTCTACTATTGGGAATTGGAATAATCCTACAAATAAAAGGGAACAAAAATCGGTTAAGCCGTTCTTGAGTGTAAATTGGTATAAATAACCCGACTTTGTTTATAAGACTAGCTGCGCCCTGCAGTTACACCTGTTTAAAAAATGATAAAAAGTAATGGAAAACTTAAGGTCTTTGCCTAAAACTAGATCTAGGTCAATTTAAACCCGAGCCGTTCAGAATTTTTGTCGTGAAGAGGTAACAAACATACGTAAATCCATCTATCCATCAATCCAAACTTTCATTTTTATAATATTAGTATAAAGTAATAAATTTCGTCATGATTTGTAGTAGATATAAAAGTTTTGATGTGATCAAAGAAAAGAGAGTCTCCAATTAAATAAAGACCTTCTAATTATTATTAGATTTCATCAAAGGAAGCAATCTTTTTTAAGACCACTTTAATAACAACGTTTTTAATTTAGTTCTCACTTATATTTATAAATAAATTTAAAATACTAAAATTTTGCAATAAAGTTCTTGATTTGATTTTAGCTACAAATTGCCAAAAACCAGGCGTTCCTACGTTTCGTGAAGATAGTTTGTGAAAAATATCTTCTTATCTGAGAACTAGATAAATTTATATCAGAAAACACAATAAATTTTAAAGTACTTGATCAATTTAAAATATATAGTGGAAGGAGCGGTGTTTGCGCTGTGAACAAGCGCCTCCCAATATCTTTGTTCAAACACGTCACAGAAAACATCTTGCTTCCTTCATGGACACTCGGGGAAAGCTGCGCAATGGCGTAACTTGCTGTGTCAATGGACACAAAGAAGATAATATATAATGTACCTATTTGTTAACTACAAAAATAGAAACAAATGAAGACAAAAAAATGAAGACACGCTAACTAAAGAAATACTCTCTTGTATTGTTTTTACTGACTGTACGTTAGTTAAATCTCATGGACCCATTGGGAGTTCATGTATGAACATTTCAAATTCTACTTTTAATTTTCATGGACCCGCTGGGAAATAGGAAACAATAGAATCATGGACCTCTGGGAATAAGCCACTAAAACTAGTAGGTATATACAATTGAAATTAAGCTAACTACAGGTGGCTGCGAACAATCTAGAGGGAGCTACCTCTAGACTGATCCGTATCAATACCAGTCGAAAGCAAAAAAATTGTGCGCAAAGTAAGAAAAAAACATTCTTGGAAGTCCCCAGTGCAAACGACTAGTCCCGCAATGAGCGCTATTACGCCCTTTCTTTAGCTTGCCAAGCTTGAATCGGATAACGTAGTGTAGAAAATAGGTTTAACTAAGAAAAAAACTGAAAAACACAAATTAAAAAGTAAAGTTGAATTGAGAAACTCTTTCATTTTTTAGGTCGGTAAAAATGAGATGAGTACTTGGGAATCACTGCTCAACTGTTCGCATATGATCAGATCATCACTAGACAAAAAAAATCCTCCAAAAAAGCTTCATCATGCTTAGAAGAACCAAATGGAAAATCAGAATGAAATTGAAAATCCCTAACGATAAACTTTATTTCCCCGATAGTCCTCACCATATTTCAACATCGCAGCGTCCCAGCAATTTAAATCTCTATCATCCCTATTTATAAAACTCGCTTTCCAACGTCACCATCTTTGAGATAGCAACCGGAAGTATGCGGAAGTAAGAAGCAAACAGCGGAAGCGAGCGATGGCGGTGAAAGATCGCGTTCCTGAAAAATGCTACTTTCTCCACGTCGCTTATTTTATTCAGTGTCTATTACGGAGCGTCAATGCGACGTAATGTAATGTAAAAAGAAACCTATCATGTCAATTACCCAATTTTTATTCATAGAATCATATAATTGAAATACATTCTAACTCAGTTTTATCGGAAATGAATAACTTTAATTATTTACAAACAAAATAGATAAGACAAGTAAAATTTTAGACAACACAGATTAGACAAGTAAAATTTTAACTATAAATAATTATCAAAATAATTAAAGATTTAATAATATAAACACGTAAGTTTAAATGTGTGGATATTTGTCACTCTTTCACGCAAAAACTACAGACGCAGTGCTAGCAAGGGAATAAAACAAACTACTTTTCATCCCATAAATCAGTTCCCAGATAATAGAAATAGCCTTGAAACATTTCCTTATAAACAAAACGTCCTAAGCCGCGGGCTAGCCTAGTTTATGATTACTTGTCATACTTTTTCAGACCCCACTATAAAATAGCTTTTGAATGTCGTGAGAGTCGACAAATGAACTTTAAAACAAAGATAGAAATGCGTTTTGTCTTTCTTTTGTGTATTTACCTCTACCATTGCGAAAACCAATTCTTCTGTATGGTATATATAATGCTATAATGATAAAAAATGCAGAAAAAAGCCCCAAGCTTAGCTGAGCTTGTGTTAGGATTGCTGATATACATAATAATATAGTATCATATACTAATATACTTCATTTTATAGATAGATATTTTTAATAATACCAAGAATGCATTAGATCAAAATACTACTACTAGAAATAGGAAATCGAACCCGCAACCTCTTGCGGTCGTCAAAGAGCCCTATCACACTACTACTCACATCACCTTTGTGTACTCTACTTATGGAAGCTAACCTACTTAGCTCTACCTACTCTGCACTGTAAACTACATTAGATTGACGTACAACGCCCTCGGAGTTTCATGCCATAATAGTTTGTTTACCTACATGAACAGTGGTTGCTGGCTGCTACAGCTTCGCCCGAAGCTTGCGGTAACTTGCTTTCAATGGAGCACTCCCATTCATGACTGATCATTATACCCTTTATCATTCGAAAGCTTGAGTGCCTACCACTCTATACATACAGCTGCACGACCACAAGACTATTTACAGATTATTTTCAATTGTACCTACTGATTTTCAATCTTGGCGTTGAGGATTTATTTCGAAATATACGATCTCTACATCAATGGGCTTTTTTGTGGTATTTTCATTATCATCCTTTTTAGACAATATTCGATGATCATAAAATATATTCCGATAACATTTCTTTGGTTGCATAACTCCTTGGTTTACAAAAAGTATCTAAGATTCTTTAACCTAAATAATAGTAAAGCTCACCTTATTTTCTTGTAGCTCAGTAGCCATTGCGCTTTTTGACAGGTGTAGTATAGTCGCAAAATCAAGTTCAATATGAATTTAACAGTCATTTTAAAGACAAATACTAAACTTCTAACGATTAGGTGCACCTATAGAATTTTCACGCTGTCTCGCAATTTCATCATCTGCCAAGATTCAAAGCATGTAGCATTACAATTTAATAATCATTTGGCACAAACATTGGGCGATTAGATCTGACAAAAATATCAGTTTCGCTGCCAACAGTATCGAATACACCATCCTTACTGCGAATTCCTTCTCATCTAATAAGTTTACCCCTACACCGTTTCTCCATTCGTTCGACGCGGCTACATAAAAGACTTTTTGAACGCGAAAACTGAAATTTGCTTAGTGTCTAATGTTATCACTTCAGTGGGAAAGGGAAACTAAAAGCAGTGATTTGAGAAATACGTTTGTTTACTAACAGACAGGCCAATCGGTTATAGTAATATTTTAAAATATTAAACCTAAGTATTATTGTTTCAATCTTTTTTGAGATTGTGATGGAACTAAATTAGTTTCTTTTAACCTGACCTTATTTAGCTTTATGTAATAATATAATAAGGTACCTACATAGTCTCGAAGACACTTTTTTAATTTACCTACGTAAATTAAAAAAGTGTTTTCTTTATTATACATGATTCTATTCATACAAAAAACTAGAAGTACTTTCCTATGGATAATTCACTTACCTACTATGTTCTTAAAAAAACAGATAAGAACTGCGTTCGCAGATTACTTTTTAGTACCTACAGTTAAATTAAATAAATAAATAAATAAATAATCTAACTAAAATTGTGGCTCACTTGGTATGCCAACGTTTCAGGCACGACGTGAATTGAAATACCTAAGCATGACTAAGATATTGATTAATTACATCGTCCACATTCAAAATCTTAGTCATGATTGCTTAGTTTATCAGAATTATATTATTTCAGGCCTCCTCAATATTCCCTCCTGTCATGAAATCAACATACACTGTTAATCTTTAATACTAATTTTCAGCCCTATACGTATAAGGCAGCGTGGCCGAGTGGTCTAAGGCGCTGGTTTTAGGCACCAGTCCGAAAGGGCGTGGGTTCGAATCCCACCGCTGTCAGATAATTTTTACTTTTTAATAATCTGCAATTTTCAACAATAACCATTTATACCACTCTATCCACGATACTTTAATTTTTTTTCAATTTGTTGCTATAATAAAAAAACGTTTCATTGCATAAAATTAAAGCATTTCACGCATGTCACAGCCACGGTCACAGCATAATCCGACAATTTCATCGGAATCGGAGGCGATCCAGTTATCGGACACAATCGAGAGGATCATTCCAATGATTCCTATGCAGATGGCGCTGGCATCGCTGACGTAACGAGAGCTGCATGATTGGATCCGTCAAATGATTGCAATACTGCAAAATTATTTTGGGAATTGGGATATAGGAAAATAATACTTACTTTTATTTTAACTAGCTAGTATTACTGTTAGTACTACGATTAGTAAACTTTGGTGTTCTTTTTCTTTGGCCACGTCTGTCACTTACCACCAGGTGAGATTGTGGGAAAACGAAGGCCTATTGTTGATAAAAAAAATATGACCGTTCCTTCGCAAGCATTGTTTCTGAAACGTTTTTAGGCTGTTTCTATCCCTTTGGAACTGATCTATGGGTTGAAAAGAAGCCTATATCATAAGAATCAGTAATATTTATTCTTATGACTATATTTTATTCCAGGGCAAGAACTACATCTATTCAAAATTTGAGCCCATTCCGGTCATTACTTTTCGCGAGTAGTGTAAAACACTCATAAATCTTTACGCGTTTTTAACATTAGCCATTCTAACTATGTATTAGGCTAGTATAATATTATTAGCGTCAGCTAGCATCCGTAAGGATAATAGGATAATTAACTACTATAGGCAGGTATCAAGTTTCTTTATATTTTATAGTAAACTAGCGACCCGCCCCGGCTTCGCACGGTTATATTATACGTATAAACCTTCCTCTTGAATCACTATATCTATTAAAAAAACCGCATCAAAATCCGTTGCGTAGTTTTAAAGATTTAAGCGTTCAAAGGGACACGATGACATAGGGACAGAGAAAGTGACTTTATTTTATACTATGTAGTGATGTTACCACTGGTCTACTATGTATCCTTGGACTCCCCAATGGTAATGACTACTGACCTACAGAAAACTTGTAAGTATTCCTATTAATGTTATTTTTTTCAGTAGAAATACAGAACATATTTTTGATTTGTAGAAGAAATAAACACATAGGTACATTTATCACCGCACATATAAATTTATGCGCAAAGCTTTAGTAAGTCAATAAAAAGAAGGGTTTACCACAAACTTTGCCCACAAATAAACCAATTGACAAATACGGATGAGTTGTTTTTTTGGGATCCTTCACAGTCGTTGGAATCGCGAAAGTATTCTTGTTTACAATGCCAAGAGAACTTTCTTGCTTTTGGTCTAAGTTGAAAGAAATAGCGGCAGTCAGAACCTAATTTTGTCTACTTCTAGGTTCATAAGCGGTCCAAAAACGTCTAAAGGTAGCCTTCCGTTCCTAGCGACCGCGACGCGCGACCGCGACGCGCGACCGAATTTGGGTCGCGCGACCCACTGCTTTGTATGAATTTGTATGGAGCACTAAACACAAGGCGCGACCGCGGTCGCGCGACCGGTGGGCGTGGCCAGCGACCCTAGGGTCGCAGCAACCGAGGCAGTGCCGTCGCGCGACGCAGGCGTAGAGCACTGTGTCTGTGTAAATGGCGTCGTTTCACGAGGACGAGAAATGAATCGAATTAGCAAATAAAAACCCTCCCATACCTCTATATGATGTAAGGCTTCAGTCATCTATCTATACTTACTCGTATAATAAAACTGTAACAGGTCCAATTCTGTACATTGAAGATATTTTGAAAATTTTTTTTGGAGGGCACTCTGTTGTCTTTACTCAAGCCGAAACTGTAATTTTTTTCATTCATGTCTGTCTGTCTGTCTGTCTGTATCGTAAACGCGCATCACGCCGAAACTGATGGATTTAAATGAAACTCGGCATGATTATAGCTCATACTACGAGGAAGGACATAGGATACTTTTTATCCCAGAATGCAGTAAGGTTCTCATGGGAGAGGGTATGAAAGTAAAATTCCTTTACCGCGCATCACGCCGAAACTGCTGAATGAGTTGGAATGAAACTCGGGACGATTTGAGTTCATACTACAAGGAAGGACATGGGATACTTTTTATCCCGGAATTCGGTAAGGTTCCCCTGGGAGAGAGGGTGAAAGAAAAATTCTTTAACCACGCATCACGACGGAAGTGAATGAATTCGAATGGAACTCGGGACGATTGGACATGGGATACATTTTGTCCCGGAATTCAGTTTTGAACTGATATACGCGAAAGTTTGAAAGTATGAATGGATAGATGGATGGATAGATTGATAGATGGATGGATGTTTGTTACTCTTTCACGCAAAAACTGCTCAACG
This sequence comes from Eupithecia centaureata, assembly GCA_944547425.1. NCBI lineage: Eukaryota > Metazoa > Arthropoda > Insecta > Lepidoptera > Geometridae > Eupithecia > Eupithecia centaureata. The sequence goes on along the minus strand of OX155677.1, from coordinate 3,268,548 downwards.
GATCTGGATGAATTTTGGCACAGAGATAGATCATAAGCTGGAATAACACATAAGCTTTATTTTATCCCGAAAATCCCACGGGAAAAGGAATTACGCAAGTAAAATCGCGAGTACTCGAAATACTAATCAAGCGCAGACGAAGTCGCGGGCACCAGCTAGTATAGAGATAATATTGTGAGGGAGAATATTTGGGAAGGAATTGCCAAGTTATTGAATAAACCAAGTAAGTAATGGTGTATTTTAATTTCAACAATTTTTTAATTAAGGTAGGTAAAGATTATTTAACTATATTTAGATGACATAGCTCACTATGTCATCTAAAGTCATTTAAAGATAAGATTTATTTTAAATTTTCGAATATTTATTTATTCTATACTAGGAACGAAATTTTAATGGAAGAAAGATAAGGATAGGCTCTAGCAAATAGGTTTTTCCAATGATACTATAATTAAATGAGAAAAATTAAGGCAATTGTCGTAATTTCGATTTAGTAAGGAAATCTCTTATTAAGCTTTTATTTTGAATTTTTGTATTTTGATACACCAATACAATACAAAAAATGTAAGGGGAATTTAAATATTTCCGATTATATTTATCTAAGACAATTATCAACATATATTTATCTTGATAATATCAAAGATAATTTTTTTACACCCTGTATAATAATATATTTTTTTAGTTTGGTCCTTCATTTTTGTTACAACCTGTACAGGCGACCATGGTCGCGCGGTCGCGGTCGCGCGTCGCGGTCGCTAGGAACGGAAGGCTACCTGCGACCGCGACGCGCGACCGCGACCGCGCGACCGTGCGACCATGGTCGCCTGTACAGGGTGTAACAAAAATGAAGGACCAAACTTAAAAAATATGTTATACAGGGTGTAAAAAGACTACTATCGAAAAATGAAGGGTAGCAATCAGACTATTATTCTGAACATATTTATCGAAAAAAAATTAACCTTTCTTGAAATTTTTATTTTTTTATCTAGTTACACACCCATAGTTCAACACTAGGAAAACATATCAACTCGAATAAATCATTTTTAAAAGCAAAAATAAATAAATTACAAAAACAAAGCCTTGTATTACAAGTACAATGCAAAGTGATCACAGTGATCGGATATTCGGGCGCTTATTTACCTAAAGTTGGTAAAAAGACACAACATGGAGCAGTTACAACCATCTCTTCCGGGAATCGAGCCTCCGGGAACGAGTTCCCGGAAATTCTGGAATTTTCTAGAATGTTGATGTATTTTCGCTGGCATCGTATTGATAGACGAATTATAAGAAACTTTTATTCATATGCGTTTTTCACTAAAATCAATATTTCCGGAGAAAAAAGTTTTTATTTAAATGATTTCGATCAAATTTTCTCAAATGCATGATAATGTTTTGTTTTGCCGTAAATAATCTTATGCCTAGACGAAATGAAATGATAATATGAAATTGTTTTATCACCACATTATGGACTTTTAAAACGACCCTTGATAATTACGGAAAATATGGAACAAAATAAGTTTGGTGTTATCTCAGAATTTTTTTTTATAATATTTTTTAAAATAATAACTATTTCTATTATTCGTACGCAATTATCAAATAAATGATAAATGCGTATCAAGAAAAGTGTTTTATATTTCATCTAGAAAACGGATTTGGGCAAAAATTTAAATTTCTCCTAGAATATTGAGTTTAGTAAAAAAAACGTCGGAATAAAAGTGTCTTATAATTCGTCTTTATGTAAGATTCCGGTGAAAAGAAACCAACATTGTAGAAAATTCCGAATCCCGGGAATTCCAGAGAAAGAGGTGGTTTCAACAACTCCATGTCATGTTTCCTCGCCAACTTTAGGTATATAAGCGCCCGAATATCCAATCAACTTCAACTCACTCAGCTGTTTAAGGTCACGTGCACTAACACGAGAGCGATATACGCAACATATATAATTTCCAAACATAGTATTAATCAATGATTAATTTAAAAATCAGCATATAATTTAGAAAAATTATATGCTTATTAAGTATGTTGTTATCTATGCCTCCGAAAAAAGGGTTTTTATTGACTAATTCTATTAATATCATGTCCTCGTGTGATGAAAACGACGCCATTTTGAAAGGCTTCTCGCCTGCGTCGCGCGGCGCCACTGCCTCCGACGCGACCGGGTCGCTGCGACCCTTGGGTCGCTGGCAACGCCCACCGGTCGCGCGACCGCGGTCGCGCCTTGTGTTTAGTGCTCCATACAAATTCATACAAAGCAGTGGGTCGCGCGACCAGATTTCGGTCGCGCGTCGCGGTCGCGGTCGCGCGGTCGCGGTCGCGCGTCGCGGTCGCGCGTCGCGGTCGCTAGGAACGGAAGGCTACCGCGACCGGTTTTGTATGAATTCATATGGAGCCACACCCACCGGTCGCGCGACCCGGTCGCGGTCGCGCGTCGCGGTCGCGCGTCGCGGTCGCTAGGAACGGAAGGCTACCTTAAGAGACCTTGATGTGCAATAGTTGTGAATTGTAACTACTTATTCATTCGCAATTTTTTTTTTTCATTCATAATTTTTATACATTCCAAAATTATAAAAAAATCATCATTGGGATCTCAATAAATAAGTGCCAGTCGAAATATGTGTGCCTGAAATTGTTCTTTCATTTGGACTTGTTGTGACAACAACAAAGTTCAGAATCATCATCATCATCATCCCATATTAGTAAGTTTAGAATACCGCCCCAAAAACCTTCAAACTCCGATGACTTGGACTCAACTCTCTCCGACGTCTCACCCTCGCTCGGCTCACAAAAGACGACATTCACAAACCACGTCTGGGTACTTCGTAAGACCAATATTTTCTTCCTAAAGGGGATGGTACGTCTATAAATTTCTACCCTATTGATAGTTAGTAGCACATTAGTTCTCCCTTTGTACTTTCCCGGCTATTCAGTTGAAAAGTGGCATGGCCTGTCTGCTACGCTTTTATTGCGATGATCATCTTTTATAAGACGGTTTTGCAATTATTTTTCCGTGTAAATTTATAACTACATATCTACAAGAAATTCTTACAAATATTTCTGCATGACTAGTACAGACCATTCACAGTTATTCGTCATTTATATATGTATTAATCTAGTTTTCGTTGTATAAAACTATGACATAATAATAAGACAGGCAAAATAACTGTAAAAAACTGAAGAGCAAATTTTTAATCACCTTTTTTCTTCTCTTGTCGTTATTTTGATAATTATATATGTTTTAAAATTTATTTTCTCTAAGGCCTTATTTTTTAAGCGTAAAGACATAAAGTTATTGATTTCTGAAGTAAATCAGTACCTATTTTTATAATTTAAAGAGGCTACCTTAAGAAATTTTAAAAAAAGGAAGTACGTATCAAAAGGCACCATCATAATTCATTTATTTACCTGACTTATTGTTAAATAGTTACCTACTGCATAGCCCAATTTTTTTAAAAGTTTTTAAAAAAGTGTGACGTCGTTTTAAAAATAAAAGTTAGGCACAAACCAGATGGGTGCAAATTGCGAAATTCTTTTTTCTCGCGTTCAGAGTCGGACAGCGAAATTGTTCATTTCTCCGTATTCACACATTTCAGCGGGTCAGCTTTGCTTCGTTGACGTTGCTGCTTCTGGATACTAAAATGCACTTTATGTTACTCTATTCTTTATGTTACTATATCCTATATCCCGAATACCGACAACTGTTGGGTTAAATGATTGGGTTTTATTTCTTGAGTGGAGACTCCCTATGTTCCAGGTCCAATTGTAGTAAAAGACGCCCTGTGGCTAGGTAGAAAGACGATTCGCTAATACCGCAGGCTGATCCTAAATGCTTCAAGTTTAAGAGGACTATGCTAAGAGACCTACTTGTTCAGCAGTGAACATACTAGATACGTACACTTGACTATTTGTTGTGGATGTAATAAACATTTTCTCTTTAGTAAACTAGTTTCTCATGTTTGTCGATCGTTTTGAGATATGTATATTCAGGAAAATACAACAGTCGGTGAAAAATTGGTCTCAATAAATCGTAGTAATTGCTGATAATATTTCATTTCTTTTTTCTTCTGAAAAAGTTTTATTACAGATATACGAAGATATACAAAATAGGAAATTATGTTTTTGTGGGATTGGTGCCAGTAACTTTTACTGTGACCAGTATCTACTCCACAGAGTTCGTTAAAAAGGTAGATTTGCACAATTGTGACATAGTATGGGAATATGAGAAATATAAATACACAAAAGCCTAAACCAAACCATTAAAAATCTAGAGTCCAGAGGATTTATGGTTCCACCCGAATCTAAAACACACTTTTTGCCCCTTACGTCCAGGCCTATACCCACCGTGGATACTCCATACCCACCATAGACGATCCTATAGAGTTTAACCACCATGGAGGGTCAGGCAGCACTGGTAGATATTATTCACATCTGGTGCAGTGTTTGTCTACTGCCGCTGACTTCGATAGAGACTGCACTGTTTGTGCTCCTTTGAGGGTATTTACTTGGTAGTACAATTAGGACTCGGACAACGGGAGACGCTATCTTAAACTGAATTAAACTGAATTTGTAGCTAGGTAAGATATACTCCAGTATTTAGAATGAACAAAGTTTATTTAGCATAATATGCAAGTACCAGTAGCAGTAGAAATACTATCGAGAGCAATAATAGCTAAGCCCTAGAAGATACTCTATTTAAAAATTTTCCTTGCCGTTTAAGAAATCACCTAAGGGCCTATCAAGCCCATAGAGCCATGAATGAGGCTTTAAAAGCAATGATTTCAGTGTATTTTTCAAGCTCTGTTTATTGTTGTTCGATTGCCCCAGTTTAAAACTATTCTATATCAAAAGGTTATCAACATTTTTGCTGGCAACAGTTGCAACTATGTACCAAGGTACATAGTAGATGGACACTTTTAAACCTATACAGTACAGTGTCGGCCTACCGTATGTGGCAATACAGATCCTATAAACATTAAATAACATCGATTACCATACTTTAAGCTACAAGCATTTATAATCACTACATAGTATAAAATAAAGTCGCTTTTTCTGTCCCTATGTCATGGTGTCCCTTTGAACGCTTAAATCTTAAAAACTACGCGACAGACTTTGATGCGGTTTTTTTTAATAGATAGAGTGATTCAAGAGGAAGGTTTATACATATAATAAAACCGTGCAAAGCCGGGGCGGGTCGCTAGTTATATTATAAAGTTAGTCTGCGAAAGTAATTCTGTTTGTCTGTAATCTTTTCACGACAAAGTGAAATTTGTCTGAGCGATAAACTTTATCAAGTGGACGGCGTTAGGTACTTTTAAACGTGCGAAGCCGCGGACAGAAGCTAGTTATTTATAAATACCGTATTATAATCCTTTTAGCAAGCAATAAAATCTGCATAAACAAGTCCCTCGGATGCCATCCGCATTGATAATGCACAAACCTCTACGGTTACCGGTCGTGACACACCGCACGCCGCAACCATTGTAGATATAGTCAGATTTAGTATCGCAGTCCCAACGTTACTGAAAACATCTGTTTATTTATTTATTGATCACCAATATAGTGTATATTTAAACTAGCTTAGAGTTGGATTATTTGAAATCATGTCTGTGATCATGTCTAGTGTCATAGTAATTATTCAAGAAAGCATGCGAAAACCAAATCATGACCAAGTAACATATTTTATGTGTGAACAAGAGTACACATTCAAGAAAGAATCAAGAATGCATGCGAAAACCAAATCATGAGCAAGTAACATATTTTATGTGTGAACAAGAGTACACATTCAAGAAAGCATCAAGAATGCATGCGAGAACCAAATCATGAGCAAGTAACATATTTTATGTGTAACCAAGAGTACACATTCAAGAAAGCATCAAGAATGCATGCGAGAACCAAATCATGAGCAAGTAACATATTTTATGTGTAACCAAGAGTCATACATTCGAATGCTTTTGAAAAGTCGTAGAAACAAAAATATGGGATACCATACACTGATTCTACGACTCAGGTTAAACTAAATGCAAGGCATCAAATAAGCAATATATTTTTAATTTTAATATTTATTAAGTGTAGTGTGTTTGTAGATAAAACTTTGCATTCCCAATTGCTATAAATTATATTTATTATAATCTATTATAAAAAAACTGCATCGACATAAGGATATAGGGACATAGGGAAAGAGAAAGCGACTTTGTTTTGTACTATGTAGTGATGTTGTATTAGACTTAATGCAATCCAAGTGTACTTTTTGGAGATGCGTGATATAAATTTTGATTATTGTATCTTTTTATTGCATTCGAAATTAAAAATGATAAATTTTACGTATAGGGCTGAAATTAATACAACGAAAAACCATTGCTGAGTTGGTACTGTTTCAATAGTTTACGATGTCACCAGGCTTTTACTACGCGGTTTGGCTCCGAAAATTCTGAACAATTCAATTTTACCAGCCGCTTAAAACTTTAAAAGCTTTTATTACCAACATAACTTATCAAAATTGGCGGAAAAATTGTGAAATTCACGCGAGAGCTTAACTGCACATTGGACTATACAAAGTGAAATTGAATCAATAAATACGGGTCCTATCTTTTAGTCTAAAATTGCCCTTTATGAATGTGAATGTATTTGGCAAAACATATTACTCTGTTTTGACGAGCAAACATAATCATAGGCTCAAATGCAATAGCAAATGGCTTAGTGTATAGGTATTGAGAAAAATTCTGTTTAATGCCAAAAACAATAGAAACATTAGATACTAGGTAGGTTATAATATAAGTACCCACTGTTCAATTTATTTCTATTCGTTTTCATGAAGGAAATTGTTGCCGAAAACGTATTTTAAATGAAGGTCTATTTATGAATAACGTCAATAATTTTCCTTCATTACGATTCCGTAAACACCGAAAGTTAAAAAAACATGCAATTCAAACAGCTAAAAAATTAGCTTCATCAAACGTATGGTTTGTAAACACGCCGATAAAGTGATTTCCTGCCAAAATCACTTTGTAAGTTGAAAGAAAATAAATTACATCTCCTAAACGTTTTTCGTCTTGAGGTAACATTTTAAATCGTCAAAGAATTTAGAGACCTTTGGGGTTCTTACAGTTCTTTGATGTTGGTAAGGGTCTTGTTTGTATTCATTCATAAATAGAAACGTACGAAGACAAGTATGTTTATTGATAAACAACATTATTTAACTATACCTACCTAATATATTTTCGTATAACACGAGATTTTTTGAAGCGTGTTTTTTATACAAGGAAAGGAAAAAAAGCTGCAATGAGAGGCTAGGCATCCTGATAAAAAAATCGTTAGTACATTATAAATATAAGTACGTTTGTATTTAAATTAAAGATCTTATTGCTTATGTGCAACATCTTTGATATACATGCTGTTCGGTTCTGTCGTAATAAAAATTATCTGAAAATCCTATATTAAATAAAGAGCATTGAAATGACGATAATACCAACCACGGCAAAGTTTAATGAAATAAGCTTTCTTTGTGAGCTTAAATTCAAAGACTTTCAGTTTATTATACCGGGGTATGAAACTAGCCGGTGCCTGCTAAGCTGGTGAAACTGAGTGGTGTTTGTGATAAACTTAAGGCTCATTTACATGATACCATTTTCTTGTATATTCAAGAGCAATAATTGAATGCAATTAATTGAAAGCAATAATTGACTTTTGATTGTTTAGATAATTGTTTATATTATTATACAATTAATTGTTTAGACCATGCAAGTCATTTATTGCTTCAATTTAATTATATGCAACAGGCAAGAAAATAGTATCATGTAAATGAGGCTTTATATCTGACAGGATTCTTGGTTACATAACAAGATTTTATTTAGTTTCATCCATTTATAAAACTTTGAGCCATAAGAGCGCTCGTGTTTACGTTTTCCTATAGGATTTTGAAACCTTTATGATAATTTTGTTATTATTTCTTGTTAAAATAAGTTACTTATAATAAAGAGTGACCTAAATCAATCAACAAAGAAGTGTGTTATTTGTTTATTGATGAAACTTATAATAACAAATAGTTAGAACTAGTATTTACAACTGAAACAGTTGAGCTAAATGCAAACTGTTTCAAACATAGCTAGAGGAAGCTCAACTGATACGTATTAATACCTACAAGTCGAAAGTACAACGCAACTTTGAGGCTCAACTGATCAGTAAATAAAATAAATAAAAAATGCTGGACAATCCACACAGCACCATCTAGCCCCAAAGTTAGCTACTCAAAGCTTGTGTTATGGGTACTACTAGATTACTGGTATACATTATAACATACTTACATAGATAGATATTTTTAGTATACATAGAAAACACCCAGACCAACGGAACAAATTTCTGCAGATCGTACACAAATGTATTTCGAGGCGGGTATCGAACCCTATAGTATCGTAACCTCTTGCGTCGCAGGACTCTCGCCCGCTGCACCACTGAGGTCGTCAAATGTGAAGCCGTGCCGATGTGTTGTTTAAACAAAAAGAAAATTACAACTACATAGTATCTAACTATGATCAATTTCCTAAAAATCTAAGCCTTCATCAGAAGGCAGAGTGGTCAGGATGCTGGGAGCATTCTGCCAGCACATCAGGTTACTTGCAGCATTCTGCCATTCTGCAAAGTTGCATGGCAATAGAAGAACGTATTCCGATCATCTGTAACTCTAGAGAATAGGTAAGTAAATTTAACATTGAAATCAAAACCAGTCTTTGCGTTCCCAAGACGCCTGGCTGCATTGTCCCGCAGTATGGCAATGCTGATGCGCTACACCAGATAATCACGAGCTCTCGTTTTCTTCTTCTGAAGGCATGTTAGTAAATAAATAAATAAATATTTTTTTAGCGTGGACTGGTGCTCTGCTTATGAGTTTCGCATGTCTGTTAGTCTCGCGTCTGTTTTCCAAGTATGTTCGACGAACTTGCCGACAGTTTCCGGTTTCCGATTGAGTTGAAAATTAGGATAAAAATGCCTGTGCAATATTTTGAGAACTATATAGCTGATCTGATAATGGAAGGTAGATATGGGAACTCTATAATAAAAAGAGGTGATTCTATCTAGTTTGGATTTCTAGATACTTCTATACTTGTTATAAAATGTCGTACTTCTTTTAAAATCGTGTTTTGGTAACATTACTATTTAAAGTTGTAGGTATATTGTTTAAAAACATAAAAAATATAGGTATTTGTTAAGTAATAGATAGGTAGCAAAAGTGTCATTAATGTTAATCGAGCACCCTTGCTTGCTTGTTTGTATTAAGTTTTAGCAACCATAAAAACATAAATTAATGAATGTTTTAATTATTTATTTATTTTTATTAAAGGTCTTGTCCTCTTATCTAGTGTGTTCAGACTTTGTGACTTCGAATTAGGTATAAGGAAACTCGAGCATCTGAAGGGTTTTTTAAATTTTCCGAAGTTAGGTTTTATATAGTCAGCAACTCGCTTTCGTTTTTAATTTAGAGCACATCACTTTGATACAAAATGTTTATGAGCAACTGGATTTTTGCTCATAATATTTCCTATTTAGAGTAAAATACTAATCCTAAGTCTTAAGTATCTTACCTACTTTAAGAAGTTTAAAGCAGGCAATTCGTAGTTTTTACTGGGTTTGTTTCTAATTGAATAAAAATCCTAAGGGGATAAGTGACTTATTTTTTTTTAGTGACGCTATATCATTCGTAAGACCAATAAATAAGGTCTAACCAAAGTTAGCAATAGTTTGGTTGGTCCAATAAATAACTATTCTGAGATGCGTCGGAAGAGCTACAAAATAGAAAAGAAAACATATTTATGTGCCTGCCATCTGTACAATATACCTGGAACTAAGACATCCACAGCTGCGTCAAAACCTCACAAAAGTAAATCGCGGTCCGCAACAGTAGCAAGCCTAACATTGACAGAAGTTCTGCTACAAAGTCAGAGATGGCGCTGAAGTCTTTTTAAGCTGAAATTTTGACAAGCATTCTGATTTTTATCTACCTACTCATAAAAAATATTAAAATGCTATTTTAAACAATCATACATAATCTAAAATTTTAAAACCACTCAACAATACAATGAATTCTTATAGGGCATGATCTTGGAAGCAATAATAATTACTTTCAAGAATTTATCTATAAAGATATAAGAGTGTAATAATAATAAAATAGATAATTACTTACTATGAGGCAGCTATGTACTTATAAGAATGTAAACATTATGTTTTACTTAGTTAGGGTAGGTAGCATGTAGGTAACATTCTACGCCAAGAATCCTGAAGTATTAAATGTTGCATGCCTCAATTTAGCTGAGCTAGGTATGAGGAAATGAGCCGTCTAATTCTTTCGAATCAGTACTTCCAAGCTGTCTTTCAAGGTTAACTGCATAACAAACTAAATAATTATTTTACACACAATGTAGCATTTACCAAGCTTAGCTTTTCCTATAGCTGCAGTAGGTACTATCTTACTCTTATTTTGCAGTATGTTTTATTTTTTATGAGTTAACTAAATATCCACTTGATTCTGTATTAGAATTTTCCAGCCATATCATCTGCTCAGTGTTCGACACTTTATCAGATTTTTCATTACTTAAGTACCTACCTATTTATATGGTTTGAATACGGTCTCGTAGGTACTCGTAAAAACGAAAATCCAAACTTCGTATTCTTTTTCGTGGAAACGCTATCTTGATTTTGTTTTCAATTCCGTGCAATTTCATAAAATTGCAGGAAATTAAATCAGGAACGATTTTCGTTTTCCGATTAGATCCGGTGATGATGCTTGCTATGCTATTTACACAATTCTGGCATTATTTGACCAAACCTCTGGTTTGGACGCAACTTTTGCTGCAATGGCTCTGAGATAGCATCACCCTGTCACCACTGATGGCAGTCGCTCTGTAAATTCTCTTGATTTATTCCGACTGAAACGATAAGCCCGTCTTTTCACTTGAATAGGACAGAATGTCAAGAGTTAGTGAATTTATTGATTGCGGGACTGATAGTGGCTGAACGCTTGGTTTCCGAGAAAGGTCTTCAGCCATTTTGTTTATTTGGACATACCAAAGTATGTAGGTATGGTAGATTGAAGTTTAAAAATACCTAATCGTTTTGTCACGTAAGAATGAATATAAAATACATTTAAACCTTAATAGAAGGGTTCTATTTTTAATCGTTTGTACTTTTTATCAACCCTAGAAAAATAGAACTTCGGTAAATGGTAACGACCCATTCCTTATAGTCACAAGAGACAACATTAGTGTGCTAACTAAATTCACACCACTCATTTGCTGTATTTCTGAGCGACTTCAATATAAATCAATCCATACATGCTGCACAAAGATTTGCTGAATTCTGAAATCATCTGTGCAAACCACACATTTGACGTTCTTCAAGTGCTGTTTGCTTTTTTGTAACAGTGTTATCTTAATCCTTAGTATATTTAAATCATGATATCTTTACAGATATATCATGCACATGCGCTCGAAGCCGTATGGATGCTGCGTTACCCAAGAACAAGAACAGTGATGTATGGAATTGAAAATAACATGTTCACACTTTGATGACAACCTTGCCTTGCTCTTGATTCCTAACACTGATTTATGATTTTCAATCGTTAAACTGACTGGTTTCCTGCTATAAACATTATCTGAAATCAAAAACCACTTATTAATTCAGGAAGAACAGTTAATTGATATACAATTTATTTATCTCCACTAATTAGATTTTTTTCTTTTAGTAATTTGCTTTGGCGTTTTCTTATAGGTACATTTTAATTGAATTATTATTACATATACCTATTTGATGTATTTAAAGTTATTTCAGTTTATAGATTAATATATAGAAAACACACTATACACACAAAGGCAGGAAGAAATAGGTAGGTAGGTACAGACAGAAATGCTAATTATACAGGCTTAAGGGGCGGCCTTATCGCTATAAGCTATGAATTTCAGTGAATTCGCTTTCGTTATTTATTAGCCAAATCTTTATCATCTAACATTGTTGTATTTTATCTATTACTTTTTCTGAGATACTTATTTACCCATAAAATACTCGTAGCAGGATTCATAAAATTGCCTCCATAAAACTGTCTTCCTACTAGAAGAGTGTAGAGTCTTTAAGGATATGCCTATGATAAGCCAGCAATTACTGCAATACTTATATATTTCACTGAAATAAGAACTATTTACGTTAGCAATTAATACAATCTTTATTAATAAAGAAAATAACCGTCAAAGAATAAAAACTAATTATACTACATAGTAGATACAATTGAAACAGTTGAGCTAAATGCAGATGGTTGCAATCTAGAGGTAGTTCAACTGATCCATGTCTATACCAGTCAGAAGCGTCCCCAAGACACTGGTTGCATTATCACGCTGTATGACAATGCTGATGCACTGAGCCAGATACTTACCAGCTCTCGGTTAGTAATTGTATCGTGGTACTTGTAGGTAACTCCATACTTATCATAATTTGAGACTATTAGTCTGAAACATATCCTATTATGCCCACACGAACGCCGTGAGAAAAGCCAAATATAACAAAATTACTGTGCTATATAAACAAGGTCAGCGATAATAATCCGAGAAAAAGTCAGCTACGACGATTGTCAATGACGAATTGTGAAACTAGATTCGAGATAAAAACTTACAGAATTACAATTTTCACGTGTTTTTACGTCACGTAAATTGTTGAGGCTTTTTTTAAGCCTGTTTGTGATCTCGTTTTGGATAGCTACATAAGGACTGTGAATGGCACTGCCAAAGGTTTTCTACCTTTTGTTAACATAACCTTCTAGTAAAAATGTTGCATGTTTTAAAACAACTAAAAACAAGCTTCAATTTCTTTAAAGCAAAAATGAAACGAAGTCAATGAAAAATGCATTATTTAGTAGGTACAAATTAACATATGAAAAAAACTAATTAACAAATTTAGTGGAACCGTATGAGAAGCAACAGCTTTCAAATAACAATAATCATCAAAATCGCTTCACGTAGAAACCATTCTTTTAAAGAACTATTAGATATTATTTTTTTTCTCTACTAACACTGTTGTTTTAAGTAACCGTTCCAAATGATAACTCTAGCCGATTGTGCGAAACAAAATAGGGGCCAAAGGACCAAGAAGTTTTCAAACTGTTGACTATCAAACTCCTTGGTTAGGTGTGATAACAGGGCCCGAATTCCACTAATTAAATCCCTTCACCCTTCACCATTTAAATAGTATCGTTCAAAATGACAGTGTTAAACTCCTTTTGGTATTTTACTAGCACAATCTTTTTGAGGTTCATTAATTCCTGTGAAGATTACCTTTATAACTACTAATTTGACATTCTAATTATGAAAGTCTCTTCAAGCATAGAAAATAGTAGAATACCAAATGCACAAACGTCATTTTAATCATCTTGATTGAATGGCACTATTGAGACCTTTGTTTTGAAATTAGTGGAATTTGGCCCCTGAACTTACGCAATAATAATAAAAAGGAAATCTTAATTATTAAGATTTCTATGCTTTTAAAATCTTAATTTAGTACTAAGATTTTTGTGCTTATAACCAAAGATCCAATGACTACGTTCCGTAATGTCCTTAAAAAAGCTGCAAATTAATTTAAAATGGGCCAATATTAACCCGTTCCTTGACTCTCAAGACGACTCTACATTTTCATTGAAAACAAAGATAGAATGCACAATTTTTTACCCATCAGCAAATCTATGCCCAAATACATTCGACCTTCGCGTGACTCCAAAAGTACCCACACGTATGACATTGGCAAAAAACACGGGTAAAAACTACAAGAATTCTTTGTATCGTCTAGTCTGCGACCTTCAGTTTGATGAACGACTTTTTAGTGAGGAAAAAATTCACGTCCGGTGAGTTTTATCTTACTTTTTGCGAGCTATTCTAAGAAGACCTAATCCTGGGCTAATCTTAGGTAATGCATTCCTGGTTTCGGATTATTAGTGCATTTACATCAGAAGCGAGTTTTTGTATATTCGGACGACATAGATAAAGCGGTAGGTACACTTTAAGTAGGTATTCATTTTGAAAAAGTGAAATCGGTTGTAGATCTAAAAATAAGGAACCTTACACCTCGTTGGTACCAAATAAAAAGTAAAGGTTGACAATTTCTGAAATATGTCAAGTTCAAGCTCGCTCCCAACTCAAAAACCAATAACATAACAAGGTAAAGGTTTGTTGTTCACTTCTTTACATAAATTTAAAAAAGACTGAAGTGACCAAAATTCACTTCAACATTCTGACGTGTCCAAGAGTCTTATGACTCAAAGCCCTTTATTTCCTTTAGACTTTCTAAAGGAAATAAAGTTAGAGTACCTACCTACAAGCTCTAGTATGCGCACTTAAAACGTAAATTTCCTTAGTTCAAAGATTCTTAGCGATGCCTAAAGATAGGCATAATAAGTTTTTTAATAGCCTGACCTTAATTTTTTTTTATGATATAGTCTTCAGAAACCTGGTTTTCGTGTAAATTGGTCTACATTTTGATATAAAATCTTAAGATGCCATAATTTTGGCATGATAGCGATCCAAGGTTCGCTAAAATAGTGGCTCTGTTGCGTAATTTGGATGGCAGCTTCCTAAATTCCACCTAATTAATTTTGTATCGTTCTTGGAAAGGTTTTGATTGGTTTATCGTTAGTCAACATAATGTTATTAACTTTTCTTTTTATATTTCAATATTATTTTTCATTCTATTTAATAATGTATCTACCTATTTCTTTGATAGGTAATTATTTATTTCTATATATTTATTTTATATTCTTATATATTTATGTTATTCAACTTTTGTTTATCATCAAAATTCATTTCGTCTGCCGATCTTGTGTCCAAACAAATACAACAACGAGGTACAAGGTACAAGTTACAACTATTGTCAATTATCCCTACAAATGTTATGACACGAAAAAAAATATTCACTGAAACAGTTTCAGTTATGTTTACGTTTACCTACTAAATCAAATCAAAGACATTTTGTAACTTAAGCTTACATATTAAAACAAACCTAATTATGCCTTTACTAATTATTCTCATAGATAATGAATTTACTTCCATAAAAAAACTTGAAAGCCGCCTAAAGCAAAGAGTTGAAAATCTATATTCCAAGATACAAACAATAGACTTCTTGTCTATTGCAACAAAGTAGTAAAGTAACAAAAACAAATCAACAAGTGTATGCAAATACAAACTTAGATTAACTCACGATCAGCCTGCGTACATAAATAACCACAGTACTTTTTCCGCGGTGTCTCAAGGGCTGTCGTAAATGATTAACCCATAAATCCAACAATGGAAACCTTAATATGTTACCATTAGGTGGGTATGTATCCTTGCCTCCTACAGCTTGCAATCTAGGGTTAACACTCTGTGGAAAATATGTGTAATATTTAACCGATATGATAAAGATTTATTTCCTGATTGTGATTGAATATTTTTTCTGTAATTCTGTAATTCTTTATTGTACACACATACATACAAAACATAAACATATAAAATAGGATATGTACATAGGCGAGCCCTTCAAAGAGTTTTCTTCCAGCAAACCTTAGAGTTATAGGAGAGGCGATGTAAAAGGTAGAGGAAGTGTACAATAGCATTATATACAATACATAGTTATTAGAATAAACATACATAGTTAATTATATAAAATAATATTGACTAAATAAACATAATACATACCTTTCCTTGTAAATATTTATGATACATATTATTATATATATTTTGAATATGATCGGGTCATTTTGTTAATACATAATTGTATCGGCGGTTGTATAAAGGTAT
Source organism: Eupithecia centaureata (assembly GCA_944547425.1). Classification (NCBI taxonomy): domain Eukaryota; kingdom Metazoa; phylum Arthropoda; class Insecta; order Lepidoptera; family Geometridae; genus Eupithecia; species Eupithecia centaureata. Next base: position 3,252,757 of record OX155677.1, on the reverse strand, counting down.
ATTTGAATTTCTTAGGAAGCTTACATAAAGAAAAAATTGACCGGCTAAGTGCGAGACAAACTTGCGCACGAAAGGTTCCGTACGATATCTATAAAAACGCCAAAAAATCATGTTTGTTGTATAGGCGCCCCTTTCATATTCTTTTTATTCTGTTTATAGTACCTAGGTAAGTATTTTTTGTTTTAGCGTCAACAGAAAAAGCAGTGTCCTAGGGTTCAGTTTTACCAAGAGGTAAAACTATTTTTTTTTCTGTAAATATAAACTCAAATAGTAAAGGTAACTGATAAAAGTTTAATTTTATGTCAGTTAAGGTAGATAGATAGAACTGAATACGAAACGAGTAGGTTCCATTCTATTGTTGATTGTCTTGTCATACGCTGACAGTTTTGTATCCTAGTCGATCAAGTATCGTCAACCTTGAACATATTTTGACAACTTATCAGCACTTATAAAAGTTAACTAATCACAGTTTGATCTAGCTAATTGGTTAAGCCACTCCTTTTAATATTTAAAACTTTTGCCTCAGGGGACATATTCATAATAGCTGTTATGTTAACCTACGTGTAGCCTAAATTTATTGTTCCTGCATTGCTGGTTGTTAATAAATGAATAATTTATTAAGAGCAAATTTAAAGAAAGTTATATGTAGTGAAGTACTTATAGTAGTCCGGTGTGGATCCGGCTAATCACATTTTGAATATGTCAACTCACAGCGTCAGCTAGCCACAATCTAAGCAGAGCTTGTGTTAGTAGTAGATGACTAGATAGGTACAGTACTTAAATTACGTAAAAGATATTTTTATTACACATAGAAACCACTAAGAACCAAAAAGGAACCTTTGTTTAACGTAATAAAAATAAAAATAACTGGCAGCGCTAGTGTAACTCTAGTTAGAAATTTAACCAGGATTTTGCGGTTAGAGTAAAAAGATTTTATTTGCTCACTTAATTTTACAGACTTATGAAACAAGTGTCAACCCTACAAATAAACGAGGTGTGAAAACGACGCACCGCAGTAGACCAAGATCACAATTAATCGGAACGTTATAACGAGCGCCATACATATTCAACTAATGTTCTGTCACTCAGGTCTATTGTTCATCAGACGCAAATTACCCGCGTAGGCACTTGTCTAGGGATTAGGATTATCAGCTAAATAATGCTTGGTACTTTAGGGTACCTAAAGTACCAAGCATTATTTTTTTTATATTACTTGGGTGGCTGTAAGTGAATAAAGGGGGTAGTCCGATTAAAGATAATTACTATAATCGAGATCGTGAATTTTTCTATCGTTTCTTTATAGGATTTGGTACAATGCTTTTATCGAAGACAAGGAACTGTAAAATAAAAAATGAGATGTCATATCTCAAATCTAACACAAATATATAATAAATATTAATAAATAATAAATAATGCTTGACAATCCATCATTCATTGCTTGACAATTCAGAGCATCATTTATACCCAAGGAGAGCTTACAGCCTGTCCAGATAGGGCGCTTTACGCGCGCTTTACGCGCGAGTGCCCTCGCGCGTTTCAATTTATATTGCGTCCAGATGCGGCGTTTTACGCGCGCTCCACTGTTCGCCCGAGTATTTCGACTCGCGCGTAGCACGCGCGAGTCGAGAGTCCAGCGCTTTACGCGCGTAAAGCGCCCTATCTGGACAGGCTGTTAGAGCTTGCGTTATGACTAGATGACTGATTTATCTAATACGATACATAACACAGATTTATATTACATAGAAAACTTCCAAAACCTCGAAACAAATATATTTAAATCGTACAAACATTTGGATATACCAAAAATTTGAAAATTGGAAAATTGGAAATTGAACCCACCCAACTCAAAAGTACACCACCACTAAGTATTTTTAAAATTACTTAGACATTTCCTAACCTTAGCACACAAAGTTGCTGCAATAAAGTATGTACGTACCTACACCACGCCTAATTACCACCAGTGATGTGACAATCTGACCTTTATCCTTGCATAAAACTAATTACAAAATTGCCTGCACTTTTCTCGTCTCACTTTCAATGTGCGGAAGCTGTATTTGCATGTCATTAATTCATCTCTTTGTTGTAGTGCCGTAGAAGTAGTGATAGAAATCACTTCAAGGTTCCGTAATGAAGGTAATTATGCAGTGTTACGCATCAGAGATGATTATTTTGTATGATTGTTAAGTTTCCGACGCGAAACAACTTTTTAAGGCTTACATATTTGTAGTGTGCTGAAAAACTCTTCCTGGTGATATTCAAAGGCATTTAAGAAAAGTTAAGTAACAGAACTATGTCCAGCAGTGGACTAATATAGGCTGATGATGATGATGATGATGATGATGAAGTAACAGAAACATGGCTATCTGGCTCAGCGCATCAGCATTGCCATACAGCGTGGTGGTAATGTAGCCAGTGTCTTGGGGACGCTTCCGACTGGTATCTAAATGGAACAATTGAGCTTCCTTTAGTTGTACCTTTGGTTTCAATTGTATTATCCTAGTTGTATTTTTTTCTATTACTTCAAAGAAACATAAAACGACACATATTCCTAGGGATGTTGCTTTAACAAAATAAAGTAAAAGAAAAACTTACCTATCCTATATAGTTATTAAGACTCAAGACAAATTTGAAACAACTAATGATTATTATACTCAAGGTCTGCATGTGTTTAATAAGTTATGTAATAGGGGAATCTAAAAAATATCTTTCACTAGACGAGTCACAGCCTTTCAAAGGTAGCCTGGAATACTTACTAGAAAAACTTACTAGGAATTATCTAAATAGAATTTCAGTATTGCCAGATATTTTTTTTTTTTTTTACCAAAAGGAGAATTTAATTCAACTTTTTTTTAACAAAAATACAAAATACAAAATAATTTATTTAGAATAGATTACAAAGATAAGTAGGGTACAACAATGAACGATGAGGTGGCAAAAGTTAAAAACTGTGGAGATAATATACCTTTTACAAACAATCAAATTAGTACCTATCTTATTTTCACTACTGAAAACATAGATATAATTAGAAAAAACGCTGACTGAAAGTTATTTAGATGACCTTATGATAATTAATACATTTATTATTAGAAGTAAATTTGATTATTTTGACCTTCGCTTTGCAAATACCGTAAGAATCGTTACAGGCAATTTGACAACTTACCTCCTAATAAGCGAAAGATAAAAAATAAAAACGCCTAGGAAGTGATAAAACTTGAATTCAAAGTCAATAAATTAAATTACTTTAGATCTTAGTTAGGTAATTGTATATTGTGTGACCTTTATTAAGCTGGAAGTCACACATCTGCGTCTATATTTAGTTCTAAACATTAGACCATGTGGCGTATGTGTCGGGCACCTGTTTGTTTTAGGGTTCCGTACCCAAGGGATAAAAACAGGACCAAAGACTAAGACTTCGCTGACTGTCTGTCACCAGGCTGTATCTCAAGAACTATATTTAGATATTTCTATGTAGATATGCCGCTTTAACAACAAATACTAAAAATAAATTAAAATTAATATTAAAGGGGAGCTTCCATACAACAAACATGATTTTTTTGCTCTTTTTATAGATACGGAACCCTTCGTTCGCTAGTCTGACTCGCGCTCGGCCGGTTTTTATTATTTCTATTGGTTGTTTGCGCCCGTTTTCAGCTGAAGATACATATTCATCAGTGTAATACAAAGCCTCATGTCAACTACAATGTTTCTGTTATTCCCATAGCCGTTAAAGCGCCCTAATGTGGCATTTCATTGCTCAATTTTTCCAACCACGCCATCTTGGGTTTTTCTAAAGGAACTTCGCTATCGTTCGAAAATAGTAGCCTATGTAGAATATTATAAATATCTAAAATCTAAAAACTCTGTTTAATTCAATAAAACATTTCAACACCTTTCTAGATATATCGTTTGCGAAGTTTCTCCAGAAAAACTTTACCAAAAATCGAGGTCGGTTTATTTTTGACAATGAAATGCCATTAGGGACGGGAGTCTATAGAAGATCAATTCATCAATTATTTGAGGTGAAAGAAACCTGTTACCACCATATCTAGAGGATAATTAGCAGGGAATAGAAAGAAATTGTTAAAGTAAAAATATTTGTTTGACACATAAATTGACAAACAAATTAACAAGATGTAATATAAATAGTTACAACTCAGCGTCCCACAGAAGGAATTATGCTATAGCGCTGGTCTTCCCAGCTGACAGTGATGCCTAAAGTGGCTACGTCACACACATCATCATCATCATCCTACATTAGTTAGTAGCTGGACATGGCCTATGTCCAGCTACTATGTTCCCTAATGAGCGCCACAGGACCCTGTCTTCAGCTTGCCGTATCCAGCATCTACCAGCAGTCTTTCGCAGATCGTCATCCCACCTGGCCGGAGGGCATCCAACATTACGTTTGCCAAGTCGCGATCTCCACTCAAGAACACGTTTGTCCCAACGGTTGTGGGTTCTTTGAGAGATATGGCCGCACACACTTGTATCACTACTCACTACATAGTATAAAACAAAGTCGCTTTTTCTGTCCCTATGTCCCTATATCCCTTTGAATGCTTTAATCTTTAAATCTACGCAACGGATTTTGATGCGTTTTTTTTATAGATAGAGTGATATAAGAGGAGTGTTTTTACGTATTATACAACCGTGCGAAGCCGGGGCGGGTCGCTAGTACTGAATAAAACTAAAAAGTGGACAGAGTGAAACTGAGACAGTTTTTACCATAAACTAGCAATCGAAACAAACAGATGGCCGTTTTTAAGTTCCTTGATTCTTTGGCCATTACATTCCATTCATTTTATTTCTCTAGGTACCGGTACTCGTAAGTTCGGTGCACTTCCAAGGTTGCATTTCTCGTGAACTGGAAGCGAGATCATTTCTCCGGAGAAAACGTGAAGGACGTCATTAGTGTCAGTAATATGGGTTCCGTATAGATTTATAAAAATTTATTTGATGTATGTTTTCTAGCTTCTTAACTGAACAGAACAAAACTTTATTCTCTCCCTTGTGTGGAAGAGGATATGGTAAAGAACGGTGGAGTAAATATGGAGATGACGGATAATATAGGAGCATGGAAGAAAAATACATGTAATGCGACCCCATTAGCCAGGACAGGAAGAAGAAAATTCCTATAATAAAATTTTAGGTAGGTACGAATTCCGAATTGTATAGTAAATTTTAACAACGTTTAGTAAATTTTCAAGCAAAATAGAAGATAACCCAGCACTTACTTAGATAAACCTAAAAGGACATTTAAGGCACTTACTAACTTATGTAATATAATTGCAAAGAATAAGTAATTCTATCTGCTAGAACACGTTATTTTGTATAACCCCGCAAAGGTTTTTTAGGCACTCACTCACCAAAAATAAAACTCTATAGTTAATATGTTTATTTCTTTAAAAAATTTGACAAAACTAAATTTAGCTAAAATATTGGAACACTTAAAATACCACAAATAATAGCAAATATCACTATTATTTTGGTTGACCCTGATTGTTTAAAAAATACTTTGTAATGCCTCTACAATAAATTATTTTGACCGGATCCTTACAATATTCGATTCATGCCGTTCGTATTTGCTAAAGCAGAACCCAAATATCCTAAAGCTCGCTTGCAAAATGTCAGTTCAGTTGAAGTGGGAACGAACGGGCGTCGAAAACGGGTTGGGTAAATACCTAGGCGATTTCCACATCCAACAACTTGCACCTTACTTAGTAAGCTTTGCTCAGAATATTTTGCTATGATGATGAGAACATAGTTACAATCTTTCAGAGCTTTGAAGATCTTCGTTCCCAAGATACCTACATACATAGACTAAGAAAGTTATATCATCAGTTAGGTACAAATAAAAGGATTCTCTGTGATAGGCCTCATATGATTATAACACTAGCCCCTGCCGCAGCTTCGAACGAGTTTTTGATCATACACGTGGACATCTACATCATCATCATCAACCTATATCCTATATCAGCACAGCCAACCGGAAGCCTTTGTCCACCGCTGGACAAAGGCCTCCACTAATGAGTGGCATAGCATTCTTCAGCTTGCCGCTCCCTCTATTATCTCGCAGACCGTCATCCACCTGGCCGGAGGGCGTCCTACACATCGTTTGCCGAGTCACGGTCTCCACTCAAGAAGACGTTTACTCCCAATGCTCTCGGTGACCCGCGAGATATGGCGGGCCCACTGCCGCTTCAGCTTGCTAATTTTTTTGAGCTACATTGTAATTTTGGTTCTCTGTGAGTATATATTGATTTACCTACGAATCCTTTGGATAAAAGCGGAGTAAGATGTAGTTTTAGTCTTTCATGACTTACATTCACCACCACCTACAACCCGCTTCGTTCGATAGTTTTGGTGTTCTACCCCTAAAACTTTCACATCTTAACAATATTTTGCCTGCTATGCCAAAATGTGCCGCAAAAGTTTTTCTTACTCTTAGGTAAAAACCAAATGAAAAGAAAAAAGTAATATCGCATTCATAACAACCTATTTATACAAATAGGCTTATTATAAACCTATGATCCGCTAAATAGGCCGAGTTGTTTGCATTCGGAAAATAAGATAAAAAGGATGGGACGAACAGTCACACATGCTGTTTTACCATAGTAATGAGATCGTGGGCCTGTAATTGGTTTACTTACTTGTATATTTAATACTGCAGCTAATAGTAATAGATGAGAGGATGTTGGGTGGTGCAAACAGGAAAATGTTAATGTTTCTGATATAGGATTTGCTGATATATAAAAATGTATACGATAGTACCAGTTAAGTTATTTTGCTGTTTAAAATACCTATTGGTTCTCATGGTTCAAAAAATCAGAGAAAAGCACAAAAAAATAAATGTTTAAATAATTTGCAGGCAGATGCTGGATGCGGCAAGCTGAAGACAGGGTGCTATGGCGCTCATTAGGGGAGGCTTATGTCCAGCTGTGGACTCATATAAGTGGCTGATCAAGATGAAGACTCTTTTTAATATCGGATTGAAACCCTAAAAATTAAAAATCTTCAGATTAAACTGTAGTTCGCCAAAAACAAGGGATCATCCCGCTTCGCTCATCACCAAGTCTTGTATGTTACCATCAATGGGTACCTCAATACAGCTTGCTTGTCACAGGATGTTCCTAATATACACCATCTGCAGTTCCGGTCAGATGGAGAAAAAATTATATGGTTTATTACAAGCCGCATGATCAATGAACATCGACAGTACATAGACACAGATCTAAGACCAAGTAGGTACCTTACGTTCCGTAAGGTAGACGGAGCATATGGTCACTGTCATCCTATAAGGCGATGTAGCCGATTTGATATTGTTTTGGTTTTGTTTGATACCGTACGGTGACACGTGAATGTCAGATTGAGAAAATGAAAATTTGTGTTTATGTTTTATTTGTAATTTTGTGTTTTATATATAATATTTAATCGAGAACTTAGTATATAATGACTTGTGTAGCTGTGGGTTGTAAAAGCCGTTTGGGATCTTTATGTGAAGATAAACGCAAGATATCTTTTCATCGGTAAGTCTATAATCGTGATAGACGCGGATATTACGCGGATATTACATGTATTTTCTTTGCAATATGTTGAATAGTTTTTTGTACATAGAATATAATAACTGTTTTACTACGTTATTTACAGCTCATTAGCAGTATAATTCTATAATTCACTAATATTAAAGTACAATACGAAAAACTGACATCTGATGTACCATTTTGATGCCACCTAGTGAAGTACTGGTAGTTGTCGATAATTTATTGTCGATGAATGTCTAATACTGGTTGACAAAATGATGATTCAAAAGTAAATTGTCGTAGTTTGAGAATTATACCTACCTACCGAGATAGTGCTACGGTACCTACATGGACCGACTAAGTTGGAGTTAGAAATCAAAACTTGATTATGGTGTCGCTAGTAAGATCTAGGAGACTAAAGATTGCAATGTAGCTAGAAGTTCACAACTTATTCTTATCTTTCACTTCTAGATATACAAAATATCCAATAACAAAAGAAAAATGGAAACAAAACTTGAGAAGACATGTCTGGGAGCCATCATAGGACATTCTCGTTGGTATTTTTTATATTTCCATGTTTCGTGCCACAGAATTGGATATCAAAGGACTTACAAAAAAACTTTGAAAATAAAGGTTAAATGATAGCATCCAAGTGGTATCTAAGCACAAAATATTTCAGTTAAGTATAGTAGTATACGACGTGAAAATACTTTAAAAATAATTTCGTTTATGTTAATGTAACTAAGTACCTACCTACCTAAGTTTTCTCACTGCTCATATCCTAAATAACGACGGCAAACAACCATCACCGCTTAACCCCATTTTAAATAAAAACATAATTATTATCAAGAAGATTTATCAAGTTTATGTAAGTTTTAAGAAAATAACCTTAGTAGGTCTTTATTTATATACCTACAGGGTCAGGTACCGGTTAAGTCGATCTAGATCCTTGAGGGGGTTGTAGTTTCAATCATTACCAGCTGATTGATTTAATCATTATTGACTCACATACTCCAAACTTAATATAAAACCCCACAAACACCAAAAAAATATAGGTGATTAATGAATATTGGTATATCTTTTCAAGTAAAATTACAGCTTGCGGATTTTAAACATAACTGAATTTATTATACTCTTTTATAATAATAAATAATAATGCTGGACAATCCACAAAGCACCATCTAGCCCCAAAGTAAGCTACTCAAAGCTCGTGGTATGGGTACTAGATAACTGATTTATTAAATACATTATTATGCATAGATATACATTTTTTATAGTACATTTATACCCAGACCAACGGAACATAGGTATATCTGCAGATCGTTCACAAATTTGTTCTGAGGGGTTTGATTCCCGAACCCGTAACCTCCTGCGTTGCAGGCGCACCTTTGCCCACCGCGCTACATCGGTCGTCATGATCAACATACAATGCAGCGGTTACAACAAACCTGCTTACTGAAATCATAATTTAATCGATAAGTACAGAATTTCACATCACTATTCTCACATTTCAGTAGAATGTCAGACAAGAATCAGATTGACCACATACGTATTTGAATGTAACTGAAACTTGACTGAAAAATTATATCTATCTTTTTTTTTCATATGGCATACTCCCAAAGAGCAAGAAGTCAAAACAGTGTCAAATGTTCGTTTTTATAATGTTACATCTAGTTACTATAATATAGTCTTTGACACAGATGTATTGTTGATTGGAAAAGACAAATGAATACCAAGACGCTGGCTGCTTCGCTCCGTTATAAAGTAAAGTATAGTAAAAGAAAAAAGTATTTATTCTGTGTCTTAAAATTACAAGATAAAGTTGGTATAAACTTATAAAAGTTTTCAACGACAACAAAAAAGGTCGTCGCTCAGCATGATTCTAACGATGGCACTACTGTGTGCTGGTTTTATGGCAATGCTGATGCCCTGCGCCAAATACTCAACAGGTCAGAAACTCTGCTCAGACAGTCACGCATCGCTTTGACCAATCACACTGTCCAAAATTCATTGCTATTTAGATCTTAAATTTTTTTGACATAAGGTAGCATGCCGAGAAGCGCGTTGAAATCTTTTGCATAAAAAAAGCTTCTCAAAATGTTGAAGAATGGAACTAGTTTTGTTTGAGATTTAATTTAGTTATGATTTATTATCGACTTTTGTTATAATACGGGACAAAAAATCACTTAATTACTTAAAGCCCATCAATATAAAATTTAAAAAATACTGAGGCTAATTTTTACCTATACGTTAAGCATGTTAGTGTGTAGTGGAGAAATCACGGAAAACAATATTTTATTTGACGATGGCGAATCAAAACTCAAAGTATGGAACTAAAAAGTATCAGAAAAAAGGGTCCGATGGCGAATCGCCACTAACTCATTTCCTTCTTAGTTTTAATAAAATAAACAATTGAAAGAAAATTGAATATTTACTCATAAAAAAATGGATAAAGTATAATCAATATTAAGAGGGTATTGTGCGTGTTTATAACACTTACGTGATAAGAAAATAATATTATTATAATAAAAATAAAAATTTCCAACATCATTGAATTCGAACTTGAATTTAAAAGTTTTGTTGTAGGCACCTACCACTTCCAGTTTCCATCTTTATTTTCAAAGAAACGTCTTAGTATTAGTGCACAAACACCTTTATCAACACGTGGTGGTACACCTTCCCTATAAAATATTGTTTTGCCACCCTTATATGGTGCGGACAGACTATGGAATTAAATTAGATATGAACATTGGCCATATGATGCTATTTATGGTTTCATTTATATTTTTACTGACTGTCCTATGGGCGAAAGATAGTTTCGATATATGTATATTTCTTTTTTTCATAAATAACAACGGGTCCATAGAATTAGTAAATTAATTAATACTAAGAACAAATAATATAAAATTAATATAAAAGATCAAATACCAAAAAGAAATGCTATAAGTAAATACCCAAAAAATGCGAGTTTATGAGCATTAATTCAGAATAATTACAATCATAATTAATACTTATAATAACTATTTGTTTTCAATTGAAAATTAAAAAGGGAAAATATTAAGTATTACCTATGTAGGCAATGAAAACAAATATAAGCCTATTATTGTTGAAATGAATTTCTGATTATAAAATGACACCAAATGCAGAAGAGTACCTGAGGTACATATTAATAATAATTTACGTATTTGCGTGCCTGACCCAAACATATCCTTAATTTGCATATCCTCGGACTAATGGTAGGAAATACTTAAAATAAGCCGTTCACTATTGAGAAATAGACAAAGTAATTTTAGATTGGGATATTAAGTGTGCAGGTAATTTAAAACAATATCCTGTCATTTAAATTTACTTGGTTGGCCACCAGGTATTCTGAATTATAAATATTTGAAGCACCTTCAAGGAAAATTTGTAAAATTAAATCAAGATCAGAATGAAGATATCTATACTTATAATAAAACTGTAACAGGTCCAATTCTGTACATTGAAGACATTTTGAAAAATTTTTTTGGAGGGCACTCTATTATCGATACTCATGCCAAAACTGTAATTTTTTTCATTCATGTCTGTCTGTCTGTCTGTCTGTATCGTAAACGCGCATCACGCCGGAACTACTTTATGGATTGAAATGAAACTCGGCATCATTATAGGTCATACTACGAGGAAGGACATAGGATACTTTTTATCCCGGAATTCAGTAAGGTTCTCATGGGAGAGGGTATGAAAGTAAAATTCCTTTACCGCGCATCACGCCGAAACTGCTGAATGAGTTGGAATGAAACTCGGGACGATTTGAGTTCATACTACAAGGAAGGACATGGGATACTTTTTATCCCGGAATTCGGTAAGGTTCCCCTGGGAGAGAGGGTGAAAGAAAAATACTTTAACCACGCATCACGACGGAAGTGAATGAATTCGAATGGAACTCGGGACGATTGTACATGGGATATATTTTATCCCGGAATTCAGTTTGGTTCCCCTGGGCTATACGAAAAATTCTCACAGCATCTGAACGACGCGCGCGTCGCGTCGTTCAGATGCTGTGAGAATTTTAAAAACCCGTATAGCCCAGGGGAACCAGACTGAATTGAACTGATAAACGCGTAAGTTTGTAAGTATGAATGGATAGATGGATGGATAGATTGATAGATGGATGGATGTTTGTTACTCTTTCACGCAAAAACTGCTGAACGGATCTGGATGAAATTTGGCACAGAGGTATATTATAAGCTGGAATAACACATAGGTTTTATTTTATCCCGAAAATCCCACGGAAAAGGGAATTACGCAAGTAAAATCGCGAGTACTCGAAATACTAATCACGCGCAGACGAAGTCGCGGGCACCAGCTAGTACAAAATAAAATAAACTAAACATTAGGTACTTAAGTACATTATTATGTTTTTTATAAAGCCAATGCCAATGACCATGCGACTTTTAATTGTAAAAATACGCGAAAGTTTGTAAGTATGTATGGATAGATGGATGAATAGATAGATAGATGGATGGACGTTTGTTACTCTTTCACGCAAAAACTACTGAAGGGATCTGCCTGAAATTAGTCACAGAGATACATTGTAGTCTGGAATAGCACATAGACTATATTTTATCCCGGAATTCCCACGGGAACGGGAAATACGCGTGTAAAAACGTGAGGCAAAATTCTATGCCATGCTATATAAGCTACTCGAAGTTCTAATCCTGCGCAGACAAAGTTGTGGGCACCAGCATTAGGGCTCCCACACAAAACTGCGATTTGGTGCGATGCGATGCGATTTGATGCGATTTGATGCGATGTCACACGAACTTGATTTGCGAATTTCTGCGATGCGAATTTGTGCGGCGAACCGTTTTGTAGGGTAACCATATCTTCAAGTTTAGTCCGCCGTATTGGACGTGTTTTTAGGAAGCGTAAGATGGATCCAAAAAGGTAATTGAACCGATTTAAGCAAAAATGATCCAACCCACACAAACCTCATTTCGAGATAATCGATATTTAAGTTTGTGGCGGTATTTCTCTAGCTTTGTAATACAAAATGTTGTTATTTTAATTTAATTTAATGCTATGTAAACTCAACTTTTTTGCTATAAATAATATAAAGAATAAATTGTAATAGTTTAGTAGATAATTGGGAAAACTTGCGCCTGGATCATTATTACAAAATTAATTTTGTATGGAAAGAGCTATGTAGGGTGCAAAAATTAAAATGCAAAAATGATTCAAAGTATGTTAAAAATTAGTAATCATTTTTGTGTTTTAAAAGACAAAACTAACAAAATTGGCCCTACTCCTCGTCCAAATCAGAATAAGGTTCATCACATAAACCATCTACATCGTCTATTATTGCAGCTTCCCTTCGGTTTCTTAAATTAATCAATGCAATCATCTGGTATCTAATATTAGATCTGCTGGCCCTGTACTTATTTTATTTTATTTATTTATTTTTCGTTAAAGTACGAAACACACAGAAGCCGGAGGCGTGGCGGAGGCAAAGGCGTGCGAGTTGTATTCTATGGAATCCTATGAAAGCCTACACACACACCGCAGGCCGTGGCGAACGCGGTGCCATAGGAAAAACCGGCACGCCTTCGCCTTCGCCACTCCTCCGGCTTCTGTGTGTTTTGAACTTTATATACTTTATTTCGTTTACGTACTTAGATGAAATAGCAATTTTAAATATTAACTTGTCAAATCTTAACTTGTTTTATATCATCATCATCATAATCAACCTATATTAGTCCACTGCTGGACATAGGCCTCCCTTAATGAGCGCCATAGCTCCCTGTCTTCAGCTTGGCATCCAGCATCTGCCAGCAGTCTTTCGCAGATCGTCATCCCACCTGGCCGGAGGGCGTCCTATACTACGTTTGCCAAGTCTCGGTCTCCACTCAAGAACACGTTTACCCCAACGGTTGTCGGTTCTTCGCGAGATATAGCCGGCCCACTGCCACCACTTCAGCTTGCTAATTATTTGAGCTATGTCGATAACTTTGGTTCTCTTTCGGATGTATTCTTTACGAATCCTATCCTTCAGAGAAACTCCGAGCATAGCTCTTTCTATAGCTTTCTGAGCTCTTTGAACTGATGGACCAGCTTAATATTATAGTTTGAATCATTGTAGCAAATTAGAACGGTTATATGTTAGGGTAACAAAAGCAACACAAAAATGATTCAAGTGGCATGAAACACTTATACATTTTAAAAAATGGTCTTCGACATGACAGTTGTGGGTTGGATCATATGGATTTTCCACATTTGTGAACATAGAGGTGTGAGTCTTTGATATGTTAAATATACCTTATTCTGATTACATTGGTTAAAAAAACTCGAAATTGACTAGGTTGTGGGTTGAATCATTTTTGCATAAATCGGTCCAATTGCACTGCTGTTATTGTTAAATAGATATAAAAGAAAAAGAAGATTCTGGATTCATCCATTTAATACGATTATGAACTCTGAAGGGAACTATTTTACTCGAAGTTACTATGAGTTGAGAACTGAAGCAGTTTTTTCTTACAACACAAAGAAGGCGGCTCAGGCGCCGCGCTCTTTCGCTAAAGTTGTCTCAGAGCGGACTAAAAGGGGGGTCACCAAGTATGACGTAATATGACAGGAATACGCGATGCAAATGAGATCTGACGTTATCGTGCGAGCTCGCAGATATTTACGATGCGATGCGAGCTCGCAGTTTTGTGTTTGAGCCCTATAATGCTCGATATTTCAGAATACATCATGTAGAGCCCAGCTAAGCAGAGGGAGAGAGTATTATGGTATAGCTTGTGAACTGATAAACTTAATAGATTAATCAATGATATGCATTTATTTATTTATTTAACGTACAAAACACATCACAATCACTTACTTTTATGAGGTTATATAAAGCTAAATCAGAACTTGATTGCAACATAAACATATGTACGTGCTGCTATGATATAAATATTTATCGGGTAGGTAGAGTTATTATATTAATATCTATATTATAACTATATGCTAGGTTATTTAAACATAATGATAAATGAAAAAACAAATAATTTTAAATACTAACTAACTAAGTACTTAACTAAGGTGTAAAATTTTGATTACAGGCTAGGCTTTTTAAATTATATTCCTTACAAGTAAGAACAATTAACAATTAGTATTGATTTATGTACCTACTAAAACTCGGTTTCGCTTCTTTGATATTGAAGTGGATGATCTCTTTAATGATTTTAATAAATTGACCTAATCTTGGAACAAATATAATATATCGAGTCTGCCATCATCCTTATGTAGCTCATTAAATTGACGTGCCATTCTTGTGAGAGGATTGAAATGGGAAATATTATTTCTAAAAGTGTGCAACGCAAAAACATTTCTATAATAAGCATACGAAAGTTTATTTTAGAAGGGCACGCTATTGACCAAAATTTATTTGAAGTGATCGCAAACTCCTGCGTCGCAACCGGAACTTCATCAGCCGAGCCACATCGGTCGTAGTAGACCAGAACCAAGACAGATGCTATATCCCCTTAATAAGCAAAACCAACAGCTAACATAGAAAGAGCCAACATTGCCAATTGATGATGCTCACAGAATTTTAATAAGACTAAACAGGTGTTGCCAGCATTTTCCCACGAAAATAGAAAAAGTAGTAGACAGGTGGGCTACACTAGTTGAAGCAATTAACGGTGGATAAGATCCTGGCAATCTGGTTTTCAGGGATGATAATGTGCCATGAATGTATTAAAGTTGAATGTGGCAATATGGCAACATTTTCTCTACTTAGTATAACTAACGCAACTTTGCTAAGAACAAACAAACGATGACTTATATTTCATATTTCTAAACAGCATTTTATTTTTATTGTTTTTATTAAGTATATAAATTAGGATATAAACGAAGTTGCCTTTGATGGCCACCAAACTCTGTTTTTGTATCTCTTCCTAAAATAGACAAAATGTAACTACTACAGTTGCATTAAAAAAAGCTTATGATGGGTTTAACAAACTGTGCGAGTGAATTTTGGAAATTCCTTTGTTGAACGGAATTAAATGATAAAATAAGTGGGGGCGCCACTTTAGGTGTTGTTTGCGCTTTAAGGGATGAAGCGTTAATGTTCATGAAAATAATATAAGTCTCACGAAGACACCTAAATCGACCAGCGGAGATATGAAGCTACGTTTTATCCTGAAGGATATACCTTGCCATGCGAAAAGCCTTTACAACATCGTTGCAAACCTAACGGGCTGACCGGATGTCCATTGCAAATTTACTTTTAAAAAGAAATAAACTGATAAATGCGCTTGTCCATACTAGTTATTGCAGTTTTACATAAAGAGTTACAATAAACTTAAAGAGAAGTGCCAAGATGGCTTGAGCATCTGATTAGGTTGACAGGAAGGAGGTAATTATTTGTGGCGCTTGCTTTGATGGCTTGATATTTCGGTTTGACAGTTTGTCGTTCAACAATCTTCGATCTTATCTATGAAGCAAAGAGCTCTTTTTTGCTCTTGGCATGTAATTATCAGTATCCTGTTGAAGTGAGGATTAACTGGAAAATACTACATTTTCTCTGAAGTTTTTTTAAAAAGGAACTCTCGGAGAAAACGAATCACTTGTATAAGTGATTTGTTTTCTCGATATTATGTCGATTTTTTCGATAGCAAGTACACTTTTCAGTAGTAAGCGGGAGCTCAAGCAAATGTTTAATGAATAACCCCAATTTTTTATATCATTGCTAGTTTATATGGAAACGTTTCAACGCTATTCCATGGTATAACAAGTACCATATAGGTTAGAACTACGTCTATTTCAAATTTATAACAAACTAGATGCGCTCCGCGGCTTCACCCGCGTGGAAATTTATTGGTCACATTTCAAAAATTTATTGCACGCCGCCTAGGAGTAGCTTCGTACAAAAAAAACGTGTCTTATTGCTTACTTCACAGTTTATTTATAACGAGTTTCGAGTGATCAAACCAATGAATAATAATTTTCCATACAAACTTTAGCACCCTATTTAACCCCCTCAGAGGTTAAAATTTCCAAATTTTAATAGCCCATGGCCTATTCTAGGTCTTAAACTATCTACATACTATATTTCATTTAAATAACTTAAGTAGTTACGGAGATTAGTTATAACAAGCATTCACACAGACTTCCAAATTTATTATATTAGTAAGAAATAAGATAGTAAAATAAAAATTAGTTGTTATAATTGGCCTAAGGGCCGTTCTAATTATGTCAATAAATAAATAAAAAAATAAATAAATGCGGAAAACTGTTATGGAATTTATCAACTTTAACGCTGCGTATGTTCCTTGCTGCTCAACTGCGTAACCTGAATAAGTCCAAATGAGTATTTAGTACCTCTCAAAGAGCTGCTGAACACTGATAATTGCGACTATACTTTTTTTAATCTTATCATCATCATCAGATGTACCGAAAACATGATAAAGGTCGCGGAAAATTGCTGGATGAGGGTAGCGCTGAATCGGCCACTTTAGCGATCTTTAGGGATGACTTAAATCCAGCAGTTGGCCAGCAAAGTTTGAAAAAAAGGACTTACTCTAATAGGCTAATTATTCCATTTGCCACGACAGTTTTTACCAAACAATTGCATTTCAACAAAACAGAATGTAACTCATCCATATTCGTCGGATTTTAATTTACTTTCCTGCGGGCAATTACTATAAATAATGTCTCTTGAATTGCCGATGAGGCTGGGAGAAATGTAGATAAAAACCGCGGCGATCAATCGTAGGCAGGATCAAGAAGCTTCCCACGAAGCGTACACCTGTGCGCCGGCGCAGCCTGGACGCGATATTCGCTAGAAAAGGGTGCAATCTTGCAGAATTAGGTCTTAGCTCGTAATTAAAATAAAGCCTTTATTAACAACGAAAATTAATTTTTTTACGGTTGCATACAGTGTCAAGGTAGCTCAATTGATCCATGTCAATACCAGTCGCAAGCGTCCCCAAGACACTGGCTGCATTACCACGATGTATGGCAATGCTGATGCGCTGAGTCACATACTCACCAGCTCTCGGGTCACGCGTCGCATCGACCAGACGCTCAGATAATTTTTAAAAACCCGGTGATCCTCGGTACTTAAGTTGTTATTTTTATTATTATTTTTTGTCAGTACGCTTCCGACTGGTTTTTACATGCATCAATTGAGCTACCTTTAGACTGTTTGCAAGCTTCTGCAGTTAGCTCATGGTTTCAATTGTTTATATTGTTTTATTTTTTTCTACTCCTTGATCGTAATTTTCGTCAGTGCGTACATTTGGTTTTGTTTAGTTATTTGTTTTTGCTCTTATTTAGTGTGTTGTTATTGTTAGTTGTTTGTATTTATTATTGTTTTAAATTGTATTGATGTTTAAAAGACTGTGTGGTCGCTAAGCAATGTCCTTCCTATTATAAAAAAGGTGCAATAATAAGCGTGACCCGAGAGCTGGTGAGTATCTGGCTCAGCGCATCAGCATTGCCATACAGCTTGGTAATGCAGCAAAGGTCTTGAGGACGCGACGACTGGTATTGATATGAATAATGAATCAGCTGAGCTGTCTCTCGAATGTCTGTAACCGTCTGCTCATGTAAAACCTAAATATAGGAACTCAAAAGAAAATTGTCGCACTATTTTGCAGCGTACGGGCACTATCAATAGCTGGTCGATACAGCAGAATTAACTGCAATTATAAGAACAGTACGCGGAGCCGCCCTTCCACTCGCTAACGGTACTTCAGGGACGTGCAAAGCCTTGGGTTGTGTGGTCCAAGGGAGAAGAATCCAGATCGTTCATCATCGAGCGTCATACGTGAAGTTTTAGCCCACAGGTAGCCTAGTTTCTACCTATATTAAATACGTCTTACCGCGGCTCCACATTTGTGCCGTGAAGCTCCGTTAACAGGCGTGAACGTAAATGTGGATGGTTTTCGCGGGGTTCACGCGTTATCACGCCTGTTCCCCGATCAGTGTCGGTATTTTATCCCGCGACAAAGGGTTCGCGCCCCTTTCGCGCGGCGTTCACGCGTACACATCCACATTCACGGCCCCGTGCCAGTTCACTCCAGACTACAAGGGCGTACGGACGTGTGCAATCGCTGCGCGCGCGCTATGGAGTCGAGCGTGAACAACAAACATACCTTGATCGGTTAAAGGGGTATTAAACCTTCCTAAATATCGGAGACTAAATTTAGTCGTTCCTAAATTCAGAATAGTTTAATAGCATTTAGGAAGGTAGCATCCGATTTAGGAAACGATTTAGGAAGAAGAATGGCTTCCGACGCTCTAAATCTACATCGGCTCCTAAATCGGAAGGGTGTAATCACATTTAGGAAGCTCAGTCGCTCAGTTGGTTGGATGGATGTTTGTTACTCAATCACGCCAGAACGGCTGAACGGATTGGGATGTAATTTGGAAGTGAGATAGATAGCGCATAGGTATAGTCTGGAATAGCACATAGGCTACTTAAATCATGATTTACTCGTGCGACGACGGGGTGGGCCACTAGTATTATAAATGTGAAAATTTAGATGGATGGATTGATAGATGGATGTTTGTTGCTCAATCACGCCAGAACGGCTGAACGGATCTGGATGAAATTTGGCACAGAGATAGATTATAGTCTGACTTAGGCTATATTTTATCCAAAAACTTTCTTGTTTGGACGTTTAAATAGTGATATGTTGCTACAGCAAACAAAGTTATTGCAGCAGCAGCTCCTACATACGTCCATTTCACGGCGGGTTTCACGAACGTTTGTGAGCATTCCGTGAATGTACTACAACTTGTGCCTAGAATTCACGGCGTGAATTCGCGCGTGAATTCACGGCACAAATGTGGAGCCGCGGTTAAAAGATTCATACTGATTATTATTGCGAAAATTTTGTTGGATGTATGGATCGTGATGGATAGATAAATGAGTAGATAGATATCTGATCCCGGGATCCGTTGAGACAAACCCATATAGAAAGATGGATGAATGTTTGGTTGTTTTTTTTTCTATGTTATAAATACTGAACGAGTTGAACTATTGCAGTATCATATGCAGTATACAGGGTGTCCCATAATGAGTGGATAACCTGAAAGGTGCTTATGCACCAAGTCAAGGCCAATCAGAAACAGTTTTAATTTTTTTTCTAACTTGACCCGTTCGGAAAATATTTAATATTTTGTAAATTTGGAAAAATTTGTACCTTTGTTCACATTTTTGGACTTTGTGCCTACAATACTAATAATTTTTAAAATTTTATTTTTGGAATATACTAAAGAAAAACAGCTTTTTTGAACACCGTAAGAAATATTTTGGTAACTAGGACCAGTAATTTTCAAGGCAGGTTTAAAGAAGAAAATTTAAATTTTTCATATTTTTATGCAAAGTTTGAGCTGCTGTGGTTAAAAAAAAAGATAAGGAAACCTAAGATGCCAGGTACTTTAAAAACATGTCCATTTCAAGAGCATCCTAAAATGATAATAAACGTTGAAATTTTGTAGGGTAAGAAACTGAGATATTGCTACTTTTGTGCCAAAAGGGGCCAAAGCTAGTAAAAATAATATTGAACCAACACATCAAAAAAAAATCTTTTTCGCCATTCTCGTTCTAAAACGGTTACTTTCCTACTTAAAAACAGTGAGTGAAATCTCATCATCCATACAGCAATGTTTGAAAACGGAAGTTGTCAATCAGTGCGTCCTACCCCTGATGTCCTACGGAGCTGAGACGTGGACACTCACGGTAGGTCTGCTCCACCAGTTCAAAGTCGCTCAGCGAGCTATGGAGAGAGCTATGCTCGGAGTTTCTCTGAAGGATAGGATTCGTAATGAATACATCCGACAGAGAACCAAAGTTATCGACATAGCTCAAAGAATTAGCAAGCTGAAGTGGCAGTGGGTCGGCTATATCTCATGAAGAACCGACAACCGTTGGGGTAAACGTGTTCTTCAGTGGAGACCGCGACTTGGCAAACGTAGTGTAGAATGACCTCCGGCCAGGTAGGATGACGATCTGCGAAAGCCTGCTGGCAGATGCTGGATACGTCAAGCTGAAGACAGGGCGCTATGGCGCTCATTAGGGGAGACTTATGTCCATCTGTGGACTAATATGAGTTAATTTTTTCCGCATCGTTTTAGACTCGACGTCGAAGTTATATTAAGTTATAATAAATGAAATGAAATTAAGTTATAGTATTTAGGGAATAGGTTTTTTGTACACCAGTTCCTTCAAGTTGACCCAGTAAAAGAAACCACTGGGAAGCGCCACCACGCGTAACTCATCTGTTTGGATACGCTGAATCTAAATAACGCCGTTTCTGAACGGCTTAATGTACTGGACACCAGTCTTTCTGTAGTTTGAATGCAGTTGGAATCTTCTTTCCAAATTTATATCACCAAATTTGTACTCATAACACAAAATCTCTTTACTTTCGGCTAGATTATTGTTTATAATTTATCAAAATATTTCCTATTTTCCAGCATGTATCAGCAAAAATTGATTTTCCTCACTATTTTTAAGAAGCCAAGTAACCAATTTAGAACGAGTAAGGCGAAAAGGATATTTTATTGATGTGTTGGTTCAATATTATTTTTACTAGCTTTGGCCCCTTTTGGCACAAAAGTAGCAATATCTCAGTTTTTTACCCTACAAAATTTCAACGTTTATTATTATTTTAGGATGCTCTTGAAATGGACATGTTTTTAAAGTACCTGGCGTATTAGGTTTCCTTATCTTTTTTTAATACCACAGCAGCTCAAACTTTGCATAAAAATATGAAAAATTAAAATATTCTACTTTAAACCTGCCTTGAAAATTACTGGTCCTAGTTACCAAAATATTTCTTACGGTGTTCAAAAAAGCTGTTTTTCTTTAGTATATTCCAAAAATAAAAATTAAAAAATTATTAAAATTGTAGGCACAAAGTCCAAAAATGTGAACAAAGGTACAAATTTTTCCAAATTTACAAAATATTAAATATTTTCCGAACGGGTCAAGTTAGAAAAAAAATAGAAAATGTTTCTGATTGGCCTTGACTTGGCGCATAAGCACCTTTCAGGTTATCCACTCATTATGGGACACCCTGTATAATGTAGATCTGGAAAAACACAGAGTTTTTTTATGCCATACATCAGTTCCAGTAAGAAAGAAATAAAATTTTCTATTTTTCTATGGAAACTACTCGAGCACAGATGAGCAGACAGGAGCTAATCTTTAATATCTATGACATGATTTTGTCCATGTATTGATATGATTCTGATACTAAAATTGCATATCTCTGCTACGCTCCCACCCAACTCATATACACAGCTTCTTAGGTACGCACTTTACCAAGAGTCCGCGTTCTTTTGTTTCTTCTCCTTCTAACCGTGTTTTGTTTTTTGAGAAGTATTGACTGGAACGTTTATGTTTCGTTTTTATTTTCTTATTCTTTAGTCGTTACTTGCTTGTTATTATTTTAATTTAAATATCGGTATATGGGTTTGTAAAATATAAACCAATTTCTTGCAACTTATCCCCGACCAAACAAGCCTGAGCAAAAACTAGATTTTGTCACGCAAACAACCATTAAGCCTGAGCGGATGCAGTGGTGCCACTCCACATTAATTGGGTTTGCTTTTCTCTATTTATTTTTCTCTGCAAGTAATTTCAGAGCTATCGAAGACCATCAGTATTCGATGATTCCCGTTTTATTTGTATGTACAAAAGCTCTCAGGAACCTTTTATAGATTTGTAGGACATCTGCACTGTTATGTTTGCTAATTTATTCGGGAGAGGAACCTGCAATCATCCGGATAAAGATACAAACGGTACTTTATTAGTTACTTATATCTTCAGAAACTTCGTTTATTTTAATGCTGGAGTGCTCAAATGTGGCATTTCATTGATAACATTTTTCAATGTTTGGTTTTTGTTGAGGAACTACGCAACCGAGATATCCCGACATTGAGGTGTGTCGGACATCGGCATTCTTCTACAAAACTAAAGATTTACTTAAATAAGATCCTTATTAATAAAGATACAAACGGAAACCTCGAAAACTTGTATGGATGTATTGATTGATGTATTGTATGAAGGCATGGATGATTATTCCTCTTTCACGCAAAAACTACTGAAAGAATCGTGCAGAAATTTTTAATAGTCTTGGTTACCCTGGAATAACAAACGGGCTATTTTTCATCCTATAAATCAGTTCCCTTGGGATAGAAATAGCTTTGTAATGTTTCCATAGAAACAAAGAGTGCTAAGCCATGGGTATATACTAGTGCGGTACTAAAAATTATTTATTCAAACATTACTTTTGCTTGAAGTCTAAAAATAAAACATACTAATGTGCCCATAAAAAGCAAACACAAATTTCTCAAACAAAGATCGTTTGAAAGTCAGGGTGTTGGTACGGTCGAAGACCCAAACTAATTAGAGATAGGACACCTAAGGTCAATACCAGATGCAAAAACTAACGTGACGGTGAAGTCATTCAAAGCAAGAAAGGAATTATAAATATAGATTTAAAATTATAGATAGTATACATACAAAACTTCATCACACAACCAGCTACGACTTTAAATATTCATCGCACCAATTTTATAAACGCGAAAGTTTGTAAGTCCATACATACATCCATATGTAGGGCTGTTTGTTACTTTTTCACGCAAAAACTAGTGGTAGGCAATTTGTTCAGTAGATTTTGGGAGAAATTTCATTTTTAAAATTCCATTCAATATTTCAGCCTGCCCGAGCTGATATTTAACTTGATTGACGTATTTCTAGTCCTGGAATAAAACAGGCTTTTTGCATCAAATTCCACGTGGAAGAAGCCGCTGGGTGCAACTAGTTTTAAATAAATTGACATTATTATAATTTGATTGAGAAATAAAAGATACACATAATCAATAATCAATAATCAATAATCAATATCTTTATTTCTTTAGGCTTACAAAATAAGCACTTAGACAAGTCAAATTTAATTCGCCTCAATTTTTTTTCCACTAGTGGAAGAGGCGAAATAGAAACCACTAGCATGTGTAAAACTTATGTGTCTAATACATGTTTGCCTTATAAATAATTACATACTA
The DNA here is from genome assembly GCA_944547425.1 of Eupithecia centaureata. Taxonomy (NCBI): domain Eukaryota; kingdom Metazoa; phylum Arthropoda; class Insecta; order Lepidoptera; family Geometridae; genus Eupithecia; species Eupithecia centaureata. The sequence continues at coordinate 3,229,190 of OX155677.1, read as the reverse complement.
TTGTCGATGTGGAACTGAGCGACATCTGGCCAAGCACTAACGTCATTGATGTAATCATTTATGGAGTAATATGCCTTCTTGATAAGATTTAGTTTTATGTACTGTTTAAATCTACGAATAGAAAGTTCAGTTGCTTCAGATGGAAGCTTATTATAGAAGCGCACACAATTACCCATAAATGATTTCCCCAGTTTTCGTAATCTAAATGAAGGAATGTGTAATTTGTTCTTGTTTCGTGTATTTCTATTGTGTACATCACAATTTTTCAAAAAGTTACTCTTGTTTTTGTGTGTATACATTAAATTTTCATAAATATATTGCGAAATTACAGTTAAAATATTTATTTCTTTAAATAATTCCCTCAATGAGTCACGTGGCTTTAATTTATAAATTGCACGCACCGCCCTTTTTTGAAGAACAAAGATAGTCTGAATATCAGCTGCCTGTCCCCACAGCAAAATACCATAAGACATAATACTATGGAAGTAACTATAATAAACTAACCTAGCTGTGTCCTGATCAGTGAGATATCTAATTGTTCTCACTGCATATGCTGCTGAACTAAGCCTACCCGCGAGAGCATCAATTTGCGGTTGCCATTGAAGAGATGAATCAATATGCAACCCCAAGAATACAGTAGAGTCTACGAAGTGAACAATCTCATTATTTAACGTGATTTGAGTTGGGAGTTCTCTAACATTTGGTAACATGAATTTTATACATTTTGTTTTTTTTAGCATTAAGTAACAGGTTATTGGCGGTAAACCAATTTAGTATTTGTGACAGCGAATTATTTACATCGTCAAAATTATCTTTATTTCTGTCTACTTTAAAAATTAGTGAAGTATCATCAGCAAATAAGACTATATCACAAAGATCTTTTGCTAGAAAGGGAAGATCATTTACATAAACTAAAAATAAAAAGGGACCTAATATTGAACCTTGAGGTACGCCTAATTCAATATTTGAGCCCGTAGATCTTTCTTTACCAACTTCTACTTTTTGAACTCTATCAGATAAATATGATTTCATAAGATCCAGTGCCTTTTTCTTAATTCCATAATGTTTAAGTTTCTCAATTAATGTACTGTGATCCACACAGTCAAAAGCCTTAGAAAGGTCACAGAATACACCAATAGCGTTTTTGGCTTTATCCCAGGCCTCCAATATATGCCTTAACAGAACTGAACCAGCATCGGTTGTTGATCTACCCTTGGTGAAGCCGAATTGGTTTTCATGGAATAACCTATTAAGGTTGAAGTGAGAAGTCAACTGGATGAGAATAATTTTTTCAAAAATTTTACTCATAGCAGGAAGTATTGAAATTGGTCTGTAGTTGGCCGGATCAGTGTGGCTACCAGATTTATAAAGAGAAACCAGCTTACTATATTTCATGAGATCAGGAAAAATTCCTGCGTCGACACAGCTATTGAAAATATAGGCCAAACAAGGAGCCATTTCCTTAATAATTGAACTTAATACTTTGGTGGATATACCCCAGAGATCCTCAGTATTTTTAATGTTAATTGACTTAAAGGTTTTCACTACATAATTAGCATTTACATAACTAAAGATAAAACTGTCATTACATCTAGCAACTGAAGATTCTAAAAATTTAACAGCCATTGATGCTGAGGAGTTTAGAGACTGGGTAACAACTTTAGGAATAGCAGAAAAGAATGCATCAAAAGCATTGGCAATATCTTTTTCATGTATAAGAATTGAATTATTAATTTTTAACCTTATTTCTTTATAACGTGGCTTTGATTTACCTGTTTCGTTATTTATTAGTCTCCATGTTGCTTTTACTTTATTAGATGATTTTATTATAACATTCTTTAAAAACAGGCATTTGGCTGTGTTGCAGACTTTCTTAAATGTTTTAGAATAGTTGGTTACATACAATAGAAACGCAGGATCATGTAACATAGTTTCTCTAGAAGCATAAAGGTCATAGAGTCTATTCCTACTTTTTTAAATACCCGGAGTGGCCCAATCAACAAATCCGACCCTATCTCTCACTGTGCATGTTTTAAGTTTGAATACTTCACTGTGTTCCTTGTGTATGACATTCAAAAGTGTGGAAAATAATTCATTGGGGTCATCAGAACAAGATATATTAGATACTGCTAGTTCTACTCTACTTTGAAAATTCTTAATACGGTTCTCTGTTATTGGCCTGCAGGTATATTTTTCTACATTATTTCTATCATTGTAGCTAAAATTAACACTTTGACCATAATGGTCTGATTGGAAATGCCTAATTACTGCTTTGCTGGTTGGAGTTTGACTACAGTAAATATTATCTAAACAGGTGGCAGATGTTTGGGTTACCCTAGTGGGGTCATTAAAAAGATGTTGTAAACTAAAGCACTTGAATAAATTAAGCAATCTGTCGGCAAGGGGATTTGATAACATAAAGTAACAAAGTAAAATTATGAGTACACTTGGTGTACGTACTTGTTTATTTGTGTACTTTACAAATTAATTATCTCAATAAACAAAGCGAGCCCAGTGCGGAGAACTATGAGATATAGATTTTCTCGCATCTCTAGTTCTCAATCATAAATATCAAACACCAAAATAATCATAAAAGCGGCATAAAGACATGTTGCATGCGGCCAATCTGATGGCAATTAGTCCTCCTAAAATGATTCCATACTCCTCACTATATTTTGGCCAAAACGCAATAAAAATAACATGCGGCCAATCTGACGGTAATTAGGACTTCTAAAATAATTCTATGCTCCTTACAATATTTTAGCCAAAACGAAATAAAAATAACAAGTCTTTCTCACGCTCACCCTTCACCAAGTCCAACAAGAACCCAATTATAGCCGATACCAATGACTTCATGTCTAATCCTATCTAACGCAAACACTATTTCTTGTAAGTAGGATCTGTCCTTCGCTCTATTTACATTGGAGGGGAAGACGCGCTGACCTATATCCTGTCGAGCATAAAGACTCACTATTCTAATGGGTGCGACGGTTTGTAACTGGACGCAAAAATTGTGTATGAGAGTTAGTTTCGTGGCCGTAGAGCGAAAAGTCACTAAGTCGCTATTTGGCCAAAATTGAGTTGGATATTTTTTTTTTATTATCCTTTTAGTGAATAGGAATTACTATTCACGTCTTTGAAATTATGTAATCAATGTATGAATTTTCTCTATCTCTCCCTCTTCTTTTCCTTCTCCCGGACCTTATCACACGCGAAATAGGGTCGGCACAACATGTATTTTTCTTCCACTCTCTTTGTTATCCATCATCTCCGTATTCACACCTTTCTTAACCATGTCCTCTTTTACACAATCCGTCTTTTCGTCGGTACCTATTCCTCTCCCCTTATATCCCTCCACATTAAAATCAATCACTCTTTTCTTCACATGAGCATCCTCTCTCCGCATAACTTACCCATACCACGCTAGTCTCATCTTTCAGTATCTCTTATTATTTACTCCTCATCTTTATCTCTCTATCTGTCCCTAGCCTATAAAAAAGCTAGACGGACAGTATTTTCAGTTACCATTGTAGCTACCGTTTCAAGTTTCGCATGTGATAAATAAACAGGCTTTTTTATATTCTCTACATAATATATTTCATTCATAATTCCGAAGCAAATAAAATACAAAAAGAAATAAAAACATTACCTAATGATTAATCCTTCGAAAATTGTTACCAATCTTGTTAAGGCAAGAATATGATATTTGGGTCCAGGAAAAGCGGGTCTCTGACCTAGTCCCACAGATGGTCAAACACGCACATTTACCTACACGTTCTATTAGATTATGTATGTATGTGTGTGTGCTTAATAGTGTGTGCGAGTATGTAAATATTATTCTGTCTTGTAGTGATAGCTTTGGCACATTGCACTAAAAAACTATAAAATATGACTGTATAAAATGTATTTTCTGGCAATATATAAAATTGTTCATATGTTGAGAAAAAGTACACATTAAATTGTAAATATATTAAATAAAAATGTTTTTGTTTCAAATTGGTTTACTACATGACGGAACCCATTAAAAATAAATCCTCTTTGAGTCTAATATGACGAATTCTTTATGGTTAATTTCAGAATTTCCAATTAGAATTTTTACTATATACTATTTTGAAAGAAAGACGGAAAAAAATAGATGCTTACAAGAGCAAAAATTAAAAATTTATTCAAAATGAAACTGCAATTGCAATCTAAGGTCGTCAACAGAGGGGATACCTACCTAATACTTTGCCGTGCTACCTACAATAATAACTGATATTTTGTTCATAATGAGAGCAATTGTAATTGTAGTTATCTTTGTAGACATAGAGGAATAAGGCATAGAGAGATAATGTCACAAAAAATTCCGCTTTATCTAGAAGTCAAAAAACAACCAATGTGTGGGTAAGAGGCACGTGATTACATTAGCCGACACGCACACAAACGCACGAATAATGTTGCAATCATAACCTTTTCCCCATAAAGTAGGGAAGTTTTAACATTTTGTACAGTCATAGCTAATCATTTTTCTGTTAGATGATTTTTCATAAATGCATTGATTCATTCGTCAATGGAGCATTCAACGTTCAGAAAACGTCCCGTTAGTATAACATACCCCTTACATATTACCAACTAGTTGCGCGCCGCTGCTTCGCCCGCATGGAAATTTATTTGCCAAATTTCAGAAATTTACAGGGTGTAACAAAAATAAAGGACCAAACTTTCAGGCGGGGATCCGAACACTGAATTCAGGAAAAATATTTTAAAACAATCCCGCCCTTTAATTTCCGAAAATTAAATATATAATGAATTTTCATTACATTAGGCAATAAACTCTTATGCACGCAATTGTGTTTTTGGAATTAAAAAAAAATGACTTGCGTACCTGTATACATCTCTTTTATAAGCCTAAACACGTCAACGGTGCCCTAACGAGCGGCCGCCGCGGTCATCGACCATCAGTCATCATCGAATGCAGTGGAAGCGGGTAAGCTGCGCGGCGTGCTAATATGGAGCCAAAATAATAAAAAACAATATAATTAAAATTTAACTAGTATTTACAATTGAAACCATTGAGCTAACTGCACACGGTTGCAAACAGTCTAAAGATAGCTCAAATGATCCATGTCAATACCAGTTTAAACTTTGGTCCTTAATTTTGTTACACCCTGTATACATTCTTTACGATTCAGTCTGAATTTTCAATCCATAGAGAAGCAACAACCTGATCAGAAGGAAATCTAAAAACGAAAAAATACGTATGGGGTAAAATATTTTTTCAATAGCTTGCAACATTTCATTGTATTGACGTCTGTTTTGTTTACATTTTATTTTTGAGACAAAACTAATGTTTTACTCAAGAATATAAGTTTCCAGGTTGTATTTACCCGTGAAATAGAATCTTCGACTGTTTTTGGTGATTATGTGATGAGTTGTGACATCCTTTCACTGCACAATAGGTAATTTTTAGTGGAAATTCAGGGAGCTCTTCCCCGTAGGACTTGACATAATGTACTGACGAGTCGAGAGATGTACGTAGCCTTTACAGGCTACCTTTAAATGTCCACGCTTCGCGTGACCCTACTGCGGTTCTAAGCGTAATTATTCTAAGTTTGTAGATACCTAGAATTTATAGATAGGTACACGCAGCATAAGTATTAACGTAGGTACTACAGTGCACAGGTAGGTGCAGGCAAATCTTTTGTCTAATGTTTATTTCTAAACGTAGTACTTACATGATTTTTTTAATATATTAAGTATCTATTTCTTTTTGATGCCCTACTAAAATTTAAGCCATTATAATTTTAGATAACAAAGCTCAGAATAATGAGTTTGATATAAAATTCACATCAAATTGTTTATTTTTTTCTGGGACACATTTTACAAACTTCCCATGTCATTCAGATAAAATACGTAACAAAGATGACTCAACAAGTATAGGTCAGATCTTGGTCAAATTTCACACCAAACACCAGCAGCCAAATAAAAGAATCATCAAAATCAGTTTACCTAGATATATTCTGAGGTAATACATAAAAAAGGCAATTGAATTAACACCTGCGCGTTTTTTGAAGTCGATGCAAAAACTTCAAAAAATTTGCAAATATACTTTCAGAGCTAAGAAAGACGGTCAGTGACCTCCGAAATGCAAGGTGCAAATAGGTATCACTCATTTGACCTTCTAGTTCAATGATCGAAGTATACATTACTTTGGAGATGGTTCTTTTATTTTTCTTTTGTCGGTACCTGATACTGTAGTTAGCTTAGATTGTGGCGAGTTTTTATTGAGCAAACCTACCTTTTATCTACAGACTCGCTGAGCCACGCAGCTTCGCCCGCTTTGAAATTTATGTGTCAAATGGAAAACAATAGAAAATTGTAACTATTGGTAGTTTTGTAATACAGAAAGATGTACTTAAATAACGATATGATGTATGGATAATGGAAGAAAAATACATGTTGTGCGACCGCATTTTATAATAAATAAATAATAAATAAATAAGGAGTTTTGTACTTTGTACTTTATTTATACCAAGTTTAGAGCGAATCGAACCAAGGAATATTATTATCACTACATAGTATAAAACAAAGTCGCTTTTTCTGTCCCTATTCCCCTATGTCCCTTTGACTGCTTAAATCTTTAAAACTACGCAACGGATTTTGATGCGGTTTATTTTAAATAGATAGAGTGATTAAAGAGGAAGGTTTATACGTATAATAAAACCGTGCGAAGCCGGGGCGGGTCGCTAGTTTCATATAAACTTTACGAGGTAGATAACCTTTTTAACCCCCACAATGGTATTTTATTCTAAATTACCATACCCTAACTATGTGTTATTCTAAAATTATCTCTATTAAGTAAATGTTATCTAAATAAGTTAAATGGTTAACACCTCAACTGCTATTAAATCTTTTCGTCTACATCATTATAGCAAAACCTCCCTTATTATATTATGCTAATGAGGTTAGTAAGTACCTGTTTTATTTAAACTTCTTAAATATCAAAAAGCTTTTTTTAAAAAACCAAACTTCTTCCATTACGAATATAAGAACGTATACTTTTGTTTGGCATTACTTTTAATTCAGTATTGCCTACTTATAATATGCCCACATATTTATTTAGTGTTAAAAAAAATGGCAAAATCAGACCTGCCATCACACGTGTTGCGTAAGCCATTGTCCAACTTCTGTGGACACATAAAAGGTTTTTTTGGTGTAGCAAAAAATAACATGAGAACGCTTTTACTTTCATCAATAGTTTTTTGGGTTTTAGATTATAAATGCCAGCATTTTTGTTCCGATTTGGAACAGTTTTCGAAGTATAAACTTAATTTAAAATGTATTTCTTTGATAGTTAGAATAAATTGTTTTATTTTGAGATATAGAAACATATTCTTATACCAGAATAGATTGATTGAGTTAAGGCTAAGTATAGGTAATTAGGTAGGTAAAAACATCTTACGTTGAATGACTTATGCTTGTTAGTACGTCGTAAGTTAATTAAAATTACATTCCGATTTTGCCTCACAAGCGTTATTATAGCAAAAAACTCTTAATAATAGGGCATCGTCTCTTATTATAAAAAAAAATAGGTAGCTTAGAAAGTTCCATTGGCACTTTCTTTTTTTACTCTCACCCTTATACCTCTCATAACCATAGATAAAACTAAATTAAAAGTGCCGACATTTTGTTCGAGTGCGAAAAAAAGTGATTTAAAAACAGAACACGAATTATATATCCTAAAAAATCGTTTCAATGTAAATAGAGAAATGCCTATAAAAACAAAATGTGCCACTTACGCACATTGCATCTTTACCTGCACGAGTTCCCACAACGCGTATAGGCTATCTCTCTTACTCTTTAATATGTTGATATAGCTTTCTCTTTTACACACAGTTTAATCCACTTTCGACGTCATCTTTCACTCTCACTATCGATCATAGTATAACTAAAATCAGAAGATACTGCAATAGAGTAAGTTTTATGTGTTGCAATTGCAATTTGCAATGCACATAATAATAAAAACTAGTTATTTGTTTTTTAATTCTTTGATCATAGTACTTTTAAAAAGTTCACTTTTCTTATTTTTAAAACAATTAGGTAAGTATTCAAAAAAATAAACTACTTACAGCTTTTAGCTTTACTTATAGCTTTTCTTTAATTTACAGAGCTAGGCAAAGTTTTTTATGAAATGTACCTATTTATGAATAAGTACAGATATACATTAACACAACAACTCTATATACACCAGACTGTTTTGTCTGAAACATCCAGATATACAACGTGTGACGTAAACCTATGCACGCGTGCACTTTCTTAGAAAGAGACGGCGCTTTTTCTACGTACCAGACAGAGATGGCCTTACAAAACAATGATTGCTAGTTTTTATATCGAATACTCTGTCGTAACATCACTTTCTTTCAGTTTTTACATTATCGTGTGCGATTCGTTGACTTACCTATTTAAAGGCATTGTCATACTAACGACGTAAGGGAAATATATTCCCGAATATTCGGGTACCCCTCATGAAATATGCGTAAGGAGAATTTCGCCTGCTTAGAAACTCGCCTGCGGTTAGGTTGTCCTATATAACGTTGTGAAAAAACAAGTTTATGGAAACTATAAGATCATAATCAGCTATAACAGTATTTTTCTCAAAATATGGGAGCATGTGGGACTCTAACTTGGCGCTTTATTATATATTAGGGAACTAGCGCCAAGTGAGAGTCATTCAAAGTCCAGCAGTGGACTATTATACTTAATACTACATAGTAAAAAAACATTATCACTTCCTGCTGTCTGACCGTCTAATTGTACCTATGTATACTTAGATCTCTAAAACCACGCAACGAATTTTAAATACGGTTTTTTTAATAGATAGAGTTATTTAAGAGGATGGTTTAGATATAGAATAAACCATTGCAAACCGGCGGCGGGTCGCTAGTGTAAAAACCAAAACTCAAAATAAAAACGAAAGCTGGCTCAGAATATTTTTGTGATCTATGAGCACACAGCCTTAGCTCGGTGACAGTGCGAGAGTGAGCGCGCCAGCTTTCGATGCCAATGACTGATGAGCGACAGTTTTTCTCCATTCAGTCATGCTTCATGAGTAGTGAAAATTCTTTGTTCCATGGTACTGCTGGACAAGCCTTTCTATTTAGGATTGAAGATTTGATACGGCTAGTTAATTGACTTTTTAAGTGATTGTTTTGAAGTGACAGTGTTTGTAATCGATTTACAGTAATTAACAGACCTAATAATAGGATTTTTATATTGGGACATTGCAGATATCTTTAGTTTTCATATTTGATAGTTCTTCTGCGCGGTCTAGTACAGATTTGATAGTACTTACCAAAAACTGAAATAATACTGGACAAAAAAAGGCTTGAAAATCCACACAGCAATTGAAAATCCAACAATCATCTGAATGGATTTTCAGATTAGATAGAACATTTTATATAGCCCGAAACTAAGCAGAGCTTGTGTTATGGGTACTAGAAAAAATTTAACCGATATACTTAATACAATAAATTACGTAGATAAATACTTACATGTTTTTATTATACTTAGAAAACAACCAGAAACTTGGAACAAATACTTGCAGGTCATAAGTACAAACATTAAATTGAAATAGATGTTGAAAATTATTAACCTTCCTATTCTAGATAGTGTTGAAACTCGATGACTTAGGTTACAAAACGAGAAGGAATAAAAGTTTACTGCTAACGCTTAAACATTTTTAGGTAATTTTTTATGAAAATACTTACCAACACAAACCAATACTTACATTGTGCAATTTCCAAATCCGCTACCTACCTTTCCTAAACAACACAATGCCTACTTATCCAATACCCACACGTGAAACCTGCAATTTAAAAAAATTGCGATTCTTTGTACTCCGGACGTGTGCTAACAAAAACTATCGTTTGATCCAAATCAGAGTTCTAAAGGTATAAAAAATAATAGACATGGAGAAATCGAACTTTTTGCTCCTATCTTTCACGAGCTTTCTTCGAACACAATGGGCTATGCAGGTAGAAGAACCCTTGGAATCTTGTGACGGTGACATGTTATGAGGTCATGTGTGATTTGGTCTCTTTTGAAGATCATGACGGAAATAGTTCTCGATTTCTCTTTCTCTACCTCTGACTGACTGAATCTATATTCGAATCTGTTTGATTTCTCGCATTATTATGCGCCAAATATGTGTGTACGTAAATCCCCGCCGCGATATACCTACATACTTATTTTCTATAGCATCTGCCACAAAAAAAAAGTCTCGATGCAGCGTAAATTATTGAATCTCGATCAAAATATTTCGTCTTTCACTACAACAAGTATATATTTGCTCGTGGTTTCATAAAGAAATTCCAATTTATTTCAAACATTTCGTTTCAAACATTTAAAAAAAGACTTATGGAGGTAGTATCTGTCCCCGGCTTCGCACACGTTTCTTCTATGGAAACATTTCGAGGCTTTCCTATGAAAACTGATAAATGGTATGAAAAGTAGCTTAGGTTTTATTCCAAGGCTATACAATACATCTATTAAAAAATTTCAGCCCGTAGTAGTTTTCGCGAGAAAGAGTAAGAAGTATCCACACATCAATACATGCAAAATTTCATGATTATAAAATTAGTAAGGAAAGGATAAATTCCATAATACCAAGTCATTCTTTACGTACTTATTATTTAGTAAGTACCTACACACTACAATATGACTTTGTGTGTTGTCCAAGATGACCGTGAGTAAAACCTTCACACATTCTACTATAATATTTGAACAACATGTGTGTTCGAGTGTGTGTCAATAGCTTAGGTCTTCTTCATATTCCAATACATGGAATCATATGGATAAGATAGGCTGTCGGTCTGAGATTTTTTCAAAATAAAATAGAATACACTTAATTACCTATTCCACACAAAAGTGATCTATATGTAAACTTGTTATTTCCATTACATATCCTACTAATAATATATAAGCGAAAGTTTAAGTATGGATGGATGATTGGATGGAGGTTTGTTACTCTTTCAAGCAAAAACTACTGCACAGATATGGATGATATTTGGCACAAAGATAGATTATAGTCTGGAGTAACACATATGCTATATACCCGGAATTCCCACGGGAACGGGAATTACCGCGGGTGAAACCGCGAGGCGCTGCTAGTGTAGTAATATTTCTACTCAGACGAGGAGGAGGAGGAAGGGGTAGGAGTTAATAACTTCAGTTGTGCTTATAATATATCCTAGAGAGTTTTCATTTTTACCTGGGTATAACGAAACCAAATTGCCTGGTAATTTATACAATTGTAAATAAAGAATTAACTTTCTTGTTGATATAATATAGAAACCTTACAGAACACTCGAGGCACAAGCGAACAATAAATATATACATAAAACTGTGGTCGAGACCTTGAGTAGGCCTGAATATGGTAACCCAGATAGTATTCCTTTATTTAACTCACACGTGCTTTCCTATAAGGGAACCCTTTTGGCATATGTTTTTTTAATTAAGCAGTATGTGTATGGTAAAATATAGATCAATGATGCTTGTTTATGTTGTCTTTGTTTTTCGGTTTTTTAAAAGGTTTCTGATTCATTCGAGGAAATACACGAAATTCAGTTGACATAAACGGAGAGTAAAAAATCGTAAAAAAGAGTGGAAGTAACCATTTTTCGGTGAATCAACCTTTGGGTTCGGAGGTCTCTAATTTTACTGATGACATTAAGTTATGATCAAGTGAACTAATAAAATAAACTTTAACTACTATCTATTAATGAAGTTTATTAAAACATGTGTTTTAATTTTTTTCATGCTCCAATTTAATTTTTAATACTTTAAAGACTTGTGATGATTCACACGGCGTAATCTCTATAATCAAAGTTGTTTCTGTGACCCAAATCCGCGCAACAGCCGGCTACTTTCATTGTGAACGCTAAACTATACCCACACATACAACACACAAACACTGTACCAACAAAAACACACACAAGTGAAAACACACGGACAGGAGAACTTGTGAATGTTGAATGCAAGGAACAGCGTGAAAGACATTTGCATAATGCACCTATTGAACATAAGAGGAATGTCTAGCTAAATTTCTTGCCTTTTCAATATCTAAAATGCAACGTGAATTGTAGGCAAGTATCTATTTTGATTCGCAATATTAAGCCTTTCGGATTTGTATCAGAAATTCACGCACACATAGAAGCAGATCATAGTCACAGAGCCGTATATAGATGCGAATATGTTTATTGTGCTTTAGCATTAGAGCGAGAAGAAATGACGTATATCATTTAAGATCTAGGACATTCCCGCCCTGTTCTAATTAAACTCGGGAATTTTAAAATGATGAATGAGATGAAGTCAGTAATGAACTATTGCGAAAGTAATTATCGCTCAGAATAATTAGAACACCATGTCTAGAGCTCGTAATATGGAACAGATTTGATACTGTATTTACTCATTAAAAAGGTTTCATAATTAGAGTTAATGAGTAGAGAAAGCCTGAAAACTATGCTAGGAAATAAATGAAAAAGTTTCGGAAACCTCTATGAGCAAACTTCTTTAATGATTTGTGAAAACACTTTCATTAACCTATTTCCTCACATATTGAGCAGTGAATCAAAAAATGTTTGGTTAGCAAGTGCATAAAATATCTTCTCAAAAATTACATAATTACGAATAACCAAGGAATATATTATACAAAACTAAAAAAGTACTCATAAAATAAATGTTCTTTTTGAATACAATTTAACCTTTATCCTTTACTACCTATCTACGTGCTTCTTCTGGCTGTTCATTTGATACCGACATATACTGTTGCCCAGTTTTATTCCAATTACACGCTCTTTACTTTCACTATTATGTTTTCTTGTACACCGTGTAATATATGAGGCAATATCGTTTTCACACACTAAAGTTCGAGTAGAAACGTACTGACAGACTTTCTAATATCCATTGTCATAGGTATTATTACTCAGTCAAGTAAATGTAGTAATTTAATACAGTATTGTCATGAGAAAATATACTATGCAAGCCAAATTTGAGTTATGTAACTGATGCATTTTACATAATTACACATGGTAAAATCTCATATTTCTTAACCCAAAAATATATAACTACCTAAAAGAAATTTGAACCTTACGTTCAGTACGGAATTACGCTAACCTGTTGCATTCCCAGGTCAGCCTCGTCTTAATCATATATCTTTGGGATTTATATATTTCTATAAAAATGTGTAATCAAGCTCTATATTGAACAAAACAAAGTTCGTGTCTCCTAAATTTATTTCATTTGCTCATTTGATGAATAATTTCAGTCCAGCTGCTACTTCAGCAACCATCTCGCAATCTTCACCGGAAGCGAATCCAAAAGAAATTGATTACTTCCAACGAGCATTGAAATCAGTGTCATACAGTCATAATCTTCACAACGAACGTTGCATAACAATGACGTAATCGAAATGAGCTCGGCGAAAGTTGCCACGGCAATTTCACTCACCTCCCTGTCTTTCTATCTTCCATCTCTGTCATCCCTTTCACTTTTAGCTTTACCCTTCTCATTTGCTCAACTGCTTTAGCATCTTTGTTGCTAGCTTTAGTTTCTGTAATAGCTATCTCTGTCTTTTCTTCTTCACGGTTGGTGTGGATCATTTTTTCGGTTTCGCACGCGCTCGAGGCGTCGACGTAATCCATTGTTTTCTTGTGGTTGTTCTTCAGCGAACCACGAGGGAAAATTGTTTTGTTTTTAACATATCCATTTCAACGAGTATCTAATTGCTTCACTTATGTTATTTGTTCTGGATATTTCATGGAACGTGAACCCGATGCTTTTATTTAGTGAAATTAACGTTGTTTTCATTTAAATTAAAAAAATCGCCATATAAACAAGAAAAAGCTTAAGCTAATAAAAATGTATACCTACGTAATAACTTATTTATTACCTAGGTACTTATAAAATAATGTTTACTTGTTGTAAGTAAGTTCAATGTAGTTCAGACTTCTTGCTTTCAATGAAATTAAGGCCAAATTTGACTTTTTCCTTTCTAGAGCAAATCTTGAAGGTCAAGATCAAAAGAACAATCTTATTAAATTAATAAAATTTTACGCATAAGGAAACAAACTTAACCTTATTCGTTCCCATCGGAAAACTACACTTTTTTCCGAAAGTTTCTTGTTTTTTTTTCAATCATGATTAATTATGTGCATGCCTACATACGTCAGGAAATACACGTTTTCATCAATCATCATCATCAGCCTATTATCAGTCCACTGCTGGATAAATGCCTCTCCTAGTGAGCATTTGATACTCATTGAAATCCTAAAAGTTATTAAAAATAAAAAGGTATTTTAATTACAATGTTACTGATATATTATGCATAACATTTTACATATCATTCCTACCAGTAAAGTAAGTACCTATTTTATGTTACCTACAATGTTTTTCTAAACACGTACAACGCCAAGGTTATTGTTGAAAGTAAACTTGCAAATGGCGATACTTTTACTACAAAACCGAAGCATTTAAATATTATGACTAGTTTCAATAGCTATCAAGCAACTTGGAGCTGATTTTAAACGACAAAAAGGCTCCTTTTCTTAATTCAATGGAGTCAAAACAGGCTGCGCTTCGTTCCATTTCGGATTGATCCAGATTGCACCGGAAAATTTTTATGAGGGGCATTAAACACGGAAACAAAATGAGCTGGTCATCCTGACACAAATAGGTATCACGCTAATATTATAAATGTGAAAGTTTGGATGAATGGATGTTTGTTTGAGCCTGAAATAATATTTAGAATATTTTTCATCAATTTTCACGAGGGTGAAGCCGCGGGGCGCAGCTGTAGGTATTTATTTTCATACTTAAAAGGATACTTAACAACAGTTTCACATGTAGAATTTTAAAAATTACTTTAAACAGAATAATATAAATACAGCAAAATATCTCTGCTTTAATTTATGGGTAATTTTGAATTTAAACTTTATTATTTTTATTTAAAAAAAATCGAGTAAAATCAAGTGACTGAAGATATTTCAGAACATTTCCAATCATAACAATATAAAGTCTTCTCCACTTTTGCACAGGCCGAGTACGAGTATTTTGCGTAGAAATAAGTGTGCAGCGAACAAACCACGAGTACAATCACCATACAAGAGGCATTTAGCGCGGCCTAGATAGACTAGAGGGCCACTTCCACGGTTTCGGGCGAACGCCCAAGGTTGTCGGAAAGTGAACCGGCGGGCATTCCACCGGTGGCGCTGTACGCACTTTCGCCCCACAAGGCTACGTCTGTCTATCCTTATCGCGCGATCTGCATATCCCGGTTTATTTCCTCCACTTGTTTATACAACTCTATTATTAGTCTTAGCACAAACGCCCAAGCCTTCTTTGATGCCTGTTGACTATTTTGTGTGTCAGAAATACTTTGTTCTGAGAAAAAGTTAGATAAGTCGCAGGACTCACTTTCGCCGCACAAGCACAGAATAGATACAGCCACAAGGCTACGTCTGTCTATCCTTATCGCGCGATCTGCATATCCCGGTTTATTTCCTCCACTTGTTTAAACAACTCTATTATTAGTCTTAGCACAAACGCCCAAGCCTTCTTTGATGCCTCTTGGCTATTTTGTGCGCCAGGAATACTTTGTTCTGAGTAAAAAAACTACATTAGTCCTAGTACGCACTTCACCCCACAAGGCTACGTCTAATACTCTAGTTTATTTGATTCTTGTTTACAAAAGAAAATTTTATATTTGGTCTTAGCATAAACGGGCTAGGTTACTATGACTGGGCTTCTCGCTTTTAATTTTCTCTGTGTCAGAAATGGTTAGTCAGAGAAAAACCTACACTTTTGTCGTCGTATACACATTCGGCTCACAGGGCTATATCTATCCTTAACGCGCAATCTTTATTAAGAGATAAATAGTAAATTATTTGACGAAGATTGGCAGAGACATAAATATCAGAACATACAGGTTTGGCAAGCAGAATTAATATTAGTACGTACAGACTACTAATATTAATTCTGCTTGCCAAACGTACGTACTTCCATATACACTGGTATAGAAGTACATTAGAAGGTCTTACGATTTTCTTAACCTAATCTATTTATAGACGCACACAGTTCATTTTTTCTATCTAATTTCCTTGCGCCAGAAATGACTTTTCATTAAAGGTTCTTAGAAAAAAAAACGCAGTTCTGCCCCAACACCTAAATAAGTTAGGCTTACACTTAACTGAATATTTTATTCTGGTATTCTTTCTTATTCTCAGTGTAACAGTTATTTGGTATAAGTATTCATCATACGAGCTACCTAGCCACTAATAATTTGGCTGTTTTTCCACAGACTTAGTTAGATAGAAAATTAAGGCTTTTTCTTTAATCATCTTCTAGCATTATATGCCAAGCTTGATATTAAGAATATAGACAAAAAATCCAGCCTGTTTGCTCCAATATCTGACTCTATTAGATAACAAACAATATTGGCTTTGTAACAATATTAATTACGAATAGAGCTCATGTACCATTTGGTAATGGACCAAGAAGAAAATGATTCGAATGGTACAAACTTTTAAAACTGTCATGGTTTTTAACACTAAAGTCATTGAAAACGGGATGTTTCCCATGATTTGATTTCTTTTGAGTTTTTCGATATTTCGGCACTGTTTCAAGTGCCATGATAACGGTCAATAAAATCCATTTACCATTGCAATGACTTTAGTGGTAGAAAGATTATTTCATATTAGGCTAGATCTAATGTAAAATAACCAGGTAGATAATAAATAATTATTATTATTTGATCCCTTATTAAGAATAAGGGATCAAATAATAATAATTAGCATGATTTTAAGTTCTTTATTTAAATAAAAATCATTAGGACTTGAATAAATTAATTTAAATAAAGAACTTCTATAATAAAACATAATGTCTAGGAACTTAAAAATAAACTATCATTATGTCAAGTCTAGTTACAATCCGGTCTTTGAGTTCCCAAACTGCGAAATAACGAGTCACCTTTAAACAATCTGAATCAGCCGGTCAGAGTGACCTTTCCTTTTTATTTTAGGACTCAAATCATCGCCGGAAGTAACTAATCAGGATTCCGCGCCCTTTTTAGTAATTTCGCCAAATCGTTGTTTTGTTTTTAGTTCTTAATCCGTGTGGGGAATTCCAGGATTAGAATTCAGAATGCCATTAAAATCCGATGTTGAATACCGGGACTCATTCAGGTTCGGAGAAATATTTTGTTTTTTTTTTATGCTGTGGGTTCTGTGAATTGTTCTTATGTTTGTTTTTAGACTTCTTAGTTCCTAACGCTTCTTACTATATTAATAGAAACATGATTTTACTCAGGGAGATCAAACTCACTTTTTTTACCTAATTATATTAAAATTGAAAATGTTTTAAAAATGTCACACAATGTCTTAGATACGATATATAATAAAGCCAACTAAGTATGTATCTTCGTACCTATATAATATTTTAGTCTAAGCCTTTCTGTATCTATAAACTAATGTTCACAAATACTTCACAAAGTAGATCTGAAAGCACAATTAGGCATGTTGTTAGATTCATTACAGATTCCTTAACTACATCGTGTATCTTAGTTATTTTTTTTTTAAATAAAGTTAGATATCAATTTACCCAACCTCGCTTACTTCAAAGTCATGCCCAAAAATGCTAAAATGCTCCGAGCCTATACTTACGTTCCCACAAATGTGAAAATAGCTACAATGTGACAAAATTTCACAACGTACCTACGTTGTTGGCAGCCATTGTGGTCTGTTGCAAAACTATGGGACCATAAGGCTCGCCGGGCCATGGTTTTGCGAAATTCCGCCCAGTCAACGCATTAGATAATAAATGTGACATAGAAGCGAAGTTCATCAGCGCTTTGCGATTTTTTGAAACACAAACAAATTATATTAAAAGTAATGAAACTCACATAATAAAACTAATAACTAATGTTTCGGATTTTAAATAGCTTTCACAGGGTTTTTTTTCTAATTTTTTTAAAGTGTGTGGTAGACTTTTATATGATTAGAAGATATGTTACCTACACAAGAAAGGAACGAAAAATGAACAAAGTTTAGGAAGCATGGTGTTATTACGCGATTTGATCATCTATACTATAGTTTTGAGACCTTTGTGTGCCTACGGGCAGAGGTATGAACTTTCTACTACTTAGATAAGTACTTTATAATGTTCATATCTGAACATTTCTAAAGTGAATGGTAGAGTTTTATATGACTAGAAGATAGGTTACCTACACAATAGGAACGAGGAACGAAAAACGTACAAAGTTTAGGCAGCACGGTGTTATTATGCGAGTTGCGCATCTATAGTTTTGAGACCCTCCGATGCCTACTGGCAGAGGTCATCTGTTGAGGTGCGGAATATAGCTATCCTTTGTATATTATCTATGTAAATTAGCCTTTAAATATTACCGAGATAGATTGATGATTTGAAACAACTATAAAACAATTAAAGGTTAACCTTTGTATGCCTGTTACTTTGAGAATGTCAGATTCTTAATTTTGATGACAGTGATGATTATTGTAGTCACGTCTGTCATGTTTTCGTGATCACTTAGTTACTTAATTTAATTAATTAAACATCTATGTAAATTTTACCATAGCCTTTAATAGTTTGTTACCATTACTTACCTATCACTTTTTGGTCTGTTTAGGAAAGTAACAAGGGCATCGGGTGAATAAAATATAAAATTAAGTAGTTATTGACCTTGACCTCTGTCACTTTACTTCCATAACTCATACACGAATACGTAAATTTTGTAAATATTTTTTATTGAAAACTATAATATAAAACTTCCATCATCTTCCCTTCAAACAACACATATTTCGGATCATTAGATAGTTGATTGGGCATCCGAAGGCTGTGCGGTAGTAACTAACAGGTGAGCTGTGGCTCGAACTTTGACTCTGATGCGCCTCGCATCTAGGTCATTGAAATACCTGTGTCACTTCTATACAAATTAAAATTATTAGCTTTATGATGTTTCATTGAATACTAGCAGTACCCCGCGACTTCATCACCGTAGAATTATAATTTTTTAACGCCATTTATCACCCATTTTAAAGGTCTTTTCACAAAGTCTTGATATACGGGTATTTTTGTATTTCGTTAAAGTTAAAATTAAATATAAAAATTCACATACAAACTTTGACTCCTCATCCTACCCCTTATTAAGGATACTTTCGAAAAGTCCTAGAACACGTATAAATTTTGCAATAAATATTATAGTATTCCGACAGAGTTTTAATAAAATCGCGCAAAGTAATTAAAAATTCCCTAAGAATCTTTTATACCCCTTTATAAGGGTTGTTTAGAAAAGTCCTGAAATACCTACATGCCCGTGGCTTTGCATGCGTTTTCTATGGAAACGTCAAGGCTATTTCTATCTCGTGGGTGATGTATGGGATAAAAAGTAGCGTTATAAGTGTTATTCCAGGGCTAGAACTACGTCTATTTAAATTTTCATCCCGATCCATTCAGTAGTTTTTGCGTGAAAGTGGAACAAACATACATCCAAATATCTATACGTCCATAAATAAATAATTAATAAATAAATAATTCTGGACAGTCCACACAGCATCATCTAGCCCCAAGCTAAGCAGAGCTTGTATAATAATATAATATAATCATCATCTAACTTTCCCATTTATAATATTATAGTACAACAACAAATGAATATTTTCTTATTTCATCTATGTAAAGGCAAACATATATGAGAAAGGGAAAAACTTTTTCATAAACAATATCATTAGAGGTTCTTATATCTTTTTTACTTTCAAAGAAACTGAACTCAAAAAAGTTGTTATTTTTCCTATTTCATGCTACTGCAGAATCAATTAAAACCTCATTAGATTTCGTTCAAAATAGATTAATTACTGTACTTTCGACACTCAATTAAATCTAAAATGAGAGCATATTGCGTCATTTTAGTAAATTAGTGAACTGTTACTCATTAATCTTAATCGGCTTTGTGGTTAAAATAAATAAGTCATTAGCAGTAGGTATTAAGAAAAACAATACCTATGGATAGAGTAACACCGGATTGATGTTTCAAATCACAAAAATCTACTGCATTCATCGCTGTTTATTTTTCATAATAAAAGGGACTCTATCTACTTTTTATTCATCCTTGTCTAAAATATACTAGATATAACAGGACTTCGCTGAAAATTTTAATTCATTTATTTATTCACTCAGGTAACAATCATTAGGTTTAAGTTTCAGGTAAATCTTAAAATGATTCTTATAGTAGCTAATATCAAAACTTGCTGTAAAGTTATGATTACACTTTAAATTTATATCGTTCGTAATGGAATGAACAATAAAAAATTTAAGATGTCAAATAAAAAATTAAAATTAAAAAAAAAATTAAAATTAGTAATTATAATTTATTTCAACTAATATGATTACCTACTCATATTATTTTATATATTACTAGCGACCCGCCCCGGCTTCGCACGGTTTTATTATACGTGCAAACCTTCCTATTGAATCACTCTATCTATTAAAAAAAACCGCATCAAAATCTGTTGTGTAGTTTTAAAGATTTAAGCAGTCAAAGGGACATAGAGACAGAAAAAGCGACTTTGTTTTATAACATGTAGTGAATACCTAGTGATAAAGATTTAAATATGGAACCTGGACCTAATCTCTTAACTTAGATAAGTATGTTCCATTTTTAAATCTTGACAAAAGCAACAGCCAGCTCGCGGAAGCGTTTCAAATTAGCATTCCAAGATCATACAGCAAATTATATCGCTTTTTCTTTCCCCAAGCATCTATCGCAGTTTCGGCACCGGCCTCAGCATGAGGAAGAGGAAGGGATCTGAGATTCACGGCAGAATGCGAGGAGGTAATTTTCGGCAGACGTGTGGACGAACCTTCCTTGTAAAGCTGGCGGTACACTGAGAACAAAGCGCTTTATAGAAATCAGAAATCAAAATCTTTATTTCTTTAGGTTTATAAAGCACTTAGACAAGTAAATTTTTAAAATATGAGTAATTATCAAAATAATTTAAGAAATAAGCATAAAAAATCTATAGAAAATAATTTATAGAAAAATAAATTATTTTCTATAGATTTTTTATAAATTTTCACTTTGCTTAATTTTTTTGTTCACAAGTGGAAAACTTACTAGACGCCAGATGTTCTACTTTTATTTCAATTAAATTTCCACTGGTATAGCTTATTACAATAATATAAGTATTTATAAAATATTCTTGGTAAACCTCATCATCAAAACGCTTCTATTTTTCTAATATAATCGAGACAACTATTTGCACTTTTAAATGATTGCCAGAGAAATTTGAATACTTTTATATAAAAGAAAATATATTTATGTTAAATTAAAATTAATTGTAAGACCATTTTAATTTTTTTAGCAGATACTAATAATTTGACAAACAGGTGCTGGAATTGTTGAAAGGTACAAAAGATCTAAATGAGTACATGGCCAACTAAACCTCAGCAATTTTGTAAACAACATTACAAAAATATATTGTCAATTCGACTGTTTTTTAAAGACCTTCTTCAGTAGGTAGCCTATTGACAGATTCCAAGAAAATTGCAGGAGTGTAGCTACAACCAGAATGTTTCGGTGGATGGTTGGATGTTTGCACCTCTTTACGCCAAAACTTCTAAACAGATTTGATTTAAATTTTGAAAAGACGTAGTTTAGGCCTGAAATAAAACAAAGGCCACTTTTCATAAATTTACACACTGATGAAGCCACGGGGCGCCTCTAGTAATATATGTATAAACCTAGTAATAATTAATACATAGTATTAACACATAACTTCTTACATATTAATGCATTCTCTGTAAATTCCAATCCTTATAACCATGTCGTGCCAACATGAGCTGCCATGTCAGATTTTTTATAGAGTCGTGGTGAATTAACCGATTTAAATTGCTTGTCAAACTGTCAGATGAAACCTTCAGAATCTAGATTCTAAAATCAAAATTAAATTTAGCACGCAACAACCTAAGTTGGATGATACGAGGCAAAACATTCCAAAATTATTTAATCGCACAGTTAAAAGGTTAAAGTTATTTTAGGTGTTTATTATAAATTATGTCATAGAAACAGCAAATATTTATGAACCATAATAACAACTCCTTACTTGTAAAATTTAATTAGTTCTATTATTTAGGTAACCACATAATCAAATAAACATTACTTTATTAGGTAGGTTGATAATAGCAATGACGAGCCAACCACAAAAAGGTTTTAGTTTAGTATTTACTTGCTGATAATTTTCTATCCCTCTATAAATATATTAATCACAGTATAACCTAATTACTGCCAGGTGGTTACGGGTTTGATTCCCGCCTCGGGAAAAATGTTAACGATCTGAAGATATTTGGTAAGGATGTTCTCGTTTTTCTATGGGTAATAAAAAATATATACCTCTAAGTGCTATGTCGTATTATGTATTAAGTTAACAATTATATAGTACCATTACATACCCTTTGCTTAGCTTGGATCTAGGTGATATTGTGTGGGTTTTCCAATATTATTTATTTAATTATACTGTAAGATAGAAATTGTGTGAACCAGGAAGAATGGACGGGGATTGGTAAAAGGGGTCCATATAAGTACCTATTCAGACCCCATTTACCTTTATGAGTCAGATCTGAGCATGAAAGTTTGATTGTTTTTAAATACTAATAAATAATGTCAGACAATTCACACACAATCATATAGCCCCAAGCATAGTAGAGTTAGTTTTACACTAATTTTTCAATTTACATTTTACAACATAGAATTTTTTTTTCATTCAAACATTTTGTCCAGAGAGGATAATCGAACCATCTTCTATCGCAGGCAGACCTTCGACCTGCTTTGCAACAGAGGTCGTCATTAATTCTTTATGCTGATGCTGTTTTCGCTTGTTTTTTCTGTCAATAACTGCACTCAGTGTATCTCTGCAGAAAATCCCGGAGCTACTCAAATAGAGCGTGCGCTAGCGCAAGTTGAGCACTGAATGTCAAATTTCATTTACCCTTGAACATCTTTTCCTTATGCGTGATTCAAATGTATGAATTGCTTTTTTACTTGTAATCATTTTGAGAACTGATCTACGTAAAACAATAGGCTATAATAAGGTACTTTTATAAAAGCCATACCCAGGATTCTTAGCACGTAATTTTGTACTTGAAACTACTTGTAATTAATAAAAGAAGGCTAATAAATACAAAAAAAAAATTTGGATCGGCCTGATTTCCATAAAAACTAAACACAGTCTCATGAATTAAAAAAAGATGTTATAAAATCCAAGACTGCATAAAAATGTAGCCTTCATTTCATTGTCTCTAGTTTAGCTGCTGTTTGCGCCTTAACTTAATACAATAAAATTGACTTGTCTACGTGCTTATTTTGTAAACCTTAAGATATAAGGAAAAAAATAATTAAAAATAATTTATAAAACACCCACATCAAATAATTATCTGAAACTTGTACAAATGTTTGTACAAGAGGGGAATCGAACCCGCAGCCGTGTCGCAGGCGAACCTTCGTCTTTTCCTTTTCCTCCATTTCCTTCTTGTTATAAGTGGCTAAAGCTCATTGCTTTCTATGACACATTGCTCTTATAGGAGCTTACCTTGGGAGAAGTTACCGTAGACAAACAAATTGATTTTTTACCCACACAACCTTTCAAAACTCTTCCCACATAGATAATCGACTGTCAGTGTCGTCGCCGAATCGTAGAATCAGCCGGTTTGAAGATAATAAATAAATAATAATGGTGGACAATTTATATAGCAACATCTAGCCCCAAGCTAAGCAGAGCTGGTGTTATGGTTATACTAGACGTCTGATATACTTAATAAATTACATAGATATTTTTACTATTGGTACATAGAAACCTGGAGCAAATACTTGCATCGTACAAACATTTGTCCCAAGGCGGGAAACGAACCCGCAACCTCCCGTCACAGGCAAACCTTCGCCCGCCGCGCCGTACCACATCGAAAATCCGTTAGGTAGGTATAATATTCATTTTTCGCGTTCAACGAACAATGTTCAACAATATGTCTTAAAGTCACATCGTGTGTCGTCAAATTATAGGATTTTTTTCAAGAAATCAGCGTGCCTAGCCATTCCACTAAGAGGCTGATTCTACGATCTGGCGTTGACATAAGTACAAAGTGTGATTGTACCTCTATGGGGTGTCACGTGATTGCTATGAGAATCGCACCAGCTGACTGGATCCGTCCATGTCACCGCATATCCAATCACCACTTAAATGAAGAATTGAAGGTTTATTTGCAATATAGTTGGTCTATAGGCTCATAGGCTATTCTAGAACGTTTTACTCATATAAACACCTACTTAAACACTAATTTTATTCGTGGCCAGTCAGTTATTATTATTATTTCTTAGTTTTATTACTTTTTCTTATACATAATGAAGTATGAAGCTTTGAAATGGTGAAGTGATCTTATAGTATAAAAGGAAATTGTTGTATCCATCAATGGACTAACTGTGTTTTGTTGATGTTGTGTTTGGTCTTTTATCCTATAAATGGACTAACCAAGTTTTGATGATTTTGTGTTTTGTCTTTTTTCCTTTTTATAGACTAACCATGTAATGTTAATGTTGTGTTTTGTCTTTTATCTTATCAATGGACTAACCACAATTTGATGATGTTGTGTTTTGTATTTTATCACCTAGAATAAAAACAATCTAGAACAGAAAAAATCCTCACTCACTTTTTCTAGAATAGAAAAAATCTTAAAACGTCTCCATAGAAGGTACCCATTACGTAATAAACCCATTCAAGCTCTGTTTAGCTTGAGACTAGATAATTCTTTGTGGATTTTCTAGCATGAATTATTTCTTTCTTTCTTTTAGACAATGTGTGCGAAGCTGCTAGCTGAAACTTATCATATGGGTAATGTCCATTACTCCCAACGCTGGGAATACAGGTTGGGATCACAGTTGAATTGTTCCGCGGGAAGAGTAAGAGTGGTTGCAAATTCTAAGCGACTCGGCCTCGGAGAAAAGAGACTTAAATGAAAATAAATGGAGTTTGTCTGACATCAAAAGCCAGGGCCGGGCGGTGGGCGAGTGCCGAGTATGCAAACACTGGGCCCACCTCACTGGTAATTAATGGACGGAACAATGTGCTAACGCGGTACGACTTGTCCTTTGTACGGCGACAAGGGTTAAGGATGTTGGTGGGATATCAATATCATCGTCACATCACAGTAATAATGCCTTGGGGTAAACGTGTTCTTGAGTAGAGACCGCGACTTGGCAAACGTAGTGTATGAAGCCCTCCGGCCAGGTGGGATGATGATCTGCGAACGACATGGCAGATGCTGGATGCGTCAAGCTGAAGACAGGGCGCTGGCGCTCATGAGGGGAGGCATATGTCCAGCAGTGGACTAATATAGGCTGATGATGATGATGATAATGAATAATAATACAAAACTTTAGATGTTTTCAGTGGGTATTAATTCATAAGCGTATGTTGATATTTACTCATTAAGTGTGATGGCGTTATAATCTAATTTATTTTTGGTTGAACATTTTCTTATGATTTTCGCTTTGTTAAGGTTATTATGATTGTGATTATTCAAAGAAGTACACTCCAATATTAGAAGCGCCCGTTTTTTTATGGTAAGTACGACTTATGTATTACTAGCGACCCGCCCCGGCTTCGCACGTTTTTATTATACGTATAAACCTTCCTCTTGAATCATTCTATCCATTAAAAAAACCACATCAAAATCCGTTGCGTAGTTTTAAAGATTTAAGCATTTAAAGGGACATAGGGACATAGGGACAGAGAAAGCCACTTTATTTTATACTATGTAGTGATTCAGTTCTTTTCCAGCACTAGATGTAAACTGTAAATGCTTATATACTTTAACCGCTTTATTACCATTCTCACAAAATAGATAGTCACTCTATTACTTTAGATCATAGGTACCTCTTTGTTGAGAGTACGTGGGTATTGAAATGATTAATCGACACAGCTAACAGTCAGTTAATTACTTGTTTAAACTAATACAATAGGATATTCAAACCGTAGACCTCACACGCAAATCGTTGCACGAATATAGGTTAGTGGGATTTCTTCATGGAGTTCTATGATATCACTCGGGATCTTACTACAACTGAAATCAAATTTAGTTCAGACATGGTAGGTAGGTGTAAGTTACACAACACAGGCCATAATTAAAATTTATAAAATATTAAGACAAAAACATGCACCGAAAAACAAAAAGACAAGATACAACACTAACAACTAACATGAACCCTAGTAAACACGAAAAAAATTAGCATATTACAGAATTTATAACTAGATAGATGTCGTTGCTAAACGAGCCTGAGATCTATAATAATAATAATAAATAATTCTGGACAGTCCACACAGCATCATCTAGCCCCAAGCTAAGCAGAACTAGATCGCGCTAACGTTCCATCCTCAAAATACCATAGAATTCCCTGCAAATTTTAAATAAAACTGAAACTGAACCTACTTAGCCGTTCAAGCGTGAAATTAGCTAATTTCATTAGTTCTGTGATCCCGACCCAGTATCATAGAACTAATTAAATTATCTAATTAAGCTTAGACAGCTTTAGGCAGTGTATCTAGAATTTTCATGCTTGCGATAAACAGTCTTGTATTGGTTTCAACCCGATACCGCTATAGCGCTCGTTAGAGGAAGCCTATGTCCAGCTGTGGACTAATATAGATGATAATGAAGATCCTACAATGAGCATGTTAAGCTGTATTAGACCAAGTTTTGCTCAAGATGATCCTTTTGTTTTAGTCATACGAAATATCGCTCAAGTCTCACCCATTGGAACCCCACATTCCCAGCACTAAATTCCGTTGTGCTTTGAATGCCGAATTTGCATTCAATCGAATAAGCCGCATACTTTTCAATTGAATTAGACGTAGTACCGGCTTGTTGTCATCATCACTATCAACAGCATTTAGCAATCCATTGCTAGGAAAGCCTCTGATAGATAAGACTTAGTCGCTCTTATCATCGACGACGACCAATGTGGCGCAGCGGGCGAAGGTCCGCCGGCGACGCAGGAGGTTGGGGATTCAATTCCCGCCTTGGAACAAATGTTTGTAAATCTGCAGATAATTGGTCCGGAGATCTATAGTTGTTTCTATGTAAAAAAATATTTATCAATGATATCAGTGATCTATGTAGTACCCACATCACAAGCTCTGCTAAGCTTGGGGCTAGATGACGCTGTGTGGATTGTCCAGCATTATTTATTTATTTATCATGGAGCTTAAAGAACTAGGTTACTTCATCGGAACAGTCTATAAATCACTAACCTTCTGAATACATTATGCAAGTATTGTCGTAAATACTTTACGCTGATTCTCAGTCTCCGATAAACTGATCATAACCCTCTAGTGAGGCCGTTGTTGGTGATAAAACCTACAGTTGATGCAATAAGCTTTGTGACACGTTTCCTTTCTTGTTCCTTTGTTAGACCATCTAAGCTGTGGTGGCTTAGTTAGACCAGCGTTGATCTTAAAGTCGTGGGTTTAAATCCCAGTTATTGTCATTGAAGATTATTTACATGTAGCGTGTTGATATGCGAAAAGAAAAGCTATGAACGTTGTTTAGCCTAGTTCAAGTTCTAATGGTAATATGAATATGATTAAAAATACTGTTCAAAATGTAAAAAAAATCTTATGTTACAAAAGACTAGGTATTTATCATTTTTTTATAGATATTGCTACGCATGTGTACGAAAGGGAGCGATTCTGGATCATTATTAGACATTAGCTCAAGGATTTTTCCAACATCGCAAAAAACAAATGATTAAGGACAGAAAAAAATGATATCTGCTCATCCACGTTTTATATACCTATTTGAAAGATACTTAAAAGTTTGGGTAGCAGATAGTTTTGGATTTCGAACCTAAGTTCGTGCGCGAGTCCTACTCGCACTTGGCCGGTTTTTTTTTATTATTTATTTTTGTAAGAACTGCGAGCAGAACATAAAACAGGTGTCAAAGAGTAAGCCATCTAAACATGTCCCAAACTAGCTTTATTACAATGCCATATCCGAACCGAACACCTGGGAGTATGCTTAGTACAAAATTAGATTACGAAAATAGTTTTCGGAAACTATCGAGCTTTCGAAAACTATTTTCGTTGTATTCGAGATAGATTCGAAGGAGGCTATTTCACCGAATATTGTATTTGTGTCATTCTTTTACACAAATGCAATATTCGGTAAAACAGCCTCCTTCGAATCTCTCCCGAATAAAAGAAACAGTTAAAACCATCCGAAAACTAAAATTGAGGTCATTATAACCAATCATTTTAGTAGTCTACTAGACTAAGCTATTAAACTGCTGTCAAACTACAAAAATAAGCTCCTCTCTATACGAAAAAGTTAATGTCATCGTAAACTAAACACAACCGATACTAAGGACACTAGTACAAAATACTTAGCCAGCCAACATGGGCAAAACAAATAATACAGCTTACTACATCAATTCTCTTATAAGTGGGTACAGGTGGATTGTTTCTGTCACAAGTACATTATTAATTATAAGTATGCCACATATTCAAGTTAATTAATAACACCACCGTTATGATTTCCCATTAAAATTCCAGCACCTTTTGAACGGCCCCCAATCAAATCTCCATTACGGCTTGCATATTAATGCAAGTGTATAACGAACTTGTACTGTTGACGCACCGAACAAATGTTATGAACTACTGGGGCGAACACAGAGGGAAATGTTTGTGATAAATCACTACATAGTATAAAGCAAAGTTGCTTTCTCTGCCCCTATGTCCCAATGTATGCTTAAATCTTTAAAACTACGCAACGGATTTTGATGCTTTTTTTTAATAGATAGAGTGATCCAAGAGAAAGTTTTATAAGTATAATAAAACGTGCAAAGCCGGGGCGGGTCGCTAGTATTTTATAATATTGGAATCATAGGACCAGATCGTAGAAGTTAAAATAAAAAAAAATATAAAAATTATTTCTCCGGTTTCTAAAAGGGACTTCTACACGGATGCACGTGCACGGATTTTGACGATTTCTTTTTTTACTGTTCAATACCCAAAGGTTAGGTATAACGGGACCCTATTACAAAAACTCCGCTGTTCGTCCGTTTGTCACCAGGTTATATCTAATCTTACGTGTTAGACAGTTGCAATTTTCACTTAGGTATAATTATTTTTGTAGCCACTATAATAACAAATACAAAAAACAGCAAATTATTTAAAGGTTGTTTAATGTTCCTCAGAGTTCCTTAACACATTAATTGACCATGACAGATCTCGTCCTGTCGTCGTATTGCTGAGATTTGGCAGTGAACGGTATAAGTATTTAAAGTTTGATGCATCAAAATAACACAAAATGTGGTCTAACCTAACACGCGTAGGACTCCCTATCAGGACGGTAGCTCTTAATGTGCTAATCTTTGTTTTAATCACCACCCAGCACCGTGATAGATCTACCGCGATTATAATATGCTAATTTAGGAAAATAATGATTATTGTTTTAGTAATCAGAATACGGAGGTCTGGTGATTTCTCAATCAATAGAATTTATTTGCCGAGGTAAGTTGAAGTGAATTGCTTTGAATTATAATTTTCATCTAGGTAATATTGAAAGCATTGTTTTATGTACTTCATTATTTTAGAGAAGTTACTGCTAAGTTGTTTTTAGTCGTCCCCAAAATTAGTTACATCTAGCCCGTGGCTTCGCATTTTATTTTGCTATTGCAAAGTCAAATAGGATATTAATTTATGAAAGTGCAAGATTTAAACACAATGTTTACATTTTGTGAAAAAAAAATAGTTAAATTCGGTTATTGCATCGATGATTTTCAATCGATTCACTTTGACGAGTCATATTGAAAACAAAAACCCCACGATAGGCCGGCATGTTCTGTTAAAAGTTGGCGCAGTTATTTTAGATTTCAAAATGGTATCATACGTTACACTTTTTTGTCTAAAAATCACTTAAAAAAAGATTTTCTGAAAAAGACCTTGATCCAAAATAGTTCCACGCCTTTACAACAACGGTAGTACATTTTCTCGGTAGTTAGTAAACTCTACTCGACTCACATGATAAGGGTGGTTTGTTTTAAGGCGCAGCGGGCAAAGGTCCGCTTCTCGGGATTCCCGCTTTGGACCAATTTTTGTAGGACCGCTATAATTTGGCTATAATTTTTTTTTTTAGTTTTGGATCTTTTCTATGTTGTTATAATGAAACATATCTTTGATCTAAATGATGTAGTTATTAAATAAGTATTTCATCCCGTACCTACCTAAAACACAAGCTGTGTTTAGCTGGAGGATGTTATGTGGATTATCCAGCAAAAATTAATTATTTGTAACTTGAGTATGAATTGCATGACATATTTATTTAATTAGCAACTCTATAGTGTAATTCAATTACAGATTACATATTCATTGATGCAAAAAAGTCATCCGGCAAATCAGATGCACTTCTTTGTGCGACCTATAAAAACATCAAGGCTCGTAAGGAAATAGAGATGATGTTTTGCCCTAAAATAGAAATACTGCAATCCATATTTTACAATACTCCTTTCGCGGAGAGTTTACTGAATTTACACTGAAAACCGAGCCCGAGGCCGGTTGACGATAGTATGGAAGCGTTATCGTAACGTCTTATTTCATAAGGGAATAGAAGGTATCTGCTCGTAACTTCACACACTTTGTTTCTATGTTAATAGGCATTTTCTATCTCCATGGGAATTGGTTTGTAAGATGAAACGTGTGTGTTTTATTCCAGGTTTAGAACTATAAAAATTTCAGCCCGATTCGTTCAGTAGAATTTGGGTGAAAGATTAACAAACATCCATACATACAAACCATACGTAAACCGAGTAAGTAGTAGTTGTATCAAAATTTCCAAGATGGTCTCAGTATATCAGTCCTCTAGTACCCATAACACAAGCTCTGCTTAACTTGGGGCTAGATGATGTTATGTGGGTTATCCAGCATTTTTATTTATTTATTTAAATTATATCGAAATCAGTCGAGCGGTTTCCAAAAAAAAAACTAGAATCTAGAATTGTAAACATCCGTTATATTTACATACTAGCTGGTGCCCGCGACTTCGTCTGTGCATGATTAGTATTTAGAGTACTCGCGATTTTACTTGCGTAGTTCCCTTTCCCGTGGGATTTTCGGGATAAAATAAAGCCTATGTGTTATTCCAGCTTATAATCTATCTCTGTGCCTTAAATTTCATCCAGATCCGTTCAGCAGTTTTTGCGTGAAAGAGTAACAAACATCCATCCATCTATCAATCTATCCATCCATCTATCCATTCATACTTACAAACTTTCGCGTTTATCAGTTCAATTCAGTTTGGTTCCCCTGGGCTATACGGGTTTTCAAAAAACGACGCGCGCGTCGTTCAGATGCTGTGAGAATTTTGAAAATCCGTATAGCCCAGGGGAACCAAACTGAATTCCGGGATAAAATGTATCCCATGTCCAATCGTCCCGAGTTCCATTCGAATTTATTCACTTCCGTCGTGATGCGTGGTTAAAGAATTTTTCTTTCACCCTCTCTCTCAGGGGAACCTTACCGAATTCCGGGATAAAAGTATCCCATGTCCTTCCTTGTAGTATGAACTCAAATCGTCCCGAGTTTCATTCCAACTCATTCAGCAGTTTCGGCGTGATGCGCGGTAAAGGAATTTTACTTTCATACCCTCTCCCATGAGAATCTTACTGAATTCCGGGATAAAAAGTATCCTATGTCCTTCCTCGTAGTATGACCTATAATCATGCCGAGTTTCATTTAAATCCATCAAGTAGTTTCGGCGTGATGCGCGTTTACGATACAGACAGACAGACAGACAGACAGACATGAATGAAAAAAAATACAGTTTTGGCTTGAGTATCGATAATAGAAGGACCTCCAAAAAAATTTTCAAAATATCTTCAATGTACAGAATTGGACCTGTTACAATTTTATTATTAGTATGGATATATAGATATTTACTCCAAAACCTCGCTGTCGCCAACTTGTCTTTGTTAATTAATTCAGAAACTAACTGTCATAAATGACCGGCTTTGCTTGTAAAATGATTCCAAGCGACAGTCCTCTCGCATCGCTTACAAACGTATGCCACGCATGCCTTCGTACTGAATCTAATTAATCGTCCCAAGGCCCTTGCTTTGTCTCTATTTACTGCCATCAGATTTATGGCTACAGCTATTTGTGATACTCTGAGGCGAGAAACGGAGAATAAAATTAAATGTATACCTACTCTTTGAATTAATTAATTAATGATGCTGGACAATTCATACAGCGTCATCTAGCCCGGAAATAAGCAGAACTTGCTTGTGTGGGTAATAGATAGATAAAGATAATTATATTTGATACGTTACTTTCTACCACGTATTGAACACTCTGAAAGCTCGATATTTTTCTTGCCTAATCTTCATTTCATTCAACCAAAAATGTTTCCTTTTCTCACTTGATCGGAACCAAAGGGAAGGCATTTTTTAGGCTTGTTTAGGTTTTGTACCAACAGAATCACTTCCTTTGTCTTATATATTAGTATAGTTATAAAAAACAAAAACCGTATATATTACTTAAATAACTATTTCAATTGGATTACAATCTTTATTAACAACGAAAATTACAAGCCTAGGAATAGAAAAATTACAACTAGTATTTACAATTAAAACCATTGAGCTAACTGCAGACGGTTGCAAACAGTCTAAAGGTAGCTCAATTGATCCATGTCAATACCAGTCGGAAGCGTCCCCAAGACACTGGCTGCATTACCACGCTGTATGGCAATGCTGATGCGCTGAGCCAGATATTCATAAAATCGAATACCTATTTTTATTGAATGATATTTGTTTTCATTCTAATAATTATGTATTGTATCTAATTCTATACACAATGCCTCTCCCTTTATAACTCTTAGATTTGCTGGAAGAAAACTCTTATTCAGGGTTAACCTCGAATTCCAATTGGGGCATGACACCGGATTTTACCCTATATGATTTTTTTGCCTTTTTAACGTTTTACGTAGAATACGCGCACTGTGTAAATTAAAATTACTATCTAAATTACCAGTCTTTACCGACTGGTTCGAATCAAAAGCAAAGTTTTAAAGTAGGTACATACTTATGCTAAATAACTGGTCTTTTTAACTGCGTATTTCATTGAACTTTTTCTTCGTTTTTCTTGCTCTCATTAAAGTTTGGTATGTTTCTGTTTCTTGATTTTATAAAAACGTGTGTAAAAACATATAATATACCTACCGCCTTTTCAATTTTGCTCTGAGATAGTTTGCATTCTGGTATTATCAATTAGTAGAACCTAGCTAATATTTGGTAGTTGGTAGTAGCTAATATTTTATATAGACTGGTATTTTCTGTCCGATTCTTCATAAAAGATAAGAAAAATAGGTATGGGTGGGAACTAGATAACTGATAGACTCAATACATACACACATACTTTGTATTTTATGTACAAAGAAAACATCCTGAACAAATATCTGCAGAGCGTACAAACGTTTGTACTAAGGCAGAAATCAAAACCACAACCTCCTTTGTCGCGCCACAAGTGAAAAACATGCGACTACTTTGTTCATTCGAGCAAATTCAATCAATAATGAGTTTTCTTAAATTATTATTTCCACAAATGATAATTATGATAAACCTAGATAAGTAGTTATAGAAATAATTCCAAATCTAAATCCTAGAAAAGCTACACACTACGATTTTGACAAAGAAAGATTATGTATTCGAGTCAGAGCGTGCGCCTAATTCGAGTCGAACAGTTAACACATCACAAGGCCTTCCTTTGTGTAGCTTCGAAGATGGTGTAGAGGGACGTACTCAAGGAGTGGGGTGGGGCATTATTTCTTCTTCATTATTGGGGGTTGTATTAACAAAGAAGAAATCCGGGAATAGAAACAAATTTAAACTAGTATTTTTAATTTATACTAGACATAGCCTAACTGATCGATACCAATACCAGTCGGAAGCGTCCCTAAGACGTTGGACGTATGCATTAACTGTATGGCAATGCTGATGCGCTGCGCCAGATATTCACCAACTCTCGGGCCAAGCGTCACGTGACACTTCGCATCGACCAGACACTCAGTTTTTTTTCAATTAATTATTATTTTTGTTCCTGTAATTTAACTTGCACCAGACATGGAGACGAGTGTAAGCAGTAGAAAGACATACATAAAGAGAATGGCTAGAAATTTTCATCATCATCCGTCATACTAGTCAACTGTTAGAAATATCTATACTTACGAGCGATCTTTAGCTTGTCGCATCCACCATTTGCCTGCAGTTCTATGAAAGTTGGCATCCCAATTACTAGATTTTAGAGATAAATACCCTGACATTGTATTAGTACTTCTCAGTTCGATTATTTATGAAGACATCTCAATATAATTATGTCTGTGATAGAACTTGGAACTCTATTACAACGTTTTTGGTAAGGCAAGTCTTTTAAGGGCCGCGAGTAGATATTTTTGTGCAGTGTAATCTAACAGTACGATAAAATCATAGCTTAACAATAATCATTTATCTCATTTTTATACTGTGACCTTTTCCCGATTGTTTGATTGCATTTCACACAGCAGGTACAGGAGTGCCCCGTATATGAACGGTCCTGAGTCCGTCCACTTTGTACCTAAACATTAACGATCTAGCCTAGCATTTGCAAGGGAATAATAATTAGCCACCTATTCATGTTTCAAATGTTTTATCGTATGTAAAGATAAGTTTTGCAAGACTTTATGAATAGGATATTGCAAGATGTTTCTTGGAGTCTTCATGAAAACCATTTATTAATTTCTGTACCTGTGTTTTTACTGTCAGATCTGAATATCTCTATCTGTTTGGGCTTAGAAAATCCCTTATTGCCCAAAAAAAGCTATAGGTACCTTTCAATTCCTCTTAAAACTGGGAGGTAACTACGCAAGAAACTGTGACGAAATATGGTTACACTCAAAATAACTCAAATCATGGTACATCATCGTTCTAAGGCAGATATTTATTTAACAAAAAAATAACAATCGTGAAATAAACGCAAATCAAAACTAGTACTTATCCAATGGAATCAATTAAGCTAACCGTAGATTGATGCAAACAGTCCAGAGGTAGCTCAATTGATACATTTCAATAGCACTCGGAAGCGTCTCCAAGACGCTGACGCTTACCACTCTGCTGTATGGCGATGCTGATTCGTAAGCAAATAAAAGTGAAAACAAGAGCTACGATACGAAGGACGAAGAGTTGTACCTATTACAATTGATTAATTTGCAATGAAATATATGAAAGTCCAATCACTGAATATTAGATAAAGTGCAACAAATATAAATTTTTGGACCACAAAAATTGTGGTGAAAAACACGTCCATAAGATTTGTCTGTCATCTGTCTCAGTTAGACAATGTTAGTGATTATTTTTATGAACCGCGGAACAGGTGTTTAGAGTGAATTAAAAGTGTATTGAATGCACCTAGGTGAATAAGCTCATGTAATTAAGTTTAAAAAGCCTATCACTCTACCGGTATAAATAAAATTTGGTACAGAAATAGTCTAGAGCCTGAAAAAGGATATTTGCTACTTTTTGTTGCAAAAAAAGTGTTACAATAGATGATGAAAGCGTTGTATTCGACTTTGTTGATGCTAGGAATTTATTTTAAAAGCTTTTGATTAATTATAAATAAAAATAACGTTCAAAGTTTGCAAAATAATATACTTACCCCTAAATAAAAAACTTTATTAACAACGAAAATTACAAGCAAATGAATAGAAAAATTACAACTAGTATTTACAATTGAAACCATTGAGCTAACTGCAGACGGTTGCAAACAGTCTAAAGGTAGCTCAATTGAAATAAATAAAATAAAAATAGGGAATGTAAGTTTGCATGGAAATTTGTAAGGTTTATGTGACTGCCCGAAGTCACTATTCCACGCAGACGAAATCGTTAGCACAGCTAGTATACTATATAGAATCGACCTTGGAGCACGGTACGGTAGCATAATATTAATATCGAATCTGGTATGCAATCGCCGTTCAAGAAGACATCGGCACCAGCAAGGTGGAAGAAAGGGCATGGAGTGTCAGGTTTCAAGGCCGGCTCGCTTATAAACTGTGATTGTACGAAGGAATAATCTTTAGGTACCTACAGGTTAGTGATTACCTTAAGCATCATTTATTTTATTAAACTTAGATGTGAAATATTTAATAGATATACCTACTCAAGTGACAGTCGAAGGTCCATCTGGAACGCAGAAGTTGAGGATTCAATTCCCGCCTAGGGACAAATATTTGTTACAGGATTCTGGGTGTTTTCATTCTATAATTTAAAAAAATCTATCTACGTGTTTTTTGTATTAAGTATATTAGTTTAGTGTATACAAAAAACACAAGCTCTTAGCTTTGAGGCTGGAAGTTAATGTAAAAATTTTTATTCATAAAATGAACTTAGGTAAGTGAGTACCTACATTAAGTAAATAAATTAAAGAATTAGCAATAAGAGGTGTAATTTACTATTTTTGATTTAATTGTTAATTTCATTCAATCTGGTAGCCACAAAACAAGATCTACTTAGCTTGGGGCTAGATGATGCTTAATAGAAAAAATATTAACCGTCTTAAAAATAATATGTCAATTACACAAATAACAAAACAGACCCTCTGTACTAACATGAATAAAAATAAAAACTAAGACAAAAGGAGAAAATTCAGCTTTTGCTGCATTCATTATATTCATGCATGTACCTATCGCTGTTTTAAATTTAATTCTTTCTTGTTCTCTCTCTGTATTAATTAATTTATTATTTTTACATTGGCTGTTAGGTGTTCCTCCTACAAGTTGCAACAGCGAATAGGAAAGGAGTTGTCACACGGCACAGTGCGATGTCTCCACGAAGTAGCTTCGTTAATTGCTTTATGTCTAGAACATACAGGACAGCTACTCACGTTTTTATCTGAAAGTTCAAACTAATAGCGTTTGAGGTGATAATAATTGAGTGGATGATAATTGGCCAAACATGCTTAAATATGGAGGACCGCCCCACCACATGATTTCATAAAAACTAGATACTATGCTGTGAAAAAACTAGCATTTTATTCCTAGGAACTAAGAATTTTCAGACGTATTTTTTTATAAAAAAGACTGATCTCCTTTGTTTCTTGAGATAGTTTAAAGTTCTTCTCTATTTGTGACTTTTTTAACCGAATAAAAAAAATAAAAGTACCTTTATTCAATATAGACATTCATTCTATTAATGTATCACCCGATGAAGTCCATTTTGCCGACTATGTATCACATAGGTCTAATACACCTATTCACTAATTTTGCACTCTTTGTGTAAGTCAAATTTGAATCGAAACATACTTACACTCATCCGACTTCTGCGTAGGAAAACTACATAAGTACTCCAGCTGTTCTACACATGCTGTGGATTTAACTTCTCTTAGAAGGTAAATAGCTATGTTTAGGTGAACACGAGGTCGAGTAGCTTCTTTTTGAAATGTCAAGGGTTTTTTCTACTGGCGTTTAGTTAAATATCTTTGAACGATTCGTGCTTAATTGAGCATATATATTTCAATAAATATTAAATTGAATACAAAATTGATTCCTAAAATGGTATTTGTTAATGTGCATATCTCGCATCTGGTGATATTTTTAAATAAATATTCCATCACCGTCGTAAATAAACGTCTCGTCAAAGTCAAAGTCAATTATTTTCGGGATAAGGATTATTTAATTTCTTAGGAATGTCTAAAATGTTCTTAGACGAAAACAAACCCGACAGTATAGGAAAGGGAAAACTCATTATTTGCATTGCTAGTTACATATGTACTAGTAAATAAAAGTATTATGTTATCGAAGCTAAAACTCTTTTAAACTTTCCTGATTACCTCACGTACTAAACATAAAATCACACTTTTGCTTGAAAAAGACATCAACGCGCTTCTTAGCCGTGAAAAATAAAACCGGCTAAGTGCGAGTCAGACTCGCGCACCAAGGGTATCGTATCTATAAAAACGGGAAAAAGATGTGATTGTTATAATATGGAATCTCCCTTCAAAATTTATTTTATGGCAATATAAATATATAATTTGTAAAATATCAACGATCTATCTATCTCGGTTCTTGTGACACAACCTGGGACCGGATTCCACTAATTTAAAAACAAAGGTTTCAATAGCGTCATACAATCTAGATGGCTAAAATGATGTTCGTGCATTTGGTATTCTACTATTTTTTGCGCTTGAAGAGACTTTCATAATTAGAATCTCAAATTGGTAGTCATAAACGTAATCGTCACAGCTATGAACCTCAAAAGTTTGTGCTAGTAGAATACCAAAAAGAGTTTAACACTGTCAGTTTGACAATATAGTACTGTATGGTGAAGTGATTTATTTAGTGGAATTCGGACCCTGGTGACAAACCGAAGGACAGACAGCGAAGTTTTAGTAATAGGGTCCCGTTTTTATGCTTTGGGTACGGAACCCTATAATTTATACTGAAGCTTACTTAATAAAAAAAATAGTTTGTATGATATAGGTATATTTTCATAATCGACGAATTTCTTGTCTGATAAAGAGCTATAAGCATCTTTTAATTAACCTATCAATACCTTTTACAATAGAGGCCATTATTTACAATCGGAAAAACTAACTAGAAATACAAAGAAATACATGGAATTATATTTTAATTGAGGAAACTATACTAAGGAATTGAGAAACTACAATAAACTAAAGGCAAACCAAGGCATGTAAAGAGTGCCACACACATCGCAGTATCAGTTCGCTATATCATTGTCGACGCTTCAAAGATAATCCAGCGAGTTTAGTTTTTAACTACATAATTGATTTTTTTTATTTTAAATTTGAAATAAACTGTCAAATGAGTTTATTCTAAATTTAAATTAATCTAGGGCAGATATTGAAAAATCTTCGACCAGGCATAAAACAATTACTTTGTACTTATGGCTGTTAAGTATATTAAAATATCAAGGATTTGATAATTATTTTAACATGACATCCCATTGATATAACGAGTATGTCATCTTCGCGAGAGATCTTAATATATTGAGTTTTAAAGTAAGTAGAGGATTTCTTTTGGAATATACATCATAAAAAGAGATTTCGTTTATTCAAACAGAATAGTTGGTAGGCCTTTGCGAAGGAGGTTCTTTGTGGTGCCTCTCTATGATTAACAGGTTGTCAAGTAGTTTTGACATTGGCCTTGCGTCTTACTTTATGTCACCTTCCTTTGATTAACAGCCTCATACTAGAATTTGAATTTTATAATTTGCTACCTTCTTACTGGACAAAAGTGACATGTTTTTAAACAAACAACAATGAAGTCGCCTTCGAATTCAAAACATCGCCTGCGATGCAGGAGGTTGCGGGTTCGATTCCTGCCTTGTGACAAATGTTGTACAAAAAATACATCAATGTAATGTATTGCGTTAAGTAAAGTATATATCAGTCGTCTAGTACCCATAACACAAGCTCTGCTTAGCTTGGGGCTAGATGCTGTGTGGATTGTCCAGCAGATTTTTATTCATGCCGTAGTCATTCTGTATAATTTAAATTAAATTTAAAATTAAATTAAATTTTAGTATTTCAAACAAATTCTTATTAAAAATTAAGAAACAATATCACAGACAGTATAATTAAGGCAAAATAGTATATTTTGCCTTGTTGTTTGCCAAGTAACAAGTTAAAACTTAAAAATACAAGTATTTAAAATTGTCTTCGTTTCCCAGAACGTAATGCTGTTTTTTATAATCGTCCTATCCTGTCATCATATTATTAAGAACTAGCGACCCGCCCCGGCTTCACACGCTTTTATTATACGTATAAACCTTCCTCTTGAATGGTTCAATGTTTCTTGAATGAATCTATTAAAAAAAACGTATCAAAATCCGTTGCGTAGTTTTAAAGATTGAAGGGACATAGCGACATCATCATCATCATCATCAACCTATATTAGTCCACTGCTGGACATAGGCCTCCCCCAATGAGCGCCATAGCTCCCTGTCTTCAGCTTGACGCATCCAGCATCTGCCAGCAGTCTTTCGCAGATCGTCATCCCACCTGGCCGGAGGGCGTCCTACGCTACGTTTACCGAGTCGCGGTCTCCACTCAAGAACACGTTTACCCCAACGGTTGTCGGTTCTTCGCGAGATATGGCCGGCCCATTGCCACTTCAGCTTGCTAATTCTTTGAGCTATGTCGATAACTTTGGTTCTCTGTCGGATGTATTCGTTACGAATTATATCCTTCAGAGAGACTCCGAGCATAACTCTTTCCATAGCTAGCTGGGCGACTTTGAACTGGTGGACCAGCCCTACCGTGAGAGTCCACGTCTCAGCTCCGTAGGTCATTACGGGTAGGACGCACTGATTGAAAACTTTCGTTTTCAAACATTACGGTATGGATGAAGAGAAGACTTGACGTAGTTTCCCAAATGCTGCCCAGCCTAAGCCATAGCGACATATGGACAGAAAAAGTGACTTTGTTTTATACTATGTAGTGAAGATACATGAAGAAAACCA
The DNA here is from genome assembly GCA_944547425.1 of Eupithecia centaureata. NCBI lineage: Eukaryota > Metazoa > Arthropoda > Insecta > Lepidoptera > Geometridae > Eupithecia > Eupithecia centaureata. Next base: position 3,188,605 of record OX155677.1, on the reverse strand, counting down.
TAAAATATTTTTCCATCGTCAGCGGTAACAGTGCGTGCTACATACCTATTATGTATGTATTTGGCTCGGAGTTATAATATGTTAGAAACATATTTATGTTAAAAAACTCCTTGTAAATAACATGTAAATATTTGTATAGATTACCTATTTACCATGATATCCTATGGGACTTAATTAGTCACTATAAGCCTCAAGGTCCTTAATAAAATCATTACTAATATTATAAACGCGGAAGATTGTAAGAATGTATGGATGTTCGTTTCTCTTTCACGAAAAAACTACTGAACAGATAGAGCTGAAATTTAATAGACGTAGTTCTAGCCCTAGAATAGCACATAGGCTACTTATCATCCCATAAATGAGGGAAGCTATTACTATTTCCCATGGGAAATAGTAATAGCTTTGAAAGGTTTCCATAAAAAACAATGCATGCGAAGCCGCGGGCAGATACTAGTAAATAATAATAATGCGCCACTGAATGCTTTCTTATGGTAAGCTGCATCCTACCTGGGGCCGAATTCCACTAATTTCAAAACAAGGGTCTCAATAGTGCCATTCTATCAAAATGATTAAAATGACGTTTGTGCATTTGGTATTCTACTATTTTTTGCGCTTGAAGATACTTTTATAATTAGAATTTCAAATTGGTACCTAGTTATAAAGGTAATTATCACAGCTATGAATGAACCTCACAAAGTTTGTGCTAGTAGAATACCGAAAAGAGTTTAACACTGTTATTTTGACACGATACCTACTATTTAAATGGTGAAGCGATTTATTTCGTGGAATACGGGCCCTGGCTTAGCGTTAATCTCTAGTCTTTCACAGTATTTTCCAATATTTTCGTCTAGTATTTATATGCAGCAAGTCAAATGCGATTGATTGTGGCATTCCATCCATTCCACAATTACAAGCCATTACGTCGCTCCATATCCGCAAGGTCACCGTCGTGTGAAGCCGCAGTCTAAGATGCACGGTACTGTCGACCACAAAACTGCTAGTCAAATTTACATTACACTAGTAACCCGGTCTAGCTTCGCACGGATGTATTATACATATAAACCTTCCTCATCACTATTAAAGTATAACGCATCATTACAAGCTTCGCCGGATGTATTATACACATAAACTTTCCTCTTAAATCATTCTATCTATTCAAGTAACCGCATCAAAATCCTTTGCGTAGTTTTAAAGATTTAAGCATACATAGGGACATAGGTACATATAGCAGAAAGCGACGTTAATTTATACTTTACTAGCGATCCACCCCAGCTTCACGCGGGCGTATTTTACATGTAATTAAAAGCTTTCTTTTAAAAGTAAAAGTAAAAAAGGTTTTTATTGACATAATAATAGTTTTACTGATAATGAGTAATAAGATAATGAATAATGAGTCCATAAGCTCCGGAACTAGTTTAAAACTGACTTTTTCAATCACTCTATTAACAAAACCGCATCATGATCCTTTGTGTAGTCTAAGCATACAAGGGACAGATAGACAGTGGAAAGCGACTTTGTTTTATACAATGTAGTGAAATGAGAAAATTTGTATTAATATATAAATAAATATAATAAGTAAATAAATAATGCTGGACAAGCCAAACAGCACCATCTAGCTAGCCCCAAAGTAAGCTAGTCAAAACTTGTGTTATGGGTACTAGATAACTGATATATTTAATACATTAATACCTAAACATACATAGATAGATATTTTATTATTATACATAGAAAACACCCAGATAGAGTATTGATGGAAGAATAGATGAATGGATGGAAACTACAGAAGGGATCGAGCTGAAATTGAGTAGACGTCATCCAGGAGTACCGCTTGTGGATCTAGCTTTTATTATTATTAATACTATTTAAGAACCTTCTAGCCCTAATTTATGAGTGGTCTTTGTGTTCAGTGCCTTACATAAAAAGCACTTAGACAAGTAAAATTTTCAACTACATAATATTATTATCAAAATAATATAGAAATAAAGTTAAATCTATTTCATAGAGGTATGTATTTCTATTTTTAATTTAGGTATTTATTTATCATAGTTTGAGCTGCCAATAAAGAATATCTTATAATCTTATTCAAAGACACCATCGTACCACGCACAGTATGTCATATCTACAGGCAGCCTAGAATGTGACGATGAAAGAATTCCAAAGTGAACTCTTGGCAACGTGATGGATTTATAAATCGATGCCATTGTGGCTTTTATGTAGCACCTATGTCCTGGCACGTGTACCAGTTAGTCATCCTTTAGTTGGAGCATATTGTCTTGCTTTAAAATCTCTGTTTCAGATCAATAACTTCATTCTTATAAAAATAACTTCAAACTTTTTATTTTATTTTAAGTTTTCAAGAATTTAAATATTTCGGGATCAAAATTTTGATTATACTTTTACGGAATCATCTTGGATAACACCAATAATATTTCTTTCGATATTATAAAATTCGGTCCATAATTGACGAAAAAATCGATAAATGTACATAAAAAAGGTAAACGAAAAACAAAAACTACCTAATATGCATACAGCTGAATAAAGAAACTCCTTTTTAAAGTCGTTTAAAAAGGTTTCCTTTTTACTCGACTACGACATAGCTCATAGGTAATTAATAAGTATAGGTATGTAATAAAAATATATTATTTTGTATAAATTTTTGATTCAGCAAACATTCCAAAAAAGAATTATAAATGGAACCTTCGCAAGTTTTCCAAAAGTGTTGTAACATTTTTTAGTGTAGGGGCGTAACTAAATGATAAACGAAGTTGTAAAAATAACGTTATTCATAAAAATGTCACATTTAAAAGTTAAAAGAAAGTCGGAAGTTGAAGAGCATGCCAGCTTCTGTGATATAAGGTGTCATTTGAAACATTAATTGAATTCGAAACGCGTCTGAGTTAAGTAACAATGAAGATTTGCTCTTATAATAATATAGGTACAAAATCATAAGTACTTTTTTACAACTTATCACATTTTTATTGACTTGGAATACATTTAAAATGTTCCCAATAATATAAATAAAACAGATAAGATTTTTTATATTATCACCTGACTAAATCAACAAGGTTGAATATTTGGATTAAATAATGTACTTACTTAATCATAACTTTTTTGCAAGTGAATAAATTTTGATAATATTTTTTATTTGAAAGTGCTTCTCATGTGTTCTCTTCTCATATAGATTTCATCGAGATATGACTAGTTCTTATTAAAATATTCCTTAAAATGTCTGAAAATTCAAGTCGGAGTTAACCTTATGGGTGCTGGTTTTATCAACATTATTTTAGCCTCAATAATGTAATTCTCATGTAAGTTTAAGTTATTGTAGTTAAAATGCGGAACTAACATATTAATAAAACTCAAATACTAAAAAGTCCTCAAATAATAAAGAATTTAAAAAAGATTCGGAGGTGTTATAAAATAAAATATTAAGTAAAAAATTTATAAGTGAGTTTAAAGTAAACAGTTTCTACTCGACTGTACCAATAGATCTGTCGGCGCGTCCGCCGTGATCCGAAAGGGAAGGTCGCGTTTGATTACAGTATCTACCTACACCTACACACTGTGCAGTACACAAATACTACACAAATGGCAAACACTTCACGAGCTTACACAAACCTTAGGTCTTTCCTTCATTGATGCTGAGTAGTATCTAGTAGCAGTATCTCAATAGGAACAAAAGGAGACCATCGTCATCATCAAACGCGAAGGTCCGCCTGAGATTACGGGTTCGATTCCCGTCTTGGGAAAAAAAAAATCTGCAAATATTTGTTCCGGGTATCTGGGTGTTCTATGATAAAGAAATTATATAATAAATATTGTATTATGTAGGTATATTAGTCATCTAATGTCCCTTTGTCCCTATTTTTAATATTCATTTTCATTTCTCCAACTTATTTTTTCTACAATCTTCCTTTCACCATAGGTCACTGGGCTCCTTTAGTCCCATCAAACCTCAACTAGGTTCTTACCTAACAGAGGGTGACCTCTAAAAATTTCATCAACTGTTAAAAATTTCAATTTCAACATCTTATTTCTTCACTTGTTCTTATTCTAAAAGCTCACTGTATACTGCTATTTTTCAGGGATTCACACAAAATGATGACCAGGAAGGCATGTGACCTGGAGGCCAAGCTGAAGCTCGCTACAGCCCAGCTCAAGGAAGTGAACGAAGACCGAGACCGGCTGCTTCAGGAGCGGGAGGAAAGTGAAGCTGAGTTCCTGGCAAACCTTAGCAGGATTCAATCGCTCAAGGGCCAACTCGCTGAACTCCATACGCATCATGAAGACACTGTGTCTGAAGTGAAACGTTTAAATGCATGCCTGCGTTCAATGGACAATTGCCATGAATCTTATGAACTGGTGTTGCAGCAGAACAAGGACTTAAAACAAGAGCTTTCAGAATGCAGAATAAAACTTTACGACTTAGAGTGTAAGCCCTTGCATTCAGCAACAAGTTTTTGTAGTGTAGACCTTCAAACAGAACTTATGACAATTGATCCTTACATGTCAGAGGTGAATACACCGTTTAGCCAAGGTCAAAGCCAAACACCTGTCATTAAAGGGAGCAGTAAAATAAAAAAATATATTAAATTAAGAAAATTCATAAGCAAGTCTGAGAAGAAAATTAAGAACCAAAAACTACTTCTCAACAAAGTTAAATTGAGCAAGGAAAAATGTAAGTGTAACTTGCAAGTAGAATTGGACTCCTGTTATAATTTAATAGGACGTAACACTAAGGATTTAGATTATATGGAAGAGAAAATTGCAAGTTTAAAAAGGGCACTTCATGATGTATCCGATAAATATAAACAAGCCCAAAAAGATGCAGATGACCGCTATCTCAAAATGCAGGACATTTTAAATAATGAAAGTACATATGTTGAAGCGCGGCATTACAGCACTCAAACAGATCCGGAGATGGCTCCAATACACTGTATCAATCAAATGAAAGACTGTGCTGTAAATACTGAGAGTACATGAGTTGAAGTACGGCATAATTGCACACAAACTGATCTCAAGATGGCCACCATATGCTGCAACAGTTTAACTGAAGATGCTGTGAAGTTTGTGCCCCCATCACCGCTGAAGTCTCCATCCGCGCTCCTGGCGGCGCCGCCATTGCCTTCGCACGGGGCCCACTGTGGTAGCTATAAAGCACCGATTCTACTCAATAAGGGTCCAGTTCAAGCTGCACCATCTTCAGTTAAGGATTTAGATTTAGTTTTAAACAATCAAAATACTAGGAGGACTGTTATATATTCAGATAAGTTGGGTGCAGGGATGGGTCTAAAACTGCGGGACCTACTTGTACAAAATGTTGTAAATAATTGTTATCCACATTCCAATATAAATAGAATTACCGATTATATACAGAAAGATAACTCCCTAAACCAAAGCACCACTTTAATAGTTCAGCTAGGTGAAACTTGTGTAAAACGGTCACAATTGCTTAGGCTTGTTGAAGTTCTTTTAGGAAAGTTAGAGAATGGACTGGGGAAACTGATTATTTGCTCGTTCCCCTACTCAAAGTTACTGACACTTAAACAAAATGATAATTTATTTAAAAATAACATGCTGATTTACAACATGACATGTCGTCATAATGATGTATTATTTTTTGATACTAATAATTTTATTAGTAAAACTATTTTGACTAGGGACACAGTGGACCTAACCCACCAATGTACAAAGATAATTGCTAAATTATTAGCATACAATATTTTTGATCCCGTTATAAGTAGTATAACGCAGTTACCTGACGAGCCTGTACATGTAGTTAGTAATATTACTAATGAGGGCATTAAAGCTACAGTGTCAGTAAAATCAAATTTAAACTGACCGCGACGACAATGGGAAAGCAAAAAGCCATATTTCACATAGTCCATCAGAATATACAAGGCTTACCCAGCAAAATCCTAGAATTAGAATTATTTATGAATCATTTAAATGTAGATGTTATGTGTATAACAGAACACTGGATTGTAAAGAATCAGTTACTTCCCTTTTATAATAACTATTGTTTTGTAAGTTCATATAAAAGAAAAGCTGCAATACGTGGTGGCTCTCTGATTTTAGTAAAAAATAGTCTTAAATGTAAAGAAAGAAAAGATATTGTAAAACTCACTATTGAGAAGACTATTGAACTTTCTTGTGTGGAACTGGAGCGACATATCATAGTGTGTGTATACCGCCCTCCTAACGCAGATCAGGTTGCTTTTGAATGTACTATGGAAGAAGTTTTACTGAAGATATTTACATGTAGGAAGGATATTATTGTTTGCGGCGACTTTAATATAGATATTTTAGCAAATCCCCTCGCCGACAGATTGTTTAATTTATTCAAGTGCTTTAGTTTACAACATCTTTTTAACGATCCCACTAGGGTAACCCAAACATCTGCCACCTGCTTAGATAATATTTACTGCAGTCAAACTCCAACCAGCAAAGCAGTAGTTAGGCATTTCCAATCAGACCATTATGGTCAAAGTGTTAATTTTAGCTGTAATGGTAGAAATAATGTAGAAAAATATACCTACAGGCCAATAACAGAGAACCGTATTAAGAATTTTCAAAGTAGAGTTGAACTAACAGTATCAAGTATACCTTGTTCTGATGACCCCAATGAATTATTTTCCAAACTTTTGAATGTCATACACAGGGAACACAGTGAAGTATTCAAACTTAAAACTTGCACAGTGAGGGACAGGGTCGGGTTTATTGATTGGGCCACTCCGGGTATTTATAGAAGTAGGAATAAACTATATGACCTTTATGCTTCTCGAGAAACTATGTTACACGATCCTGCGTTTCTATTGTATGTAACCAACTATTCTAAAACATTTAAGAAAGTCTGCAACACAGCAAAATGTCTATTTTTAAAGAATGTAATAATAAAATCATCTAATAAAATAAAAGCAACATGGAGGCTAATAAATAACGACACAGGTAAATCAAAGCCACGTTATAAAGAAATAAGGTTAAAAATTAATAATTCAATTCTTATACATGAAAAAGATGTTGCCGATGCTTTTGATGCATTCTTTTCTGCTATTCCTAAAATTGTTACCCAGTCTCTAAACTCCTCAGCATCAATGGCTGTTAAATTTTTAGAATCTTCAGTTGCTAGATGTAATGATAGTTTTATCTTTAGTTATGTAAATGCTGATTATGTAGTGAAAATCTTTAAGTCCATTAACATTAAAAACACTGAGGATCTCTGGGGTATATCAACAAAAGTATTAAGTTCAATTGTTAAGGAAATGGCTCCTTGTTTGGCCTATATTTTCAATAGTTGTATCGACGCAGGAGTTTTTCCTGATCTCATGAAATATAGTAAGTTAGTTCCTCTTTATAAATCTGGTAGCCACACTGATCCGGCTAATTACAGACCGATTTCAATACTTCCTGCCATGAGTAAAGTTTTTGAAAAAAATATTCTTACCTAGTTAACTTCTCACTTCAACCTTAATAGGTTATTTCATGAAAACCAATTTGGCTTCTCCAAGGGTAGATCGACAACGGATGCTGGTACAGTTCTATTAAGGCATATATTGGAGGCCTGGGATAAAGCCAAAAACGCTATTGGTGTATTCTGTGACCTTTCTAAGGCTTTTGACTGTGTGGATCATAGTACATTAATTGAGAAACTGAAACACTATGGAATAAACAACAAGGCACTGGATCTTATGCAATCATATTTATCTGATAGAGTTCAAAAAGTAGACGTTGGTAAAGAAAGATCTACGGGCTCAAAAATTGAATTAGGCGTCCCCCAAGGATCTATATTAGGTCCCTTTTTATTTTTAGTATATGTAAATGATCTTCCCTTTTTAGCAAAAGATCTTTGTGATATAGTTTTATTTGCTGATGATACTTCACTAATTTTTAAAGTTGACAGAAATAAACATAATTTTGACGATGTAAATAATTCGCTGTCAAAGATACTAAATTGGTTTACCGCCAATAACCTCTTACTTAATGCTAAAAAAACAAAATGTATAAAATTCATGTTACCAAATGTTAGAGAACTCCCAACTCAAATCAAGTTAAATAATGAGATTATTCACTTCGTTGACTCTACTGTATTCTTGGGGTTGTATATTGATTCAACTCTTCAATGGCAACCGCAAATTGATGCTCTCGCGGGTAGGCTTAGTTCAGCAGCCTATGCAGTGAGAACAATTAGATATCTCACTGATCAGGACACAGCTAGGTTAGTTTATTATAGTTACTTCCATAGTATTATGTCTTATGGTATTTTGCTTTGGGGACAGGCAGCTGATATTCAGACTATCTTTGTTCTTCAAAAAAGGGCGGTGCGTGCAATTTATAAATTAAAGCCACGTGACTCCTTGAGGGAATTATTTAAAGAAATAAATATTTTAACTGTAATTTCGCAATATATTTATGAAAATTTAATGTATACACACAAAAACAAAAGTAACTTTTTGAAAAATTGTGATGTTCACAATAGAAATACACGAAACAAGAACAAATTACACATTCCTTCATTTAGATTACGGAAACTGGGGAAATCATTTATGGGTAATTGTGTGCGCTTCTATAATAAGCTTCCATCTGAAGCAACTGAACTTTCTATTCGTAGATTTAAACAGTACATAAAACTAAATCTTATCAAGAAGGCATATTACTCCATAAATGATTACATCAATGACGTTAGTGCTTGGCCAGATGTCGCTCAGTTCCACATCGACAATAGTATGTAATTATTTATAAGGCAAACATGTATTAGACACATAAGTTATACACATGCTAGTGGTTTCTATTTCGCCTCTTCCACTAGTGGACAAAAAATTGAGGCAAACTAAATTAAATTTGACTTGTCTAAGTGCTTATTTTGTAAGCCTAAAGAAATAAAGATATTGATTATTGATTATTGATTATTAATACCCCTATCTAGTATTAATAAGGTATTTCAGTCATAAGAAAAACTCTGATTAATGACCACTAGGGGCTAGATGATGCTGTGTTGATTATCCATCATTATTTATTTATTTATATAAAACATAAAAACAAAAATAAACTTATTTAGCGTTTCCTTTTTAATATATTTTATATAATATAATAAGTTATGTGTATACATGAATAACATAGATGACTTGTACATTTTATGACAAACAATAACTTATACTATAATAATAACATGGTAGTGTAAGAGGCAGCATACACAAATAGAAACATTAGATAAAACAAAGATACGTTAATTAATAGGTATATTGTAAGTAAGCTTCAATTAAGAACAATTCATTACCAATTGGAATTGCCTAATCCTTGATTGTTAATTAACAAATAAAAATCAAGGAATAGAAATAAATCGAAACAAGTATTTACAGCTGAATAAATAGAGCTGACTGCGTACTTTTACACAGTCTAGATGTACCTCAACATACATATTAATTATACCGGTCATCGCGTCATAGGATCAAATGAACTTACAAATGAATTTTTTTTTTATCGATCTCTAGCGATCCGCCTTCTAGTTAGTATTTCTTTGTTTAAATTTGACTTGTCTGAGTGCTTATTTTGTAAGCCTAAAGAAATAAAGATTTTGTTTTCTGATTTACCTCTTGAATCACTCTATCTATTAAAAAAGGCGCATCAAAATTCGTGGCGTAGTTTAAAGATTTAAGCATCCTACATAAGGACATAGGGATAGAGAAAGCGCCTTTTATATTTATCTGTACGCTTGGTACCAGTGTGGTTACCAAAAAAACTTCCGGTAGGACGTTGTTTTATACAGGTATAAAAAGAAATCAAGACAGTTATAATATTCAATGAAAATAACTCCCGTCAAATCATAAACAACAATCGAAAACTAAAATGGAGTACTTTTGATACAATGATTCTGTCTAGTACCCAAGTAGTCTACGTACTAATTCATGCTTATTCATCTGCTTAGATGAGGCTAGAACCCTAGTAGACCAGGGTAGAAGCTTTCAAAATGATGAAAAAAGAAATAAAATAATACTAGGATGAAAACCCATTGGAAAATGAGGAAAATGTAGTAAAAAATTCAGATCGCCCGTAAATTATTTTTCCTTAAATTTTTACAACATTATCCTCATTTTCCAATGGGTTTCATCCTACTGTTATTTTATTTGTTTCAAAAACCCATCTACTCTGGTCTATAGATGATTCTGTGTGAATACAAAATCATCTAGTCTCAGCATTATTTATTATTATTTTTATTTGTTTAACTATTTCGCTGCTAAAATACGAAAATTATTTCCTCTCTATTTGGTAGAGGCGTTGCAAAGATGGAAAGAGACGTGAAGTAATGTACGATCGTTTTAGCTCAGTACAATATAAAGCCACGTCCTCTGCTATCAGTTTCCGAATGCCCTTCATCCTCAGCCTTACTGCCAGCGATCGGATTTTCTGACCGCATGATTACACACAATTTTCTCGTTACAATATACTTCTTATATTAAAACAACCATTGTCAGAAGTAAAGGCTGCTTGCGTTTTTATTATAGAACCTTTTGTACTAAAACTAATAAAATTCAAATTTGATGCATTTTTAAAAATAGTTAATAAATACAAGTCATTTGATCAAATATAAATAAGACCACATGAAAAGCTAACTTAAAAATATAAAAGAAATCTCAAAATCGATTCATCAAGACAAGCATTCTTTGTTCTTAGTTCGACTTGAGTCCTACTCTTTTTTGATTTGAAAGCTTATTTTTAAATCACCCGTTTAAAAACATGCAAACGATAATTTTATCGAATTATGTAGGTATATTAAGTTTTTCTTAATTATTAATTTGATTGAATGACACCTAGACATTATTTTTGGACATGGTATTTGGTTTTCTTTTCTTTTAGGATGACCTACAACTGTTTCCAAGTTATAATAATACACTTGTAAACCGTAGCAGTGTATATAATTTTAGTAGATTTAAAACAAATAATTTTTTGTTTTAAATCTATTTTACGTTTCTGCCTTTTTGTTCCTAAATTTACCTATTATCTACGATGCTCCCAACTCTGGAAATTTCCCAATCTTACACAGCAGTTGGACAGCATCATGCGCGACACTATAATCAAAATTTTCAATATTCCTTTGGATGACCGAGCATGGCACCAGGCCACTCTTCCTATTAGATTGGGTGGTTTAGGTGTTCGAGAAATTTCTAGTGTTTCACTCCCAGGTTTTTTATCATCAGTTCATGGTACTAAAGATCTTATTCATAAAATTTTGGCAAAATGTTCTCAAAATTTTGAAATTACAGGTTACAACGAAGCACTAGGCTTATGGAAAATAGCCTGTCCTGACACCAATCTTCCAAAAGTCCTGTCTTCTCAGAGGCTATGGGATGAGCCACTTTGTGAGCTGGTACGGAAAAATCTTATTAATACGTCTACCAGCTCAATAGAACGTGCCCGTCTACTCGCCGTTTCTGAGTGGGAATCAGGACTTTGGTTACATGTTCTGCCTTCTAAAAATCTAGGTACCCTTTTAGACAACAACTCATTTCGGGTGGCCACCTCCTTGCGTTTAGGTTCCCCTTGCCTAGTTGCACACCGTTGCCAGTGTGGTGAAACCATGGACAAGCTTGGTCACCATGCATTGGCATGTGTCTCTAGTGCAGGACGTGTGTCCCGCCATAACTCAATTAACGATATCATCCGTCGGGCCTTTACCAGCGTCAGTGTAGCAGCTACACTTGAACCACGTGGCCTTATGCGAGATGATGGTAAAAGACCTGACGGTATGACTCTGATTCCCTGGAAGATGGGTCGGCCTTTAGTTTGGGATGCCACGTGTGTAGATACTCTAGCGCCTTCACATCGGACATCAGCAAGGGCTGGCTCCGCAGCTTCATCAGCGGAGTCCCTCAAACGGCGAAAATATGCTAATCTTGACCGAGGTTACCAATTTGAGCCATTTGGGGTGGAAACCCTTGGTCCTTGGGGTCCTGGGGCACACACAATTTTTAAAGATATGACGAAACTTCTCATAGAGTCCACAAGAGATAAGAATGCTGGCTTCTATTTTGGTCAACGAATTAGCATTGCCATTCAACGTGGCAATGCTGCCAGCATTCTGGGTACTTTGCCTTCTGGTGACGGCTTAGATTTTTAAGAGTTTGTTATATTTGTATATACTAGTGAGCTATGTTATCTAATAAAGACACCTACATAAGTAAAAAGAAACATTTTTTGTTTAATTAATTTTGTTATATTGGTCGCAATCGCAAAGCTATATCCAATAACAGTCAGCAAATACACAATAATAATCTCTGGTAGAGATAAAGAACTGATTGTAATTTTATACTGAACCATAACAGGAAAAAGGCATATGCGCGGTAAAATACTTCAGTGTTATAATAGTAAATTGTAGAAATACTGGTGCTTATCTTACACTTAATAGCAAACTAAGAAATCAGTATTATTTCCGATATCATGGTGTCTATTATTTATTACTAGCTGTGCTGCACAACTTTACCTGTGTAAAAATAAATGCCTATGTTATTCCAGGCCTAGAATCACGTCCGTTCAAAATTTCTGCACGATTCGTTCAGTAGTTTTGGTGTGAAAAGTTATCAAACATCCATCCATACTTTCGCATTTAAATATTATGTGATTTCAGATACGTATATGTATTTGAACCTACTAGTTTAGTCTAATTGTCACGTGATCATCATGATCATTTAAGTTCTCTCGTGACTTTGTTATAATCTGCTGTTTATTAGTTATTACATAAAAGCAGTGCCTCGCGTTTTCACCCGCGTATTCCCGTTCCCGTGGGAATTCCATATTGAGATTTCCATATCTTTGCAGTTGTTTTTGCGTGAAAGAGTAACAAACATCCAACCATCCATCCATCCATACTTAAAAAAGTTTTTACTTTCGCGTTTATAACATTAGTAATATTTTTTTCTATAGTCATCTGACGAGTATCAGTAATTTTCAGAATTTTTTTCTGAATCTTCTTCACTCCAGAACTGTCATTTTCAAATTAAAATTTCGAACTTTTACAAGTTTCCATCTTGGTTCCATCCCGTTTCCATACCATATTTCGTCGTTACAAAATCGTGAAAACCATTGCAAGTCTCATTTTCCATTTTCTTTTGTCCTTCGCGACGTGAGACCGCAGGCTCTACGAACATTTCAACTAACATTGCGTCACTAGGTATGACTCATCTAACCTTACAGGCAGTGCCCCGAGCTGGAAATACTGGCAAAAAATGGCGATTTTCTTTTGTTTGCTCGTAATTTTATATAATTTCGTCTAGGTTGTTTGTATTCTATATTTGAATAGATGGAAAAATATTACCAATTTATTTCAAACTTGGAAGACAGTCTACCTCGCTATTGTTTTAGTACTAAGCTACTCATACTTTTTAATTTCCCAAGCAAATCACAGAAAAAATGACGTTAGAAAATAAAACTGAGTGTTAAAATAGTTAAATAATAATAAAGCATAAACCACTACAACTTATAACTATATTTTTTTTTATTTTCTCTGTAACATGGAAGTCACGTTGATTCAACGTGATCTCTATTAGCGGTGATCTTATTAGTATTTACTATCGTGATGGTGTATTATTTTCTTTATGACATTATAAATTGTACGAATTTCTTGGCTGAGTCAAGAGATTTTAATTGTTATGTTCTCCCGGTAACTGAAAGCAAATTACTCGAGCCTTTGAAGACTTATTTTTTTTTATTTTCATTGAGACCAACAGTTAGTAATTGTACGATACGTTTACAAATAATTTCTTACAATAAACAACCTTTACAATGTCTTTCAAAATATGGTAATTACGTAATTATGTTTCTACCAAATGTTTAACAAAATTGATCAAACTGCAATTAATATTAATTAATGTTAATTAATAAATAGATTATTTTCTGTATTGATAGGCCTAATGTGATACTTATGTCTACTTCTTCTAAAGTATTGTAAGCAAAAAAGGCCACTTTATAAAGTTCTACACATTTTCTAGTTCTAAAGTCTCTCATAAAATACTCCTTTAATAATTACTAAGGCCTTAGTAATTCCAAATTAAATTAGTAAGAAAGTAAATAAAGTCAGGTTTTTCTATAATCAAACTGTAGTTGTTCTTCTTTCAGGCATTTGTCGATCAGACGGTTAGGCCTTTTTGGTTTTTTAAAGCTTCGCTTAACTGTTTATATTATATCTTAGGATACCTATTCCAACCTAACAAACACAAAGAAGCGTGGGCCGAAGCAATTGTCCATCTCAAATTCGAGCATTCAATTAAAATAACAAGGTTCTATAACTCTCTACAATCGTGTGAATTTTAGAACCTTGTAGGAATGAAACCTTGCCAATGTCATAGGATAGTTTTTGCTCTCGCCCACGCGAAGAAGAATTTGACTTAGCTACCAAGGTCGCTCTTGCATTGTCTTTTTTGTGGATATGATATATTTTACCTATCGTATAAGATATATATTACCTATCGCATTGACCCTGTGTAGGCGTAGGGTACCTGGTAGGTTGCCAGGTAGGATATCTCGATTGTCATTTTGTTCATTCGCTTTGTATAATTTCGACGGTTGGGATAGGAGAAAATACATATTACATTAAAACAAAGGCTCTGCTTAGCTTGGGGTTAGATGATGGTGTGTGGGTTGTCCAGCACTATTTATATATTTATTGAACGTTTTAAAATATGTATGTAAAAGGTACGTTTTTGGCTTTGAGTGATCAAAGAATAGTTGAGTAGAGTAGTTAAGATGTCCTTCGCAATGTGTGTTAGAAGTGACCATAAAAACGTAAGTAATTTAAAAGTTTTATTACACTGTTTACGTACTCGCGAGGCATTCCATTACACAATAGGTTGAAGTGTAAATGTCAAGTAACATGGTTCAATGTCAGTGACAGTACCTGTCACGATTGACAAAATAATTTGAAATAATGTCACATATAAATTCAGAGAAAACTATAAGTTTTCGTCTCTTTTCGCCAAATATGCCGAAAAAAATATTTAAGTAATGTGCTCCTCTTGAGGATCAGTCAAACCTGGCACCAATTTGATAAAAAAAAACTCCCTTCCCAAGCATGGTGACTATGACATAACTCTCCTTCTTTAGGAGGCTCGTTCAACGGTGAGATCTGATGAGGTCAATAAATGATTTACCTTCTTCTTTTTCTTATTCTTCATTACTAAGGTTATACCCGTTTTGGAAAGTCATCGTCGAGACGTTGGCTAGCTGCTTTCATACCACCTTTTTTTGGCTTGTTTGTGAGAAGTAGTCACTGGGAGCCCCGTAATCTTTATTTCAGTCCAACGGATGATCGTTCTTTTGGTATTGTCCCATCCACTTTGCCCACCACAACTAGTTTCTCCAGGGTTTCATTTAGATTAGCTAAATTAAACCCAAAAACCTGGTGACCAAAGTATCTAGAACACTAGAAAAATACCCGAACGATTAAAGGGTCCCGAAAAATAATGTAAAAAATTGCTAAATATTTTTAAACTTCCGCGATCAGACAAAACACAGAATTATAACTAAGTTTCATAATTATCGATTAATAAGTCTGGAAATAGGTGTTTTAACGCGATAAATGCTCGTTATTTAACGATTATTTACAAAAACACGCTTTTGAAATTAAAAAGTGAGGAGAAATTAAAAAACAAATACAATTTATAAATAAATTGGATAGAAACGCAGTAATTAATATTTTATGAGCTGGCATAGCAACAAACGTCTAAGCAAAGGTGTACCATGATGTTATCATTAAAATAGTACCCACGCAAAATATTATAATTATACCTTGTTAGATCACCATATAAACTTTGTAGCGTTTGTAATTATTATATGATACAGGGTCTATAATAGGGCCTTTCGGAACACCGCGTTTGATCCCATTTTGAATGTTATTCCTCAATAATCCATACACAGGCATACGTTTTCAATAAAAGTTCAGGGCGTTTTTTAAAGAAGATAATCAAATTTATACATATATATCGCTGTGTCCTTAAAGGTTGAAAGCATTTATACTTTATTTTACTTTTACTTTACTTTTTACTTTCAGTAATTCTTAAAATTTGATTATATTTTGTGTATTACATTTAGTACATAAGTAAATAAATATGTTTAGATTAGTTAAGTACATTAATTATGTGCCACAATGTCCACGAGAGCTACTGCCGACAAACTGTTACACAGTTTAGCAGAAATGTTGTAATGCAATGTCCTGTTTTTTGAAAAATAAATAAATACAAATACAAATACAAAATAATCATCAAATGTTACAGATACATGACTCTTCTTTATACAGATTTTATAATGTCAGACTATAATATATATATAGAATAAAAAAATATTTATCTATTATAATTAATTATAATATTATTATTATGTATTTACATAAACTCTGGCTCTAGACTTGGGGCTAATGCAGCGAGAATTGGAAAACAGGTACACAAAACAGGTAGGTACTTATATTTGGACACCCTGTTAATGGTCACATAATTGAGGTGTCTCACAGAATGTATTTCAATTTAGAATTTGTTCTTTATAACATTTGCAATAATAATGTTGCATTTTGCAATCGAAATTATATTCATGAAACTTGGACACGTTGATTATTGAAATGCCTATGTTAGGGGAGGCAGCTAAATTATAGGATTTGGTTTGTATGTGTTATACGAGATATTAAAATTTGTTTATCAGGTAGTTATCGAGTACTATGTGTTTTTGTTTTCCCTACAGCTACGTGTGTAATCACGAAAGTTTACAAATTTTAAGTGTAATGAAGCTTCAATTTTAAACTTTAGTGTAGTATTTCTAGAAATTAAATATACTTAGGTACCTAATCACTACAAAGTATAAAACAAAGTCGTTTTCTCTGTCTCTGTGTCCTTTTATCCCTTTGTATGCTTCAATCTTTAAAACTATGCAATGGAGTTTGATGCGGTTTTTTTAATATATAGTGATTCAAGAGGAAGGTTTATACGTATACAAAACCGAGCGAAGGCGGGGCGGGTCGCTAGTAATGATTATATTATACGGTAATAATAAGACGCCTTGTGACAAATGGTTTTTACAATCTGCTTATATTTATTCCAGGGTTTTGGGTGTTTTCTAATTATAATAAAAGTCCTATCCATGTAATGTATTATATTAAATTCAGTCTTGTAAAAGATACTCAGTATCCCTTCATAACAGAAGCTCTGCTTTGCTCGGGACTAGATAATGTTGTGTGGATTGTTCAACAATATTTTTCTATAGGTACCTAAACTAAGTTATTCGTAAGGTAGATCTTCCTTACAATTATAACACGAAGCTTTTCGCACCAAAGCCATTACAACAGCGTGCCTTCTGTTCTGCACTTAGGCCCTATGTGGTAACAGAAACGTCCCACTTCAGTCAAGGTTCTAACTTCGACAGCTTTCCTCAGCCCCACAACCAAACAACCACCACGACTTGCCATCTTAAAAACAACTTTATAATCTTCTAACTAAGGTAAAGTTTTAGACGAATGTCGATAATAGATGATACTGTACCACGTCCCTGCCAAGGTCCTACCGCGAGCCAGTGCACACATTTGCATTTCCACAAAAAACGACGAATATTTCTCAAGATTTTCACTCTATTTCATACTCTACACGTTCGTGTTAAGGTTGATAGTGCCTAAGGTGGTTGCATTAGATACGCGCTTTGTATTTCGACAGGCTTACAAAGGAACGATAGAAGTGTTACGCTGTTGTACGTGTGCTTGCGAATGTCACGTACTTTAGGCATAATCTACTCTAGAATTTCAAAAATTAATTATGCAAACGAAATTGAATTCTATTGTTGGTCATGTATGATTTGATTTTGGATTAAGATAGTGCTAAGCGGCTACGGGAGGGCGTATCGTGCGTCTGATAACTGATAGTTATATTAGTGGGGATGTAGGTGGTTAAACTGACAAATAACCACCAATATCTCATTGAATACGATGTATTAAATAATTAGATGAAGCACCGAAAACTTAAAAAAAAAGATTATTTTTTTTCACAAAATTTACGAGATGTTTGCTCTTCCTTAAAATAACATGAATCAAATGATTTTTGAACTAACTGATGAAAAGAAGCTATGTAAATGTATGTATAGAAGTATGTTATTCCAGGCTAAAACTTTGTCTTTCGTCTGTCATCATCAAAACTTCAGTTCGATATATTCAGTAGTTTTTGTGTGAAAGAGGAACAAACATCCATCCATGCCATACTTCATATACATCCATACAAACTTTCGCGGTTATGAGGATGTTGTAATATAATATTTTAGTTAAAATCGAATTGTTAGTAAAAACACACGGTAGAGGCAAAACTTGACTAAACAATCACTACGTACATAGAGTCTAGTTTTCTCAGGCGGATGCAACCGAGGACGTTGGCAACACCAAAAAAAGCTGTGCAAAAGTGAACGGATCGGAGTGAGTAGGTATCCCATTGTTGGATTATCTATTTTGATCCAAAAGGTCAGGCTGCTGATGAGATTGCGGTTCCGGTATCTTCGCTGATGGTCTTTGATTGTGGTGTGAGTTGGATGGGTTTTAAATAACTTTCAACGAGCACTAAGGATGTGAAAATAATGCTATTTATTAGAAATGAGTTAAAAATCATTGATTTATTTCTCAGGTCATAGAAAGTAACCATGGTAATGTAGTTAAGGCAGCAGAGCTTGTGCTTATAGGTACTGGATAATTGATATACTTAACGAATACATATGATTTCATTATACATAGAAAACACCCAGAACCTCCAAACAAACAAAATCTATAGAGTCAAACTTTTGTCCTGAGGAATCGAACCCGCAATCTCCTGCGTGTAAGTCATCAAATAAAGTCACATTTTTCTTAATACTTGGTAAATTATAATATTCCTTATTGATAGCTGTACAGAACAGTGAATATAATAAGTTAGTGATAAAACATGTTTAATTTACAACCTTGCACAACTCAAACAAAAACAAAAGTACCTAACCAGCAAACACTAAAACCATTCGCAGAAAACCAAAAAACACGACAATATTTACCCACAACCTAACAATTCCTAATGTGCTAAAACAAAATCTATTGTCAACATAAAATCAAGAATTTACTGCGAAAAAATCGATTCAATAGCAAAAAATCGACTAAATTTCGCGTTGACATTGAAAACAGATGCACACGGTCCTTTCGGACATGAGTTCATTGTAACTTATTAGCATACGAAAAGATTTTGACTCTTACGCCTTTGACTTTGTCGGTACGACTTTCGTCCAAAAAGGCGAAAACAAACGATCATAAACCGAAACTACCCAGAACTGTTTTTGCACTAATAAAGTCGCAAGCGCAATAAACTCACCCGAGTTTTTGTCACAGTGATCCAATATCGTTTTTTCGAAAGCAAGGGACAATGAAAATTATGTCGTAATGCTTGAACAATGATCTGTTGGTGTTGTGGCACTGCAGGGTCCTTTTATGGAGGCCGATGGGGGTCCGAAAAGTGAAACTGATTGCGAATGGCGTTTAAATTTTACTTTTTATTAATTCTTGTTATGGACTTGTAAATTGCTTGTGCTTTTTGGAATTGTGTCTTTGACATGCCCTGAAATTTACTTTTATTGAACGAGACAATAGACCAGATTTGTTGGTTTCACTTAAAAACTAAAAGTTAAACGTCACCTTTTTACACTTTACGTTTACCTTTTATTCAGCTATAAAAAGCTTTAACTGTAACTCTTTTGCTTTTTCAATAGACGTGGTTCTAGCTCTGGAGTAACACAATATAAGCTACTTTTCATCCATTAGCTACTGAGCAAAGGGATGAAAAGTAGCTTATATATTATTATTTCCATTTGTACTGACAAACGGGATAGAAATAGCCCTGAATCGTTTCTATATAAGAAAATAACGAGTGCGAAGCTGCGGGCAAATGCTAGTATGATATAAATAAGCTTATTTCAAAACTATTACAACCGTATAAAAACTCTAATCGCAACTTTTAAGTTCCATCACCTTCTACGAACCATTATCATTTAAAATTTGAAAGCTATTTCACAAAATGCCCTTTTCGCAACATAAAAACATCAACATGAAAATCGGAACAACATAAAACAGGCAGCGATTACATGACATCATCATAAACGTTTAAAACAAAACAAATGTTGATGACCCAAAAAATCTATTACAATACGCCTCCATTTAAGTTATGTAGGTAGCAGAAGAACAAAAGAATGAATAGTCCAAAGGGTAGCCGGCATTTAGAATAATGTGTAGAAATGTGAAAGTGAAATTTTAAAGTTTTATGTAGCTACTATTCGTTTTTTTCTCTCCTCTGTTTGAATTTTATTGCCTCCATGTTGGTAGACGGAAGCAGAATTCTTTTACTTTCGCTTTCTTGTGCGTTTGAAAGACCGCCGATTTTTGTTAGAAAAAAAAAACATTTTTTGTTAAAGTATGCTCTAGATAAGATAAGAAGAGGTACTATTGTATCGTAAAATTAAAATATATTCGTGCCTTTTGAAGACTTAACAATAGTAAGGCCAAGTAGGTGTAATGGATATGACAATGTATCTAATGCGTTGATTGTTTTTCATATTAGAAATTCTAGAACGCGCTATCATTTCTGCGAACTGTTTTTCCAAATTAAAAAATCGTTAAGAAGTAGGATAAAGATTATTACACTAACACACGCGTAAAACATGTAGATTTTTTGAACTTTCATCATCATCATCGACCTTATTCGTCCACTGCTGGACATAGACCGATTCTACTTCAGCAGTCTTCCGCTCTTCTTTTTAAGAAAAAAGGTATCTACCTATTGATAAATTGTGAAAAAACAAATGAAATTAAATCACTATTTTAAATCGTTCACGTTTTGCGCAGGCTAGTAAGTTGTCCGAATTTTATAGATACCTATATAAAATCTGTACACAATGATTAGGTCAGTTTGAGGACAGACCAAAAGGCTCGCTTAAATTCTTACATCAACAAAATATTTCACGTAATCTGTATAAAAAGTCTTAATACTTTAAGAGTAATCATCAAGACAGGTGACGGACATCTTGAGTAAGGTTTTCTTAGCGTAATCGCGTTTGTCTTTGCCAGTGGTGACCCGAAACTTTAATCCGAATGCAGTCATTTACTTTGATAAATGATAATCTTGCGGAAACAATGAGTCAAGTTTTAGCTACGACATATAAACCTAGGTATATTTTAAAATAGCTCAGTATGTGTAGATCCTAAAGTCGTACTTATCACAAACCTTAATCACTACATAGTATAAAACAGAGTCGCTTTTTCTGTCCCTATGTCCCTATATACCTATGTCCCTTTGAATGCTTAAATCTTTAAAACTACGCAACGGATTTTGATGCGGTTTTTTTAATAGATAGAGTGATTCAAGAGGAAGGTTTATAGGTATAATAAAACCGTGCGACGCCGGGGCGGGTCGCTAGTAATTTGATAAAAGCGAAAGTTCGTATGCATGGATGTTTGTTACTCGTTCACGTAAAAACTACTGAACGGATCGGGGTGAATCCTTACTAATATTAAACGCGAAAGTTTGTCTGGATGTATGAATGTTTGTTTCTCTTTCACGCAAAACCTACTAAACTGATCAGGCTGAAATTAGGAACAGACGTAGTTCTAGCCGTGAACTCTAGATTAGCTACTTATCTTCCCGTAATTCAAAGGGATAGAAATAGCTTTGAAGCGTTTCCATAGAAAAAAAGAGTGCGAAGCCGCCGGTTGATACTAGTTTACTTCCACATACTCCCATGCCATCTTATGCCATCATCTCCAAATAGCTCTCATAACGGCTACTCTATAAAACGATGTTCATGTGTAATTTGAGCAAATAAACAAATCGAAGTTTTTCTTATGATACTCTTGTTCCCAAATAGCTTCCCTGACACATTAAAGCAGATGTTTCGTTTTTGTAACATTTTCTGCAACATTGCACCACGAGTAGATAAGCCAAGCTATGATAACCTAATTTGTGACTGCCCAACATCCGCATAAGATAGTCAAATAAATGTCATAACACGATGACGCGTCGGTTGAGCCTTTCTTCCTGGGTTGAGGTAGTTACCTATCTATTTAAGGCGCAAATAGGAGGTATACTAGCGCCACCATTTATTTTATCATATAATTTGTTAAACAAAGGAATTATTAAAAATCGCACGTTCAGTTTGTTTAACCTTTCATAAGGTTTTGCTAAACGTTTGATTTTTGGAAATTCCTTTGTTTAACGTAATTATATGATAAAATAAGTGGTGGCGCTAGTGTCCCACCTGTTCGCGCCTTAATTGCTGGTGTTAATTTTTCAATGATGAAGTTAATGCCCTCCTTATCGAATATCGGCGACAGGCCCCACAACGTCCAAGAAGACCATTGTGGCATGATAAGCAAATGTGCATCTGCAACGCAGGAGGTTGCAGGTTCGATTCCCTCCTTGGGATATACTTTTGTACAGTCATCAAATATTTGTTCCAGGAATCTACATAGGTATTTTCTCTACTATAATAATAAATCAGGTGTCATATATTCACTAGGGATTGGGACTAATTTTGACAGTTCAATGAAAATAAACTTTTCTATTTTAAAACGAAACAAAATCTAAAATTAGGCTCTATTCAGGTATGGCACAAGGAGACACCATAGCCCTTGACTCTAAGCTTGTCTTCCTGGTCTACATGGCGGAGCGATGCGATCAGCATGCGTCATACAGCCTTCTCTCAACGTGAGAATAATATCGGTTTGGTCGAAAATGTCAGCGCCAGCGTTTTTTGCCTCAATGGCGGATATGGATATCCTACGGAACGTAGTCAGTCACACCTACTAGAATCTTTGGGATATCCAAACCAATGTACATAATTTATACTGCATAAAATCTACTGGGTTGTCTCCGGTCACTACTACTAATATCATAAACCCAGTAAACTGAAATGCTAGTACTTAGTAGTAGATAGTGCTTAAATTCGTCGATACTGATAAAACACCATAAAATAAAACACAGTTGCAGTCTGCAATTGTGTTTTGTTTATGCTGTATCTAACTTCCTTTCTTAGTTACAAATTTGTACTCGAGTATTTTACGAGTTATGTAGGTTCCAATTAATTTACATTTTGTGAGACAAATTGGAAATATCAGAAAATTATGGAGTCAGAAGTTGGCAAAATACAAAGCGTCCTAGTTGTGTTAGCATGCTACGGTTTTCTATCCACACACTTGAGCGCTATACACGGCACTCATTAGGGAAGGCTTTTGTCCAGTAGTAGACTAACAAAGGCTGCTGATGATGATAATGATGACGTGGCTAGTCTGCTTGGAGACAAGTCGCTGTGTTCGAAATTGGGCTTGACATCACGTCCTTGTCATACAAATTATACAAAATACAAAAAAGCTGGTTTTGATCTTAGTTTAAAATCTGTTGAATACAACCCTACGTAGCTCCGCTTAATCTTTGTACCACAAACAAAGTAACTTTCAAAGATAACTAGTGTTTTAACTGTCACGATCGGCGTGGGAGACCTCAGATTTGACCAATTAATTGTCTTGATCTTATTGTTATGTTGACTTATTATTGTAATTGGATTGCCAGTGGACGATAGGACGATAAACGTTATGATTGCAATTGATAGGTACAATTAAATATTTAATTCGGTTCTTTATTGACTTACTGACAACTTCATAAAGAGGCTTGGTAGTAAATTAGAAGTTAGGGGTGGCCAATTGACTAACAAATCTTATGTTTATGCAATGAAGGTTGAAAATATCAGATTTCTATTATCAGAGATCAATACTCGTGCCGATACGTGCCTGTTAGAGGCAGGTAACATTATTCTCTTCACCTTTTGCAATGTTACCGATATTGCAATAAATCTACCATAACGACCACGGGCTCAAAGGCCAAAAGGTTTAGTTGCCGTCAAAATAGGCTTTGCAACCGTGAACAGATACCTAGATTTAGATAAAATAACTAAATATCTCAAACCATAGAAGGCTTTAGCTCCGTTTCTAGAAGGCAATCGATATTCCGCGATAGTAATCGTGTCAAATCTCAACACTAATCGTGACACTGGGCGGTTTAAATTCTTATTAAATCATTTCACATTTATATTACAAAAACTTAAAACAGACATTAATCTGAGTATTTATGTCTGTACTGATTTTTATTTCAAGAAAATTTTAATCAATGAATACAAACATTAAAACTAGTATTTACCATTAGTACTTACTGCAGACGTTGCAAAGGTCTAAAGGTCAAACAGTCTAAAGGTTGCTCAACTGATCCTTATACCTACCATAGCAGTAGGAATCGTCGTCCCCAAGACGCTGCTGGCTGTATTGCCCCGCAATATAATATTATGGGAAGACTGATGCGCTGCGCCAGACACTCATCAGTCATCACCTCTCGGGTCACGCGTTGCATCGAGCAGTCGCTGAAATTTATTTTTAAAACCCGGAGGTCTTCCACGGACCTAGGGTCTCGACTAAATGGAAGGGGATATTATATCACTACATACTCTACATGGTATACAGCAAAGTCGCTTTCTCTGTCCCTATGTATGCTTGAATCTTTAAAACTCGCGCGGGTTTTGATGCGGTTTTTTTTAATAAATAGAGTGATTTAAGAGGAAGGTTTATACGTATAATAAAACCGTGCGAAGCCGGGGCGGGTCGCTGGTTTACATTATAAAGTATCTTATATTATCATGCAGTTGATTTAACGCAGTGAATTCAAGAATTCATTTCTCAAAGCTCACTAAGAAAATTAAACTAAACTGAGTTACGTAAGAACATAACCTTCACATTTATAGATCTAACAAGAAATAACTGACAATAGAGACCTTGTCGGGACAAGATAAGGTTTATTTAAGCTCGGTAAGAAATGAGGAGGTGTGTGAATTATTTGCTTAAAGCATTTCAACGAATGAAGGTTTTTCACACGATACTTAACTTTTATATCTTACTAGCATTCCGCTCGCGGCTTCGTTCGCGTAGACTCTACGATTTTTCTCTTCAACCGAATAGAACTAAAAAGTTACAGACACTTCAATAAGGAGCCAAACTGTGAATATTAATTCTTTAATAACCCGTTTTACCCAACTTCCAACATTTTTTTGTAAAATCCTGAAACATGACACACAAAGTGTTCACATTGTGTTTAATTTTTGTGTGTTCAGTTAGATCCTTAAAATTAGACATAATTTACATAGCATTGAGAAGTGTGTGTTTGACAGTAATAAAGCAAGTCTTGAAAAAGTTCGTTTCAGGAATCAAATCCGTATTTTTATTTTATATTTTTTTTTATTTTCCTTATTCAGCCTTCTTTGGTCGGAACCGAACGCAGTGGGACGAATGTGGAACTACTCGATAGTAATTATGATCCTTTTCTCAACGAAATAACTGTCTTATGCCATACCCAAGTAATACAGGAAGCATTTTAACAAACGAATAGTTAAGGTATAACCCTTGGAAGGACGTTTATTTATAATCTTTATATAGCTATCGGTTCTGAATAACTAAGAGGAAAATAGTTATTTACGAGTAAGTCGTTACAAATTACAGGACACAAAACAGAGTAAATTGAGGATACGACTCCTATATCTATATCAGGAAAATAACACCGATTAGAAAAGGAAAAATTTATCGAAATATTTTAGTGTTTTTATTTTGACTAAAATATTTTGTGGTAAAATTTTACGTTTTTTTATGAAAAGGTGATATAATTTATCTTATTAGCAATGTACGAGCAACGAAAATATAATATACACAGCGGTTTGGCAATTTACAAAAAAACTTCTATAAACAACAGATACAATTCCATATCGACCCCACGATCGATGCAATAAACTAACAAAGTGTAATTCTACAGATTTTAGTCTTTTCGATTCCGGTGTTGCGTTGATTTTTGAAAATCTTTAAATTCGTTCTTTGAATGTTACTGACTTTTTAAAAAAAAAAGGAATGTTTTCTTTAAAATTCTACAGTATAACGAGTACTTTTTCTTCTTGTGTATTACAAAATTCTTCTTATATAAGTGGTAGTCTGAAAAACTAATTAAAATTAATAAAACAAGTCTCTGAAGGCACATTCTTAGAATTTTCCGATCTCAATTGTTAATTAATAGGTTTCTCTATGTATTAGCAGTATCGATAAATCTTACCATGCATTCTGCTATACTGCCTATAAAGCTGTCGGAAAGGTACCGAGAATTCTCACCAACCAACTGTCAGCATTTACACAGAAACCAGATTCAAAGCAAGGGTCTTTTTAATTTTATAAGCCTATTTTTTTTGGCACAAGAAGAGTTAGAAATTATCCATGATTACTCTTATGGTTCAGCTCCGAAATCTCGAAATTAATATTGTCCAAAATGTTTTGTTACTGTAGTAAGAAAAACAATTTCGGTCTCTTAGTCCATTTTTCGGAAAGTGATAGGTTTTGATTGAACTATATTTGTCAATATTTTTTTAACAATATTTACCTATGTATATAAGTATTAAATATACCAGTTATCTAGTATCCATAACACAAGCTTCAAGTAGCTTACTTTGGGGCTAGAAGGTGCTGTGTGGGTTGTCCAGCATTATTTATTTATTTACGAAAAACCCATACACTGAGCTAGCGTATCATCTAATTCTAATCTAAGTGGGGGAACTGTGATCTGTACTGACATTTCTATCCTCTCTAATTAATTATCTGCTTTCCACATGAACGTGGCTTCAGGTATCAAAGATACTTATGTAAATTAACACGTGATGGATAGCTAGTATAGTTACCTATCATTAGATCGTAGTAGGAAACGATTGGCTGTAGGTAATCGTAATATGTAAATATATATGTATAAAGTAGAGCCTTGGTCACGGATTTATAAAAGTACATAGACACAGTATGAGCTTTGTTATTATGCTCATATATTTCTCGAGATGTTACTTAGGTATTTAGCTTTAAAATGTTATTACATCACACACATTGGTGAAGTTTAAAACTGGGTTTATAACACCTTCAAACTTAGTCCGCCTAACTACGTCGAAACTACCTCTATATTTTAAGTGGCATAAGTGCGACGCTAATTTTCCATTGAAAGCTGTCCAAAATAAGCTTCCGCTATGTACGGAAAATAGGGTACAAGGGCATATTGCACTTTGCACCCTTGATATTATTTATTAAGTTTTATTTCAAGTTTTTTCTATACTCTACTGTGACTCTACATAGAATGATAAGATCCACCGCATGATATTACATACATAATCGATGGGTATCAGTCCCTCCAAAATATCTTTACATATTTTTAACTTTTGGATCTAAATAAAGAGCAAAATATGTGCAAGTTTGATTGACTCTAACTGTAATTATCATAATGACTGAGCTTTGAAAAATAACCGTCATTGAATCCACATGAACACTTAAATGCCAAATCGGTATTATGAATTTGATACGCTTAGATTTAAATAGCAGCCACGGCTTAGGACAGTCGCCTTTCGCAAACTATCACTGTCACTTGCATGCGTATGTCATTTCTGACAGTTACCATTTGATTGTAAATGTTTATTGATATGAATGAATATTGATACAGTCACAATACAACACTAAACTATGTAGTTAGTACTCTCTCTCTTTCTACACAGCAATTTCTTTTAGGAACTGGAATGAACTTTACGTTTTTGCACGACGGACATGTTACCTTCTTAGCTAAAAGGAAATACATGTAAACAAGTTTTCAATTTATAATTAGTTCCCCAATCGAACGACGATCATAGCAGTTTTCATATGCAAACTATAAATAAATAATAATGCAATCAGAACCTTCTGTGCCATAGCAATAAGGTGCTTAGGCAAGGCCCTGCTTCCTTAGTTTCTCTCTTAATCTCCCTATTCCTTAGGATGTAATTAATTTAGCGCAATAACTGCAATTATATTATGCAAGGATACCCTTTCTACCTGACGCAACTTTTCATTATATTTCATAGTTGTTTGCCAGTGAGAGTGAATTTGGAATAAGCGAAGCGAGGTCTCAAACTTTTCATAAACAGCCAAAATAATAAAAAAGCAAGATGCTTCATTGCCGTTCTGAATGTATAGCCTGTCTCCCTGTTTTTTTTTCTAACGGTACGAATACCAAAACTGTCAAACCCGAAGCTAAAGCTACAGATCGAATCTATACAGTCTTGTCGTATGTTATTTAATTCTTTGATTAGGTGTAAAATAAACTTCTTTACTGTTCGGCCATTTTCGTTTATAACCAGCCCCAGTTTTTACGCGAGAAATGTGACAGTAGTCAGTGACGAAGGATGGAGCAGTTGTTGAGAACGGTCAAACGGACTAATGACTTACACCCATAGTAATTAGCAGGGTAATGTTGAGAAACGTCTTGCTACCTACTTAAATGTATAGGTAAAGTAATGTCAGGCAAAGACCATTGATGATGATGACTTATGATCTTAAGTGTCTGTAAAATTATGGGGGGGATACTAATAACAGCATCATTGTTTTGTAAGAACAGATTATAAATTACGTTATTGTTTAAGGAATAACTGACCTACGTAACAAGATATAGAGTATAATCAACAGGCAATAGCTGCCTTAAGTTTGTAGATGTGGGGTCCAACGATGCCAGTTTTTGGTGATACCTTCCGTTGAGAAAGGTTTAGACTTACGAGCACTTGTAATATCCATTAAAATGATAAAGATGTATAACAACGGAAGAAACACAGTATTATAGTAGAGATTTTATATATTATACTTTAGATGTTTTTTTTATTGATTTTTATCTATGAATGATGTTGTGATTTTATTTGATGCGGTCTTTTATGAAGGCTTTTCGTTTTGCGAGTTCTTAGTTCATTGCGAACCTCTAGTGATATTTGGTTACAAAATTAGTTGATTCAAAAGTGGGTCACGAATCTTGGAGAGATGACAATAATCTCCATAAAGGCGTTGAAATTGGGCAATATCTTGGTGTCATTGATGAAACAGACTCTCACTGGCCTATTTACATAACATAATGCGAATGTCCTCAACGTGCAAATCTTTCAAAAGACATTCTAGATGACCTTGACTTTGAAACGAGACGTTTTGTTTATCTTTATTAATTAATCACCGACATGGACACTGACATATACAATTAAACGAGCTTAGAGTCACCTTAACAAAAATCAAGTTAGATGTCAATATATTAAAGGTGAACATACAACGTAAATTAACGGTGTATCATGCAAAAAATAATGAAATTCATTTACAAAACAAAAGATAAATAAAATTTAACATAATGAAAAATGTTGCAACGTAAAAGTGAGATATCATGCGTTCTTATGTGATCATTGAGATCAGACAAGAAACGATAAAACGAATCGATCAAATGCATAGATTTATAATTAAATCTGGATCGTCAAAGCTTCTTTATACCCTTGAAAAACGCATGTAAACCCGCCGATATACCTACGTTAGTATGTAAATAAACGTCTCAATAACCGGTGGCCAAGGAAGTATTAGTTACCCACATATAAAAACTAACGTCATTGAGGTGACATGCAAAGTCAAGGTACGGGTCCACTGCAGAACGTGAGTCACTTTTGACTCGATTGCGAGACGAAAAATGCTACAATTACTGAAGATCTACTTCGCGAAGACGAAGATCGGTTTAACAAACAGGAGAGTTGTAAAAAAATTTGAAGACAGTGTCAATTTATTTTCATTCATTACACACAAATTAAACATTGTTAAACTTGTGAAAAACTCAATCACACACCCAAACGCGCGTTGGGATGCCTAGAAGCGTGTTTTATCGATTCTCGTCTGATTTTAGCACTTTATTTCATAATTACAAGTATTTTTTAACCTGTATTTTATGACGTGTCCAAGAGTTCTGTAAGGTCTAAAGGAAATAAATCACTTTGATTTTAATTTTGGTTTCTAATGACAAGTACTCAAGATCGAATTAACGCTGTATACCCAATCTAATCTAACCAAAATCGAGTACTTATACCGCACCGGCGTCAAGTAATCTATAGGAACAAAATTCCAGTTCCTGTGACAGTTGAATTCTTGAATTCGCAGGTACAATGACAGTAAGGTTAGATTTATTGCTCGTTGCAAATGTTTCCACCTGCTAATGAGGCTGCTTGTCTATTAAAGCAACAAATTATTATTTGAGCGGCTTGTGCACATTGTTGATTACACAATTCAATGTGTTGCGTTGGATTATACTTCATTAATTTTACATTTTCTTAGGTGCTAGCATGTGCCTTTGAAAGCCTTTAAATGCGCTTTTTCTGGATAGAAAGTGGCTAAAATCTTTATCCGGGGTACAATCTAGACTATATCCTTCTCAAAGTTTATGAAGATTTGCGTAGTAGGTATAATAAAATAAATAAATCAATGATTTGATTTATTTACATCCACATCCAAGTCGAATAGAAATTAGTTTTTTTTTATGGAGAGACTACCGAGATTGTCAATATTTTTTTTTATCTGTTTTCGTTTTAAATTTCTAATGTAACGGTGATGCAAATAATATTTTCAGGGTCTATTAATTAATATCGAATTTTGGCATCTTGATTTGTGTATCAATATTTTTTATATATCCGTATCTGCAAAAGTGCAATAAAGGAAGAAAAATCTTTTTACCTTATAAAATGTTCTAGAGAATGTAGTTTTAGTTAGTGGGAAGTAACAGCATCCAATTTATGTTAGCCGTCTCCGGTTTCCTTTGGCGTTTGTATAATCGAATTTATGAGCTAGAGTAAATTATTTGAATCTTGTCTTCAAAATCATTGAAAGCCAAATGTTTTAATGGTTTTGTAACAAATCAGGTTTAAACATTTTTAAACTGTGTAGAATTTTAAAGAAATTAGTGTCTAGTACATTTGCAGGTCTCCACAGAGCCTAACTAGGAAAAAAACTTCTGGTCGATTCGATGCGTGACCCGAGAGCTGATGAGTATCTGTCGCAGCGCATCAGCATTGCCATACAGCGGGACAAATACAGCCAGCGTCTTGGGGATACTTCCGACTGGTAGGTACTAATATGGAGCAGTTGATCTACCTCTAGACTGCTTGCAGCAGTTGCAATTAGCTTCAATTTTAAATAAAAAATTTAATTTCTTTCTATTCTTCACTACATAGTATAAAACAAAGTCGCTTTCTCTGTCCCTATATCCCTATATCCCTATGTCCCTTTGAATGCTTAAATCTTTAAAACTACGCAACAGATTTTGATGCGTTTTTGTTAATAGATAGAGTGATTCAAGAGGAATGTTTATACGTATAATAATACCGTGCGAAGCCGGGGCGGGTTGCTAGTTGATCATATTATTTTTTTGATTAACAAGTAGGTAGTTAGTTGCAAATCTGCATTTACTAATTTGATACTTTAGAAGACTACATATTTTCAGCAGATACTAGAAAAAACTTGACGGCGTTTATCAAATGTGCACATTACATCACCATAAAAACTATTAATCTAGGCACTAGTAGTTATTCTTTGTCTGCTCGAAGAATGAGTCACCACAATACCTACTTTTTAACGAAATAGGTCATGTTCTCTTAAATGAGTAATAGTGGTAATTCAGAAAGGAATTTCTCTTGGATGACTAAAATAAGGATGAAACAAGTGAGGTCATCTTCCACGTCCTTGAAAAGTCCAATAGGTACTGGACGTACGAATCCATGCGTCACTACACTTTATGGTGAAATAGGGCACGAAATCAGGAATCAGCCTTTATATCTTTAGGCTTACAAAATAAGCAATTTCAATTTTCACTAGGGACTATTCTACAGGTTTTTAGACCTACAAAGTTTAACGAGCTATGATTAAGGTTATTTCACGAGTACCAACATCCACAAAAAGCCATGATGCGGAGACGGCTAAAAAAAATTTGCCTTTAACCTATGTTTGGCATCAGAGTATGAAATTCCTAAAAAACATAACAGGAAGGCATCGTCCCGTGCTATTCACTAAAACTTAGTCAGTGCTAAAATATTAACACCGTAAAGTAAAGCGTAACGAGGCCTTATGTCTATTTAGAGACAAGGATCAAATTCACTTGCTTTTAGGTCATAGTTCAAGATCCGTGCTGGTGGTTGCTTTAAGCAGAAACAGCAGACTTCATCAAAATTCCAGCTTCCAGGGCAATCGGCTGAACAGCGGGAGGCAGATTAGGGTGACCACACTAGTGTTGAGTTCCACTTTGAGGACATTTTTGATGTTCCATTTAAATTTCGGGAATTAGGCACTTTTGAATGCAATATAAGCGCACGGTTGGGATCGAATAAGGTAAGATATTTCACTATTTAGCTTTCGATCCAATTTGAAACCGATGATATCATTTTTGATATTAAAACTACGCATTTATCGTATGATCCAGATATTCAAGTAGATATGCAAAGTACGCCATAAAAAATCAATAAAACATCGACAAAAACGGAGTAAATAAATCAACTCTCAAACCCTCTGTCATACCTGGCAAATTAACTGTGATTGCAATGGCGATGCTCGAAATGCATGTTGGACAATACACGAGTTGGACAGGAAGGACACATGTTGGACATAACGCCTGTTGGCCGAAACGCAATTTTTTTTTTGTCTCTTTATTTTCTCATATGATAATGTTAAGTTAAGTGCATGCTGGAAGTTCTTTAAGTAATCTAAATGAAAACAGATTTAAGTAGGTGTTTTCATTATTTTGTCGGTTTCCAAATTAAATATTTACAAAGAAGTTTATAAGCATTTTCGACATTATTTTGTTGGGTTTCCAAAAGAATAACAGAAGTCATAAAATATTTAATTTATTTCTAACTAGCAACCCACCCCGGCTTCGCACGGTTTTATTATATAAACCTTCCTCTTGAATCACTCTATCTATTTAAAAAAACCGCATTAAAATCCGTTGCGTAGTTTTAAAGATTTAAGCATTCAAAGGGACATAAGGACATATGGACAGAAAAAGCTACTTTGTTTTGAAACTTTGTTTTGTACTGTATGTAGTGATGATTTTGTTGAGTTTCTGAAATAACTAAATAAACTCATCTATATCAATCAGACAAAAAACTTTATAGTCTGACTACAAATCGACTGTACAGTTGATAGTCCGGATCCAAACGCCTGGCGTCCCCACAGTGCCCAAACAGTGTCGCAAGTCGACAATTTCGTTCCGTTGGCCAATATTACCTCACTCGGTTGTGAGATGTTCCGCCGGCTATGGGAAAATGCATTTCTAAGTTCCTTTTTAACAGTTGCAAAGCATTCTACATTGAGTCTTAAAAATCAAATGAATATGCACTTATTTTTCGGGGGCCTTAAAACTTAGAACTTTAATTCTTTAATAACTGCCCCGTGACTTCAATTTCAAATAGAATTTAAATAGCTTATGTTTTATCCCAGGCATAGAACTACATCGATTCAAAATTTTCAGCCCGATCCGTTCAGTACTTTTGGCGTGAAGAGGTAACAACATCCAACGTAATTATTTGAAAAAATAAGTGGTGGCGCTATTTTAGCTCCTGTTTGCGCATTAAGTGACGAGAACTTTTGACACTTTATTTCGTAAAAAAAGAATTAAAGAATTATTTAATAAATATTTTTAATTAATAAAATTTACTTGTCTGTGCCTATTTTTGAGCCGATATTAGGCGTTTGCTTCTATTGTTTGATAGAAATATAAATTTATATATTTCGCTCTGCGGCTTTGCACGTCTTTTATGATATTGTTTAATTTTTGCATTTTTTCTAATTTTATTTTCCTCTTGTATCCCCCTGTAGTGAAGTAGGAAAATTTTAATATTTTAATTAGGTGAAATAGTAGATTACACATAATATAATAAAATCGATGATGACACCGATGATGACTTAAAAACATATCTACCTACTTGCGATGAATCATTTAAACAATTTCCAATGTTAATGCTTTGATATTAATTAATAGGTACAGTGCCGACTCTACAATTAATATCTAGTGTTTAAAGATGATGAACCATGACTGAACCAGTTTAAATATTGCTTGTGACTTGTAACCTTGGGCTCTATGGAATAAATGGCAACGGCCAAGTTTTCATGTATTTTTCCTTTCAACAAAAATATAAAAGTGACATCATTGAGTGCAAAATGCATGAAAAGTGCGAACCGTAAGTATATCAGTTTTCCTATACAGAAAACAACCACAAGACTAAAAATAAACGCTACTGGATTTAACGAAGTACTTACCTACCAGCAGGTTTGTCTCTTCGCCGAAAGATGAATAAGATGATTATTTGTGATGCATTCAAGCAACTCAAATTTAACCAAGCAAGTCAATTTTATGGAGCATTTAGCAATATATCAATAGGTATTACAACGAAATATCAGAGTAATCTGCGAAAATCTAACATCCGATCAAGCTTTGTATCGAAATAGCATCTCTAAAAAATTGAGTTTTACTTAGGTCACTGAAGAAAATTTTCTGTTTTTATTCAACCGACTTCAAAATAGGGAAGCTCCCAGTTTAACTGTATCGTTTTTTATTTGTGTTACCTCATAAGTTTTTCTTATGTAAACTGATTTTGATGAGTCTTGATTTTTATCTGAAATCTGATCTGAGATGCATCTCGAGAGGTCCCATAAAAATTTGATCTAGATCCGACAGTAGCTTTTGAGTTACTTATTCGTAATTATGCGTATTTTATTGACTTCGACTACATTGATGATGTTCTCAAAATTGCTTTAAACATTTTGAAATGTATCGTTTTAAAAGACTCCAAAATCAAATCATATAAATAATGTTTACAGACTAGATATCAAGCTATCTGTACAGAAGCAAGTTCCGACAATAGTCTTTTGCGTTGACCTTAAGTAGGCACTTTAATTCTTACAAATTTTCAACATTCAGCCAAAATAATTGCGACCTCAGTGCGTGATGCATGACTTCCCATGTCTAAGTGGCCGAAAGGTATCTTTGTCTAGTTCCCACATCATTACAATGTCACAAAAAACTAGCATTTCGGCCGCATGTGGTCACCAGGCAAGGTTACCCGGGCCTCAATGTTATAGTGATCTCTGTACAAACTTAGTACATTTAAAACTATAGTAGGTTGTTTGTACAGTCAGCTGCTCAGATATGTAAACAAAGACATAAGACATTTTACAAAGACAAGTACTCCAACAATTTCAACAAGACGAAGATCAAATTTTTGCTCAAAAAGGAAAGGTTCTGTGCTACCAGGGGCAAAGGACACTTTAAAGCATTCTTGTTTTCTTCGTAGATAGGATAGAAAGGGAAAAGTTACTTGAATAAAACGTTCTTAAAATTCGTGTGTGTGAAATTCGAGTGGGTGTTCTACTCAATTTTATATACATAATTTATACTACTAACTATTTCCGAAATACAGAGCATGTTTTGTTTCATATTTACCCGTATTTGGACCCAAAGGAAATTTCTAAATTCCTTTCTTAGTCCAGGAAAAAACCCTCAAGATATAAAATTTCTAGAACCAACAGTTTACGCAGTGCGTTGTCTGTCATTAAATCAGTTACTCCTTTCTTATATATATTTTGAGAAGCATGTGTGGGTCAAAAGCTAGGTATGTCTAAGTCATTTATATAAGTTTAAGGATGAAATAAATGACTTTATGGCTTCCATTTTAAACCTCTAAGTTGCTCTACTTTAGATGGACGAATTATAACTCAACCAGAATGAGATGCTAGTCGTTTTCATGACGTAAGTGCATCTTAGCATGTGGTTACTCTACTGTTTATTTATACTAGATGTGTGTTACTGCCCTAATTCTAATGTAAACAGTTCCAGTGAAAACTGATGAAAGTGGCGACAGTCGGTTTCATCATAACCTGGGTACAGAGGAAATCTTTGATCGTAAAAATCGATGTTTATTGCTAAATATTAAATTTTAAAACTTCTCTGAAGTATCTGGTTCAGCTCTTTTCTTGCTTTTCTGTGAAATAGATTGGGTTGTGTCTGTGGGTGTTACTTAAAGAATCTAGAATTTTTTTAGGTCCTGTTTATCATGAATCCCTCCTGAATTATTAGCTCTTATTTAAATATACTGATATCCTTTAAGAAATTGTGGATAGATTACAGTTAGTAACCATTATGCACTAATTTACATCCTAGATCTAAATCATGAACTAGAATAGATAAACGGTAACTAAGTCATTAAAATACTATAAAATGTAAATAAAGCTTATTGATATTCATTCATAAAATAAACGAATAAGAGTATTTATTCATGAAAAATCGTGTCATAAATTTCCGAGATTACGTTGTGGAATAAAATAATCAAAGAATCGTGGAAATATTATACTGGGGTCGATGGGAAAAACGGCGTCGCTAGGCTAGGCTAAAAATTCTTCACTATCCTGTCATTTGTTCTTACTACTAAAATGCAAAAGAACACTCTAATCACTGGGAACTTACTACTGTTTTCGAGTGAACTTTACACTACCCATAGGTACTTTTACAAATACACACATACTCGTATTTGGTCATTTCACCTTTAGCAAGTGTTGTCCCTAAAGTTTGGTGTCGCGTGGCTGTGTGGAAGTTGGTTATTAGTACATAACATAACAATACCTATCGATAACAATATGTTATAACAACTCTCACCACCAAACTGTTCCTGTCTCGCGAGATCCCTATAGCCACAATATTTTTGTACAATGCTTTAGTTTGTTACAATGTTTGCATCCGAGCACTTTGGTTCTCACAGAGAGCGTGCGATCGAGACACACTAACAAAATAAATATTCAACAGTTTCTGATCTATAAACAATCTGTCCGCTCTGTTCCTGAGATGTGTAGCGTTGACAGAAAAGTGAAAGGGACGGATAAAATAGCTTTAGAATTTTTTGTTAGATTTGCGCTAGAACGCGTTTAAGTGGAAAAGAGAGGGGTGATCTTAATAATAATTTCAACAGACCTAGTATAAAATTGCAGAAGCCAAGCCGTAGAACGAATATTTGTATAATAGAAATGGTTCCTTATAGAAAGAAATTAAACTTTCCTTAAAGATTATTTCCTTCCTAGATTATCAAACAAAGCCATCAAATGTCAAAACTGTAGAAGTACTAATGAGCAACGCTATAGTTTCTTATATCTATTTGTAGACGAAAAACAAAAGAAAATTGAGTTGTTTTGGCTGTTGATTTTATAATTAAGTACCAAAAAACGGAACAACATCAAAATTAATAATTAACAAAACCTGTTATAAAAGGTATGTACAGACAGCTGCATTAATTGGTATCCCCCTCACAGAATATGTAGTAGTGCCTGTTCAGTAGCACGCAGGTTCAAACCCTTGAATATAAAAATAATTTATTATAGTTTACAAATTTCTCGTTAATTTCGTATTTTGTTTTATTATAAATTTTATTCAATTACTTAATCAGAAAACTATGGTTTTTTCAATACCTTTCTAAATTTCTATCGCTACGCACGAGTAACTATGCTAAATTTCAAGACACAATCATATGTAACGTTGGTGTAGTGGTAGATGTAGCCGAGATAATCTAGCTTCTCATCGTAACACCCGTGTTCGATCCCCTTCATCGAATAGTTGTCATTTTCATATTTGCCATTTTTTTATTTTTGTTTGTTCTTGTGAATAGTGAAGTTATTGTATATTAGTATGAATATAATAATTGGTAAATAAAACACAATTTTAGGTAAGTAAACACACTTTTTCTATTTCAAAATTTATGACTACATAACAACAAAATGAACATAATTAGTAGCATAGATTGTTTGTTTGTCTTAGACATTTTTTATTTTATAATCAAGCTTATTTACAAGTGGTTCCCTTTCCTGATAAATAATGTTCCATTTGCGATTTAGTACTCGAGAATACACATGTTTTCATTAGATTGATGTTTACTTTTCTAATCTAATGAATAAAACAATTTGAATCTCCTGTAAATCGTGGAACATAGTTTAATCAGGTAGGTTTGAAAATAGGTATATATGGGGTCAAATGGTGTTTCTTTTATTATTGATTTTTTGTAGTCTGTTTCTCATCTGTGTAACCTCTTGCTCTAAGTTATGCTTGGACGTCAAGTCATTCGAATGCCAATTTAAAACCATTTGACCCCACATATTTTCTCGGACTTAGGTCCGAACTTTTAGCTAGCTAGGAATAACAGTAATGTCTTCTTAAAAATAGAATCATTCAGAAACCATTCGCGTACGATGCACTGCACAATTATCGTGGACAAAATAAATTTGCCCCTCTGTATACGCGATCCGCACTTTCTGCAGAAAGTAACATGACTTCCTTCAACACTGTCAAATATTGTTCGCCAGGTATCATACTCCCAGTCATTTCTTCTATTTTCTGGGAACCATAGAAGACATCGATCCCCAATAACCTAAAAATAACAATTTAATCAATTGGTGTTTGTTTTTAGGTGTGCGGGATAAAAAAAAAACAAATAATTTATTTGCACTGGTCAAATACTATGTAGTTTGTTAAAAAGATAAGAATAAGATGAAATAATCTTTGGTAAATGTAATTGGATTCGTTGAGAATTATCACTTACATACTTTTTTAATTTATTCTGTTGTTATTCTGTTCTTACACTCCTGTTATTTTTTCTGACAATTCTTCTTATATTCACATCCCCCTCGGATTGAAATTTACGCCCCCATAAGCGCAGAGTTTGAATCTGTAAGATAACAATTCAACAATAGATTATGCAGTTAAAGATAACAAGGTTTTAGTAAAAAGATATAAGTAGAAAATTTACCATTATTCCAAGCTGACGAGCAATCTTCTTGTTACTCATTTGCTGTTCGATAATAACCGGGTTCTCACAAAATTACTGATATGCAACATTTCCTTCAATATTCTTCAATTCCACCAAAAACATAACAAACAAACACAACCAAGTAAACACTCGAATTGAGAATGACAGTAACCTTTTCTTTGTTCACCAAGATTGTATTCAGATCTACCCTCATCTTTTTTCTTATCCAGATATCGTAAATAAAATCCGCTGCCGAACATTCATCATCATCATCATCATCAGCCTATATTAGTCCACTGCTGGACATAGGCCTCCCCTAATGAGCGCCATAGCGCCCTGTCTTGCTGCCGAACATTAATAACACAAAATTTCGAGCTTTCGATAACTAGTTCATTGGCTTAGTTGTTTAGTGAAGTGGTTAAATGACATGCGAGCGATTGGATGCCTGGTTCGATCCCCACTTGGTGATACAATTTTTGTTTCTTAGAATTTGAGTAAAAGATTTGTAAATCGGTCGGACGAATGTAAACTTTAGCTATTTGAGGGGTTACCAATTAATGATTCTGTCTGTACACGGTCAAAAAAGGCTTTGCACCTTTTTCAATTAAATAAGATTTACTTGAATCAATTAAAGATTTTCCTTTTTGTTTCTCATCGTAACTTTGAGTAAGGAAATTGAAATTATATTTATATCCAAGGGGTTAGTAATAAATAAAGTTAATTGGCATAATTATTTGAAAAACAAGAGCGATTAGGTATAGAGAATTTTTAGGTGTGATCGAATAAACTCGATTTCCTGTTTTTAACTCCATACGCTAATTAATATTTTTAAAGACTTACACAAGTTTTACCTAAAGTTCATCATCTTTTTCCTTAACAATAATAATTTTACTATAGCATTGTGGTTTCTATGAATTTATTTATTATTTATTTTTATCTTGAACATGTAAATATTTGGAACGTAAGCGCAATATTTCTACAATTTTCGCATTATTTACCTTATAGCCTTGTTTTAAGAACAGAACACTAATTAATGTACTTGCGTATTGCGTTAGGTATTATGTGTCCCGCAATAAATGTTCCATTATTTTTCAAATGCCTATAATACTCAGAGTTACTCTTAAGAAATGTGGATATAAGTTTTACAAATGTTTGGATGTATATTTTTTTGCAATCCGTACATTGGTCTACGCGTTACCACGCAGCTTGCTATGAGGAACTAGTACCTAAGTAGTGCATGATTATTAAATTATTATAACTATTCCATAAACACCTTATAGTACAGATATATTTGATATCTTTAGACAAGAAATGGTACTTTTGTACGACCTACAATACTTGTTCAGGGTGTTCTGAATATTTGCCATTTTTATATTTGATTTTTTACTAAAAACTGTATATAACATTACAGATATGTAACTCTAAAGCATGTGCCATATACTAATAAGGCACATAACAATATGGAAAATATTTACAAAGCAGGAACTAAATTATCATGTTTGTTTGTATAGTATTTTCTATGCATAGAAAAATATACATAAGTATCTATAAAGGGTTACCTAGTACTTACCCGTACTACAAGCTCTGCTTAGCTTGGCGCTAGATGATGCGGTATAAATTATCCATTTTTACTAATATATAATGCCGTATTGATAAGTACAAAGTGATATCATTATATGAAATGTGTAAATTCTGAAAATACCTATCAGGGTTTTACCATCAATGTTATGAAAGTTTTACCTTTTTTTACTGGTATGTATTTAATCCTAGTTTTAAATGACGGACAGCATGTTATTTATTTTTGAATATTGTGATGTTAAAATGAATCTTCGTTTAATAATTTTAGAATACCAGATAATTAATGTTTTCGTCTTCAAATAACATTTTTATTGAAATTGGTCGAGGTTTATAAATATATCCTCTACGACTAAAATCCGAGTTCAGCAATAGATGGTTAAGTTTTAAGCAGTTGTTTTAACACAGACGAAGCTTCCTAATCAGCTGATTTTCCGCAAAATTGAACTAATTAGAAATAAAAACTTGAAATGTTAGTGACTTGTTCACGAATACGTGAAATAGTAGTGACCTATTCGCGAATACTTGAACTAGTGCACCTTCACGAATCAGACTTGCTTTCCGAAGAAAATTAAAGATGATGATGATTGTTGGAATTTTTATAGGAACGTTTTACTATAGGTACGTTATCTTACTACGCTGTTTACTACAACGCTATCGCGATAAGACGCACAGTTGTGAAAGTACGGTTTCACAGCCGGCGGTGATAAGCATGAATGATAATATGCGATAGGTGCTTTCAATCGGCTTTGTCTGAAAAGAAACGGAGTATGAAAATATGCGTTTATTTTGGCATTTTGGCTTGTGGGCATTATTTGTTTATTTTGTTATACCAAAGTCAAACAAACTTTTATATCAAACTCATTTCAAATGTATGAATTGAAATCGGTATCGCCACATTGGCTCTGGGCATTGCAGTAAAAATGCGCTGATATACGTCAAATGTATAAACGCTATTTACTTAAATATCAATTCTTTATTGCAAAAATGAAACATATATGGAAAACTTAAACCTAGATAGGTATGGCAAAGGAGTTATCTTCCGGCAAACCTGGGAGAGAGTCAAAATGAATAGTAGGTACTTGTGCGTCACCTACCCACTTACAGTTAGAAAGGTGATTTAACACTTTTATTATTAAATTGTTTTTTTTTATTTTAAAATTCTAATAAACAATACCATAACATAATCTTAATAACATAAAAAATAATAACAATTCTTTACCCACATAACAATATTTATATTAAAATAGTTATATGATCACATAGCTCACTAGTATATACAATTATAACAAACTCTTAAAAATCTAAGCCGTCACCAGAAGGCAAAGTACCCAAAATGCTGGCAGCATTGCCACGTTGAATGGCAATGCTAATTCGTTGACCAAAATAGAAGCCAGCATTCTTATCTCCTGTGGACTCTATGAGAAGTTTCGTCAGATCTTTAAAAATTGTGTGTGCCCCAGGACCCCAAGGACCAAGGGTTTCCACCCCAAATGGCTCAAATAGGTAACCTCGGTCAAGATTAGCATATTTTCGCCGTTTGAGGGACTCCGCTGATGAAGCTGCGGAGCCAGCCCTTGCTGATGTCCCTGCCAGATGTGAAGGCGCTAGAGTATCTACACACGTTGCATCCCAAACTAAAGGCCAGAAATAATAATAATAATTTTTAATAATGGATAAATATCAAAAAAAAAAAAAAAAAAATAGTTATATTAAAACTTTATTAACAACGAAAATTACAAGCAAGGAATAGAAAAATTACAACTAGTATTTACAATTGAAACCATTGAGCTAACTGCAGACGGTTGCAAACAGTCTAAAGGTAGCTCAATTGATCCATGTCAATACCAGTCGGAAGCGTCCCCAAGACACTGGCTGCATTACCACGCTGTATGGCAATGCTGATGCGCTGAGCCAGATATTCACCAGCTCTCGGGTCACGCGTCGCATCGACCAGACGTTCAGATATTTTTTTAAAAACCCGGAGAGTCAACATACTTAAAAATACTTACTTAAAATACTTAACTAAGTACCATGAAATTCATGAAGATGTGCCAGGGTAATATTCTTATACATATATAGGGTCATATCACTACATAGTATAAAACAAAGTCGCTTTTTCTGTCCCTATGTCACTATATCCTTATGTCCCTTTGAATGCTTAAATCCTTAAAACTACGCAACGGATTTTTATGCGGTTTTTTGTAATAGATAGAGTGATTCAAGAGGAAGGTTTATATGTATAATAAAGCCGTGCGAAGCCGGGTTGGGTCGCTAGTTCTTATATAATTTTCAAAGCTGTAGGTATATGGACAAACCGACATTCAAACCAACTTATTTTCGTAGAGGTAAATCGCAGCGTTAGTTATCGCAAATTGGGCTTACGATAAGAAAGTAACGTTTACTTTTTGTTTGTTTTAAAGGTAGGTAACAAATTGTAATCTAAAATAGCATCGGCGCTATCTTTAGCCTTTAAAATGATAATAACAGATAGATTTCTTTCATGGCAATCAAATATTTATGGTAGTGTTTGCTCGCGACTTTACTTATGACTGAGCGTGGTAAACTCAATGTGAGTTTACCACGCTCAGTCATAATAACGCCTTTATACAGCCTATATACAACAGTCACGTTTAATTAATTCTCGCATCGCCTCCCCTACTTCCCTGTATATTTCTATCCCATGAAAATTGACTTATGGGATGAAAAAGCAACTTTGTATTCCAGGGCGAGAACTACGTCTATTCAAAATTTCAGTTCGATTCGTTCAGTAGCGTGAGAGAGGAACAAACATACCTACAAACATTTAGCGTTTAGAATATTAGTAAGGATTGTTTATTTTATTTACTTATAAATGTCCAAATAGAAAACAACCTTTTTTTCTCAGGTGTTTTGTTTAGTTGGTGTTTACAATATGGATTTTTATATTTATAGTATGAACTGTTTTATATTTATATTTGAAATAAAATATGTTTTATACGACTCCATTTTGATTTATCCCTGTTGATGTGTATTTGATATTCAATCATAATTATGAAATCTTGCGCCTTCATAAAGTATCCTATCCCAAAAAACTAGAAAATTCAAATATCTTAACTTGGGTACCGTGTGGATAACCTGAACAAATAGAAAATGTAACAATATATAATCCATGTAAAAGAACTATAAGTTACATCTTTACCTATTCATGTAACAGTTCTGTAGAGAAAAACACAGTGAGATCACTTCAGCCTTGAAAACTAACGAATGCTTGAATTGGCCTTTGTGCGCAGAATGGAATCGTAATTTTCTCTAAGAAATGGTTTGTTCTATTTGTGTGACTACCTACTTATTTTTTGTTGAATCTCAAACAATCCTGAGATTCAACAAAAAATAAATAGGTAGTTACTTAGATTCCTTATTTTTACCGACTGCGCAAGAATGATAGTTATTTTAATGTTTAAATAGTAGAAACGTTTTTTCCCTAACTCTTTGCTAGTGACCATTTATCCTCAACGACCTCAGTGTCGCAGTGGGTGACGGTCCGCCTGTGCCGCGGTTGCGGGTTCGATTCCCGCCCTGGAATAAAAAATTGTATGATCTGCAGATTTTTTCTGGGCGTTCAGGGTGTTTTTATGTACAGTAAAATATATCTATCTTTGTTATGTAGATATATCAGTTATCTTGTACCCATAACACAAGCTCTGCTGCCAAGCTTGGGGCTAGATAATGCTGTGTGGATTGTCCAGAATAATATATTGTTTTTAGAAGCACAGATTTATCTACCTACCTAACTGGGTTTTTGGTATTGCAAAATATTATAAAGAGTAGGTACTTACTTACCAACTTTAGATAAATTTTCCCTAACTATATTATGGAAAAATTTAAAATAAAATAGTTTTATAAAATCCTAGCTAAGTTATTCTATTACAAAATTAATGATACAAAGAAAATACTAAAAAAAGAACCTTAAGTGCTTAAATATTTTTTCTTAAACTGAATAAGCCTATTCTTGACACGGCTACTAATCACATACAATAATGAATTCTTTTAATAATGATAATATTTGAGACAGAAATGTTGCAGATCTAAATAATAATAACTACCACCAGTTTTAGTCTTTTCTGCGATCCATAAAAAGAAGTATAATAGAGCGCAATGGGAAGCGAAATGGAGGATATCGCATCATTACTTCAACGAACTGGTACAGGAACTTAGATTTATTAAGATTTGATCACC
The DNA here is from genome assembly GCA_944547425.1 of Eupithecia centaureata. NCBI lineage: Eukaryota > Metazoa > Arthropoda > Insecta > Lepidoptera > Geometridae > Eupithecia > Eupithecia centaureata. The sequence continues at coordinate 3,144,103 of OX155677.1, read as the reverse complement.
TATTAATAACTTTCCATAATTTTTTTATAAAAATATATAAATAACTTATACCTACCTCAAAACAAACTTAAATCATCATCATCATCAACCTATATTAGTCCACTGCTGGACATAGGCCTCCCCTAATGAGCGCCTTAGCGCCCTGTCTTCAGCTTGACAAAACATAAATAACTCAAATTAATTATTAATGGGAAATATATAATTTCGTATACAATTGACAATTATAGGTACATGAAATTCATTCTCTGCTGGTAGTACCTATTAGGTAGCAGAGAATGAATTTCACACAGCGATAGTGAAGCAGGAAATGCTAGTTTCATTTCAGTACATTTCCTGTTCTCACCAGATTAATGTGGTCAGGGCCCGAATTCCACTAAATAAATCGCTTCACCATTTAAATAGAATTGCGTCAAAATGTCAGTGTTAAACTCTTTTTGGTATTCTACTAGCACAAACTCTTTGAGGTTAATTCATAGCTGTGACGATTACGTTTATGACTACCAATTTGATATTCTAACTATGAAAGTTTCTTCAAGCGCAAAAAATAGTAGAATACCAAATGCACAAACGTCATTTTAATCATCTTGATTGAATGGCACTATGAAGACCTCTGTTTTGACATTAGTGGAATTCGGCCCCTGCTCAAATGTCCAATAGTGTCATAATAACTACTTTTCTTGTGGCTTCTATGATTATTCGCCAGTATACTGCCAATTTAATTGTACTTTTAGAGTTCAGAGATTGATAGAATGTTTCCTTGTATTAATACGACACAAAAATATATCTTATACGTACCACACTATACGTAACTAGTACTATCCATGCAATTAGTATTTATATTAAACCAGCATCTGCCCGCGGCTTCGCTCGCCATATTTCTATGGAAACGGTTCAAGGCTATTTCCCGTGGAAATTGATTTATGGGATGTAAAGTATTCTAGGGCTAGAACTATGTATTTTCAAAATTTCAGCAAGATACTTTCAGTATTTTTTGCGTGAAAGAGAAAAACATCCATGCATTTATACATCCATACAAACTTTCATGTTAGTAATATTAGTAAGGATTACATTATATATTATAGCTTTAAAGACTTGCCTCTAAACATTTTTAAAAACAAATTTAAAAACTACTACTAGATAGTTGTTTTCAAATTTGAATCATAATAACATATTTGCATTAGGAAATTTATTTTTTTATTCGTAATTTAATTGACATTTTTTAAAAGAAAAATTAATTTAACAATACTTGGGTAGGTTTAAAGATTTTTGCACACCTGTAGAATTGGACATTAAAAAAGATATCAAGAACTTTTGTACAAGCATTCATGCAAATAAAGATATAAGATTATGAAAATAAAGAGATGCGGACACTTTAGATTCTTTTACTAAAGGCAAAATGCTAAAATGCTATATTCTGAGATGAATCGATTGTTATCGTGAAACGATTAACTTATTAAAATAAGGCTAGAACCACTATGACAACGGTATTAAACGAAAACTTTTTCGTCTTGTGTACAAACCCATGCTAACCGCTCAGACACCGAACCATGTTTCAAAAACCTACTATAGTTATTTATAGCTATGTTCACACTCGTAGGTATTGTGTTTATGCGCAAAAACAGTAATTAGTCGAATATCCTCTATTGGACTGACGAAAGGTTTTTTCTAAGAATGTTGGCTAAAAATAATACATACCTACTTGATCTTCCGTAAAGTATGTTCTAATGACTATAAATTGAATTAAATATTTCAACTCAGGTTTCAAAGTTGTAGAGACAGGAAAATATGTTATAGAAAAGTTACTGCTCTATTGTTGTTACTACTCAATTTTATTAATTCCATTGGATGATTTAAAAAAAATTGCTATGTTACACCTACACACCTGCACCTATACACAACATTATTTTTGCCGAGTCGCGGTCTGCACTGTAGAACACGTTTAAACCAGCGGTTATCGGTTCTGCTCAAGACATGGCCAGCTCACTACCACTTTAGCTTGCCAATTCTTTGAGCTAAATCTATAACTTTGGCTCTCTGTCGGATTTATTCGCTACAAATGCCTATCCTTCAAAAAAACTCCGAGCTTAGCCACCTTAGCTTACCTGTATCTAAGGTTTTAGTACTCTAATTTCTGCATTTAGACTCAATTTGGTCCATTGTGCGTATGTTTTGCTAGCATAGCCAGCCTAACTCCGCGCAGAATCTTCCTGGGATCTTTTCAGGCTTCGCGGAGTGTCCTCGGCAAGTTGAGGATTTCTGTTTGTTGTGTTATTACTCCCTTGCACACCAGGATTACGTAGGCAGCCGTTTCGTCGTCGCTGAGACATCCTCTGCAGAGAGGACTGTCCGTTACTCCGATGGTGAATAAGTGTTTATTTAGTGGGCAGTTTACCTGTAAAAAATCCAGGAACCCTGAAAAGCAACGAGAATCTTCTCTCGGACGAGTTGTCCACTTCAGTTTTGCATCAGGGTACAACTGGTCCGAATCTAAAATCAGCAGTTTCGGGACTCGGACGAGTTGTACCCCAATCTAAAACTGAAGAGGACATCTCGTCCTCGGACAAGTTTTCATTCGGACGAGATGTATGTACCCTAACCTAACCCATCTATTCTGTGGCGTAGCTCTTTCCATAGCTCGCTGAGTGATGATAAAACATATTAGTGATACTAAACTTAGGATGGTAGTGTGTGTAGTACTTACAGCGTTGGTCACGTGTCACGTTGTAAGTACGTGACACAGGATTACGATAATGACTTCCTCTTGCACTTTTAACATTTCTAATAATGTTTTTAATTAATTACTGTATTTACTAAATATTAACACGTGTTTGTTTTAGAAATATTACGAAAATTAGCTTTGTTTTAGAAATATTACGAAAATTAAATTTATTCTTAGGACTAGCTGTGCTCCATGGCTTCACCCGCGCATTAATTGATAAATAAGTAGCCTATGTTTTATTCCAGGCCTAGAACTATACGTCTTCTACGTCTATTCATTAGCCCGTTCCTTTCAGTAGTTTTGGCGTGAAGAGGTAACAATGATCCACCCATCCAAACTTTCGCATTTATACTATTAGTGCGATTTAAACTTGTATTATAATAGCCATTTAGTACTCGCAGTCATAAAACTGCAATGTGTGAAATGACTGCAGTACTAAATGGCTATTATAAATTGCGGAGATTTAAGGAAACTAGCTAAAATGTCGTGTAAAATGCGATACTTACCTACCCATGAATATTTAAGAATAACCCCGCGACACTTTCTAAGTCCCGCCTGTAGTAATTTTTTTTGTGATATTATTTAATTTCTTTGAAATAATCCAGAGAGGCTTAAACGCTATATAATAAACTAGCGGATATTACTGCCTTTTTTCAGCTGATTAGACAGTTTACAGGACAAATCCTGTAGTTTTCGCGAGCGAAAACCTGCTGAAAAAGTAGGTCTTTTTGTAAAAATGCGAAAACAAACTAAATAAAAAAACGCGAAACTATTTTACGACCCCTGGTATCAACACACGGAAGCTTGAATTTTTATTGTTGTTTGCGAAGCTTTCTTTCGTGCATTCTAAATTCATCTATGTATATATCTTTAACTTCTCTAATAAATTTACACCTTTATCCCTGCGCTTAATATGTAATTAAGCGTTCCCGAAGTTCTTTTTTTTAATGGTTATCTTACCTCTCGACTCTTAATACCTGACATTGTAACAATTTCGTGTAGCCAACTTTGTAGCCCGTCTTAACAAGGTCCACATGACAACTTTAATAGCTTTATGACTCTATCGTATATACACGTTAATGGGTCTGCAATTACCAGCTCTATCTCTTGGTAACTAAGAGTGTAACTTGGACAAGAATTTCAATATCATACATATACATAGTTCCTTTATAAATGAATTTTTGCACATAAATAAAAATAATTAAAAATATGTATGTGCTTTCTTTTATATTTACGACACAATAAATATAGGTACAATACTCGATAGTGTACAAAATTCCTGGCGGGTTTATCAATTACCCCAAGGTTATGACACAGTTTTCATGATATCACATAGCTTCTTATATCACTCGTAATCAAAACTGAGGAATGGTGTATTATCTAATACCAACAAATC